>CAJGYO010000010.1:114131218-115331218 GCA_904845875.1 Miscanthus lutarioriparius | reverse complement strand
CTGATGTAGCGCAGATTGAACAAATTCCCGATAGATGCGGGCACTTCAGTGACATCAGAGTCTTGTAGCACAAGAACAGTAAGGAAGTTCGATCCAGAGAAAATTGCGGGTAGCAATTTGGTCAAGCATGAATTTGCTCCAAGTGCCACTAGACGTCGAAGACGTTGGAATTTGACTTGTGGTGTATTTGTGTCTTTCCACCCATGCAATGACAGGTGACGAACATCCTTATCAGTGTATGACAGTGTGCTGTAATTGATTTGCGGTTAAAGTATACTTTCCAACCCTCAACTAGCGCTGAAGTTCGATTTTCAACCTTCAACTATGAAACCGGTCAAGAAACACCCTCCAACTATCAAAATCGGACAAATTTGGTCCTCAGCTGGTTTCAAAAGCGGTTTTCTATTTTCGGGAGGCGCCGAAATTTTATATTATTTTTTTTGAGCATCTTAACGTCCTCAAATAAAAAAAACTCAAAACTACAAAGTTTATAGATCGTGTGATTGAGACTCAAATTTCAAAAAATAGAAAACCCTTCAATACGATGTCGGATGAAGATAATTTTTATATGTAAATTGTATACCTCAATGAGATCTACAATTTTATAGTTTTAATTTTTTCATTTAATGAGAGTAAGATGCTCAAAAAATTAATATAAAATTTCAGCACCATAATAATCGCCTACTAGCGCTTGCCGCATTAGAGCACTAATATATTATTTGTATGGAGTTAAATGAAAATATTTTTTATACCAAAGTTGTAGCTCTCAATGAGATCTACAACTTTGTAGTTTTGCGTTTTTTCATTTGAGGACGTTAAGATGCTCAAAAAAATAATATAAAAATTCGGCGCCTCCCGAAAATAGAAAACCGCTTTTGAAACCAGCCGAGGACCAAATTTGTCCGGTTTTGATAGTTGGAGGGTGTTTCTTGACCAGTTTCATAGTTGAAGGTTGAAAATCGAACTTCGGCGCGAGTTGAGGGTTGGAAAGTGTACTTTACGCTTGATTTGCAGAAGCAAACTTCTCCTCTTCGGCTACCAAAAGGATCATTTTACGCACGATGTCATGCATTTTGCAGGTACTCACCCTGCCAAGCATGTCATTCAAGATGATGTCATTGTCTACTACTTGCAGCATGTTCCGGCGGATCAGTTCCATAAAATATTTTTCAGCAATGGTTTCTGGCGTGGCACTGTTGGCTGCCAGCACAGAGCCTTCTGCAATCCACATCCGCACAAGGCTTTCCCGTGACATGTGGTAATCTTCAGGGATTATGCTGCAATACAGTAAGCAGTTCCTGAGATGTCCTGGCATGTCATGGTAGCTCAGGTTCAGGATTACTTGGACATGATCCGTATTCCACTTCAGCCCATCTTGAAGCCGCTCGACAAAGGATGCACCGATGATCGAGTGGGTGCTCTTCGTCCGATGCATCCTCCGTGACTTCGGCCCGCCGATTTACTAGGAAACGATCGGTGACCTCGCACCGCCAAAGCACACCGGCACATTGTATGACTACATCAACAACTTCATTGCATACATGCTACATGTCGGCATCACCAGCGAGCTTCATCAAGTCAACCGCTTCAGCACCGGCCTGCAAGATGCACTCTGGACGGCAGTTGCCCAACATCACCCCCGAGAGATGGAAACGGCCATCGCCCTGGCACGTGCAAGGGAGCATCTCGCGCCTACCACCATCGATGCCGCGCGAGCCATCCCCGACTTCAATAGAGACTTCGACCACACAGCAGAGCGGGACGTTGACGCCCCATCGGGCAAGATGGAGCGCGATTCAGCACCACCTCCTCCTGCAGCGGCTTCGACACCCCACAACACCCTGGCAAAGGCGCTCCTTCCACAGGTCGGCTACAACACCAGAGCGGCCACGCACCCCCACAGCACCCCTGACATCGCCATCCTCACACAGCTCCGTCTGGCCGCCATAGACAAGCGCGAACTCCAGATCATCTCCGCCACCATTGAAGTCAAGGCAGCGGCACCAGCATGGTTGCTCCAACACGGCATCATTCGCTACAATGACCGCTACTACATACTGGCGACTTCTCCATTGCTGCAGGAACTGCTGGAATCTCTGGGGACAACGTCTCCCCACCTCCTAGCGGTCAGCCTCCATACGGCAACATCTACACCGTCAACTCAAGCATTCCCCTCGAGCATCCTGCTAATAGAGGACTAGCCACAACACATACTATCGTCGGCAATGGTCGTCTTCTTTGATAGCAACGGCCAACAATTCCTCTCCATCGAGGACATCTACATCAGCAGGCAGCACGCTCACGGCCACCTACTCATCTCTCCGGCTGAATACAACATGGGCGACCTCCTCTTCGGCACCCTGCAATACTTTACCACAACACCACTGACCACGGTCATGACAGCACTGTGCAGGCGCATCACAGGGCAAGTCAATGCAGGGCAGGTATACATGTTTCCATGACCTCCAAGGGTCATGCATGTGCTACACTTCATCGCAATCCTCCCCGGCGCCACCCTCTCGGCGACACGCCGTGCCCATGGACCAATAATGGGCTCGGGAACCGACAACTACGTCTGCGGCTACTTTGGCTCCTGCCACAACTACTTCCAGTTCTCCGCCAATGACATCAACGCCGAGCAGATACATGACACTCTGGGACATCTCCTTATCCAGATCGAGGAGATAACTTGGGGCAGCAGGCTCCCAGCAGATGGCGTCAATAACTGGACAATGATTGAGCGCGAGGACGCGCTGATCGGAGAAGAGGGGAGTGATGTCATACGCCTAATCGACGGTCCAGGAGGGGGCATGGCCCACCGAGGCCAGCCACGTGATGGCCAGCCGCGCCACCCAGGAGGGGGCACGCATGCGCAGCAAGGGCGGGCTCCAGCCACGCCACCGACACCGTAACCGGAGGATCCCAAATAGAGGAAAGGAAATAAATATAATAATAGAGTCAGTTTAGATTAGATAGGATTTAGAGGAGTCCAAATCTATAAGGACCTTCCTTGTTAAATTACTTGAGATGCAAGTCTATTAGGTACTATAAATGTAGGGGCATTGTAATAATATGGAATCCAGAAAAGAATAGCCTCAGGCTTCCTCTATCTTCCTCCCTCTCCCTGCGCCTCCCTCCTCTCCCTGCCGCCCTCCTCTCCCTAGCTGACGCCCACAGCCCCCTCCCTAACCCTAGCCGCCACCCCCAGGTCACCCCTCCCTGCCAGGCTCTTACATGTCAGCTGTCTCCAATTGGCCTCCTCCCAGTTCTCTGAAGGAGCTACGCATTTTCTTAGGCTTGGCTAGCTATTATCAGCGCTTTGTCCGTCATTTCGGTGTTCTGGCCAGACCTCTGGTTTGGTAGTGCTCATTCGTCAATTGTTCCACATTAGGCAAACGGGTCCAGTTTCAGAGTGTGGACAAGTTTGTGGGCTTAGTGGACCTGATGATGGCTTATGTTCGCAATACCGATTCTCTTTACTATGCCATGCGGTTATGGATGAGTTTTTGAGGGAGACAGGAGGGGCAAGCCCCTATTGGAAATTAAATAATGTGGGAAGAGCCTTTTCTGCTTCGGTTTCCCACAAACGACTGGGAAGACTCAAGAGGTAGCGCCTTCGTGATGGAGATTCTCCAGCTGAGGGAATACTTCTTGCCGTAAGGAAGAACTGGGCTGGGGCAGTGCAGTGGATGCGGAGGAGTGAAGGAGATTCTCCAGCCGAGGGGAATACATCTTGCCGTAGGAAAGAACTGGGCTGGGGCAGTGGATGCGGAGGAGTGATCCTAGGAATTGATGTAGGTACTGTTTTTGGTTTCATGTTTTTCGTTGTTTGTTTTCTCTACATATACTCTACTCCTACGGAATGAAAATGCAGAGCACCCGCCATTGATTTCATAAAAAAAATTCTCAAGATGCACAGCCTCGGAGGATCCGTATGTGGTTCTAAAGTTCTTTAGATACGACATCAGGGCATAGAGGATCTCATCCCAATTCTTGAAGAGTCTCCAGATCGATGTGTGCGAATTCCACAAACGTGTCCATATTGCAGCGATTTCGTTGAGGCTGAAGAATGCCGTTGATGACAATTGAATAAGAGGATTAAGAGGGGATCTGTTTATTGCATGTTTGGCAATTTGAATAAAAGTTTACGTACGATCTGAAATCTCCATCAAATGCAGCTCAGCATATATAACATTTATTTGAAACATAAGGACTCGGTGGAACATTTCCAAACAAACGACAAACGTGGATATACAGCCGTGCATAAGTCTGATGCTTGCGTGCATGAACAGCCGGCGAATACGTACAACAAATCTGCTACAAAAGTAACCTAGATTAATATTAGTAACAACCATAGTGGCTGGTAGGCGTTCATCGTGGGGTCGCCGTGTCATTTCGCCTTGGCCGGGGACGATAGCGGTCAGGCGAGGTGATGCTCACTTCAAACTCGCCGCCGTTGTCGGCGGAGCGTCTCCTCATGCGGTCATCTAGGGTGAGCTCCATATCCTGGCACTGAAAGACGGGGCTGACACCATATTGGCTTGGCGGTGCATCGTACAGGGTTGCCATTATCACGAGCGGCGAACCAAGTGGCATGGCCACGACAGACCGTGCCAGCGGCAACCGGGCAATGGAGCCGGCGCCATCGGCGACGAGGGACACCCCGTCGACCTCCGAGTCGAAGAGCACGCTCCACGCTAGGTGTTCATGATGGAAGGCCTTGCTGCGCGTGGCGATGCGACCATAGACGACGGCGCCACGGCCTTCAGCAGTCGCTCCGGGGAGGCGAAGGTGGACTTCCAATTCGGCATCCACGGCGTCGCTCAGCACCGCGTAGGTCACCTCTACCTTGCGGCCGCTGCTGCTCGTTGTGATGGTCTCTCTAACTGGCCTGTCGTAAACCTTTTCTTCGTCGTAGCAATCCCAATTCAGCTCACCAACGTCTCCTGAGCCTTGGTCTTGTTGTGCCGCCATCACGGCGCCGCAGATGTCAACCTCAATGGTGAAGCTCCCGTACGCGGAGATCGCTCGGTATGGCCCAGTCAGCAGCAGCGGCGCGTAGCCCTGGTCGTCGTCACCCTGGATGCGTGTGCGTGTACGTCAAGCCGCCAAGGCAACAATAATTAAGCAAATACTGTAACGCGTCTCAGCTAAAGAATTAATGATATGAACATCAGCTGTAGAAAAATTAACGACGTGACGTACCGAGCGCGAAGAGGAGCCGTGGATAGGAGGAGCACCGCCATTGTTCTCGTTCTCGTAGATGACCTGGCCGCGCATGCCGTCGAAGACGGCAATGGTGCCGACGAAATGGAAGCCGGCGCGCACGGCGAACACCTCCACCAATGGTCGGCCACAGGCCACGTAATCGTCAGCAGGCGATACCGGTGGTGTCTCCTGCTGATGGGAATGCTGGGATTCCCCGCTGCCCTTGTCAGACGGCGGCGGCGGCGGCGGCTGCTGCTCCTGCGGCTGGTCCTGGTCATGCTGCTGCTCGGTTCTCCTCCTTTTATTAGGAGGAGACTGCTGCTGCCCGGATCCGCTGCCATCTTCACCTGCAGCGGGCCGCTGCTTCTCCGACGGATGGCCACGGTCACCTGCCGCGCGGCGCTGTTGCTCCGATAGCCTGGCGTCGTCGTCACCTGCCGCGGGCCGCTGGCGCCGCTGATCCCCCCGCCATCGAGGCGGATCACGGTGGATGGGCGTGTTAAGCAGCAGCTCAACTATGTCAAGTGCCTTACATGGGCCTCCGACCCCGATATCCTCCAGACACTTGGGGAATTGGAAGGTGTTCCCGTCCCTTTTCCACCGCAGCAGCGCCTCTGACATGTCGCCCCAACCCCAAATGTAGTCTACGTGCTTGCTCTTGATGAAGCAGCTGAACCTGTCATGCCAGCCCGCCGTCTCCAGGAGCGGGCGCATCCTTGTGGCCTCGCAGACAATCACCATGAGGCCTGCCAGTGCACGTCTGGTGTTGTCGCCAACTATGCGGCCTTGACCTTGATAGTAGCCTGACAGCTGCCTCACGGCGAAGAGCGCGAACGCTCGGCCAAGCTCCATATTCTTAAGGTTCCGCGCCCCTCCATGTAGTAGGCTCCCGTAGTTGACATCGCATTCCAAGAACCTGGACCCTCGGAGCATAGGCCTGCTTCTCTTGCTACGGTCAATCGTCCCCGAGAAACCAAACTCGAACAATTCTCCTCTCTGATTCATGAAGCCAATCAGGTACACGTTGTCATCCCGGACGGCGAGTGTTGTCTCTGCGCCGTCTTTCAGTACAAGCTTGATGTATATCCACCTCTTCGGTTCTCTGGGAAGCTTCTGTTTGGGAAGCACATGATGGATCCTACCGTTACGATAGTCGCAGACAAACTGCCTTGGGTTGTCGTCGTGCGCGGTGAGGATGTCACGAAGTGCGAGGATAAAATCATTATAGTTCCCCGTGTCGACGTTGTGGGTGATCCTTACAATATTAGCCATCGTGCAATTGATTATAAGTTGCTAATTAATTAGCTAGCTAGCGAGGCCAAAATGTCTGCCTGTTCAAATTGAAGGGCTGTGATTAGTAGTGCTTGGGCTCGTTTCAATGAAGTACATGTGTTTCAAGTATAATAATAAACACTGTGATAACTAACTTCTTCCCTCTAGTCTGATGTTTTGACAATTGTATAGTAATAGGTTTTTCTAAAATGTAACTTTGACCACTATTTTTAAATATAATATTTATAAAAATCACAATATATACTTCTGTGGAAGTATCTTTTTTTCTCACGACGAATCTATGATTTTCACTTTTTTGAAACTAAATATATTTTCAAAGTGAGTATTTGTCCAAAAATGAATGAAATACTAGTTACACTACCGAAGACTGTGTAGTTACCGAGTGCCCCGACAATTACCGAGTGTCAAAAGTCAGGGTACTCGGAAAACAGTACTTATCGAGTGCCAACACTCGGAAAACATAAACACCCGGTAGTCGACCGCTTTACCGAGTCAGCACACTCGGTAACTTCAGACACTCGTTAAAACTACAAGTTTACTGAAGGGGTGCACTCGGTAAAAACAACCACTCGGTATTGAGGTGCCATGTCACCTAGGATAGCAACCGTGCGCTAAACGGCGTCACGGCATGACATGTTTACCGAGTGTTATGAGCATACACTCGGCAAAAATCACGGTAACAACAGCTCCGCCCATCAAGCGCTCATAGCAAATAAAAAAGACCGAAAATGTTTACCGAGTGTCACACTCGGTAGAAGTATTTGCACTCGGTAATAATAAAGTTTTACCGAGTGTAAGTGCACAACACTCGGTAAACACTATCTTTTACCGAGTGTATTGGCGCAACACTCGGTAAAATTCAACCAAATTTCTTGTTTTTTCCTCTATTCTTTTTCCTCTATCCACATATGATATTTAGTACTCCATTCCAAAATATGGTGTTTATTTCGATTTATTTACTATATTTCACAAAATTTTCATTCTTTGTGAAAATTAGGTACATATCGTGTAAATTTAATTGTAATAATTAAAATCGAACTCGATAAATCACGAGATTGGAAGAATTAACATTGAAGCATACATCTATGTTATAGAAAAATTTTCATAACGTTTCGGAAGTATTTTTACATTCGTCGCTGCCGAACCGGTACATCTCCCAAAGAGACGCTAAACATTCACAATGACGAGTAGGATTTCTATTAAGAGTGAAATTCAACATTATGATTTGAACTTGGAATTTTGTAGATAGTAAATAGATGACATGAAATAGTTCATGTGAAAGTTTGGTGAATTTTAGGATTAAATTGGCATTTTTTCTTTTTTGTTTTGCATGAAATAATGGATACTTTTACCGAGTGTGACCTCAAACACTCGGTAAAGGTTAGCCACGGTCCACCAGTCTGCCATAGTGGGCTGCCATGCTTCTGTTTACCGAGTGCCATAGATCTAGGCACTCGGTAAACATGTACCAGGCCCACATGTCAGTGGGCTGCGGTGCTTCTGTTTACCGAGTGCCGTAGAACTGGGCACTCGGTAAACATGTACCAGGTCCACATGTCATTGGGCTGCGGGGCTTCTGTTTACCGAGTCCCGTAGATCTGGGCACTCGGTAAACATGTACCAGGCTCACATGTCATTGGGCTGCGGTGCTTGAGTTTACCGAGTGCCGTACATCTAGGCACTCGGTAAACAGAAGCATTCAATACTTAGCCGTTTCTCCCTCAAATCGTGCAGACACACACACACACCGCACACGCCCACGCATCCCCGCCGCACCGCCGCCGTCCCCCGCGCCGGCGCCTCCCCACCGTCCCCCGCACCGCCGCCATCCCCCGCGCCGGCGCCTCCCCGCCGTCCCCCGCACTTGCGCCCGCGCCTCCCCGCGCCCGCGCGCTCCACGCCGTCGCCGGCGCCTCCCCGCCGTCGCCAGCGCCTCCCCACCGCCGCGGCCGCCTCCTCCCCTCCACGCCGTCGCCAGCGCCTCCCCACTGTCGCCGGCGCCTCCCCACCGCCGTGGCCGCCTCCTCCCCTCCACCACCGCCGCCACGGTACTCTCTCCGTCTCTCGCTGACTTGCTCGTGGCTCGCGCACCTTGGAGCGGCGCAGGGAATAGCGGACGGAAGCGGCGGCGGGGCCTCGACGGCCGGCGGCGCAGCGGCACGGCGAAGGCAGCCTCCCCTGGTGCTCGGTCCTCCTCTTGCTCGCCCTCTCGGCCCTGCGCGCCCAGGCCTAACGGGGCAGCGCCGCCACGGCGGCGACCACTCGACGGCCACCCGCCGGCGCCCGGCGGTCCGGACTCCAGACATCCCATCGGCCCCCTATGGCCCTCCCACTCCCAGTCCCAGCTCGAGCTCCGGTTGAAGCAAGGTGAGCACAGTCTTGACAGTCAGATCCATTCTTTAGAGTAAGAATTGAAGATTTCTCATGTGTGTAGAGATGAAAGGTTTGAAGAACCTATGTGAGCTTTCAGTTATGCTTGTTGACACAAAAAAACATGAACAATTATCATGTTGTTTACAAGCTTCTTAAGTTGGTGCTAATTCTTCCACTAGCCACTGCTAGTGTTGGAGAGTTTGGAAATTTTAGCAAGCACAATTTCTTTATGTTATATGTTATACTTATGTTTTAATTTTACAATATCACATCTAAGTCAAGATAAGAAAATAAAGTAGTCTCTCATACTGAAATTTCTAACAAAACAATGGCCATATATATTGTTGTTTTCCTTGATTCAAACTTTATGCCTTTTTGCTTTAATTAAAAAGAGTTTTATTTTGGTAGTGAGCTTGTTGAAATTATTGGTAAATGATGAATGTGAGAACAACGTATAGTTAGGATTGCAGTATTTTAGTCATCCTCATGTTGCTGCATATGTATATGTGTTGTGATAATAATTTTCATAAGCATACATGTTTATATATTGGTTGCCTTTCTGTCCAAAATATATGGAAATTATCCAATCTTTTGTTAATTTTTTCCACATGATCCAGTCCAAGTTTCTCATGCTATCAACAAGTATGTACCTATCTCATCAACATGTATTCCACTTGCTAAATATATCACTCTTGTTGTCCAAAATCTTTGAACAATTTATTCATTAGTAACTAGGGCTTGTCATCGGTGATTTGTTTGTGGTAGTGTCATGCCATGTGACCTATAGTGCTGCGACAGAACCTAGCGCCCCTTTGTGTGCTAGCCACATGGTTGTGCTGCTAGGCGCGCGCTGGTGCTCGGGTATATGGTTGAGACACGCTACAAAACCTGCTGATGCTCTACCTCAATCTTCGATAAATCTTGCTAGTGATGTTTGTGGCTACAAAAAAATTGGTTCCATGTATTCCTCCATCTACAAGTGACATAGCGGCCTTTCAACCTTAGGTAAAATCTCATCATCCAATCTAGCAAACATCTTCTATGTGAATCGACCAAGAACATGAATGTCTCTTTATCATCTCATATGTTTTTTCTCTAGCACTACTACTCTATTGCTCTAAACTGCAATATCGTCTATATGTTAGGATGGATGACCGTTAGTGGATGTACACGGGCTATCAGAAGAGGGGTCAATACACAAATGAATGGATTGAGAAGGCCAATGATTTCATGACGAAGGCATTTGCAAACGGATGGCGACATGCCTGGTGTCCCTGTAGGAAGTGTAAGAACAAGGCAATGAAAACATATGAGGAGATGACTAAAGATCTTGTCAACAATGGATTTGTAGAGAACTATACCCGGTGGACCATGCATGGTGAATGCCATCGTGCGAGAGAAGAGGTCGTGAGACAACAGATCGAGGAGTTTGATTCTGAAGCCGGGGTGGCAGAAATGTTAAATGACCATGACATGGCTTTCGATGAAGGAAGTGCAGAGCAGGAGCCAGAGCAAACTGCAAAGGCATTTTACGCCATGTTGGATGCGGCACAACAACCCCTTCACGGGCGCACCAATGTTTCTAAACTGGATGCCATTGCACGTCTAATGGCTGTGAAGTCCCAGTTTAGCTGGAGTAGAGAATCCTTCGATCAACTGTTGACAGTAGTTGGCACCCTACTTCCGGATGATCACGTTCTGCCAAAGAACACGTATGAGTCAAATAAAATCCTTCGTGCACTCAAGATGTCGTATGAGCAGATACATGCTTGTCCGAACGGATGCATCTTATTCAGGGGAGAACATGCTGACGATAAGTACTATCCGAAGTGTAAGGCATCTAGGTACATTGAGTTAGAAACTGGTGATGGTCGGAAGACGCAAACAAAAGTCGGCGCAAAGATCCTGAGGTACCTTCCTTTCATACTGAGGATCCAACGACTTTTCATGAGTGAGGAATCCGCAAAACAGATGACGTGGCACAAAACTGGACGCCGATACACTGACAAGATGATACATCCGTCCGATGGTGAATCATGGAAAAGCTTCGATCAGAAGCATACCGACAAAGCTGACGAGGCTCGTAATGTACGCATTGCACTGGCAACTGATGGGTTCAATCCTTATGGAATGGGTTCTTCACCATACACATGTTGGCCCGTATTCGTCATCCCTCTCAACTTCCCACCTGGCGTCGCCTTTCAACGGCAAAATATTTTCTTGTCACTTATAATTCCAGGACACCCGGGGGCTAATATGAGTGTGTACATGGAGCCTTTGATAGACGATTTGGTCCGTGCATGGGACAAAGGGGTAGTGACATACGACCAATTCACAAAGACAAACTTCAGAATGCATATTTGGTACCATTATTCCATGCATGACTTCCTGGCTTATGGGTTATTTTGTGGCTGGTGTGTTCACACGAAGATGCCATGCCCGATATGCAAGTCAGCTGTGGAGTTCTTTCGGTTGGAGAAGGGGGGGCAAGTTTTCTTCGTTTGACAAACATCGACAATTCCTCCCTCTTGACCACCCATTCAGGAGAGACAAGAAGAACTTTTGAAAAGGTGTCACAGTGGAAGACTCTGCACCGGAAATGATGACAGGTGCCCAGGTTCTTGAGATGTTAGATGGTCTTGTGGTCGACAATGAAAAGGGGGGCTTCGTGGGATACGGAAAAGAGCATGCCTGGACACACAAGTCGTGCTTGTGGAAGCTTCCTTACTTTAAGGACCTCCTTCTTCCACATAACATTGATGTAATGTACACTGAAAAGAATTTTGCCGAGGCGGTCCTTCACACAATCATGGACTGGGAAAAGTCAAAGGACAATGTCAAGGCTAGATTGGATCAAGCAACGCTGTGCGATAGACCAAAGCTAAACATGTTGCCTCCCTTACGCGGGAAGTCATGGAAGAAGCCTAAGGCCGACTTCGTCCTAACGAGGGCCCAAAAGAAAGAAGTTCTTCAATGGTTCCAATCATTGATGTTCCCTGACGGGTATGCAGCGAATTGGAGGAGGGGTGTGAACTTAAGTACCATGCGAATCACAGGGCTCAAGAGTCATGATTACCACATATGGATTGAGCACCTTCTTCCGGTGATGGTTCGTGGCTATTTCCCTGATCACATCTGGCGAGTGATGGCAGAGTTGAGCATGTTCTTCCGCAAGCTATGTGCTAAGGAGATATCTCGGACCGAGATTGAAGAAATGGAAAGAATGGCCCTGGTGTTGCTCTGCAAGTTGGAGAAGATCTTTCCCCCCGGCTTCTTCAATCCGCTGCAACATTTGCTCTTGCACCTACCATATGAGGCAAAAATGGGGGGCCCTGTGCATGCCCGTTGGTGCTATCCAATTGAGCGATGCCTAAAGGTTCTTAGAACAAAATGCAAAAATAAATGCAAAATTGAAGCTTCCTATGCAGAGGCATCCATTGTGGAGGAGGTGTCATACTTCACGACAAGAAACTATGCCGACAACCTTCCTAACGTGCATAATCCACCCCCTCGTTACAATGCTGCTGACAATCAGTCGACCCTCAGCCTTTTCCGAGGGCAACTCGGAAGTGCAAGTGAACCTACCTTGAAGATGTTGAGCCTAGAAGAGTGGCGCTCTATCCAGCTGTATGTGTTGCGGAACCTTGAAGAGGTTGGCCCGTACATTGCGTAAGTTTTACACAAACTTGTTTCTTTTCTTGTCAATATTTCGCATGCACCCATCCAACCCTCTTGTTAATAGCCGTTACAGCAAATTTGTTCTCCTCTACCATCGTCCATCACGGAGGGAACCCACCAAAGCAGAAGTTGAAACCCTTCTAAGACATGGCGCGGGAGAACGAAATCCCACTTTTATTTGTTGGTTCAAGGAGGAGGTACTGTTCAATTTCATTTGTTGTTTGCACTTAACTCTCAACTCGACAAATATATAACGAATCATCCTACTTGAACTAGCAGGCCAAAACTAACGTGTCTATGAGTGCCGAGTTGAGGCAAGTTGCCAATGGATTTGAATTTAGGGTCAAGTCATTCTCTGTGTACGATGTCAATGGATATCGCTTTCACACAACTCGGCACGAGCAGAGTCGGCCGAATCGAAGAACCACAAATACCGGTGTTTTCACGCCAGGCACAGATGGGTTGGACTACTATGGAATAATTGAAGAAATATACAAACTCAAGTTTCCTGGTTGTGTACCTCTTCGTCCTGTCATATTCAAATGCCATTGGTTTGATCCCAAAGAAGTGATATAGACCCCTGAGCTTGGGTTAGTCGAAGTTCTAAAGTCATCCGTCTTGCTAGGAGACGACATGTACATTGTGGCCCAACAGGCCACGAAAGTTTATTATCTCTCATACCCGTGCCAAACCAAAGACCGTCTTAAGGCGTATGATGTTGTGTACAAGGTATCGCCGCATGGTAAAGTACCCGTCCCAAACGATGATGATTATAACATCGATGCAAACACATATGACGGAGAGTTCTTTCAAGAAGAAGGATTAGAAGGGAGTTTTGAGATTGTCTTAGATGTAGATCTCACAATGGAAGTAGACAATGATACGGTCATTGTTGACGGGGATGATGGAGAGGAGGTTCACAACGCGAAGGACTTGTTATTACTTGAGCAACACCATTCAGGCAGTGTCGCTAGTGATGAGACTTTGAGAGACGATCATAATTACATCGACAATAGCGATGATGAGATTTTTGGCCCACCTATCGATGATCTTGATGATTATTTCTAGTACATGTAAGATCTGTAGTACTTATGGCAATTTTATACATGTATGATACATTTACTTATTTTGCATCTCTTTTATACATGTATGATACATTTACTTATTTTGCATCTCTTTTATACATGTATGATACATTTACTTATTTTGCATCTCTTTTATACATGTATGATACATTTACTTTTGTATATGCGTCATCGATAGTTTATTCCTTTTGTTTGGTGTGATTGATGGTGGGCGGTGGAATCAGGAAGATTAGGTCGGTTATGACCTTACCGGCTGGTGGCGAGGGGTCCAGCCAGGGTGGAGGAGGAGGGCGTGCACAGACTGAGGGTGGAGGGCGTGCCCAGGGAGGAGGAGGACGACGACGATGAGGGCGTGCCCAGGGAGGTGGAGCCCAGGGTGGAGGTGGAACCCAGGGTAGAGGAGGAGCCTATGGTGGAGGAGGAGGATGGCGACGACGAGGGCGTTGAGAGCCGACACCTCCTCCACAGGACGACGACGACGAGTTCGTAGCGGCCACGGAGGAGGATGAGGAGGAGGAGGAGACCAGGGAGGAGATAGCAGAGGAGGTGGAGGAGGCATGGAGGGAGGATGAGGCCGAGCGGGCTGAGCGCGAGGAGGATGCCGACTTGCTGGTAGAGGAAAATGGGGTGCCTACGGTTTGGCTGCGAGGGTCATCGCGCCTCCCAGACTTACCCATACAGAGACAGCCAGTGATTCGACCCTCCGGAACTAAGTAAGTAATTTTTGCATGTTAACACTACTTCACAGGTTTTTAAGTTATAACAGAAACTAATATTCAATCTCAATAACTTTGTGCAGGGATTGGGAAATGGTGATCCCAGGGAGTCACTCTCGCCGAGTAAATGGGATCCTAGGTCTTCTGTGCAGGGCAAACTACCCCGGGATGGTGAGGATCGATGGTGTTGTGCAGCCCGCCATGAAGTGGTCCCACTGGCACGCCGCCAGCGATCAGACTGATCGAGCTGGCAGGTGTTATAACAGTAAGGCCGACCGGGTGATGAAAGAGCTGTGGGTACGTGTTCATCGCACTATGCTGATAATAACATCACATTAATTGTATATTATTGACTGTATTTGCTTGTAGGATTACTACACCTTGGCGGAGGGAGTACGTAGGGAGGACACGGATGACGTGGTGAACAGAGTCTGTGTTCACCGAGTGCAGGACCTCTTCTACGAGACAAAGCTCCTGTGTAGAAGAATTTACCATGCCCACAGAGGACTGAGTCACCAGAGCACAGGCAGTGCACCTGCCCCTGACTAAGGAGCAATACTTGACGGTAAACATGAGATTACATCGTCTGCGATTAATTGCACTGAAATTGATTTATGATTTGTCATGTGCTCGTGTACGTGCAGGTGCCTCCTGCTTGGTGTGTGGGGATGGACAACTGCTGGGAGGCCATTGTGGACAAGTGGTTGAGTGAGGAGTACGAGCAATATCACGCCATACGCTCACGTTGCCGTGCGATGATGCAGGGTTCCTCGCACAAACAAGGCCCCACTACCCTCAAGGAATATGCAGCCAGATATGTACGCGGATTTTATTTCGTTGTTGCTATGCTAACTTCTGAATGCATAATATCTTATTGTTGTGCTTCTTCCTGCAGACGTGGTTCCACCCTGGCCAGGAGTGCGCCTCGTTCAAGGCATATGCCTTGGCACACAAGGGCAAGGCAAAGGACCCCTACCTCGTCTACAACCCGGAGGACCCGCCCGAGGCATACAGCAACCCGAGCGTGCATAGGCGCCTCAGCGAGTACACGGCGATGGCGAGAGAGATCCATGGGTCAGAATTTGATCCGAGCACCGCTGACCTCGAGGGTGACATCGTCATGAGGTTGGGACCAGGTAAGCCACATGGGCGGTACTATATGGGCAACAGCACCATAGACACGGCCAACACTCAGACACTCGCCCAGATTAGAGCCCGGAGCACGAGTTCAAGTCCGGCCATACGCCCACGCTCATAGCCCCAGGTGGTAGCACTCCAGGTTAGTTCTGTTGCATTCGTTGTCCATTCATTTTCTACTCGTTCTTTATTTGCATTCTAACTATGTGATAAATAATTGTAGGCCCAGATTGAAGCCCTGCAGGAGTCACAGCAGGCCTCACAGAGCCAGCTTTAGGCCCTCGAGCTGTCGCACCAGGCTGAGTTGGCACAGGAGAGGGCGCGAGTGCAGGCCCAGCTTGAGGCCTTCCAGCAGGTGCACAAGGACTAGTACGAGTACATGGCCCGTTTTTCTCAGAGCATGGGCCAGCCTCCACCGCCTCCGCCGCCGCCGATGATACCGTTGGTGCCTCCACCTCCGCGCGACGGCACTCCTGTGAGTCACTTAGATGCACTCTTCACTTTCGTGTCATATAGAGCTACCTTCGACTTATACCTTAGTTTGACCTACCATAGCTTAGACCTTAGAATTTGCTTTGATCCAGATAACTCACATGTGCAATCTCATTCTAGGGACCTTCTACAGCTAGATTGAACAACGATATATAGGGTGATCAAGACCTGGACTTGACTCCGTTTCTCCGCAGGCCTCCGACCATGTGATAGGCCATCCAACCTTGTTTGATAGGTTTGTATGTTGAACTGTGGACTTGGTTGAACTTTGTGGACTTTGGACATATGTTGATGGTGTTTGTGGACTTTGCATGGTGCTTGTCGACATATGTTGGTTATTGTGAGTGGATGTGACATTTGTGGACATATATGTGATATATATTGCCTATCTGTCATGTTATTATAATTTCCTGTGATTTTGTTGCTTATTGTGACTGGATATGCACTGAAACAATAAAAAAAAATTTGTGGACATATTTTACCGAGTGTAGCACTCGGTAAAACAGAGATTCTGTCAGTTTTACCGAGTGTAGCACTCGGTAAAACAACGAACAGAACCAAATTGATTCTGATTCTGTGAATTTTGCCGAGTGTGCCATTTTTTACCTTGTGCCGCATCCCCACTCGGAAAATATTTGACTACTTTTTACCGAGTGGGAACACTCGGTAAACATTATTGCTGAAGTTTATTTGCGGAATTGTTTTAATCACGAAAATGGTTATTCTTTTACCGAGTGTTAGGAGCTACACTCGGTAAACATTATTCAAAAAATTTATTTGCGGAATTGTTTTAATCACGAAATGCTAATTTATTTACCGAGTGCTGCTAGTGACACTCGGTAAACGTCGCCGTTAACGGTCAGTTTGGAGGCTGACGACCGTCAAGTCATAATTGTTTACCGAGTGTTGTTGTAGCACTCGGTAACGCTCTGCTCCGAGTGCGCCGATATTAGACACTTGGTAAAATAACTTCACCGAGTCGTTGTTTGCCGAGTCCACTTTACCAAGTGTGGCACTCGGTAAAGAGTTTGCCGAGTGTGTAGCACTATTTGTCGAGTGTTACTCACACTCGGTAAATACACAGTATCCCGTAGTGTTAGTTGGGTATGCATGCGCCCCTAATTATTTGGGTTTGCATGCACATGATTACTTCGGTTGCCACTAATAAACAATGTCTTGCATGAGATTAACACATATATCATGTACGCCACGATTTATCAAGTTTTGCAATCAAATTAATGCCATGTATATGTTATTAATGTCTAATCGATTTTTAAAGTTGGGTCTCACATAACTAGAATTGTATTCATTGTGAGATATATAAGTTTCACTACTGCGAAACGGCTTTTCAGAGTGATTCGGCCGAGGCAGCCGGATATAAAAGCAGCAAAGTGCAAGAAAAAGTACAAATACAGATCAGGGAGGGGGGAGCTCAGGAAACAAAGAAAGAGAGAAAAAAAAAGAGCTACTACAAGCCGGATCCAAGCTAAATAAGATAGGCTATCCAATGATTTATCCTAGGAGAGTAGCTTCTCTTGGCTCGCAGAAGTAGCTTCTGCAGCTCTTGACTGAAATGTTCTTTGGATTGCTGAAGAGATGGATTAATCTGACCAAAGATGAAGTCATTTCTTGCCCTCCAAATTGTCCAACTCATCAAAATAATTATCTCCATGAAGAAAGGAACTTGGAGCTGCTCCTTGAAATTCTGAAGATTCTAGAAGGGATTCAAACTCGGGTCAACCTGAATGTTCAACACGGCCCAACATTGTATAGCAAAAGGGCATGTGAGGAACAGATGTGCCAGGGATTCTTCAATATTGCCTTGACAAAAGATGCAACTGTAATCCTGCAGCGTCATGTTCCTTCTCTTTAGTAGCTCTCTTGTACTTAGCCTGTCCTTGATCAAGAACCAGAAGAAATCTTTATGTTTATTCCGACAAGAGCTCCTCCAAATCCATTTGTAGACTGTGTTAAGTAATCTGCTGTTCCCTTATGAGAACGCGCAGCAGGGGAAGGCGGCGTCAAAAAGGCTCCCTGCGGTTGGACTGTAGCAGCTGCAGGGGCAGACGCCAAACGGCTCTCCTACCGCACTGTAGCCACAGCAGGGGCAGGTGCCAAAGTTAGCCCTGCTGTCACATCTAGTCACTGTAGCAGCATGGCAGCTGTACTAGGATTATATGGGTAGAGTTGTATATATAGTTTGCCACTGCAACTCAGTAAAGAGAGCGAGTTCAGTTTTGCCATCTCCTCTACAGAGCTCCAGCCAACGCTGGTGCTTGTGCTGTGTGTGTGCTCTGTTCTCCCTCCTTTCTTCTACCTCTAGCCATAGCGTGTGGTCGAACAACAATAGTCGTGGTCGGCAACGCTGGTGAGTGGTCGACTCACCCGTGCCGGTGATCCTATGGGCTAACAAGTGGTATCGGAGCCGTACAAGCGCCATCGCCGGACTAACCACTGGCGATGACGGACGGTTTGGACATGGGCGACAGCAGCGGAGCTGCTGTGGCTGCCCAGCCACGACGGGAGGTCGTTGTGCGCACGGTGCAGGAGGTCAGCGGCACCAGTTGGCCGACGCTGACTCGCACCAACTATGGCGAGTGGTCTCGGACCATAAAGGCCAAGCTCAGAGCCCGACGGCTCTGGAATGCTGTTAACAAGGCACCGACAGCGAAGAAGACGACATGTCAGCGTTGGAGGCTATCCTCGCTGCTGTACCGGCGGAGAACAGGGAGCCGTTGGGGGTGAAAAGCTCTGCTAAGGAGGCATGGGAGGCCATTGCGGTGATGCGTGTCGGTTCCGACCGCGCAAAGAAGGCAATGGCCTAGCTTCTGAAGCAGGAGTACGCTAACCTCAAGTTCAAAGATGGTGAATCGGTCGAGGACTTCTCCCTCTGTCTGTAGACGCTCATCAGCAAGCTGAAGAGCCACGGCGTCACCATCGACAAAGAGGAGGCGGTCTCCAAGTACCTCCACTCCATGCCGATGAAGTACATCCAGATGGCTCTCTCCATAGAGACGATGCTGGACTTGTCCACCCTCACCATTGAGGATATGACAGGCCGTCTGCGGGCGGTGGACGAGCGCATGGAGCAGGCTACAGCAACGAAGGAGTGGGCTGCCCAGAGGAACTCCGAGGTAGCCTCTTCCTGCCGCGGTGGCGATGGCAAGCGCCGTGACAAGGCTTCTTCGGACAAGAAGAAGAAGGTCGACCCCAACGCCTGCCGGCGCTGTGGGAAGACGGGCCATTGGGCAAAGGGGTGCCCAAATTGCAAGCAGGAGAAGAAGGTTGAGGCTCATCTGGTGTAGGCTGATGATGATGATGAGGCCACTATCCTGATAGCGATGTTCTGTGCACTGCATGATGTTGAGGCCGAGGAGAAGGGAGAGGTGACGGCGGTGGAAAGGCCTGGGAAGGCCCTGAAGGCTGTCAACCTCGACGAACCGCGCGCCCAAGTCCACCTCGGACGTGTGGGCGGCGAGCAGGAGCAGCGGTGGTATCTGGACTCCGACGCCAGCAACCACATGACAGGCTCCAAGGCAGCCTTCTCCGAGCTCGATGACGACGTGACCGACACGGTGAAGTTCGATGACGGCTCAAGGGTGGCAATCTGAGGGTGCGGCACCATCATCTTCAGGTGCCAGAACGGCGAGCACCGCGCGCTAACGGATGTATATTACATCCCGCAGCTGCGTTCTAGCATCATCAGCATTGGCCATCTGGATGAGCGTTGTAGCGAGGTACTGATCAAGGACCGAGTCCTCAGGATCAGGACCAGGAACAACGCCTCCTTGCCAAGGTGAAGAGGTCCTAGAACCGGTTGTACCTGCTCAACTTGAAGGTGGAGCAGCCGGTGTGCCTAGCAGCACGGCACACCGAGGAGCCATGGCTGTGGCATGCCCGATTCGGCCATCTCAGCTTCGACGCGCTTGGTCGGCTGGAGAAGATGGTCCAAGGGCCGCCCCACATCGAGCACGTAGGCAAGCTGTGTGACAGCTGCCTAGCTGAGAAGTAGAGGAGACAACCATTCCCATAGGTGGCCAAGTATCACGCGGAGGATGCTCTCGAGCTTGTCCACGGTGATCTCTGCGGGCCAATCACGCCAGCCACAAACGGTGGTTGATGGTACTTCTTCCTACTTGTGGATGACTGCAGTCGCTATATGTGGCTGCAACTCCTGACGAGCAAGGATGAAGCAGCGGCGGCGATCAAGAAGTTCAAGATGCGCGCGGAGGCGGAGAGCGGCAAGAAGCTACGCGTGCTGAGGACTGATCGCGATGGCGAATTCACTTCAGTGGAATTCGCTGCGTACTGTGCGGATTAGGGTGTGGTGTGACACCACACCACGCCGTACTCTCCACAACAGAATGGCGTGGTGGAGCGGCAGAACCAGGCGGTGGTCAGCATGACTCGATCCATGATGAAGGCCAAGAGCATGCCGGCAAGGTTCTAGGGTGAGGCGGTGATCATGGCAGTGTTCATCCTCAACCACGCCCCCACGAAGGCCCTGAAGGGCAAGACACCGTTCGAAGCTTGGTATGGGCGCAAGCCAAGCGTGTCCTTCCTCTGGACATTCGGCTGCATCGGCCACATTAGGAAGACGAAGCCAGTCCTCACCAAGCTGGAGGATAGGA
Organism: Miscanthus lutarioriparius; assembly: GCA_904845875.1. Lineage (NCBI taxonomy): Eukaryota > Viridiplantae > Streptophyta > Magnoliopsida > Poales > Poaceae > Miscanthus > Miscanthus lutarioriparius. The sequence goes on along the minus strand of CAJGYO010000010.1, from coordinate 115,310,605 downwards.
GCACACCGATGGTGTTCCTAGGCTACACGGAAGGTACCAAGGTGTACTGGCTCTACGACCCACATGGAGAAAAGGTACTTGTCTCGCGCGACGTCGTGTTCGACGAGATGGCGGCCTAGTACTAGAACAATATGAGCACGGGGGAAGCTAGCGGCTTCACCAGCACCTTCGTCGTCGAGCACTTGGTCATCCACTGTGGTGGAGACGCTGGAGATGAGGTGCCAAGCACTCCGGGAGGGGTGCCGAGCACTCCAGCGATAGAGCCAAGCACTCCTGGGGTGGTGTCGAGCACCCCGACAGGGGTGCCAAGCACTCTAGGAGTGGTGCCGAGCGGTCCTGCAGTGGTGCCGGCCACTCCAGGATGGGTGCCGAACACTCCCATAGCGGAGCCGAGAGGTCTTGCAGTGGTGCCGACCACTACAAGACTGGTGCCAAGCACTCCGGAAGAGGTGTTGACCACTCCAGGAGTGGTGACAAGCGGTCCAGGAGTAGTGCCGAGCACTGCATCCGGGGTGCCGAGCACTCTATGTGTTGTGTAGACCACTCCGGTGGAACAGGGAACTCCATCGACGCCGATCGAGTTCGCCTCACCTCCAAGTGACATCAATGAGTTCGTGGATGCCTTCCACGATGGTGAGGAGGTGCGGTTCCACAGACTGGACGACATCATCGGTAGCACAGGGCCCTCAGGCCTGGTGGGTAGGCTGCTCAATGACCTAGAGCTGCTTCTCATCAGTGCAGAAGAATCACCCATGTTCGCGCTAGCCGAGTGTGATAGAAATTGGCGGCGAGCGATGCTAGAGGAGATGAAGGCGATCGAGGAAAACAAGACTTGGGAGCTCATTGATCCACCTCCAGGATGACGTCCGATCGGCCTGAAGTGGGTGTACAAGGTCAAGCGGGACGAGCGCGGCGCCATTGTCAAGCACAAGGCGCGTCTCGTCGCCCGAGGCTTTGTCCAGCGCGAGGGCGTCGACTTCGAGGAAGTCTTTGCGCCAGTAGCGCACATGGAGTCTGTCCGATTGCTTATGTCTTTGGCAGCAGCAAAGGACTGGTGCGTCCATCACCTGGACGTAAAATTGGCCTTCCTCAACGGCGAGCTGGCGGAGATGGTCTTCATCAGACAACCTTTGGGTTTCGCCGTCAAGGGAGAGGAGCACAGGGTGCTTCGACTGTGCAAGGCACTCTACGGGCTACGACAGGCCCCACAAGCGTGGAACGCCAAGCTTGACGCCACACTGGGCAAGCTTGGGTTCACGAGGTGCGCAATCGAGCACGCGCTCTACACACGGCGACGAGGGAAGGAGGAGCTCGTCGTCGACGTGTTTGTAGATGACTTGATCGTCACCGGCATGCATGTGGAGGATATCGATAGCTTCAAGTGTGAGATGGCAGCTTGTTTTCGAATGAGTGATCTCGGCGTGCTCTCCTACTACCTCGGCATCAAGATGAGACATGGGAAGGAGGTGCTCACGCTCGGTCAGAGCATGTGTGCCTCGAAGCTGTTGGAGTGGAGCGGCACGGCTGAGTGCAAGCCATGCATGACTCCGATGGAGGAGCGACTGAAGCTGACGAAGGCCAGTACCGTAGCGAAGATAGATGCAACACTCTATAGGAGTATCGTCAGTGGTCTGCGCTACCTAGTCCACACGAGGCCGGATATTGCGTTCGCCGTGGGCTACGTCAGTTGCTTCATAGAGGATCCCAGAGAGGATCGCTATGCTGCGGTGAAACGACTGCTGCGCTACGTCAAGAAGATGGTGGATCAAGGGATCGTCTTCCCCAAGACCGGCGGAAATAAGCTGCAGCTCACTGTGTTCAGCGATGCGGACATGGCGGGGGACATTGACGGATGGTGAAGCATCTCTGGCGTGCTCGTCTTCCTCGGGTCGGCTCCAATCTCATGGCTGTCGCTGAAACAGAAGGTGTTGGCACTATCCACGTGCGAGGCAGAGTACGTGGGTTGCGGCCACAACGGCGTGCCAAGCTGTGTGGCTGCGCCGGTTGCTGGGTGAGCTGACCGGTGTGGAAGCTCACCCACTAGCATTGATGGTGGACAACCAGTCCGCCATTGCCCTCACGAAGAATCCGATTCTCCATGACCGGAGCAAGCACATCGACGTAAAGTTCCACTTCCTCAGGGACTATGTCGATGGAGGGCAGATCGTCATCGAGTTCGTCGAAACTGGTCGGCTACTCGTGGACGTCCTCACCAAGCCGCTCGGCCGTCTTCGGTTCACGGAGCTGAAGGAGATGATCGGCATGGAGGGGGTTCAAGGGTTAGCAGCAAGATTAGAGGAAGAATTGCTAATTAATCTGCTGCTCCCTTGTGTGAACGCGCAGCAGGGGAAGGTGGCGCCGAAAAGGCTCCCTGGTGTTGCACTGTAGCAGCTGCCGGGGTAGGCGCCGAACGGCTCTCCTGCCGCACTGTAGCCACAGCAGGGGCATGTGCCAAAGTCAGCCCTGCTGTCACATCTAGTCACTATAGCAGTATGACAGCTGTAATAGGATTAGATGGGTAGAGTTGTATATATAGTTTGTCACTGCAACTCAGTAAAGAGAGGCGAGTTCAATTTTGCCATCTCCTCTGCAGAGCTTCGGTCAACGCTGGTGCTTGTGCTGTGTGTGTGTTCTGTTCACCCTCTCTTCTTCTACCTCTAACCATAGTGTGTGGTCGGACAACGATAGTCGTGGTCGGCAACGCTGGTGAATGGTCGACTCACCCGTGCCAGTGATCCTGTGGGCTAACAGACTGGATGTAACACCAGATGCCCACTCATGTGCTTATAAGCCTTACTTACTGAAAACTGGTCCGAGTTCCATATGTATGTCCATGTATCTGGCAAGTCAGACAGCTGTACTCTCTCTAGTTCCTCCTGAAGTTGCAACAGCTGTAGATGAGCTTGTTGGGACAGAGGTAAATGGAACAAGCCATGAAGAGGTTTTTGCATTGAGTTATGGGACGATATTCGTACTGCTATTCAATTGCAGCGCCCTACCACAGTCGATTGTATTTGAGTGCTCGCCCTTTTGCAGGATGAGTTGGTGGATCCCAACAAAAAGCGTGAGTTGAGGAAATGGAATTGTCCGTTTGCAGCGAAATCGGTTCCTAAGTGTCCTCTGCCACTACCTCTTCCACTCGGGGCAAGTCCGGAGGAGCGTCGTGGGCGAGGTGTCAATGACAAACTGGCGGCATTGCGTGGATATTGGCGTGCTCGGGGCCTCTGTATTCATTGTTTTGAGAATTGGTCTCGTGACCATGGTTGTCCGAAAATCATTCAGGCTCATGTTCTACAGGAACTTTGGGAGTTATGCTATGTCGAACTGGAGGATTCACTGGTTCTACAGGACCAACAACTATTACTGATGGTTTCTGCTTCTGCTCTCAAGGGATCACCATGGCCACGTACAATACAGTTACAAGGCTTGGCATCCAGCTCTCTGATATTAGTTGATTCAGGCAGTTCTCATTGCTTTATCCGTTCTGAGTTGGCCAATGTATGACTGGTTCTTCAGTTCTTAGCCCAGCAAATGGCTATCTCTAGAAATCAATTTCTACTTTTATTCCTTCTACTTTTATCTTTCATCATCAAAACACTAATTTTTCACTCCTTTTCTATCTCGACGTGGCGATTGGAGATGTTCTAGATGATTTTAGTGGTCCTAGAACAACCATAGGCGCCTCCTGTGCAGGCATCAATAGGTTTTAACATGAAACCACTGCAAGCCAGACTTTATTGAGACGCCGCGAGGTAACTCGCATGGAACTAAGCCTGGATTTTTGTCAAATGGAGGATAGATATGGCTTTTTAATCGTTCTTATTGTACTGTGAACTAATGCATATGTTGAGTAAAATCATAATTGCAAAACGAATATGAATGAACAGTGATTTCTTCTGTACAGTGTACAGATCCTAAGAAAACCCACAAAAGATTGCCTGCTGCGAGTCAAACAGAACTATCGAGAAACAGAATCACTTGAGGTATTCGATACATCTACACAGCGAGGCTCTGGCAGGCACAGGAGGGCTTTCAGAGAATCAGAGGTAAAGGATCCGATCCAACGCTCATCTCAGAGCAACATCACAGTGAAACTTAGAGGATCCACAACTATTTTGCTTGAAAAAAAGTCAAAAATCTGGAACAGCTCATAGGAGCTAATTAAATCACCCCACAGCTGCAGCTTGAAAAAAGAACGATGTTTTGAGCAGAAGCATGTACGCACTTACTTGTGGCAACGGAGTTTGAGCCCGCTGGAGAGGATGATGGTTGGGACTTGGGAGATCTTGGCTGGAGAGGAGGGGATACAATGATCCCAGTCCAAGCTATTCGATGGCTCCTTCCTGCCTTCCGTCTTCTGTATTTTTCTCTTTGCTTTGTTGGGTACAGTAAGTATGGCTTCCTTGTCGCTTTCCCTCTTAAAAGATGTGAAGATACAATGATCCCAGTCTCTTTGCAGACGAGGGTTTGCCAGGGCAGCTGGCCGGAGGTGCTCCTCCCAACTCTAAATTTATAAAAAATGCTAATATCATTTATATCTTCTAATAAGTTAATCACTACTACATATATCATTTGTAGGGGCGGCTTAAGACCATTTGTAGGGGCGGTTTGGCCAGCCGCCCCTACCAAACCGTCTCTACAAATCATACATTTGTAGAGGCGGTTCCCAGACCGCCCCTACAAATCGATTTGTATGGGCGGCTGGTGTTATCAGCCGCACCTACTAATCGATTTGTAGGGGCGGCTGTAGTACCAGCCGCCTCTATAATACCTATTTGTAGGGGCGGTTCAGTCTAGAACTGCCCCTATAGTACATTTTCCCACAATTTTTTTTTTTCAAATTTACAATTCAATTTCGACCAAAACCGCCATATTTGTTTCCGCGTATTCCCGCGTTCGCGTTGAGAGTGAGCGATCAACGTTCCAAACCGCGTTCGCTCAAGAGTATTATATAAACTACAAGTATAAGAGTATTATATAAACTATAATTACAAGTCCAATTCACAAGAATATATACAATCCATCATTAAATTGACATAATTCACAAGTTAAAACCAATGTCAAATTCCATACATATTGTTATCAACGGCCTAGAGCTAGTCTTTCGGTCTCATGAAGGTGTTAGTACTGAGGATTTCTATCTAAGTCAGACTCTCGGTCGTGGTAGGTGCCTTTGACGTGTACAATCTGGTCCAATATAAAGTTGCAAAGGTCGCCGACGAGCTCTAAGAGTTGGTCATCCTTGTATGAGTCTCTTTTCATTTCTTTCTCTTCTTTCCACTACAAGAGAACAAGTTTCGGTTTAGTATTTCATACCATGCACGAAGTTTTTATACTATAGGTGAAGAGGTTCAAACTTACCCTTAAGGGGTGTCTCCTATAGGCACCGGTGTTACTCATCATAGAACATACATAGTATCCACAATGTACACTCTCAGGCTTCTGCTTGGGGCACTGTGTGTTTTGCATATGAAAATGTTAAGTAATGCTTTTGACAGCCATGTAATGGAGCATTGAAGAAGTAAGTTACACTTACCACACATAGTGTTTTTATAGCCAGCTTTTCCTTCATTGCTGGATCATGCCTTCCGTGATGTTTAGTGACATAGAACCTAAATGCCCTGTTCGAATTATTTTAGCAAATACAACTTGTTAGTATCCAAAGGTGAACGTTACAAGTATGTATACAAACATATAAGCTAATGAGGATTGTCGATATGTATACGTCTTGAGAATCGATATGAAGTCTTTGTATGTCACCGGGTCCCTATCTATTGAATCAAAGACCCATGCCATGCTCCTCACGACATCGACGCCTATACAAATCCAGTGGTTGCTGTATGGATTTAATCATAGAACTAGATAAGCTCTTTTGCATCGAATAAAATATATCGAACAAAGCTTTAAGTATAGAGTTGAACTTACTCGAAGTTGTATGGTAGTCATATAGTAGAGTGCTGTTGGAGAATTTTGAAAGCAAGGGCAATGTATGCCGCAACATTAAGGGACTCTTCCCTTAGTTTCGCCGTACGGATGTGCTCTTTCTCCCGAAGAGTCTTTCCAGCAGCTAGCTCTTTGGCATCCAGTTTCCATTGTTTAGGGTAATTAAAATTTGTTTATGCTATAGCTTGAGGATCTATATACCCGGCTTTCACACTTGACATTTATTTGACAATGTGCACTTGCATTCTACAAATCACGGTGTGGGTTAGTTACAACAAAATTCAAAGATTATATTCATATCATATCGGGAGGACAAGGAGTTATAGGCACCATGTGCGAATTAGATTCATCTCCATTGCTCCGAGGTGAAAGCATGTCTGCATGTCATTGAAGTCAAAGACAATTTTTCCGGCTAGGCTTCCAAATGTGCCGGTGGGGAAGCATGCTTGTACGAGGTCTATGCTCGTACCAATTATGGAACCTTCTCATTCCAAGTAGTAGGCGCTGGATGTCCCGGTTTGGTAGGAAGGGCTTGCCTCTTTTATATGATTTCGGGCAATCCTTTAACCATTTGATGGCATCAACATTTGGATACTGCTTTGCTATTTGGTGGAGTTTGCTAGTGACGGCCTCCTTAGAACCCCGTGATGTGACTTTTTTAACTTGGTTGTCAGGCTTGAACTGGTCATGGAAATAACACTTGTGCACCGACGAGACGTCTTTCATCGGAACATAAACTGGTCTTATGGTGATTGAATGCTTCTTTCGAAGTTCCCATTCAGGCACGTCATCATCTTCTTGTGCATCACTTTCTTCAGGAGGCACTCGTTGTTCATGTATCAACTGTGCTTGTTGAGAAGACTGTGGCATCTCATCGTGCACTTGCTCGGTACGAGCTGGAGAAGGTTGTGGCTTATCAGGCACATGCTCGCTAGGAGGCGGGGAAGAATGTGGCATCTCAGGAATATGGTGGTCATGAGACGGTGAAAATATCTCCCCGACCTCAACAACTCGCTCCAAATTTAGGAGAGGGGGATGCGGCGAAGAAGCAGTCAATATAATGTCCCATTTGTGCCAGAGGATGAACTGCCCCATAATGTCTCCGAGTAACACCAGCCCCTCAGGAGTTGCGTAGTCTATCCTCTACTGCATGAACTCGGGCTTCACGGTATGCACCTCGACCCTAGTGTAGTCCGGCGGTATCTTATTATTGTGGTGTAAGCCACCGGGAGGATGTGCCACACCCGTTGCCACCTCCATCACAACGTTATGTCGGCTGCTAAGAAACACCAAGGTGCAACTAGTTGGTTCCCGTATGCGATCGACAGGGGTTGTGGCTACAGTGGAACCTTGGCTGCTAGGAACTTTCGGAGGGCTGCCAACTAATGCCAGTTCTCCCGGCGACGTCATTAATATCCGTGGCTCTGTAGACAGTCCTTACTCCTCCAGCGCCTTCGCAACTAGAGCCTTCACTTGCAGCTCAAGATTAGTCTCCCGGTCTCTGCCATGTTTCTTGTACATGTGCCTGTCCTCTTCGAATCCTTGCTTCCAGGTCGTCCTTTTCCCTAGCCCCCTGGTGCGGCATGTGTGCTCCTTGTTTCCTAAGCCAAGGCTAAGCTCGTCCCTCTCTCTGGAAGGATTGAATGAGCCCTTCTCCTTGTCTTCAACATATTTCAGTATCCTTGATACTGCCTCTTGGGTCTCCGGCTTATCAAACTTAAGATTACCGCCGGATGATTATGTACTCCTCGCATATATCTAATTCTTTGAGCGTACCTTCAAATTCGTCACATCGATATTCCCAGCAGCTGCGGCCTCTTTGTCCATCTTCCTAAACTGCTCTTCCTTGGCATAGTAGCCACCGGGGCCTAGATGATGGTGGTGTTTGTTCCTCTTCGCTAGCTCGGTGTTACGGGCACTGAGCTCCAATGCCTCCGGTAAAGTCTTCTGAGCCACGAGCTCCTCCCATTGACTAGGAGTTATGTTGCCGAACTCGTTGAAGGGAGTTAACCCCTTTTGGATATACTTCTTGTTGAGCTCCAACCTCCAACGTCGGAATGACTCTCCCATCATCCCTGAAAGCATTTTTTTACCAATTCGTGCTTACCCTCTGGAAATCTAAAATTGAGCTTTAGCTGCCTATCCCATAGTTTATCCTTTTTCTTCTCTGGTACCTCTTTACAGTTAGGGATTGCTGGGTTCAATTTATCTCTAACTAGGGCCCCGATCGCATTATGGAATCGTTCTCTTAATTCCTTCAGCTCAAGGATCTCCCTGCTGGCGTGACCTCCATTATTACATAGCATGCCTTATTTGGATATTGATTTGCTTTTCTATCCCCTCGTTTCCTCTTAGGCTTGGTAGTTGTGGTTGTGTCTTGAGGTTGTGGAGCAGAGGCCTCAATGTCCATCTCTATGGCTGTTGCCTCTGCTCTCCTTTCCTCTACTTCGTCTTGTCCAGCGAGATGTCGTGGACATCGACGTCATCTTTTCCGAGTTTCAGGAGGGACCTGTATATACGACAGGTCAAAGGGTTAGCAGAGGTAACACAGCCAAAGCTTTAGTAAAATTTACAAGCTAAGGCTTTATCCCTACCTCCTCGTTCGGGTCAAAATCCTTGTCCAAATCTTCCTCCGTTGGCCTCTTCTGGCTTCACGTGGGAAAGGATCCTCGAGACTTACATATCCCTCATCATCATCATCATCATCCTCTTCTTCTTTGCGTTCAGCAGCCTCTCCTGCTCTTCCTTCTGCTCCCCCTTCCTCCTTGTCACACTGCTCTTGAGTAAGCATCACTTCTATATCCTTTTCTAACTCGTTATTGAACTGCTCATGAGTAAGCTGGTCCTCTAGTGCTTGCTCCTCATAGGTTGGCTGCTCATCATGCTCGGGGCATCGGGCTGCACTGTCTGGTGTCCGCGACATTATTTCGCGCTTTGTTCTAATAGATGCAAGAAAGTGTGCTTTAGGTACGTGAGAAGGTATAAGAAATCAAAAAGGTCTATAAACCAAAGTAGTCCTATAAAACAACAATATATAAAAAAATAAGTAGTAGCAGTAGTAGAGACCTCAGAAACATGTCAATCATCATTTGATCATAAACTTGGAGCATCAAGGCATCATAACAGAGAAGAGAGGAGAAGGTAATGTAGGGGCGGATGCTAATGATGCCAAGTTCCTCACAAGTTCTTGATCATCAGCTCATATTCCATATAATGTATGGACTTAGACAATTTTATCATCGGCAAAACAAAGAAGAGGAGAGGGGAGATTTGGAAAAAAAAGCAACAACTGCTTAACAAACATAGAGAGAAAAGGTGTAAAAAAACAGCTACTGCTTCCCAAACATAGAGGATAGGAAAGGTGGCAAAAATAGAGGAGATGGGAGATTTGGCAAAAAAAAGCAGCAGCAGCTTCCCAAAAAACAGCAGCAGCTGCCATACTGACTTTGCTCGATCACACATGAACATCATATGCTTAATATCACATTTATTATTTATTATGGCGCTGTCACAGCAGAGAGAGAGAGAGAGAGAAGAGAAGAGAGAGAGAGAAGGTAAAGTCGCTGTAAAGCAGCAGCAGCTGCTGTTTGGTTCAATTGAATGAATGTTGATGGGAACAAGGGGACCAAGCAAGCAAAGCAACTGAAGAACAGAACCAACAACAGCTGCTGATACGAGTAGTAGATCTCAACCAGCCAACCAGGCCATCTGGCCATGGCCAACAACAAAGGCAAATCCACTGCTGGATTGAGATTGGGATTGGGATTGCACTTGGATGGATCATGACCACCAATAGAATACCATTTTTTTTCTTTAGCCGATTAAATTCCTTTTGTGCTGTATGATGCCCATTCACATTTCACATGCATCTCCATGCCCACATTCAACACTGTATATACCTATTATGTATGTATGTATGTATGTCTGTATTGATTCAGAGGACAGCTTAAAGTAATAATGCAAACAAAAGCAAGCAGGAATAAAGCTACAGCATGTAAAGCTACATATGACTTGTACTACTACCACCCTACCACCAAGTCTCTAGTAACATCTCAAGTCCAACCAAACTTTCTTTTGTCATGGTAAAAAAGAGTGAATATAACAAGCATTTCATCCAAACAAAAGCCATAATAAATGTGATAAAAAAGGAGCAAGATCATTTCCACAGCTTGTATAAAAGAAATATAGCTACTCAAGATCATTTCAACATTTATCATGGCAAGTATATAGATGAAGAATGCTTATTAAGTGCATAAACATGGTTGTTTATATATATTTGCTCTCAAATCAGTGGGTAACTGCTTTAGGCAGCCTTCCAATGACAGTCCAATCTTACCAATTTCAGGGTTTTAGAACAAATATTAAATGCCTAGAAAAACAACAATATAACCAAGATCAAATTACTGATGCCAGAACAGTAAGAACAGTAGAAGTAGTTATCATGATAACAGAAAACAGAGTAGTCCAAGAAAATATCACAAATGTGGCTGACAGACTTGTTTTCAGTATCTACAGATTTAGCAGCATAACTAAGGCATATGCTTACAGATTACATGCATGTGGAAAGCTTGAACAATAAATCAGAAACTAGTTGATGGCAAATGGGAAAGAAGACCCACAGGAGGCTAACATGATACCCACAGAAGACAGAAATTATCAAGGAGGAATACTGTATTTTCTAAATAAATATTTTTCTATGAAGTGGATCGTCCGGGCTTATAAAAATTTCTGCCTCCATCACTGTCTCCATGCAAACACTTGGTATTTACGATTAACTTAAGTTAATGGAGCTCTCTGTCCATTCTAAAAAAAGGGTTCATAGGATGGCCTTACTTTTCCCAGTGCTTGTCGAATAAAGTAAGCAAAGCACTGCTTTTTTCCACTTTAATTTCAGATGGCCTTACTTTTTTCGTCTAATGGAGCAAGTAAACAAACTTTTCGCTACAGTTGATTGCAGGATTCACAATTTTATATGGCTTCTCATAGACTCAAATTTTGCCGAAGTGTGGACCAGCAGAAAGCATGTCGAATAAAATAAGTAAGGGCACTTTAATCGATCAAAGTGTCTTTAGACAGATTCTAGCATTATTGGTGCTGCCTTCGGAGCTCAATCCCGGTGTGTCTCAAATTAGTTGAAATTTCACTGTCTTCTATAAAAATATGAACAGAAATAAATGTGTTTTAAAAACATGTAGCCTCATCCTTTGACAACAATAGACACTTGTCCATAAATGTGTTTTTCAAAACGCGGTAAGCTGCAGATACTCTTATACAGGCACATAAAATCATTACTACAAAATCGAATAACAGAGGCACTTAAATACCATTTATAGAGCCAGACCCAACCGCCTCTCCAAATCTAAATCTATTTATAAATCTAAATCGATGTGATTATTTCAGATTCAGACCATGCACTTGTGGTTTACACAATGGGTTCCTTAGTATACTTGTGTAGGCTTAACACAAATTGTGTGTGCCCTTTGTAAGCAAAGGAAGAAGATCAAGCGCTGCTACTACGAATTATTAAACATAAAAGATGCTCAATTCGATACATCAAAATATGACATTGTCTTTACCACCTCTAAATAGGTGAATGCTGTTTGACGGCCCTTGAGGAAATGCTAAGAGATAATAAAATATAACAAAAATTGGTGCTTGTACTCAAATCTGCTACTACCTCTGAACTTATAGATAATTGTATATGTTGAAGAAATATCTAGACAGCTCTGGATCAACTCCAATGGCAACTCGCAAATAAGGATCCCTACTTTTGATGTAAGCACTCACCCTACTTTTGATGGCCCTGTTTCTAGAGCAAAACTCCAGCGGAAACCATCAAAATCAGGGCCCCTACTTCCTGTGTTTTTTTTTTTCCACACATACTCTATAAATTCTATATGTTTGACACGACGCAGTTCAAACAAAATATTAGGAGTTTATACAAATTACTAAATTCAATCAATCAATTCTCATATGAAATTCAAATTTCAAAAAATATAAATAAAGTATCATCCCAAGGCAAACATAGTCTCAACGTAACTATAGTTTCACAAGCAAAGTTCATCACATCAATCAAACTGGACCTATGAATGGACCACAGTATAGTGCTCAGCAACAATGAGGTCACGATTGCCGACTCCTCTTCTACCCAATATTGCTTAATGAGATCATTATTATCATCGGAAAAATACCATCTAGAACATTCAAAATGATAATCAGAAGTTCATTCAAAAATTAAGTTACAGTAGCTACAATTCACAATTCCAGCAACCCCTCCACAGATTGTTACTTATGCTAAAAAATCACAGTAATGACTCGGGATTTTGAGAAATATGAAGTACCGACTCTGCTTTAGGATACATCTGCTGCAGTCCATCTTGAATAAAGCCAACAACCCACATTTTTATAATGCTTTGATGGCCCCAAGGCAATAACTAGAGCTATTTGTACTGGCTCACAAAAATGCCACTACAAAAAAAAGTGCAGCCCATATAAAGCTTTTGTATACTAGTGTGGTTTCTAGAGGCGATGCTCTCCTCAAATTGTTTTTGTACTAATGCTGCCAAGTATGAGCTTGTTAAGCTTCTCTGCTATGTTTTGATTTACAGTGTTTATGTTTCAATTAGCACAACTTTTGGCGATCTGTATGTCAGTGAGATGGAGTGGGTGAGGGATAGTCTAGGCCAGGTGAGAAAAGCCTAAGCTGAAGAATTTGAGTATTTTAGAAATTGGTTTAACCACTAGCAGAACTTGAAATTGCATAACTAATTATAGAAAATTCATAAAATAGCAAATCCAATTTCGATAGCATTTTTATGCTGTTATCTATCTTATAAAATCCATAAATCACCACAACAGCTTACTATGTTTGATAGACCTGCAGGGCCGGGGAATGGAGAAGGGGTTGGGAGTACCTGTAGAAGACCTGACAGAGAGGGATGCCGGCGGTTGTGAACGGTGGCCGAGGATCTGGACGTCGGAGAGCACGGCAGCCGGGCCACCCGTCGTTGGAGGAGCGCGGATGCCAGAGAGCATGGGAGGTGGTGGCGGCGGCAGAAGTAGATGCCAGAGAGCGCGCGCGGGCCGGCGAGTTCGGTGGTCGAGGTCGGAGAGGGAGCGCCGGTGGCGGGGACACCAGCTAGAGCACGCGGCTGAACCGGCGGAGCTCAAACCCTAGCCGCTCCGGGCCGTCGAGGTCGGAGAGAGAGTGCGCGCGGGCCGGCGAGGTCGGAGGTACAGGTCCCAGATAGGGCGGTGGCAGGGTGGCAGGGCTGGCAAACCCTAGACGGCGGCGGCGGCAATGGGGGCGGCGGAGAAAAAAATTGGCAGCCTGCCGACGTCCGAGAGGAAGAAAGCGCCCATGACTTAGAACGGTGGACGGAGCTCTTGCTTATATACTGCAGGTCATTTCTAGGGGCGGTTCCTCATCCAGCCGCCCCTACAAATAGATTTATAGGGGCGGTTCCTGAGTAAGCCGCCCCTACAAATATTTTTAAATTTATTTAAATTAATAATTTTGTAATTTATATATAAAGAACACAATGTAAATTTATATAATACTTTTTTGATTATTCTATATATGTATAAATAAATATAAATATAAACAATTTCATGATATATATATATATATATATACAGATATAATTTTATATTTTCTTCTTTACAAAAATAATATTTTAAAATTTTAAAATTTGAATTTCAAAACAACAAAGAGAATTTTAGGACACTAAATAACCTCAAATAAAAATTTTGTAAACATCAAAGTTGCAGAACTCATCAAAATGTACAACTTATATTTTGGTCATCTTTTCATTTGACCAAATTTGAACAGTTCAAATTTTGAATTTCAATAAATGTCAACTTAAAATAAGATTTTGAAACCTTAAATGGTTTCAAATAAGAAAGTCATGAACATAAAAGTTGTTGAATTCATCACTATATATAACTTTTATTTTGGTCACTTATTCATGTGACAAAGTATTAGTAAACATTGTTCATAAATTCACATATGACTCATAGTTTCATGAACTATATGAGAGACATGTTGATTTGTGAACAATGTTTACTATCACTTTATCAGATGAAGAGATGACCAAAATAAAAGTTGTAGATCTTGATGAGTTATACAACTTTGGTATTCATCACTTTTTCAGCTTAAATCATTTAATGGTTGAAAATCTCGTTAGAACTTATCATTTTTAAATTGAAAATTTTGAATTGCTCCAACTTTGTCAAATGAAAAAAATGACCAATTCAATACAGTAACTTGATAGGCCATGATTTTAGAAAATTTTAGGAAAAAAATCATCACATTTGGAGTTAGTATGAGGGAGAAAGACTAGTTATAAATTTTATCCAGAGATTAAAAAGAAAAATCACAACTGTTCATGATGATCAATGATGAACAAGTATGATTTCTCATTTTAATCTGTGGCTGAAACTTGTAACTAGTTTTTCTTTCTCATACTAACTCCAAATGTGATGGTTTGTCACTAATTTTGAACAATTCAAATTTTGAATTTTAGAAAATGACAGCTTCAAAACTGATTTTTAACTACTAAATGATTTCAGCTGTAAAGGTGATGAATATAAAAGTTGTTGAGCACATCATTATCTACAACTTTTATTTTGGTCATCTTTTTATTTGATAAAATTTGAACAATTTAAATTTTGAATTTCAAAAAATGACAGCTTCAAACTTGATTTTCAACCACTAAATGATTTCAGCTGTAAAGGTGATGAATATTAAAGTTGTTGAATACATCATTATCTACAACTTTTATTTTGGTCATCTTTTTATTTGACAAAATTTGAACAGTTCAAATTTTGAATTTCAGAAAATGACAGCTTCAAACCTGATTGTCAACCACTAAATGATTTCAGCTGTAAAGGTGATGAATATAAAAGTTATTGAACACATCACTATCTCCTACTTTTATTTTGGCCATTTCTTCATTTCATATAGTGTTAAGTGATTTTATAAAGTTTTAGTAGTAATAGAGTGGATGTTGAAATATATTCATCTGGATGTTGCAAAGGGTAGTCACACACATGCATAAATGTAATCTCACACACATACATAAATATATAGTCTTACACACATACATAAATATATAGTCTTACACGCATGCATAAATGAAGTCTTACAAACACACACTTACACAAACACTTCACGTTCAACAACTAGCTAGCCCGCTGTAATGATTTTCCCCTCGACACCTTTTCGTTCCCATGGCAATGTCTTTGGGTAGGTTATTTTCCACAACACTTATCTTCTTAGGAAAGTCCGTGAATAGCGGCATCTCATCGTAGTTATTGTAAGCTTTAACATCGTCAACGCCATCAACTCCAATAATGTGCTGTTTTTCGGAGGCAACCACGTGCCTTGTCTTCTTCTTCGGGGGGAGGTTACTTTGTGGGTCAGACATATAGAAAACTTGTGCGACACGTGAAGTGAGCACCCAAGGGTCATCTTGGTAGCCTAGATTCTCGAGGTCCAGGACTCTCAATCCGATCTCGTTCAGTTAGTGTTGTTTGATCCAACGGCATCGAAACAGGGCCATCGTTATATCCCTTCCATAGTCAAGTTCTCATATCTCTTCAATGATGCCAAAGTATTGGATCTTTTGCCCCAATCCATCGAGAGCCTCTATTCGAACGCTGCTGTTTTGGTTCACAAATTTACTATCCTTTGCGTGGGTATAGTACGTATACCCATTGATGTCATAAATATTCCAAGATGTCACTTGTCTCGATAACCCCTCCGCTAACCTACTGATGGTAATAGAGTCTATGGTTTCTCTAGGCGGTATGTTTTGGTCCTTCAACCATGTAGTTAGTCATTGCTTATGCTGTTTCATGACCCTAATCATCCGAACGACCATTTCTCTCCGCCATAATGATAGCCAAGTGTTCATCAATGTACGGTTGCATCAGTTGTCTACTCTGCAAGACACTGTAATGCGCCGAACTCACCTCTTTGTAATCATGGTCGATGAACACTTTTCTACCACTGGTGCCCTTCCAAGCCAGCCTACCCATGTGACGAGAATCAGGTTTACCAATCCCTTTCTGTACTTTTAGGTACTCTTGACAGCACTCGACGACTTCTTCAGTACTGTAACCCTCTATCATGGAGCCCTCTGGGTATGCTCGATTATGCACTATCGACTTAGAACCGACATGAACCGCTCGTAGGACCACATTTTATGCAAATAGCAAGGGCCCAGTTATCATGAGATGTGTCATTATATAAAAAAAAGCAGGAGGTAAACACATCTCTAGTTGGTTATGTGTCTCCACCACAAATTCATGTAGGCCACTCAGCTCTTGCTTGCCAATCGTCTTCTGTGGGATCTTCAAAAAGAAGTGGCACATGTGGGTGATGGCCATTTTCAAGAACTCTGGCTTTATAGCACTGATTGCAATAGGTAGAAACACTGTCAGCATCACATGACAATCGTGAGCCTTACAGTGTGTTATTGGTAAGTCCTTCATCGACACTAGCTTCTTCACATTTGCTGAAAACCCAGTCGGGACTTTGACCCCCTCAGGAAAGTGCATGTAGCTCTCTTCTCGTCTGGTGTTAGGTTGAAGCACGCCGCGGGCATAGTGTATTTTCCATTAGCCTCAGGTACCGGGTGAAGCTGTGGCATCACGTTTAGCTGCATCATGTCTTTCTGTGCTTTTAGATCATCCTTTGACTTGCCTGTGTCCATCAAGGTAGCAATGAGACTCTCAAAGACATTTTTCTGCACGTGCATAGCATCAATGGCATGGGGGGCCTCCAAGTCTGGCCAATAAGGCAGATACTAAAAGAAGATCGATTGTTTCTTGAAAGGTACGCCTTCGACAGGAGGTGTGCTTCTATCTATGTTCGTCCCATCTGGATTCTTCTTTCCATCGATGACGCGTATGTTTTTCACCATTCTATACACGTGTTCTCTGTTATGACGTCTCTCCGGAGGGGGTTCAATCTCCGGGGGTGTTGTCATAAAATCTAAACAACAATTTGCTATAGTACTTGTGACTTGTCTTTAAGAAGCGTCGGTTCCTTAGGTAAACTATCATCTTGGATGCATCCAGGTACACCCATGTAGTACCATCCAAGCAAACTAAGCATCTCGTCTTCCCTTTGATCTGTCTAGACAAAGCAAACAGTGCGGGGTAATCATTGGTAGTAACAAATATTATTGCTCTACATATGAAGTCCTCCTTTCGGAACGCATCGTACATCGGCTCCGCATGCCTCCATAGCCTCTCCATTTCTTGCATCAAAGGCTCGAGGAACACGTCTATATCAATGCCTGGTTGTTTAGGGCCAGAAATAAGAATAGTGAGGAGAAGGTACTTCCATCGGTGCTCAAGCCAAATCGTACATTCCTTGGGTCATCGCTGAATTCTTTGTGCTTCTCATCGAACCTTTGCCACTGACTACAATCAGCTGGGTGTTCAATCTTATCATCATCCACCTTGCGCTCATCATCCTACCATGTCATGAGTGCGGCTTCTTTAGGGTTTAGGAAGATACGTCTCAAGCGGTCAGTCACTAGCAGGTACCACATTACCAAGGTAGGAATTCTTCTCTGCTCTGCATCATTGCCTAATGGAGTGTCCTCTAGGGGCTGAGATTCTTGTACCACCTTTTTTGTATCCTTCTTATTCCTCTTTTTTCCCATGGAGGCTTCGTCCCCACCATAAAGGTCATTGTTCTTGTACCGGCTGGCCCCACACCGGGGACATTTATCTAGTGACTTGAACGTTTCGCCATGAAAAAGTATACAGTGGTTGGGGCATGCATGGATTTTTTCAACCCCCATTGTCAATGGACTTATGACCTTCTTCGCTTGGTAGGTGTTGGCGGGAACTGAGTTTGGTTGTGGCAGCACCCATGATAGGAGATGTAATAGATCATTAAAACTACAGTCTGACCAGCCGTACTTAGCCTTCAGGATGAGTAGCTCAAGCACAAAACGTAGCAATGTCCAATGTGTCGGACAACCCTTTTCAACACCATACACAGTCTCCTTCGATGCTTTTGTCACCCTTTCCAAAATTTCTAGACCTTTTGGGCTAATTAGTAAAATCTCTGGTCCAAGGGCTCGAATCATATCCTCCAAATCATCTTTATCCACGACACGTGCTCCACCATCATTATTGGCACCACCTTCGTCATTACCATCCCAACCACCAGCATCACCACCTTGTTCATTGCCAAACTCAGAATCCATTCGTGCATCAAGCTCTGCTGAATATTGGGACAGGGATTCTAGGGTTTCATCGTCGTTTTCTCTCCTCATCCTCGTCGTTAACAATAACCATTTCACCATGATGAATCCATACTGTGTAGTTCTCAACAAATCCTCGCATAATCAAATGTGATATGATGATAATCACATCTATTCATGCTATACGGTTCTTGCAATCTTTACCGGAACAAATAATTGTATCCTTATTATCTGTCAATGTCGTTGCATGCTTCTTTGCGGCTTCAATAAATTTATCCATCTCTTCACGGAAACCTGCCTTGAACCTTAACGAACCATACATCCAAGAGTTTCTGTACTCCATCTTTTACAACAACAACAAAACAAACATTAAAGGACTACTTATTTAGATATATATAAAAATGAATCAAATTAATAATTACTTGAGAATAACTGTATATACTTCAGATATATATGAATATAAATCAAATATAATTACATGAAGCATACAAACACACCATGGTAGAGGAAAATGAATTAATGGCCCATTTATCCATAAATAATTAAAATACATATTTGTTGATTACAATAAATAATTTCAAAGACAACAATTAGCAACAATTATATTTTACCCAATATCTTTTATACAAACCCTAGTCAAATTTAATCAAACATAAATTTACAAAAATGAAATTAATAAAAAAACCAAACCCTAGATCTAGATCTACATGCACATGAAACATCCATAAAATTAACTAATTATTCACTAAAATAAAAAAACATGGACCAAATAAGGGTATGATCTTGTTCCCCTACCTAATTTACCCTAGTACATTCAAAACTTGGGTCTAATTTGCTTCATAAGTAGCTTAAGCACCATAGAGAGAGAGAAAAACAAAACTCTAATTACTAACTAACCAACCATTAAAATTTCAAAAAAAAATGTGGAATAGCATTTTCTTACCTTCTACAACCTCTCCACTAAATGATTTGAGACCAAAACCTTCCCTCTTAGTAGAGCAATTTTTGGGAGGTGCCCAAGGCCTCCCCACCTTTCTTTCACGGGTTGGAGTGAGTGACCCGAGGAGAAAGAAGGTGCTGTAGTTTTTTTATATGTGGGTCATTTGTAGGGGGCTGGTGATTAAGCCGCCCCTATAAATAGCAGGTAATTATACGCGGGGCATTTGTACGGACGGTTCTATCACCAGCTGCCCCTACAAATAGAATCACCGGGGGCGGCTGGTGAGTGAGCTGTCCTACAAAAAATTTATAGCGTTGCTACAAACCGTTTTTCACGTAGTGAATTTTAAAATTATACTCAATCATTTATAAATTGATACTTATTATATATAATAAATATTAATACTTTCTTATTTATATTTGATCAAATTTGATAAATTTGACTTCTCCGAGAGTGCTAATACACTTTTTTGAGACCAATGAAGTATGTTGCCGTAAAAAATGGCCTGCAAGGGTAGGTACACCTACCGCCCCAAAGGCCAAAACTGCTTTATTAGGATACTAGCATAAGTTTGTGCGTTGCTACGGGAACCTTAAAATTTTCAATGCAATTCAACACAGTAAAAGTAAGAAAAAATAGTAGGTTAGGAGCCTCAAATTTTCAACGCAGTAGGAGAATAAAAAAAAGTGGGTCGAAATCAAGACAAATAAATTTTAACTTAGCTCAGCAACATATAGTTTCGAGCCACATTCATCAAATGAATAAGCGTCAACTTTACCACAGGATCGGTCAAAATAAGTGCATCATAGATAAGTCCTCCACATCTATTTTGTCGTTTGATATTTTGGCTCCCTGCAATCGGCGTGCCTCCCGCGAGCTGCTCCCCTTTGCTCTACCTTGCCCTGACGTCATACCACCACCATTTTCTCTTGGAATTGACATTTAGAAAATAAAACATTAAATAAATGTATTAAATGTGGGACACTACCTTAGTTATGGAGTTAACACCTCTTTGTAGACAATATTTTTCGTGTATGTACCATTTTCCGTTGTGATCTTTTTCTTTCCTTTTTTCACATCCTTCTCAACCGCTGGCACAGCCAAGATCTTGATGTTCGATCTTGCTGTGGCTCTAGAAAGCGCTACATACAACTGGCCATATGAGAACACTGGTTCAGGCAAGTACAGTCCGACATTTGGGATAGTTTGCCCCTGCGCTTTGTTGACAGTCATGGCGAAGCTAAGCCGAATGGGAAACTGCTTTCTCTTAAAATGAAAAGGGAACATCTCGTCATCAGACGGGAATAAGGGTATGCGAGGCAAGAAAACACGCTTTCCAGCATGTTGCCCCAAAACAATTTCTGGGTCGATTGTATTCTTTTGGAACCCACGTACGATCAACCTCGTACCATTGCAAGGTCCGTATGCAGGGTCGATGTTTCTAAGCAATATGACTGGCAACCAATCTTCAGCTTTAACACATGTGGGGGTAGACCGTTTGGGGTCAAAGTGTTAAGGAACTCCGGAGGGTAGTAGTTGTTTGGATCATCTATCGTACAATCAAAGCTATGGTACATCATCTCGTCCCCGTGAAAACGACTTATCATCCTCATGTTAATCATATCCACAGAGTCATTCCGTGTAGACAATATCACTCGCGATGTGATGTAATTTCTCTTTGTCATGTTCTCGTTGAGCCCCGGGAAAATGCAATCTATTAGAGTATCGAGATCACCATCCTCCCCGGTATGGCTTCCTTGTCGCTTTCCCTCTTAAAAGATGTGAAGATACTGATTGCGAAGGCTTGGCCATGAGCCGTAGTGGCAACAGGTCAAGGTCCACATCGCCAGGCTAGCCATCAGCTGGCCACGTTCTCTAGGCACATGCCACGCAAAAACAAGGTTTAGTTACAAACCATCAACGGGTACTCCCTCCCTCCTATAAAAAATATCGCCATCAAATTGTTGCTAATCAAACTTTTTTTAAAATTAACTAAATGTGGCGTCACTTCTGGCCTCCCACCCTTGCAAGAGGCTAGAAAGGGGGAGGACGAGGGTTTCCCACGAGTGAAAGATAACAGAGGTTGGAAAACAATGCAATGAGAGACGGCGTAGCAATAAATTTCGGAATAAATGGCTATTCAACCGTGTCATGAATACAGTGCCACCCACCGGGTATTTATAGGCTATACTTGGGGGCGGAACGAAATTACATATTAGCTGGTTGCCTTGGGCACCCTGATTACATATGAGCGATGGTTCGGCAACGGCTTCCGCAACGGTGCCGACAACGCCGTCCTTAGAGCCACCATCTTCCTTCAGTCCTTGGTCGGCGCGCCCCAAGACCTTCGCTCCAAGCAAGTCTTCGCGCGTAGACTCGTTGGCAGACCGGCAGTTTCACATTATGAGGATGCCCCCGACCTTCGTCCTGGTCGCCTTCCCTATTACTCCCTTTGTCCCACTATATAAGGCATAACCACCTCTAGTTGAAATACCAAAGAACGTATTTAATTCTCTCTCAACACTAGTATTACTGCATCAATGTACGTGTGTCTAGGGAGAGCACGCCTTATATTATGGGATTAGAACAAAAAGTGGTTACGCATTATATATTAGGACGGAGGGAGTAAAAGAACGCTTGAGGGTCTGGTTAGCAGACGAGGGTTTGCCCGGGCAGCTGGCCGGAGGTGCTCCTCCCAACTCTAAATTTTTAAAAAATGCTAATATCATTTATATCTTCTAATAAGTTAATTTTAAAATTACACTCAATCATTTATAAAATGATACTTATTATATATAATAAATATTAATACTTTCTTACGTATATTTGATCAAATTTGATAAATTTGACTTCTCCGAGAGTGCTAATACACTTTTTTGAGACCAATGAAGTATGTTGCCGTAAAAAATGGCCTGTGAGGGTAGGTACACCTACCGCCCCAAAGGCCAAAACTGCTTTACTAGGATACTAGCATATGCCCGTGCATTGCTACGGGAACCTTAAAATTTTCAATGCAATTCAACACTGTAAAAGTAAGAAAAAATAGTAGGTTAGGAGCCTCAAATTTTCAATGCAGTACGAGAATAAAAAAAAGTGGGTCGAAATCAAGACAAATAAATTTTAACTTAGCTCAGCAACATAGTTTCGAGCCACATTCGTCAAATGAATAAGCATCAACTTTACCATAGGATCGGTCAAAATAAGTGCATCATAGATAAGTCCTCCACAACTATTTTGTCGTTTGATATTTCGGCTCCCTGCAATCGACGTGCCTCCCCCGAGCAGCTCCCCTTTGCTCTACCTTGCCCTGACGTCCTGCCACCACCATTTTCTCTTAGAATTGACATTTAGAAAATAAAACATTAAATAAATGTAATAAATGTGGGACACTACCTTAGTTATGGAGTTAACACCTCTTTGTAGACAATATGTTTCGTGTATGTACCATTTTCCATTGTGATCTTTTTCTTTCCTTTCTTCACATCCTTCTCAACCGCTGGAACAACCAAGATCTTGATGTTCGATCTTGCTGTGGCTCTAGAAAGCGCTACATACAATTGGCCATATGAGAACACTGGTTCAGGCAAGTACAGTCCGACATTTGGGATAGTTTGCCCCTGTGCTTTGTTGACAGTCATGGCGAAGCTAAGCCGAATGGGAAACTGCTTTCTCTTAAAATGAAAAGGGAACATCTCATCATCAGACGGGCATAAGGGTATGCGAGGCAAGAAAACACGCTTTCCAACATGTTGCCCCAAAACAATTTATGCGTCGATTGTATTCTTTTGGAACCCACGTACGATCAACCTCGTACCATTGCAAAGTCCGTTTGCAGGGTCGATGTTTCTAAACAATATGGCTGGCAACCAATCTTCAGCTTTAACACATGTGGGGGTAGGCCGTTTGGGGTCAAAGTGTTAAGGAACTCCGGAGGGTAGTAGTTGTTTGGATCGTCTACCTCATAGTCAAAGCTATGGTACACCATCTCGTCCCCGTGAAAATGACTTATCATCCTCATCATAATCATATCCACACAGTCATTCCGTGTAGACAATATCGCTCGCGAAGTGATGTAATTTCTCTTTGTCATGTTCTCGTTGAGCCCCGGGAAAATGCAATCTATTAGAGTATCGAGATCACAATCCTCCCCGGTATGTGGCACGCATATCCCATCAGGAAGACGGATGCCACCATCACCATTGGACTTCTCCGAGCCACCACCGACAGTTCCCAGTTCGGTGTTTTTAGGAGTAGAGAGGTGGAGGTGGAATCACGTTGATTTCTCTGTTGACGTCCCCAGTTCGGTGTTTTTAGGAGTAGAGATTGGTTTGGAGCGGCTTAGCTGCAGAGTGGGTTTGGACTTTGGAGTAGCAGTTTGAGACAGAGCATTTATTATTACTGGTGGTCGAATAATAAGTTGTTTTCTACTCCAAAGTACTCTCTCCATCTAATAAAGAAATACAATTATAGGATTTATGCTAGTCAAACTAGCTTAAGTTTGACCACATTTATACTAAATATTCTTAACATTTATGTTTCTAAGTAAATTTATTATAAAATATATTATGTAATTAATTTGATGAAACTTATTTTGTACCATAAGTGTTAGTACCTTTTTTATATAATTTTTGTTAAAGTTCAAATCAGTTGACTCCTCAAAAAGTGAGAATTAGATTCTTTCTAGCATGGAGGGAGTAGTCCCAATGCTAGAAATCACATATAGTTTTTACGTCTATTAATTTCTTTAAACATTACTCATAAAACATTTCCTAATGGATAGTTTATATAGAATAATTTTTGTCCAATCTTATTGCTTCTCTATTCATCATCTCCTTATCACATCTCTTCATGTCTTGGTTCTCGTATAGACATGGTTTCTTATTAATGGCTGTAGCGTCGCCTGGCGCCTGAATTTCCAGGCCGATCTAAAGAGACGCTTCGGGTTTGCGAGGACTGTTTCAGTTGCACTTTGATAAATGGGAAGGAGACAGCTGACGTGGCTTCACCGAATTGTAGAAAAATTGGCTGGTGGGGTTCTCCTGTTTAGGGATAGGAGATTTCCTCGGCCTCTCTTCTTTAATTGCAGTGCCACATTATCTTTTTTCTTAGTTGGCAACTGAACTAATAAACATAGAAACCATGTAACTTCTTGGTTGGGAGTGCCTTAAGAGCATGTACAACCCATAGAGAGGATGTTGTCTGCAAGTTTCTAGAAGAGCACGTACAAACAGTCAAATAGACAGCAGTATCTCATGGACATTGACCTGGATCTCATGGACATTAACCTAGATCTCAAGAAGATTGATTAATTATGCAATTAATTTGGTACAAATCACGGCCTTTTAGCTTTCGCGTAAGCGGTAGAACTATCAGGCTAGCTACCTGGCAGTGTCATGCCGGATCATTATTAGATATGAATGTTTGCATTTCAATGACCAATCTAGAGTAATGGATTGGGCGAGACCGCTGCTGCTCATCGCTGTGCAAGCCATTGGGTGCTTT
This sequence comes from Miscanthus lutarioriparius, assembly GCA_904845875.1. Taxonomy (NCBI): domain Eukaryota; kingdom Viridiplantae; phylum Streptophyta; class Magnoliopsida; order Poales; family Poaceae; genus Miscanthus; species Miscanthus lutarioriparius. Next base: position 115,285,993 of record CAJGYO010000010.1, on the reverse strand, counting down.
TAAGTGTTCAGTTTGGCTTTCTTTCAGAGTACATGCTAGAAGTTGAATTTTGGACACCTTATCGGTGAATATATATGTTAACATCTTTGCATCATACCGACATGTTGTACGATAGACCCAATCTCCACCAATGGTGTGCACTGCATATACCCTCCATCGTATCTAGCAACCGTTGAGGATGGTGCCTTGCAATACATATGACCCTCCCGCGTGGGATTGTTCCACTCACGCCGCTCCTCCTTTTGGTTACCCGGTGAGCCTGCTCTCTGCCCCTGTCCTCACCACTGCGGTTCTTCAGTGCCGTTTCTGCTCACCACTGCACCCGGCTGATTGTTGTTCATCCTCAATGGGCGAGACCGCTGCTGCTCACCGCCGTGTAAGCCGCCACTCACTGCCGAATAGCTCGTGGTCTCCCACTACTACAAAAACGATTTATGACAACGCCTTCCTTTCTTTGTAGGAGCGGCTCTATATTGAGTGCCAAATCAGCCGCCCTTACAAATAGATTTGTAGGGGTGGCCGGTGTTATCAGGGCGGCTCTATATCCAGCCACCCCTACAAATCAGATTTGTAGGGGCGGCTCAATATTGAACAGCCCCTACAAATAGACACCGAGTATTAAAAATTAAGCACTAAAATTTAAATTTTGTAAACGACCTCGGATGGAGAAACAACTAAAATGAAAGTTGTAGATCTCGAAAAGTTATGAAACTTTGTAGTTGACAACTTTTTGATTTGAAATCATCTTGTCAAGAAAAACTACTTTTGAATTTCAAAAAATTTGAAATTTTAATTTTTTGAACGACCTCGGATGGACAAACAGTAAAAATAAAAATTGTAGATCTTGAAAAGTTATGAAACTTTGTAGTTGATAACTTTCTTATTTGAAATCACCTTGTCATGGAAAATTATGTTCGAATTTCTCAAATTTGAAATTCAAATTTTATAAGTGACCTCGGATGGAGAAACTCCCAAAATGAAAGTTGTAGATATCGAAAAGTTATAAAACTTTGTAGTTGCCAACTTTTTTATTTGAATTAGTTTAGGGCCTCAAACAATCAATTTATGCTCAGTTTTGTATAATATGTGGGGAACTAAAATGGATCGTAGACATAAGTGAACGTGGGTGCCGTGGTAGAGGAGTTTGCGAGCGAGGGAGAGGTTGCAGGTTTGAATCCCGGCCGACACAAAGTATGCAAAAATAATGAAAAAATACTACAACCATAGAGTGGGTGTGTGGCTGCCGATGGGGACCTCCTCGGATTAAAAATATTTTTTGCTATTTTTTTGTCCCTTTTTTCGTGATTTCTGAAAATTGATTTGTAGGGACGGCTCAATATACAGCCGCCCCTACAAATCGAGTTGTAGGGACGGTTTGGGAACCGCCCCCTACAAATACATGATTTGTAGAGGCACTTGGATAGAGGCGGCTGGGCAAACCGCCCCTACAAAGCCTCTAGAGCCGCCCCTACAAATATTATTTGACGTACTGTCCGCCACTAACCGGCGTGCAAGTTGCTGCTCACCGGTGTGCCCGCTCGTGCTCCCAGTCACTCCTACTCACAAGCGTGCAAGCTACTTCTCACCGCCAGACCTTCTCCCCTATGCAACTAGACATGTTAAGGTAAGCAGCTCATTCCAACTGCACTTCTGGGTCTGATTCATTGATATAAATTGGGGCCTACAAGTTTGTGTATTTAGTAAAATACTTTGTTTGATGACTTCTTATACAATCATGATGATACTGCTTAATCTCTTCAATAGGTATAAATTGGGGCATGTGGCATATCCCAAAATTTGTAGGTAGTTTCTTCAATAAGATCACTTCATTATCTATTTTGATTGACATGTGGCATACATGTAAAAACTGCATTTTTGTCGAAACACCATTTGTCACAGCATAAGGTGTCACAAGAGTGGGATGACAAGGAGAACAATTCCCATGGTAATTCAACAAGCACACATTGATTAACATTAACATCCTTCTATTATGTTTGGGTCTAATTATTTTCATTCGTCACCATGGCGCACAGGGAATCATAACTAGATGTTTGTCTATGACAACATATTGGCGAGGTAATTCAACAAGGAAATCCCTTCAATTCACATCCTTCGGTTCGGTTTGGACTAGTTATGTTCACTCTTCACAATGGCTCACAGGGGAATCATATGTACACATAGTCCTTATGAGCAACATTCACTAGGTACGTACTAGGACAAGAGCAATTAAATCACTTCGATTGAAATGGTTCAATTCAGTTTGGAACTAATTATTGTAAAAAATACACTTGTTCCTAGACATGATATATGGATTTGATGATTATATCTGTATGGTGTGTTTGGTAGGCTATTAAGGTACATCTCACTTAACAAATATATTGTGAAAATCGGGATGCAATATCATTCTGTCAATGAAGGTCATCGACGCTAGCTCGAACTACCGGGTATGATGTAGTAGTGATCACCAATGGGTATGCATTGAACTGTAGTTGATCAATTGCTCATCACTACCGGATTGGACCATTAACCGGTGGTGATAAAATGCTAGTCACTGCCGAACTGCAACACTAACCACCGGTGGTGAAGCAACCATCAACACCATAGGTGTGACGTCTGGCGATGATCAAAAGCTCATCATTGTTAGATCATTTTGTAAACCGACAATGATTATAGGATCATCAATGCCGGATCATACTACAACCCGACGGTGATCATGCCTTTGTCATAGCCAGATTAAACTCCAAATTGGTGGTGATAGCATAATGTCACATCGGTTGTGAACCAACGGTGAAGATCATGGCCATCACCGATTCACCATCAACATTTCACTGCTGATGCCCAAACCCGATGACAATGCGAGATTATGAACCAGTTGTGATGGCCTTTCTGTTGTAGTGTTTGTCAAATGGTCTGATGATAGATTGTGTCGGATGGTCTGCTAGAACATCGATAGAACCAATGTGAAAAGGTGTTCCTGATGTTCTTGTGGGATTTGTTCTAGAGTTCATGTACGGTGTGTCTAGGGATGTTAGGGAACTTATCGGGGCACTCTTGGTGACATGCTAGGGTTGAATAGCTTAGAGTTTGGTCAACATTTAGAGAGGCTAAATCGAGGTTTGGAATTTCTACATCATAATCGAGAGAGGTGTAATCTAGGGGATTGAAGAGGTTTGATAAACTTACATTTGATGAGTTGGTGACTTAAGGTCACCAAGCTCAAGCTCGTAGTCTTGGTACAATGTTCTTGCATCCATGGAAGGGGAGTTCTTTTTGCTTTGGAAGAACAAAATTGGAGAGGGTGCTCCTTCTATACCACATGTTTGGCACATGTTAGTTGTTAATCTAGAGATGAATAGCTATAATTAACTTGATGACCAAATTATAAAATATATAGCTGAATTAGTGCTTTTTATGCAAAATGTTGTCAAGCTAGCTCCACTTATAAAGCCTTGCATAATCCTTGGTGTCACTTAATTTTTGGTTTATGATGGGTACGTCTAGCTGAGTACATTCGAGTACTCAGGGTTTATCCCACCATGTTGCAGGTGAAGTTCTCGGCCTACTGAAGATGGTGGCTAACCGTTGGTGGGCTCGGCGACTGTATATAGAGTTGTTATCTATCTGCTTTTGTCAGAGGATGTCACGTAGGCTAGCGATGTAATTGGAACTTATATTATTGTAATCAGTTGAAAGCTATGTTGTTTTCACTAATCGGTTTTGAAACCCAAACTTGTATTATTATTTGTGAACTCATTGTAAACATTATTTCCGCTGCAACTCTGTGTATATGATGTGTATTTGCTTAATCATGCGATCTTAGTTGTGATGTTGATTTACTGAGGTCCTTTGTGACACTCGGTAGACTACCGGGTTTGTATAAGTGAAAGTATGTGCGCGTCAACGTGTTAAACGGGGACAGTCGTACTTGATCTTGTATAAATTGGGCGGTTCTGTCACAGCTAGCATCAGAGCAAGATTAAGCATAATACTATCATGTACATAGTTTTAAAAACAAAGTTTTGATTTTAAAAGCCTATTTGGACCAAAATTTTAGCTACGGGAAAATTTGTCAAAACTAATTTGCAAAACTATGCTAGCGACAACCTCCGCTTAAGCCCAATTAAGGACTATTAGGAGGCTAAATAAACTGATACTAACTATGGGGGATTTACTTAATTGCAATTTTTATTTCATCATCCATACATCGTGCTATTGTATGGATGGCATTCACTTGAGTGGTAATCAATATACCTCTAAGCCCAAGGTAAGATGATGGGTGGCATGACCGCAAGATGTGAGCATGCGGTCTAAGGGGAGAGGTAGCTTTGATACTAAAGTATATATATATCCTATATATATGGAGGTATTTAATTGTGGGTTAGTTTTGGTATGGTTGTACATGCATATTTATATGTATGTATGAACGTATTTACATATGGGTAGCTTTGGTACGGAAGTATATATATATTGGGTATATATATATGGAAGTATTTAGCTTGCAACTTAGAGACCAAATTTTCATTCTTGCATACATATATGTGGGGTTGGGATGAAATGAAATCCTTCTACAGGTACGCTAACCACGAATAATAGATTGAATGTAGCTGATGACTAGCTATATATAGAGAGAGTACGTGTTATGCCACCGACATAGAACGTGATTGCCATCTTAGGCTGGCAATTTTGTGAGGACGAATAGGACGGTCATGCATCATGATTGTGCTTGTGCATAAATATGCTCCCCTCACCTTTGTTCTAATAATAAGTAACTTGTGATCAATGTGATGTTACTATCTTCCCTATATGAAGCTAGACAAAATGCCTTGTTCCATGCCGCTTGAATAGCTGTGCTTGAAGATAGTGTGTGATTAGCTTTGCCTTGTATGTTTGCTTCCAAAGGAAATAGATGACAAGTTAGTAGTTAGCAAAAACTTCCCCCTTTTGAAAACCAAAACTGGTAGTGATACCTTGTTAGAAGCCTGCACATGCTTTTCTTTTAAATATAATGTCAGGTTCTTTCTTTCAAGTTATCTTCACATTAGTTCTTTAGATGTGTGGTTGCTTGCTTCTAGGTATTACCATGATGTATGTGTGAATGTGTTGTGATCTAGGTGGTACCATAGTTGTCACCCTTTTTGTCCTCAGTAAGCATGTGAGTGTGAACAACCTTATCTTGGAACAACACTCAAGTTATGTTAATCTTATGGTTGTCTCCAAGTAGATTCCCTTTGCTTAGGAGCTTGGGCCTATATATGTGGCTGTTAGCCCTTGAATGTTTATGTATCCATGCTTTTGCTTGACTCATGAGTCCAAGCTTGGTTCCCTTAAACGCTTGCAGATATCATGGATGTCTTGCTCCTGTGTGTGAAGACCCTGCCCAAAAATCCTTGTCGGACATCTCTGCCCTTATCCTAAAGGTGATCCAGTGCAACGATAACCTCTCACTGCCTGAACCTCGGAGTCTTTTCCTTGCAAATCATGTCATTGCTTTATAAACTAAATCCCTAAGTAGTGTATCGGCTTTGTCCCTCGAATCTCGCTTGTTTTATCTCCAAATATCTCAAGTCTCTGAATGTTTATCAGTCTTGATATCATATTGCTGCCCAACAAGACCGCATCTCATATTACTCTTTTATCTAGTATAATCTCCTTGGTAAAAACAAGGCATGTGTGGAAAATTTACGTCAGGGTCTCACGCTCAGTTATCTTCATTAGTTAATTTATGTTTCTCATATGCCATGTCTTTACCTTGGACATTCTCTTGTTGACTCCTAACCTTGTGACTACCTTTGCTTGCTATCCCTCCTTTGCATAGTGCTGGTTCATACAACCTAATCTCTGCCACTTGGAATTTCACTTTGGTTGTGCGCTCGGTAATGGTGTTATGATTAGCAACTAACGGTGCCGTGACAAAACCGGGAGCCTCCTGTGGCACGCGACATAAGGTTGTGCTACCCGGCACACGTTGGTATCGAGGTTTCTAGTCATGATCCATTATGAAACCACATCAATGTGTTATTTCTTGTGGGATTTTTCCTTGGTTATCTCTCTATATCCAATCTGAAGATCCATATCTCAGACCAGATGCAGCTGGACTTCCTTCTGAAGTCGTCCAGAGGATAACCTTTGCAGAATAGATCACCGGTGTAAACAATAGCAGACTACAAGAGGTGGTAGACTAGTGACTCTGCTTGACTGTCACTATAATGACGTTGGCCATCTGGTGAACAACTTATGCCATCTAGTGAACAACTTTTGTTTATGTACCAAGACCTGGTTCAGCACCTAACCTAGCCAATTAGGGGCCCCAAGATCGAATCCTGTGTTGTTTTTAGGGTCCAAAAATCGGCTGTGTGGAATTTCAGTGGCAATGATGATTGACATCCCGCGTTCTCCAAAATTTGTTAAGCAACTTGAGTTGAGACAAAAATAAAAGTTGGAGTTTACCTCTTGGAGAAGGACATACCAAAGGTTGGGATTAGTTTGACCAAGTTTGTCCTTCCAAAACTAACGAAAACCGAGCTCTACCTTAGTCCACGTTTTGCTTTGGCAATGTCCAAATTAGGACTTAATTATCTCCTCATCTATTGCTCTAATGGCTTGACACCCTAAATGACGGTTGTAGAGCATTTCATGGGCTCCATCCTCAGTGAGAAACCTACTATTGCTTCTATACGAATAGTTAGAGAGAGCGGAACAGACTCCACAATGTGTGATGCAAAAAAAAAGAACGAGAAATCTATCTAGATTTCATGGCACCAAACCAGTTATCTTTAAGTCGGTGATTAGAAGCTCAAACATGGTTGGATTGTCACAAAACTTGGCGAGCTCATTCTTCGCTTGGGGTACTTCGATGTCTGAAGTTGGTTTGAGCATTGGTTGAGTAAAGCATCAGAGTTGAGAGATGTTTTGCCAGTTTGGGGACACTAAAATTTTTAGAACAGAGCAGTATTGGTAGATGATTCGTTTGGATAGTCAAATAGTGTCCGTTTGAGCTGAATCTTGGTCAGTTGTTAGAGGACTTGTGGGTATACATGCCTACCAAAATTTGTATGGAATGGACAAGTAGTTTGTAGGATATGAACTGATTACTGAGAAGGTTGTGTTTGTCTCTACTGACTACTATCATGCCCCATATTAGAAGGTTGTGTTTGTAGTTCAGGTCATGTTGGCAATGTGATGATTGTTAATTATTTAGATGCCCTAGAGAAAACCCCTTGCACCCCTTTGTGCCTTGCTTTTGCCCTCTCATATCAACAATGCTTGAGCAGTCAAGGTGTTCTACAAGTCAATTTGTGCCATTGCGAGTTGAAAACAAATTGAAGTGTTAAACAACAGATTTTAGATTATGATGTTGAGTTGTTGATTGACATTAGAAAGGAAGCTTCAATGTCAAAAGTAGTTCAACAAGTAAGCTTTGTTGGATTGTAATTGTACCATGAAAGAATGTTGTACTCAAGCTACTTTGGTAGAGGACAGCTTTTGAACTTTGTGAATAAATCCTCGACCACTACTGTCCTTAGAGCATCACTATTCTCCTTTTTAGTAGCAATCTTTAACATCGGCTCATCCTTTGGTACTTGTTGTGTGTTTTTACCCAAGAGATTACATCAGATTCAACCCAGATAACTATTGCCGCTTGGATACAAGGATCCCCTTAACTAATGATCATCGAAAACGCTGAGCCGACAGAGTCAGCTATCACATTCACCGCTCACTCAACAGACTCAGATAATACAGTGTTGTCATTAGAGAAAGAGAACTGCACACATGGAACTTTATGTAGCGTTTCCTTAGTTGGCATCTGAGTGGTTGAATAGTCGCTAGCGGCGCAAACACCTTTCCGCTAGTAGGCTAGTTTCCTAACAAGAAGGGTTTTATGGAGCATGATTGTTCATATACATGCTATACCCACTAAGAGAAACAGATAAGTATAAGTAGTTAGTTTATGCTCCGTAGAACTCTCTGTATCATGAGAATGAAGTAATGTGCTATCTTGGATTCCTCCCTAAGTAATAATGCTTCATGGAGGTCAATGAAGGAAATTCTACACACAAAAATTTACTACGAAGAACAAGTATCAGAGAGTGTCTTGACCAAATTAACCTCTCTGATGCTCGGAGCTAAGTAACCTAATGCTTTCGCAGATGTTGGAAAATGGATGACATGCTTCTCTTCCCTTAAAAGTCTTTCGCATCGAATCTTGGGGTGAGATTCTCGTAAGGGGGAGGGCTGTAACACCCTAGGTGTTAGTCACGAGTTAAGCGGCAAATTTGGACTCAAGTAAGTTATGTCAAGTAGTGATAATGAGCTTTGGTTCATGATCTTACAAGTGTTGATGAAGAATTGGAGTACAACTTTTCTAAAAGGTTGAACCCTTTTTCAAGAATATGCATGAGACAAGCTAAACCTGCTTCTTTCATGTGCCTCACATCTATTTCCATCTACATTGACTATTGGAAAAGTTTCATGAAGTTTGGAGCCAAGAAGTCACATGAAATGATAAGTTATAATCTTTCTTGAATTGCTTCATCAGGTGAATGGGAATATGGGATGTCGACCAAACCTTGCTACCTATCCCAAATGACTCTAATTGAACTCTACCACAAAAGTCATGAAGGGTTCATGTTGGGCAAATGCCAAGAAAATGCCTTAGTCAGTCTAAAACTCTAATTTAGGGTTTATCGTGATGCTGCTTTGACCAAGATGAAACAATGATTTTGGTACTAGGGGTGAAGTTTGACCTTTAATGAAAGTTGAAGTGTGAGAATAGTACAACAAACTTTATTTTTGGACCAAGCCCTGATTCAACATCTAAGTGGCTCAAACAGTGGCCTCAAGTTTTAATGCAGTGCTCCTTTGGGCTCTCACAAATCTGTCCCTCATCGGCAATAGCGAGTTGACATGTAGTGACATTTTTATCTTCCAAATTCGCCTGGTAACTCAACTGGATTCCTTAATATGAGTTGAAGTACACTTTGTGAAGGAAACAACAAAATAAGTCTTAGCAGATTTGGAGCTTATTTGGTCATTCAAAGGTTCTCTCCAAAATGGCAAGTTCACTGAATTCGGTCACACTTTGCTGAAACTCTGAAATCCGAATTTTAGTTTCATCTACCTATCTTTGGAGATTTGTATCTTCCTAACCAAGCTGAACCAATACTAGATCCTTTAAGCAAAGTTGTAGTTTAAATTAAGTAGAACAACTTTTGTTTAAGTTCCAAGACCTGGTTCAGCATCTAACCTAGCCAATTAGGTGCCCCAAGATCGAATCCAGTGCTATTTTTAGGGTCCAAAAATCGGCTGTGTGGAATTTCAGTGGCAATGATGATTGGCATCCCGCGTTCTCCAAAATTTGTTAAGCAACTTGAGTTGAGACAAAAATAAAAGTTGGAGTTTACCTCTTGGAGAAGGACATACCAAAGGTTGGGATCAGTTTGACCAAGTTTGACCTTCCAAAACTAACGAAAACCGAGCTCTACCTTAGTCCTCGTTTTGCTTTGATAGTGTCAAAATTAGGACTTAATTATCTCCCAATCCATAGCTCTAATGGCTCGGCACATTTAATGACAGTTGTATAGCAGTTTATGGGCTTCAACTTTGCTTTTGGGACCAAGGTCCAATTCGGCCCATAATTGGCCCAAAAATGCCTCCCACGCCGACCACACCGTCGCCCTCCACGTGCTCGGAGAAATGCCCCAGAGGACACCGTGTGTCTGGTACGTGTCCGCCATGCGCAGCGACGAGCGCCCTCTCCTTGCCACATGGTCACGCCTTGCCTCCCCGATGCGGACGCCAAGCTCCTCCCCTCGCTCACTCGCTCCCTCTGCCTCTCCATTTGCCTCGCCTCGCTCTCCATCGCCTTCAGCAGAATGCGTAGTGTCGACCACCATTGCTGGCAAGCCAAGCTCTCCGCCTTTCGCCCCTCACTCATCCTTCGGGCCTTCTCCGCCCTAGCTGCGTGCACCATTGCCTCCGCCTCCTCCTCTCTACCTGGCGCTCCTTGGTCGAGCGGGAGACCGCCGGAGCAGCCCAGCCATTGGAGCCGCTCCCGTCACCACCGCCGGTGCACGTGGCTCGGCCTCTGCGAGCCACCTCTCGGCCGTCCTTGGCCACCCGCCGGTGTGCGCGGGCCCCCTGGCACTCCAGCGCACGTCGAGCCTTCCTCCGCCGCCTGCTTCCATGGCCAGCAGGCCTCAAGCCGGCTTGGGCCGTGCTATGAGCGTGTGCAGGCACACCTCGTAGCCGAGTAGCCTGGCTGGCCCTTCTCCGCCGCCGCCGGTCCTCCTCCAGCCGGCCCCAAGCCGTCCCCTACCTGCTCTGTTACCAACAAGAAGAAGAAGAGGAGGGACCTCGCGCAAGAATTCAAAGAAAGGGAAGGGCCTATCTGCAAAGTCTATGACTCATGTGAATAGTGACAAGAAGGACCATTTCGTTGGAATATGTTTTCGTGAAAGTTTGGGGTCCTCGGTGCAAATCTATTTTTCTTTTATGGCTAAAACTTTGGAAAATCATAGTAAATCGTAGAAAAATTGTAAAATAGCAAATGAACATCATTTGGAATCCTCGTGAGTAGATCTATGCAGTAGAGTCATAATATGATATGTGTTAGTAGAAAGTTTCTGCTGTTTTTATTTATTCTTGTAAAGTGCTTTTAAAAATGCTTTTAAGTTGGACAAATGCATATCTTGAGTTATAGAAGTCCAAAAATGGTAATTCTAGTTGTGTTAATCTTATGATGACATGCTCTATCTAATAAAAATATTAAAAATGCTAGGTGTGTACTACTTTTATAATGTTTTGATTTAGTCTTGTTAAATAGGCAATTTTGGTTTGTTTTGCTTATTATTCTCATATCTAAAGTTGTGTTGCTCCAATTGCTGTGAAATTTTTATGGTAGGCTGCTTATGTCACATGTATGCTGTGGTAAAAATTTCATATTCATTGGATTAAATATGACTAATTTATTAATTTAACTTGTTTAATGCTTATTAAATGGTTTATAAATAATATAAGTATGTAAAAATTTAAAATGTGGTTCCACAACCTTTGTATGATGTTGTTATGTCATGTTAATACATAATATGGCTATATGTTTACAGAAAATGTTGAGTTTTAGATTTATCTTGCTCTTACATGTTTTCTTGCAATAGCAATTTGTCTTTTTTCATAGTGATCAAATTATAAAACCTAAGCATGTAATATTTCTATAGTAGCCATGTTTCGATATCACCTATCACCTGTAAAAATTCTTGCTCTCAACTCTATGTTTAGTATATCACCTAAAACTAATATATATGTTGCATGATATAAGTAGAGGATGAAACATTGTTAATAGATGCATGTGTTTATGCCATGTAATACTTCTAATAATTGGTGCTAAGTAATGTGATTGTTTGGTCATGATTAGGTGTTGCATGGAGCTGCATATATAGCAATAAAATGTTAGTTGTTAACAACATAAATGATAAATTCATATAGTTGTATCTCTGCTATTATGGTTGTAGGTACAGTTTCTATGGTGGTGATGTTTTCTGTAAATGTGGTGAATACAAAAGTTGTAGATAATTTCCTTATATTCCGTGTCTTAAAATTTCATGATTTTAGGCCTGCTGGTTTAGGAGTTATAGATTTTACAAGTTTGCTGTCAGCTTTTGCATGTCCTATGAACAGATCTGAATGATTGTATTGTTTGACTTATTTAAGCATGGAATTATGTCTTGGTGATAATAGGATAGTTGAAGTGACTTTTATAGTCTTTACAAATTGTTAAAGATCACACCTTTTGGTGGCCTAAATCTATAGATATGGCTATCTCAAGTTTAATGTCAGAATCTGTCCAAATCTGTATAGAGATGCCTTCATTGTGTTGTTTAACCTTGTTAGATATATAATTGTCTTAAGATGATAATAATAAAGTTATAAGTAACTTAATAAGCTTTCCATAAAGTTAAGGATCATGTTTGTTGGATGATTAAAACTCTAGTTATGCATTTCTGAAGTTCATGTCAGTTTTCTATCCTAGTTTGAGCATATCAGCTTGTTAGTGTTTTTCACCCTTGTTAACCTTTGAATCAGCTCTAGGTGTAAATAACAAAGTTGTATATAATTTCCTAAGCTTTCCAGAAAGTCTAGGATCACCTTTGTTTGATTCCTATAACTCTAGTTATGGTTAAAACAATTGACTGTTGTGCTGCTGCCCAGAATCTAGGCATGTACCTAAAATTATTTGCATCATTTTGCATTGCTTTGTATGCTTGTTATTGTTAGCTCATGACACTACTAGAGTTAAATTGATCTACCTGAGGTATCTTATAAATATGTTATATAATGTTGGTCAAGCATGTAACTAATAAATGATCTTGATGCATGTTTTGGTAGAGCTTTAATTATGTTGGTGTCGTTCACCGCAACCCTAGTTCTTATGTGATGCTAGGCTTAATTAGTTTCTTGATGGTTAAATGCTTGTAATAGTTTGACTTGAGTTAACTGGTGTGCCATGCTTGTTATGCTTGCTATCCCTATGCTAGACTTGAGTGATAGTTAGTTAAATGACTTGCTCTCTAAGTGCATGTCTTGAGGTGTAACCTTATACTTGTCTTGAATGCTTTTTATATGATGCATCTCATGTTACCATTCTTTGCATTCATGCACTTGCATTGTAGCATCTCATCTAGGTACGCTAGATGCACAACGCGTGGATGTGAAGCACGAGATGATGGAGTCGAACCAGAAGACGGTGTTGGTGGACCTACCCGAAGATGGAAGGACCCCTAGAGTGTGTGCCTAGAGTGGAAGATGTTTCCCAAGACAGTGCAAGCTAACTGAACTAACTTTGTGTTGGATCACAGGCAAGCCCCGGAGCATTCTAAACCTCCTATGTTTAACAAATATCAATTTGAGTCCTTTTATGTTTGATGCATTAGGTTATAGGAGTTGATTGGAAACTCTTGATGCATATAATTTCCTTGTCCAGACATATACCTTGAACCGTGTGTTGGTCCAGGATCGAATATATGCTTAGCCATGCTTAGACCAGTAGAAGTCGGATGATTTCCTGTCACCTAAGAGATATAGGTGGATACGGTTGGCTATATTTGCTATCATGAAAAAATAACCATGGGATGTAATCTAAGTGGAGACCGGGCAGGATTTCATATGCAATGGTGTTGGGTTGGCTATGTTGATCCTATCTGTGTCGATTAAGGACCGTACCGTTGCTTGCACTTCTACCAAGATTGAACGCATGCCTCTCACTTAGCTGGTCGGATAACTCATTCTAACCACAAAGCCGAGTAGCTCAACTCAGGCCTAGCCTCGATCTGTCAAAGTGCGCACTCTAGATGGTAGTAAGGATGTGTGGGGAGCCAGACGTGAGCCCAAGGCTAGAGTAGTCCTGATCGTCCTGGCAGCTGGTTGTCCCTGGTTGTGCGGCGCTGATCGAACCCATGAAATGTGTACCTAAGTTGTACCAAAGGTGACCTAAGACTACCTTGGCGCATGTATGTCTGGGTTTGTGTCAGGAATAACTGCCCAGCTGGTTGCAAACCAATTCGAATCGTCGTCTCTTCCGGATAGTGAGAAACTCAACTAGCTCCAACATCGTAGTAATTGGATTATGGAATTTGATGGTTCTGATGAATATGAAAATCTTACACCGACAATGGTTACTATTGTTGTGTAATAAATGCTATACCACATGTTTGGCACAGGTTAGTTGTTAATCCAGAGATGAATAGCTATAATTAACTTGATGACTGAATTATAAAATATATAGCTGAATTAGTGGCTTTTTATGCAAAATGTTGTCAAGCTAGCTCCACTTATAAAGCCTTGCATAATCTTTAGTGTCACTTAATTTTTGGTTTATGATGGGTAAGTCTAGCTGAGTACATTTGAGTACTCAGGGTTTATCCCACCATGTTGCAGTTGAAGTTCTCGGCCTATAGAAGATGGTGGCTAATCGCCGGTGGGCTCGGCGACTCTATATAGAGTTCTTATCTATATGCTTTTGTCAGAGGATGTCACGTATGCTAGCGATGTAATTGGAACTTATATTATTGTAATCAGTTGAAAGCTATGTTGTTTTCACTAATCGGTTTTGAAACCCAAACTTATATTATTATTTGTGAACTCATTGTAAACATTATTTCCGCTGGAACTCTGTGTATATGATGTGTATTTGCTCAATCGTGCGATCTTGGTTGTGATGTGGATTTACCGTGGTCCTTCATGACACTCGGTGGACTACCGACTTTGTATAGGTGGAAGTATGTGCGCGTCAACGTGTTAAACGGGGATAGCCATGCTTGATCTTGTATAAATTGGGCGGTTCTATCACACTCTGCACCACCGATTAGAACCACAGGGGGCCATCTCCTCCATGCCCCTTGTTGGTATTTATAAGTGCAAATAGAATATGAAGGATTCTATAAGCGCACATAATACAATTGTAGCATTTTACCGGGAGTATTTCAGGTATCGTTATTTATATTTTACCATAGAGAAACAATAGAGTAAAGACTTATTGAATATCAAAGGAGTATCTATCAGTCAACATACTAGCATGGCTAGAGCAGGGGTGAATGTAATAATAGGAATAAAGGATAATGATACTCAGGGGGTAGATCTATAAGATAACGTAAACTAGTCAACTCGGGAGAGCAATGAGTGAGGTAGATTCCTGTGACATTCTTATTACATGGTTAAAGTATATATACATCCAACTATAGTTAAGACTAACTCTACTCTTGTGCACTTCGGGACACCACTTAGACGGTAGAGTACCCATAATAGATAACTCTACCGACATGACTACGGTCCTATAATTTAAGAACCTACTTCATTCGGAGTGGACTACAACGGATAGACGAGGTTGTCACCTCCTGCTGTTATCACCCAACTAGAGAACAGGGTGTACTCATAGGCAGAGCATCGTATAAGCACCATGCTTACACGAGGCTCAGCTAGTTAGCTGAATCGATAAACTAGCAGGCTAAGTGCTCTATGAACCCACACACAAAAGTAATGATAATCTCAACTAAGCAAGATACATATTAAAAATAAGCATAGCATGTAGATAGGAATATGATGAATTTATAATAAGTCTTACAAGATGTAGAAGTGAAGATACAAGGTTTTGCATGTAGATAGGAATATGATCTCTGAATGAGAGGTATGAATTAGGGTTTCAGGGATACTCTAGGGAGGGGGGTAGGTGCTGCTATATATAGGCCGAAGCATCAATTTTGAAAGAACGGTGTAGATGCAATCTAGGAGGCGATGGAGAACCGACATTTGAAGGAGGGGCTGACAGGTGGGCCTAGGGGCCCGGGTGGCCTGCAGGTGGAGCCAGCCAGCCCCACATGACAGACACCTGCCCTCTGCTTTGGTGGTTTGCCTTCTAGAGTCTTCCCACGTCGGTTTCGTTGTGGATAAATATGATTTACTTTGACGAATAGGCCCTCCTTGATGGTTTTCTGAGTAAATCCTCCTACAAACATAGATTCACCAAAACATGTGGAATTTATTAGTTTAAACCCCTAGACCTATGTTGGTGATCCTTTTTATGCATTTATATAAATTATATTGATGGTTTATGATAAACGTTAACTACCATCAACAAGGTCCCCCACACTTAACCTTTGCCAGTCCCTGAGCAAAGCCAAACTCAGCAATAGATCAGGAGTTGCTACAATGCTTTCATGCCTCAAAAGTACACAGGTGTTCAATCAAAAATTCTCCTCCGGATTAGAAGAAACTGATCTAACTTTAAAACTTACCCATATTATCTTCAACCATGGGGCTTCTTAGCCTTCACTTGGGTCTTGAGCAATTGAAAGATAGAACAATCAAGTCAAGCACTATGTCTTAAGATCTTTGTTCCACCATTATTCTAGAGTTTTTATAAGTTTTCAAAATAAAACTCAGAGATTCCATTGTATGACACTCTCAAGTCTCTCAATATATGTGGTATTTGTGGATCCTCACCAAGACAATAAAGATGTTATGCCTTTTCTCTTCCTACCACTAAGTCTTATGTGGAGTTCATAGGTAGGGAAAAAGCATGAAAGAGCATACTTGCACTACATATATTGTAAAGTCAAACCTTGGATCCAAAGAGAGTTGAGTCATACAATCAAATCAAGATGTGCATGTACGTGAATGTATGGGATATATATGGTGGCTAACCTAATTCTACTTTGCTCCTTGAAAACATATCTCTCCTTGGACTTGGAAATATTTTTGCAAGAGAACAAGGGCTATCTTATTCATCTCTTCTTTTCAGGCGGGCATCTGAGTACCCATTGTTTTAGATATCTTGGACACTTGTCCATTTTTTCTCACCTTTTTTTTTTCTTCTTTTCTTTCTCTTTTTTTTCTTATGAATAAGTTTTGCATAGCCCATGCTTCTTTTCTACAATAAAACTTTGAGAGATAGCAACAAGAACTTGGAGCATTTATTTGGTGGATGGAAAACCTAACAAACATGTTTTTGTGTTCACTCCTAGTGTAGGAGTACAACATTTTTGGGTAGATCTAGATGGATGGCATGTTTTTGCCCCTACCCCCTGAGTAGGAGTAGTGCATATTTGGGTGGTGTGTACGTGATCTTGATTTTAAGCACATAACAAACCTCTCATAAGGGTCAACAAAGCTTGACAAAACTCAATGCAAAAGCAAGTAGCATATATGTGGAAGTTTTTCTAGCCTAAATAACATGTATGGCTCTGGTGGGAATTCAAGCTTTGTCATACAGGAATTCATCATGTAGCATTTCTATGTTTTCAAAAGATAAATCTCTAGAACTTTCGTGTCACTTGGAACAAGATAAACAGTAACTCAGACCTTCTCATATCATATCCGTCAATTACCTAGACTTAGATCAAGCATATGCTACCCACAAGTTTCAAGTTCAGAGTAAATCTGTATATCAAAACAATTTTATCCAAAACTCTGGAGAATTCAAGGCTGAAAACTAGGTACTTGAAAGGAAATACAACAGAGCAACTATTCATCATTTCTATTTTAAGAGATTATCTTTAGAGTCCTTTTTATTTTATTCAGCTCTTAAAACAAATTAAAGCAAACTGGACACACTCTCTTTATTTTGTTTTTATTTTTTAGATCATATATTATAACTATATATATTTCTATAAAGATAACTTTTACTTCCTTTTTAGTTATTCATTTTTTTCTAATAAATATAAACCAAACTAAGAATAATAAAAAGGAAAGAAATACTTATCTGGATACATGGGGAATGCCATCTCCCCCAAGCTGGTTGTTGTCGTGGTTGCTCAACGAGGTGGACGGATGTGGAGGTGCTGGAACAGAGCCTTCTAATTTTGATTTTGCTGTTGCTGTTGTTGCTGGAAGCTGGGCATCTCCTGTCCCATGCTTACCTGCCATTGTGTATGATTGTGTAACGTACCTTGGATGGTAGGTGTCCTCTCATCAATGGTTGTGAGCTTGTTGTCGAATTCAGAACTTCCATTTGTAGAATTTGGGGGATCAACTCCCCCACACTTTACTCGAAGTGTGTTCTGCTCATAAAGACAAGGTAGAGATCAAGTGCATGGGCTTTGTTGGTGGAAAAACACCAACAGAACCAAAACTTTATTTACTCTTCTCTAGCCTTAAGCACATTGAATCATAATAGAGTTAATGTTATGTGCATTATTTATTCTTATAACATGGGAGATAAGATCAGAAGGATGTAGCATTTTGACTGTGACAAAAAGAGTGGAGTTGCTTAATCTATGGAAGGATTATCCGTCTTTATAATATATCAAGCTTTACATGATTATGACTATCATCTTCCAAGGGTAAGATATGCAACATTTTAGCTCATTTGGTTAAGACTATGAGATCAAGAAAGTGGTGCTATGAACAACTTATGGAACAAGACATGTTAAGTTAATTAGGTTGGATTAAGCAAAATTGTAACTCAAATATGTTTGTTTCTTCATTTATGTGCATACCAAGAGCAAAATTAGGACCACTTACCTTAAGATGTTACCTTCATTATTGGAGCGTAATGACACCATGTGATGAAGGGTAGATGATTTGTGGTGGTCTTCTCTTCCTTCTTGAAGGTTTCCTTGCTTGAGCTGTTCATGAGCATCTTGTCTCCTATGTCGCACTCTTTCTTTCTTATTCTTTTGTCATGCCATCTTTTTGTCCTTTCTTTTATGGATCTTGGCATTGTGTTAGACCTTCTGCTCTACTCACCGTTTCTTCTCTACAAAGGATTAGTGGACAACACATACCCGAAAGAATATACAAATGATTCAAAGCAAGGATAGTGTTGTCATAGAGCCAAAGGTCACCTTCTATGCTACAAAAAAGTTGGTTTTAACATTTTAATTTGCATAGAATCTTTATCTCATGTTTTAAATAGTGTACCTTGATTGTTCACCACTACTTCAAATTTTCAACAAGGTTAAGGCAAAGATGTGTAAAATTGTTTTAAAAAATACCTCAAACCTTGATCTGTTTTTACGAATGATCTCCTAATATTCCCAATAAAATTTGAATATTTTTCTGCAAGGGTTAGTCCATATATACAACCAAATTATATACAAGTATATTTTGATTCAATAATCATGTCTGAATAATATTCCGAAACATTCTTGTAACAGAACAAGGAAGCTTAAAAGACTAAAGAGATTCATTCAAGTAAAAACAAGAATATGTATGATGAACCAAGGGAGCATGATTATTTAGATTTGTATTTGTTAGTGAGTTAGCAAATCGAGCACATCATTAAGGTAAAGATGATCAAGACAAATTAGCAACATGGCATAAGATATTTTTAAAGAACTCCATCCCCCAGACTTGAATTTTGTAGAATGCAAAATCTAGCTTGGATGATAGAATTCTCCTATGAATGTGATTTTATGTTGCGTAATGTTTGGTTGAATATAGCTTATGTTTTCCTTCTTTTTGTTGAAATGATTAGGGACAAGCATACCTGAAGGAAACTTGTCCGATGTACCTATCAATGAGGGCTTCATGGATTTAGGTCCATTGAGCCGGACCTCTTCTTGCCTTTAGCTTTTCTTTGCACCATCCGATCTAGGAGATGAGGATGCAGACAGTTGCATGATCTTATTCCATCAACCTTTTTTTGTTTTTTGTTCATCCTTGGTTGACGATTTGGGGTTCAATGGAGATGCAAACTCAAGTTCCTCCTTGATCGTCTAACGGCGTGGCGGAGAGTTGTTCTTTGCAAGTGATACGTCAGCCGTCTTGATTGTTAAGGAAGGAACCTCGTTGGTACTTGCATAGAAGCTTCATATTCAATGACTTAGGGATGTTATCTCGTGATCATGGTTATTAGCCTTATGACACACCATCGATAGACCTCCATTGATTTCTAACGTTTGTTGGCACGAGAATGTACGCCATGATGTAGTGGCATCTCGATGTCTTATCCTTGTTGATGATGTGCGAGATGGTGTCTTCGAAGATGATGAAAGCAGGCATATTCTGGTTAATACAAGGTGGATTTCATCCTTCTTCTCATCAGCATCCTAGCTTGAGTCTTGGGAAGGCTCAAAGCTAGGTTGTCTTTCATGTTGCTCATAGCCTATCGATATGTTTGTCCATTTCCACAGCTATAGTGGTGGTTTGGTTTAGGGTTTGTGGATTCATACCAAACCTTGAACAGGCATAGCTTCTATTTATTCTTTTGGTTCTTCCTTCCATGAAGAATGAGCTGGGTCTTCTTTGTGCAAAGTTATTGGAGTTCATCGCATGCCTCGATTCATCTCCGATGTGAATTTATCTCAAGACTTACCCAGATTGAATTTGAGAGTTTTATGCAGGGGTTAGTCCAACAAAATAACCAGTATCTACTAAACCATACTATCGGCTCAAAAATTAAACTAGACACCATGTCTATTTTAATTTAGGAAAGCATTTTAACCTAAGCACCATGCTTAATTTAAAAAGCCTTTGGAAGTAAGATCAACACACCTCTTGGTTTAAAAATCAAACTAAACACCACATATAATTTAATTTCAGAAAATAGTTTAAACTAAGCACCACGCTTACTTTAAAAGGTGTATGAAGATACTCCAAACCTAAGCATATTATAGCAAACAAAGGTAGCATGAAAGCATAAAAGAGATTTATTTAGATGGAGATGAAAGAGTATGATCATGGCGAGATTCTTTTTTTAATAAAAGATGCAAGTGGTATAAATGCATGCAACGAACTAAATATGATGTGGATTTGATATGAGAGAATTTAAACTAAATGGAGTGGATGCATGAATCATTGAAAATAAATATGCAATGGAATGCAAAAATTAAAAGATAACTACTCATCAAATTTGAAGTCCATGAGCAAGACTATCTCACCTTTCTTTATCATACTTACCATGACTCACATGATGGAATTTGTGGGTAGTGCAGCGTCTGTATTTGTCACTTGAGATGTGATTTGTATTCTTGTGACGTCGACCTTTTTCTCCAATCTACACATGGTTAGAGAATATATATGTCTCTACAAACCTGTGAGATGGCAGGGTTCCAATGTTGATGGATCTTGAATGTTCAGGCACCCTAGGGTTCTTCAATGTTTCTTGTTTTCTTGTGGAAGCTTGCTGGAAGGTCTAAACGGCGTCTGTTATCCTGTCTTATTCCACAATTCAACATAACAGGGGTAATCCTACTAAAGCTAGTGGTATGTTAATGATCTAAATCTTTACACCAATTGTTTCTCCAATAACGGCACCAAAAATGCTTGTTGGTATTTATAAGTGCAAATAGAATATGAAGGATTCCGCAAGCGCATAGAATACCATTATAGCATTTTACCAGGAGTATTCCAGGTATCGTTATTTATATTTTACCATAGGGAAACAATGGAGTAAAGACTTATTGAATATCAAAGGAGTATCTATCAGTCAACATACCAGCATGGCTAGAGCAGGGGTGAAGGTAATGATAGGAATAAAGGATAATGATACTCAGGGGGTAGATCTATAAGATAACGTAAACTAGTCAACTTGGGAGAACAACGAGTGAGGTAGATTCCGGTGACATTCTTATTACATGGTCAAAGTATATATACATCCAACTATAGTTAAGACTAACTCTACTCTTGTGCACTTCGGGACGCCGCTTAGACGTTAGAGTACCCACAATAGATAACTCTACCGACGTGACTACGGTCCTATAATTTAAGAACCTGCTCAATTTAGAGTGGACTACAAAGGATAGACAGGGCTGTCACCTCCTGCTGCTACCACCCAACCAGAGAACAGGGTGTACTCACAGCTAGAGCATCGTATAAGCACCTTGCTTACACGAGGCTTGGCTACTTAGCCCAATCAATAAACTAGCAGGCTAAGCGCTCTATGAACCCGCACACAAAAGTAATGATAATCTCAACTAATCAAGATACATATTAAAAATAAGCATAGCATGTAGATAGGAATATGATGAATTTATAATAAGTCTTACAAGATGTAGAAGTGAAGATACAAGGCTTTGCCGAGCTTCCAAGACTAGATCCGGAACTTAAGCATGAGCCTAACTCGACCCTCACTCCTGAGCTACTAATCTACTACATTGGAGAGTCTCGACCTAATCCTCCTGGTGTATCTTGATCTCTGAATGAGATGTATGAATTAGGGTTTTAGGGATACTCTAGGCAGGGGGGTAGGTGCTGCTATATATAGGCCAGAGCATCAATTCTAGACTCTTGGATCAAACCGACTTGAAAGAACAGTGTAGATTCAATCTAAGAGGCGGTGGAGAACCGACATTCGAAGGAGGGGCTGATAGGTGGGCCCAGGGGGCTGGGCGGCCTATAGGTGGGGCTGGCTAGCCCCACATGGTAGCCACCTACCCTCCACTTCGATGGTTTGCCTTCTGGAGTCTTCTAGAGTCTTCCCACGTCGGTTTCGCTGTGGATAAACGTGATTTGCTTTGACGAATAGGCCCTCCTTGATGTTTTTTTGAGTAAATCCTCCTACAAACACAGATTTACCAAAACTTGTGAAATGTATTAGTTTACCCTCCTAGACCTATGTTGATGATCCTTTTTATGCATTTATATAAATTATATTGATGGTTTATGATGAACGTTAACTACTGTCAACACCCCTATCCCTTTGTGGCCTCGAGCCCTTCTAAGGATGGGCCAGAGAGATGGATTCCTAAGCACGACGTAGGGTCATGGAGGCAGTGAGTCGCTCTACAAGTGGGCCCATGGGCTCATTGCCTCTTAGGTCGCGGCGTGACTTAATGGCACCCACTTGCATCTAAATGGGCGCCGTGTCGTACGGCTGCAGTGATGGAGGGCCGCTTTGCTCATGAATCCTAGGGGCGGTCGACCTCCGAGGTTTCATTGTGACATAATGGTGCCCTCGTGTGTGGTTGCACATTACGGCATGGTGCCTCGTCTCCCGAGGGTTTGTGGGTCCATTCAGGGGTGGACTCTCCTCGAGCATGGTTCACGTCCCTAGGTGCCACCAAATAAATAGCCCCCTCGTCCTGGGCCTATCCCTTACCTTTGTTTCTGTGTCCTATTGCCATCTGCTGCAAATGAAAGAGGGCAAAGGAACTGGAAGATCGAGTTTGAGAGGTTTACCTAGGCTATGTGCCGTCGCCCCACCGTTAGTCTAGAGTAATCGCCATCATTTCTCTTTCCTCTTGTGTCATAGATATGAGTGAGTGGGTACCTTCGGTGGTGATAGAGGCGAAGTTGCAGCAGCTCATGGAGAAGGGTGTCCTTCCACCGAAGGAGGGTGCTAGGTGGAGAGCTCTCATCGGTGAGGTCCTTCCGTTTCCCAAGCTCGATGAAGCGGTGTCATTCACCGACTTTCATGAGCACGGGTTTGCAATCCCAGCATCGAATTCCTTCGGTGCTTCGTTTGCGAGTATGGAGTCCAGCTGCAACATCTTCCTCCCAATGCAGTGTCGTAGCTAGCGGGCTTCGTCGTCATCTACGAGGCCTTCTTGGGGATCAATCCCAACAAGGACTTGTTCTAGCGGAACTTCGACGTCAAGACTCGCAAGGTGCATGGCTCCAATGGCGACGTTCTGGCCCCCATGGGGGGAATGAACATCTAAATGCACCATGGGGTGTCCCATAATTACCCATGCCTGCCATTGAGGAGTTCGAACTCTGGCTAGAACAAGAATTAGTTTTACATTCGTGACAACGCTGGCGCCCCTCTTTCTCGCTTTTCGGTCACCGCGCCAGTGAGGTTGGCATCGTGGAGTTGGGGGAGTGATAGGAGTCAGTTGATGAAGATGTCAGAGATCCTAAAGATCCTTGGGAGCTACGTGTCAGCTAGATTGAGTGGCATCACGGTCCTAAGGACGATGGTCAAGCAGCGGGTTCAACTGTTGAAGCAGCAGGTGCGCCTACTGTGCGACTACTCTAGGGTCGAGGATCCGGATCGCGAGACCATGGAGATGGTCAAGGCCAATGATGTCATGAAGCAAGTCACCTTGCTAGCTACTTCCACGACCATCATCATGGCCAGGGATGTGGTGGAGGCGTTCTCGGCTGAACACCGACCAAATTTGGTGAGTTGCCGTTCTTTGTTTGCCTTATTCTTGCTTCGAGATTGTTGACTTCATTAGGCTTGTTTTGGTAGCCCATGCCTTCATTCGCTTCCCAGTTTCATCTCCCTCACCCTGGGGGCACCGAGTGTGCTACCCAGGAGAAGGCGGCCGCCAACGAGAAGAAACACCTCCAGCGGGAGAAGGCAAAGAGATTGATGGAGCGCCAGATACATGGGACGTCGCTGTCTGATGATGATTATGATGACAAGGATGGTGATGAAGATGACGATGAGGATTCTGGGGACGAGGACGAGGGACTAGCGGTCCTACGTGTCGCTCCTGATGCCTCGTGGGGGTTCGGTGATGCCACCGGACCTAGCGGTGCTGGTCGTTCGGTTGGTGTGGTGGATGGGGGCGCTGCCCAGAAGCATCTAGCTCCGTCATCATCGTAAGAGCTAAGTCCAAAACATTCTCATGCCATCATAGATGGCGACATGAGGTTTCTATCTTCAACTCCCATCGATCCCTCCCTAGTGGGGGTTGAAACCCCTGCTCAGAAAGAGGATGTCAAGGACACGGCAACAACAGGCATCGAGTCCGAGGTGGATGGTTAGGGTTGTCGCCCTTATCTAGAGGTGTCTAGGGGAAAGGACAGAGAACTCCTCTAGCACCCCCTTGTTCATGTGGAAACTGAGCATCCTGTTCTTCGGGTGCCCCATGCGGAGGCGTCGGAGATAGCGAGGGTAGAGGTCATTGGAGGGCATACTATAGAGGAGGGCGTGCCTCCGCTATGACTTGAGAGGCCTCATCGGCTTCTGGTCTTGTAGCATCACCGATGATGCCCCCTGCCATGGCTCCACTCTCAGTGCTGTGCTCGGAAGGACGCGCCACCCCTCCCTTCATGGAACGTTCTGTTAGGTACACCATGCTTCTATTATCTTCTCTTTGTCAAAATTGTTGATGGAGTCTAGTCACCAAATCCTGGTGGCCTTTGTATGTAGTGGACCCTCCATGGGGCTCTTAGTTCTGAGGCCGTTGGTGAGCACCACACGCTATCCTGGGTGGTTGTTGGGGCTATCATTGGGCGGTAGCATGGACTCCGGGTCACTGACCAACCTCTCTTCCATCGCGGCCCTGCGTTCGCCCCTCAAAGAGAGTTCCACCTTAGCGGGAGTCTGCTCTTACGCTAGTGTGGAGGCGAGAAAAGCTACGGGCAAGAGTCCATCTAATGGAGGTCCTAATGTGGCCAGTGGTCGAGAGGGGGGTGCGGGCTCGTTGCTCACGGCTGACCCCCTATCGGCGAAGGTAGCTTTCGATGGCCTAGACACGACAATGCTCTCCCTCCATGAGGAGGACTGTGAGCTGGGCAAGGACTTCTTCATATGGCTGGACTCTGCATACTCCGGCGAGGATCTATTCATGGTGGACGATGTGGCCGAACAAGCCACGAGGGATGTCACGTCCCGGAACCACGAGGGTGTCTGGGAGACCTTGTCCAAGATGGGTGACACGATTACCACGGTTGCCCGGCTAGGGGCGGAGGCCCAGCATCAAATGACTAACGAGGTGGTGGCCTAGGTGCAGGTAGGCTATCCTGACTCCATCATGTTTATTTTGTTCTTGTTGTGGTCGTCTGATCGCCCTACTTCTCTACAGGGGCTGATGAGGACTTCAATGGAGAAGTCTCAGTTCTTGCACCTGGCCTATCAGGCTTAGGTAGGAGGTGCCGCTGACAATGGCTTCCTAGAAGCAGTGTTGGCCAAGGTGCAGTGCTTGCGCAGGGAGCTAGAGGCTTCCCAAAGGTCGAAGGAGGAGCTGCTCCACCAGGAGTCACATGCTTGGTCCTAGATCGAGGCTCTAACGTCCCAGATGGCTGGTCTCAAGGATGCACTAGCCATCCAAGAGATAGAGCTCATCTCAGCTAGCACTGCTCTGGACTTGGCTGAGCAGGGGCATCAGCACCTCAAAGCTGAGTGCCAAAAACTACGTTCTGCCTGTGGCGGTGAATCCCCTTCTACTCCACACTGTGTCTTCATTCTGTCATTGCGTCTGGTCATGAACCTGCTATTCTTTTTAGGATTGTGTGTGAGGGCACTCTTAGATCAGGAGGAGAAGGCAGCTGTGAACCAGAGGGTGTTGGAGATGGATGACCAGTTGGCAGTGCTGATCGCCTCCGGATGGGCTCTCTGCGACATTGTGCTTGGTAGACGCAATTGGTAGTTCCGCCATTGGTAGTTGGACGTGGGTATGCATTCTTATCTATCATTTTGATGTCGTTGGACGTGGGTATGCGTCGGGGAAATCCAAGAGCGATGTCCTCGCCATTGGCAGTTCCACTGCTCGTGGTGCAGGAGTCCTTGCGAGCAAGATGTTGGCTGCCTGCATGCACCACCAGTACCAGTCTTCTGGTGTAAAGGAGTTTCTAGTGTGAGTGTTCTGGTTTGTACAGACGATCTTATTGTGATGAACATGTTTAGGCTTTGTGTGTGTATGGTGTGTGATCGGTGCATTCGCTTGTCATTCTACTACCTTTTCGCCTTTCTTTTCATTTGAATTGGAATGTGCTTAGTCCCCCTAGTCCTATGCTTGTGGGTGCATGTTTTAGCTTGGGAGCTAGCCCATGAGGCTAGAAAACATTCGATCCGCAGAAGCAACACAACGTCGAGGGTAGGTCACAAATCTAGCATGATAAGAGAAGAAAATCGAGCGAGAGGCGAGGGCTATCTTTCCTTTCATCCCCTTCACGTTGAGTGAACAAGTTCCCCATTTCCTTTTAGACTCATTGCGTGGGTGCCTAGGCTCACCTAGGAGCTGGTCCACGAGGCTTGGCTGGAGCAACCTCTTCGGTGCGAATGAGAAATCAAGACTCGAGTCGCCAATTCGTCACGGCATGAGGTGCGATTGGAAAAAACTCAGAGTGGGTTAGTTGCTAGGACGATGACAAACAGTGCAACAACATGGGTTGTGTGCATGCACCTATATGTGCAACCCCCATGAGTGAGTTGTGTTCGGTTGCTAGTGCGAGTCGGATTGAGTCACTTAGCAGTCTAAGCGATACTAAGATTAAGTGTATGGGCATCATGTTCTTGGTTTGCTCTACAAACTGGCTCTGGGTTTCTACAACTACAGGTGATCCTACACATGTATGTGGACATGCTTAGGTAGAGGGGCTAAGGTTAGAGTTGACATAACTGATCCATGTATAGGAAGTTCTCATGAATCTGGTTGTCGTTGCTCGAGGCATGGCGAGCCCCCGAGCGCTTGTCCGTGGTGAAGTTGTTGAGATCCTTGGGATGCAGGCTGGCGAGGGCACTTCTTCATTGCTTGGAGCAGTTGTAGTCAGTGTGGATCGACCTCTTGGGCGGCCTTGGGTTGATTCCTTCTGGCCCAACATCTCTAGTGGGCTCACGAGCCCCTGGGGATAGCTTCTTTGTGTCCGTCTTGATAAAGTCCTCGGCTAGGAGGGCTCGTGCATGTCGGTGTGTGAGTTCTCATGGCTCGATGATGTTGCAGTCATTGCGTCCCTATTTTTGGATGCGATTACCGCTCTCGATGAAGATCCAGCGTGACCTATCGCTGTGGGAGTGGGTTTTGAAGGTGATGTGGCTTGTACCACTCGGCGTGGCGTGTTGAGCCCTCAGGGAGCCCACTTCCCTAGATGCACGTGCCTCCATGTAAATGCTAACATTTCATGGTGGCGTGATGGGCAGCTAGTCCATCATGAGAGGGTTTGACCCAAGCTTTGGGCTTGGCCTCTTGAATCATGGCACCGGATAGCCACATGATCACTAACGCTAGTGCCATGTGGTGGCGGATGGTTTCGTCGCTCGTGGGCACCCTTAGTTGCTGCATTTCGCTAATCATGGAGACGCTATTCAGGGCATGGCTCTACCACCATATCCAAGCCTCCCACGTGGTGGGCCTATAATGGGTAGAAGCCGATGATGGGCGTTGACCCATTGGTGCGGGCGATCTCATGGCTCCCCTAAAGGATGTGGCTGATTGGGGCCATTCTGTGGGTGAGCTCGCCATGAGCCATGGACCTCTGGCTCCCTAGGTGGAAGACCTAGCCATGGCTAGTGATGAGAGAGGGTACTGGCCCCCCTATATAGGTGAACTCTAGGATGCTGCCATTGAGGGCAGTTTCGAGAGTGTGTCTACCATAGGCCACAGGATCCATACCTCTAGAGCAGAGGTCTGGGCCATGGCCGAAGGCGGACATGGGCGCTGGCCCTTCGACACCAATGAACTCATGGTTTTCGTGACAGATGTGGCCACCATGGGCCATTCCATGAGCAAGTCCACTGACTATGCGAGGAGCCATCACTTCCTTCTCAACAAAGAGAGTGCACAACTTAGTACTACAGATTAACTTTTCACCATCGCCACTTTCACTACCGTAGCGATAAAAGCGTCGGTGTGATACTTCCATTGTCGGTGGGACCGATAGGGAGGCCTCCTAGGGATGGAAACCAGAAGTTGAAACTTGTACCACATATGGGTTAACAATAGATGCGGCAGTGGTATTTGCTCCATCGCGTGAAAAGCTGAGCCGACTAGATTGGCGTTCTGGCCGCTGGTCCTATGCGACCGTTTGGTCATCTGGCGGTAGTAAATTCAGCGTGAGTTTATTTCCCTATTTCCCAACTACCCACAACACAGTTGCATCACCATTTCACTTCTCCATCTTTAAGGTTGGCGCATTGTTCCTCTCTCCATTACACGCCTCGCACCGTGCCGCCGCCACCTCCCACACGGCCAGTGAATTGTTCCTCTCGCAATTTGTGTGAACCATTGCACACCTCATGCCGCACCGCTGCAAGATCCAAAGGCAAGGGTATGCTTTTGCACTTCACTAATGGATCTTTGTTGGATTATTTTCCTCTTTAGATCTCGTTAGTAAGGAATGGATGTTTGTCGCAGGCTCTTTTAAATGGAGGCGGCCCCCAACCACAGGAACATAGTGGCCAGCCTCACAAACGATCTCCTTCTTGACATTCTCTGCCACCTCCCATCCCACTCATTGTTCTCCTGCAAATGTGTCTATCGCTCCTAGAACCGCCTCATCTCCGACAACCATCAGGTGCTGCCCCAGACTATGGCCGACTTCTTCTATGACAGTGAGAACGGCAATTGAAACTTCACCAGCATTGTCCTTGGTGTACGCCCCCCTCCTTGGAATTCTTGACCTTCAACATTGAGAATGTAGCTGTCTTAGATTGTTGCAATGGCATCATCCTATGCTGGTGCCTTGGGGCTGATGGAAACCGCTATGTCATCTTCAATCCAATAACCCAAAAGTTTAAAATTCTACCACCTAGCTCCCATGATGTTGGCCATGCTGTTGGTGAGGCTCATTTGGGGTTCGATCCGATAGCCTCTCGCACTTCCATGTTATTGAATATGTGGATGTCGAGGCTGTGTGCACATGTGTGGAGATCTACTCATCTCAAACTACAGCATGGATCTACAAGGAATCTGAATGGGGCGAGCATATTGATGTGACATTTTACAGACAACCAAGTGTGTTTCTTAACGATTGTCTGCACATTATAGGGCACACTGGGGGTACTTTTTGATACTTGCTGTGGATATGGAGGGAAACACATGGAGGACAATTGATTGGCCAAGTGGTTTTCACCACTCCATGCATCAAGCTCAGGGTCACTTGTGTATATGTACCGCAGAAGAGTTCGTGTCATCCCTGGTCGTGTCTTTCGGTATGGTAGACGTATCATTAAAAAAGAGTTCACCTATAGACCATACAATCTTCCTTATGTTCCCTTGTTCTCGGATTCATTAGCAGAGTAGTAAATAAAGCTCCATTTGATGTATCTCTCTGTCATGCATTTTAAATGGACCAATGTTGTTTGCTTGTCTATGGACATGTTAATTTCCTCAATGATGGATGTTGTCATTATTTTAGCTAAACTTGTGTGCCATCTTTGTTTTGTTTACAAATGGACCAATGTAACTGAAGTTATCAATGAAATTGTTGTGGTGCTTGTTACTGTGTCGTTTATATATAGTTTTTGCCTTAAAAACAATTAATAACTGAATGGTTGTGATGCTTGTTACTCCATTTTTTAAGTGTCATAGTATTTGCTTTTGGCTACACACATGTGAGATAAAACACCTCTGAGATGGTGATGGGGTGGGTGGTTGCCTTGGTTATTTGCAAATTGGTTTGCTGTGTTTGTAAATTGTCATTATTGCAGCTCCCATCACGGTTTCATACGGTGATTCAGTGTTAGCATTAGTGCAGGGAATCAAATGGTCCGCGTCATGTTCCCTGCTCCGTCACTAGTGACTCATGTGGGTGGCCGTGGATGTCACGGACCTTGACTGTTGCCTTCCACGGTCGCTCATGTCTATTAGTGCAAATGACTGGACTAACTTATACTAAGAAATTGGAAACATGTGCAAGAGAATCTGAACCGCATCATACGAGAAGGAAGGTAACAGTAATGAGTTTAGAAATGAATCGTACTTGCGTATCATTGTATTAAGGAGAATGAAGAGTTTATCATAAAAAAAGAGTTTATCACACAAATCGCCATCCAGATATATACATATCAATAATGATCTACACATAATATACCACATTGATCTGAAGAACCTATCACACTCATAACAGATCCTACACTCCTCGTTGCATAACATAGCCCACTCCTCCCAACCTTCCCATCCTACGTGGACGCCGTAGCCTCCGCCTCCGCACTGATGTCCATCCTAGTGACGCACCGTCATGGCTATAGGAGGCAAAGGAGTAGACTGACCTGGCACCAGCCACCCAGCAAAGTCCTCCAACACGAACATGGCCTATTAGAGGCGCCATATACATATCTCGTTCTTCCATGTCACATTTGCCGCCGGGATCGCTTCATCACCTTCGACCTTCCTCAACAACTATCGAGCAATGTTGTTGTTGCCGGCACCGCTATTGGACCTATGGAGCACAAGGGAGAGAACAAATGCAGCAACATCATGGCCTATCGTGGCAAAGCGCACAAGCATGTTGAGCCATGGCATGAGCGTGGTGCGGTCCTCCATGAAGATGGCATGCATCCCAGCATAGAAGCAAGCCTCTGGGTTGCCGACGTTAGCAAGCCTAGTGATGAGCTTGGCATGGTACTCATGGTCGTCGAACTGGTTCTAGGTCCCAAGTTGTATCCCACACAGCAGCACCTAGCACAGTGGTATGCTCTATCCAACTACGGCGTCGCTTCACACCCTACGCATCTGTTAATAGGTTGCCCACAGGCTGCCAAGATCTTCCATGGGATCTGTTGCAGCTGCAGCGATGCGGCTAGCAGTCTCAATAGCCATATCCTTCGGGAGCTTCTCCATGGAATGAGGACACATGCGGCGGTTGCAAAAGATGGATCCTTTTAGGTCGGGGAGCAACATCACGGCAAAGCAGAGCACTGGTAGGGGGATCGGAGCAGAGCAAGGTGAGTTCCAAAAAACCCTCTTGAGATTTTATGATCGCTCTATTCTTGAAGGTTCCGCGGCGCAGGGATGTCGAACATTTTGGGGAAGTCAATCGTCATCCTCTGTGTGAATCGCGTAAACCATGTATGTAAACCGTGTGAACCCCCTAATTTTGCATGTAAATTACCCACCTTTGCCATTACAAAAGATAATTCAAAGCAGTCGATATTATATAAGAATAAAATAAAATAGGCTAGTGGTTCGTCACTTTGTCTCCCCTAAGATCGTGGTTAACGCTAGAGGGGTCGAGCCACGTGGTCGAGTCAATTTTCTCTGTCCAACTTCCAACACTATTCCATCACCATTACTTCCGCCGGGAGAAGCGTGCTCCACTAAGATCGTGCGAGACGTAGCCTTGCCTTAACTCCTGCTCTCGCTCAGTGCAATCGAAGGGAACTCCAACGGGCACCTATCTCGCCCATCCTTCTATAAAAGCGGAGGCTAAGGCAAGGAAGCAAGTACACGATTCCTTTTCTCTCAAACTCATTACACTTACCTATCTTCTCGTTCTATCTTCTTCGTTCGGCGCTCCGCCTCAACACCCCATCCTTCACATCTCATCCAATGGTAGATTAGGCAACGAAGCACCCAATGGAAGATTCACTGGAGGTTGTCCCTGCTCATTCCCGCTTTCATGTGATGCTGCAACGGGACAGGGAGGGCAGCTCGGTGGTGCCACCACCAGAGAGCCGATCCTCGCTTCCGGCTGTCTCTGACGATGATGACGAGAGGGTGGATGATGTCCTCACATTGGTGGAGCAGCTAGACATGGCCACCTCCGCCCTCTGTGAGGAGAGCCAGGAGGCAGACCGGCTACGCCTCTCCATTGCCACTGTGAAGTGGGAAATGGCTGCGACAAAGCTTGCCACCACCGAGGCCTAGGCGCGCCTCGTTGGTCAGGTATTCAACATGATATGATCTTGCTCTTTCACTATGTGTGACGTTGTGTCTTTAGTTGTAGCATTTTCTTGTCTCCTTTTCAACCATCCAGGAACAACTTATCACCGCGTAGGGCGAGGCGGCGGAGGTGATCTGCTTTCACCAGGTAACCAAGGACAACGCTCGTGTCTCCTCTTGGATGGCGGCCGAGAGCAATAGGCACTACCAGGACCTCCACATGGCAGTAGGCAGTGCCGTCCACATGCTTTTGTCTCCTGCGCCTGTGTTAACGGTAGTTAACAACTATTATAAACCATCAATTAAACATGTATAAGGGCATTAATGTAATCACCAATGAAGGTTTTCGGGTTTTAACTAATGAATTCCACGAGCTTTGGTGATTTCATGACTGTAGGAGGATTTATCCAGAAAATAGCTCCCAGAACTACTGCCATACACTCCAAACGAGCAAACCAATGACAACAAGTGATTCTACCTATGACACCTACGAAAGTCGACTCAAGATGGAGCCTAAGCCTCGCCACCAGAAGGAGGAGCCCATCTGGCACCATAGTGGGCTGGCCAGCCCACTAGGGAGGCCGCCCAGCCCATGGGGTGGCCCATCACCCTCTGTCGCCGCGTACTCCTTCCTACGATCTACACCATTGATTTTAAGGTGGTTTTAGGTCAGTTCATCCAATGGTGGTCGGGAGAGATGACGTGGATCGATGACATGGCAATTCCTTGACCCCCTACTCTTCCTAGAGTCCTTGCCCCTTACTCCACCTTGATTCCTTGGCCGCTACTCTACCTCTAGCCTATATATAGCAGCCCCTACCCCCCTTCCCTCATCAGATCCTAAAACCCTAATTCATATTCTCCTCATGAGGATCAGAGCTAGCTATCAAGAGAACATTAGTCCTCTATAGGATTTAGTCTTATAATTAGAAATAGTGAGATAGAGAATGAGGAAAGAGTTTGGAGGAGATGTCGGCCTATCGGTGCTCTCTCTATAGCTTGTACCTTGGTGGATTCAAGTTCTAATTGAGCTTGCTTTCTGAGATTTCTCTGGTAATCAACTTCATGATTCATGTAAGTACCTTGTTTATATTGTTCTTCAGGTTCACGACTCTTTTGAGTGCTTTATTCCTACACTAGAGGGAGTAGAGTATTAATCGTAAGTGTAAGCATGGTGCTTAGACTTAGGTTAATCGTGGATGCACCTTGCATTCCGGATCGGTGGTAGATCACGTGTGTGACATCAGTACTATATAGCATTGTACTATAGAGCATCGTTGATCCTTTGTAGTCCACCTCCCATTTGTAGGCGCACGTAGGACGTGGTTGCGAAGGAAAGCATCCTCTACTAGTGTCTTTTCCTAGTAATATCCCCAGTTGAACAGTAGAAGACATAAGCTTACCCAAGTTAGAACTAGAGAACCTCAGTTGTCCTCTCTACACTCCTGTTTGTCCTAACCTTGTTGCTTCTCCTAGATAAATTAACCCTTAACCTATTCACTACCCCTCGTTAAGTTAGACCGTAGTTAGTCTCACATGTTTCCCTGTGGATACGATACTTGGAATACTTCCAGGTGAAAGCTACAGTGGTATCCATGCGCTTGCGGATTTATCTATGTGCGTTAAAATATACCAATAGCCTGTGGGGACAACCGTGGTGGACCGCCTCCGCACCATGACATCACAGGTCATGGAGGTGGCCACATACTACATTCGCCTAGGGGCCACTTCGGCCATGGCCGCCGCCCAGCTTCGACTGGGTGAGGACCTGACCATGGTGGAGCTAGGGTTCCCAGGAGAGACGAGCTATCGGCAGTGCCAGAACCTGATCGGCGAGTTCTATGCCATGGGTGATGGCGTCTTGGCCATGGTGGATGTAGAGGACATCATTTGTAACGCTCCTCATTAGACTCTAGCTCAACTCAAGCATACACCATGACTCGTAGCCTTTGAATCCAAGCATCATGGAGATTGATGGGGAACCAAAAAGATTGCAAGCAAGAGAGGTTGAGAAGAGTTTCGATCTCTCTCGATCCGTGCACCATTGCAATTGACGAGAACCAAAGGGAGAATGGAACAGGAGGAGAAAAGAGAGTAGAAGTGTTCTACCTTCTTCCAATGCACACGCCATGGCAAAAGATAGGGCATAGAAAGGAGTGACACACAAGAGAACACAAACACTCAATCCTCTCGTAGGTACCTCGCCCTATGTGCACTAAATGGTACTAGAACACGTCTCGGGATCTTAGCAGTGCGATTGTCACTGCGAGAGCCTAAGGAGTGCTAAGGTCTAAAATAGGTACAAGCATACAAGGGGCTCGAGCATGAAAGAGCTAAAAGAGAGGGGAAATAGATTCACCTTCCTTTGATCCACTCGCCATAGCAGTCGATGGGAATCGCGGGAATAGAATCAAGAGAGCAACAAACAACACTAAGGGATGCAAACAAATGAACTAGGGTTTTTGGTTCCATAGTACTTTGATCGACATGTCATGGCAATAGTGTGGGGGGTACGACCCTAGATACCCACAGCAGACTACATGGGCTGCGCCCCAGGGGTGGCCCAGCCCACAAGACGAAGCTTGCGTAGCACGGCGCTGCTCGGCGTGCCCCGCAAGACACTGGGAAGATATCCTAAAGATTGTACGAGATCTGTTAGGATACGTATGATCCCATGATTCTTGTAATATGTTATTACTTTATGGTTATCTCCTAAATCTAACCGACTTGTAACCCTGCCCCCAGACTATATAAGGCGGGTAGGGACCCCCTCCAAACACACGCAATATCATACAATAGCCAATACAATCCAACAGACCACAGGAGTAGGGTATTATGTCGTGCTGATGGCCTAAACCTGTCTAACTCTTGTGTCTCTATTGCCTTCTTGTTCTCGATTACACGCATCTTTGTCGATCAATCTACCTTCATGGGATACCCCTCGGAGGACTGCCGACGATATTCTGTCAACAGTTGGCGCGCTAGGCAGGAGTGTGCATGCTGTTTCCATGTCGAACAAGATGGTACGTTTTGCAAGCTCTTCGTCCCTCCCACAGCCCGGGCAAACCTTCATGGTTGGATCGATCTCCTAGATCATAAACACTGATGGAGTCAGAGAGCTCATCGAGCCGGTGCAGATCGATACTGCGCTGATCACCCCAACACCTATGACTATAGATCCTCTATCTTTGAACTGCCTCCGAGGTCATCTTCGCTGACAATTCGCCGACCGCTCCCCCGCTACCCGAGGAGGTAGATCAACAGCGACGAGCTGATCGCATCCATCGATCAAGTTGGCTAGAAGCTCACCGATTGCCTCTCCATCGCAGAATCGGCTCTAACCATTTTGGTTCAGCGCCGACCACCCTCTGACTTAGATCTATTGGAGGTTGATCATGAAATGCCAAGGGTTATGGCCCTACCCTTCGGACTCACCAGCGTCGCCGCCACCTATGAAGATGCCCTAAGGGACAAATTCACCGACCAGGTGGGAGATATCCACCCTCTCGTCGACCAGA
The DNA here is from genome assembly GCA_904845875.1 of Miscanthus lutarioriparius. NCBI lineage: Eukaryota > Viridiplantae > Streptophyta > Magnoliopsida > Poales > Poaceae > Miscanthus > Miscanthus lutarioriparius. The sequence goes on along the minus strand of CAJGYO010000010.1, from coordinate 115,250,553 downwards.
TCGCCGACCAGCTCTCGCTGACTGTCAACATGTTACACGTCGGCCGATGCCCCGAAGCATCCCTCCAAACCATCCTAGAGGAGAATCCAAACTCTGAGTCCCAGGGCTCTATGGAGACCATCGCCGAAACCTTCACCGTACAACCTCCTTTCCTGCCCTTCTGTGGAGGCGAGAATTTTCAATGTCAGCGTCGATAGCCCCCATGGGATGGGGAAACTGAGGAGGACCGTGCCGCTCACATCAACAGGAACGTCAACCATGCATAGCGCCGAGCAAACTAGGCTGCCCATGTGCTAGCCGAGGCTGCTCGCAATGATCAGCTCGACTCTCAAGGAAGGCCACGCCCACTCCAATGAAACCTCGATGACGAATTTGTCCGTGTTGATGGCCACGACGTCTACAAGACCCCAAGCTCCAACTTGGCCGTGGCAACCAATGAGCTCGCTCGGCTCCCGCAAACACCAGAGGTCGCCAAGGTCGCCGCCATGCTTAAAGCGGCGCACTGCCAGGTCAATGAGATCCGCCAGGATCAGAGACCTTCACACTCGATGAGCTTGATTCGCCGATCCACTGCCCCAAGGTCTAATCGCCACCCCAGCAGAAGTCATTTCGCTTACCAACACCGCGATAATGGACAACGTCTCTAGGGGGGAGCTAGGGGGGACCGTATCAGCTACCCTCATCAACATGACCAAGAGGTTGAACAAGACGTCCAAGCGCACCTCAACAACCTCGGGACGTGCGACGTCAAATTGACGGGCGTTGTTTTTCTTGCCATGAAGAGGAAGTATGCCGGCATCAAGAGTACGAGCAAGAGTTCAGGGACCCGGATCTAGCCCTCTAGCCACTCAATGCTGGCATCACCGCATACGGTGATGATCCTAAGGGGCCCCGAGCATTCACGAGGGCACTCCGAACACTCCAGTGGCCCCAGGGTTTCAAAATCACTAGGGTCGAGCCCAACAAGGGATGGATGAACCCTACATAGTGGCTACAAGATTACGCCACTGCTGTGCGCACCGCTGGGGGAGATACAAGCATCATGGCAAACTATCTTCCTATCATGCTCACGCCAACCGCGATGAACTGGTTCACGAGCCTTGCCCCAGACTCCATCGGATATTGGAAAGAGCTGAAGAAGGTCTTCACCAACAACTACATGGCTACGTGTACTCGGCCGGGCACCAAGCACGATCTAAACCGCATCTACCAAAAGCCATCCAAGCTCCTCCATAGCTACATCAGACGCTTTCCGAGATGAGGAATTCTATTCCTAATATCATGGAAGTTGAGGTCATCACTACCTTAGTCTGAGGACTCCATCACCGCGACCTCCACTCCATGTTCAATCGCAAGCCACCTAAGGGGATCAGCGAGATGATTACGACCGCCGATCGGTACGCCGACGCCGAAGAGGCTGAAGTACGCTTTAACAAGGATGCGGGCACTCATCGCCCAACTCACCACTGTGACAAGCGACCCGATGATCGATGCCACAATGACTGCTGCTACGACGACCGCAGTCACCATCGAGACAGTGGTCATGATCGGCTAGAAGGATCCAAATCTGGTCAATATCACCGCTGCCGACTAGACCACATCGTAGCCGCAGTTGATGAACCTCGTGCCAAGCACAACTATGATGAGTAGTATAAGAAGATCCTCGATGGCCCATGCCCTCTCCACAAGCACAACAAACACAAGATGAAGGACTGCCTCAGCTTGGCTAAGGAGTTCCAGGCTAAAAAGCAGGACGACAACAACAACGATGGAGCCAGAGGCCGCCGACCACCTGGGGACAACAACAATGCCTTCTAGGATCATGACAAAGTGGTCGCCACCATTATTGGGAGCCTCACCGCCGCCGAGAGTAGAAGAGATCGGAAGCTCACCTCCCATCGGGTGCTCACCATCAACGTGGAAGACGCCGTCGCCAACCCCAGCTATCGCCCTTGGTCTGAGGTCCCCATCACCTTTAATAGGGCCGACCAGTGGGCGGACATCCCTTACATAGGGCATTTCCCCCTCATTCTTGATGAAACCGTCAGGAAAGTGCTTTTCAGGAAAGTACTCATCGATGGCAGAAGCGCTCTGAACCTCCTCTTCGCCGGAGCCCTAAAGGAGGTGGGCCTTGGTATAGGAGACCTCACACCCTCCGACTCCTCCTTCTGGGGTGTGGTACATGGCAGGGCATCCAAACCGCTTGGAGAGATCACCCTCCCAGTATAGTTCTGCATGGCTAGCAACTACCGTGTCGAGCACATAAACTTCTACGTCGTTGACTTCAACACCGCCTACCATGCCATACTTGGTCGGCCAGCTCTGGCCAAGTTCATGGCCATACCGCACTACTCCTATCTGGTGCTGAAGATGCCTTTGCCTGTAGGAGTCCCGGCCTGTGGGCCAACCTCTCCATCGCTTACGCCTATGAGACAGAGAGTCTCGCCCCCGCCGAAGCCACCGACCTCTCCATCCAGATGGCTAGCGTGGTCATCGATGCCATGACAATGCCCACCGATGACCTGGAGATCCCAACGCTAGAGCCTCCGCGTGTCTCCTTCCTACGTGCCAACGCCGACGTGTTTTCTTGGAAACCTACAGACATGCCGAGGGTACCGCAAGAGAAGATCGAGCACTCCTTGAATGTCTCACCGACCGCCAAACCGATCAAGCAGAAACTCCAACGATTCACACCAGACAAGAAGGAGGCTATTAGGGTAGAAATAAAATGGCTCCTAGCTGCCGGATTTATTAAAGAAGTGTATCATCCTGAGTGGTTAGCAAACCTTGTTCTTGTTCAAAAAAAGAATAAAGAATGGAGAATGTGCGTTGATTACACCGATCTCAACAAACACTGCCCTAAAGACCCCTTCGGTCTGCCTCGGATAGATGAGGTTGTAGACTACACTGCCGGCTGCGAACTACTCTCCTTCAGCAGATATCCCTGAAAGAGGACAACCAGATCAAGACGTCGTTCATCACACCTTTCGGTGCGTATTACTATACCACCATGTCCTTTGGACTCAAGAATGTCAAGGCGACCTACCTAAGGGCCATCTAGATGTGCCTCGATCAGTAGATAGGCCAAAACGTCGAAGCTTACATCAACAATGTGGTCATCAAGTCCAAGACTGCCAACAATCTCATCACCGACCTCAAAGAAACGTTCGCCAACCTAAAACGATACAGATGGAAGTTGAACCCTTCAAAGTGCATCATTGGAGTTCCATCTGGCATTCCCCTGGGCTACATCATCAGCACCCATGGCATCGAACCCAACCCCGACAAGGTCTCCGCCATCACCAACATGAAATGGCCAACATGCATAAAGGATATACAGAACCTTATAGGGTGCATGGCTGCTCTCAGCCGCTTTATATCGCGCCTTGATGAAAAGGGACTACCATTTTTCAAACTCCTCAAGGCCTCTGAGCACTTTTCCTGGTCGAAGGAGGCGATACAGCTTTCGAGCAGCTCAAGTTATTTCTAATGAAGCCTCCGATCATGACAGCGCCTCGACCAGACGAAACTCTACTGGTCTACATCGCCGCCACTTCTCGCGTCATTAGCACAGCTATCGTCGTTGAACGCGAGGAAGCCAGACACGCCTATAAGGTGCAACGTCCAGTCTACTTCATCAGTGAGGTTCTTAAGGAGTCCAAAACTTGTTATCGTCAAGTTCAGAAACTGCTATACGCTATTCTGATCACGTCACGCAAGCTCCACCATTACTTTGAGTATTATAAGATCGTCGTGGTCACCGAGTTCCCTCTGGGGGACTTCCTCCACAACAAAGAGGCCAACGGCCACATCATCAAGTGGGCTCTCAAGCTCGGCACTTACTCCACTGAATTCAGAAGCAGGCCTACCATCAAGTCATAGGCGCTCACTGACTTTGTCAATGAGTGGACCGATATTCAAGAGCCCATCCCCGCTACTTGCCCCGAGCACTGAGTGATGTACTTCGATGGCACCCTCAACATCAACAGTGCTGGTGCTGGCATTCTATTCATTACGTCGACAAAAGACAAGCTCTGATACATTTTTCGAAGTCATTTTCCAGCCTCCAACAGCGCCGCGGAGTATGAAGCATGTCTCCACGGACTCCGTATAGCCGTCAAGCTCGGCATCAAACGCCTCGTGGTATATGGAGACTCCGCGCTAGTCATCAACCAACTCAACAAAGATTGGTCCTGTTCTAGTGAGAAGATGGATGCATATTGCGCCAAAATCAGAAAACTCGAAGGGAAGTTCTACGGTATCGAGTACCACCACGTGGTACGAGATCAAAATCAGCTCACCGACCACCTATCTAATATAGGATCTTCTCACGCCGTGATTCTGCATAGGGTCTTTGTTTAAGACTTATTTACGTTATCCATTAAGGAAGAGAAGGAAGTTCAAGAAATCCCCCATGCCGAGCAGTTGGTACTTACAGTACCTTCGCCGGCCGCCGACTGGAGGGAACTGTTCATCAAGTATCTCACAAGTGCTGACATACCCGCCGACAAGACCAAAACTGAATGCCTAATCCATCGAAGCAAGCATTACGTGCTAGTAGATAGGAACTTGATGAGGAAAAGTGCTAAGGAAGGGATACTATAGAAATGCATCACCCAAGAAGAGGGAGTGAAACTACTTCTTGAAATTCACTCTAGTTCCTATGGAAACCACGCGGCCTCGAGAAACCTGGTCGGCAAAGCTTTTCGAGCTGGTTTCTACTGGCCCATAGCGATCACCGACGCAGAAGACCTTGTCTGATGTTGTGAAGGATGTCAATTTTTTGCTAAACAAATACACGTGTCGGCACAGGAATTGTAGACCATCCCAGCTTCTTAGCCTTTCACATGCTGGGGACTGGACATGATCGGCCCTTTCAAGCCAGCGCTAGGTGGTTTTTGGTACATGTACGTCGCCATTGACAAGTTCTCCAAGTGGATCGAATACAAACCGCTTGTTTCGACTACTACAAAGAAGGCAGTCGAGCTCTTCGAAGATATCATCCACAGATTCGGTCTCCCAAACAGCAATATAGCCGACCTCGGAACTACATTCACTGGTCATCACTTTTGGGACTTTTGCAAAGACCGATGCATCTCCGTCAAATATGTCTCTGTTGCCCATCCTAGAGCCAATGGCTAGGTCGAACGGGTGAATGGCATGATCCTTGATGCCCTCAAAAATAGGCTATATTAGAAAGAGGAAAAGCATCTGGGCAGATGGCTCAAAAGAGCTCCTAGCTATGGTCTAGGGACTATGCACTCAAGCTAGTTGCAGCACCGGTGTGTCTCCATATTTCTTGGTCTACGGCTCAGAAGCCATACTTCCAGCGGACATTGCCTTCCGAGCACCTAGGGTGGAACATTATAATGAAGAGCAAGCCACAGCTATTCGGATAGAGGACGTCAACAAGGCCAAAGAAGAATACCTGATCACTTGCATCCGCACAGCCAAATACCTAGAAGGCTTGCGAAGATACTACAACTACAACATCAAAGGTCGTTCATTTGCTGTCGGTGACCTCATTCTCCGCAGAAAATAGAAAACCGAAGGGATGCACAAGCTCTCCTCCCCCTGGGAAGGGCCTTACATGGTCAAAGAGGTTACCCGACCGGGGTCTTACTGGCTATGTGATTTGGACGGAATTGATATCCCCAATTCATGGCATATCGAGCACCTTATACGTTTCTATCTTTGAAATGCTCCAGATATGTATTCTCCACTCCATAATGAATGAAGTTTTTGTCGCCATAATTTGTCTCCATTATTTGTCCACTATGGTTCAATCTCCATTTGAGGTCGCCAGCTCTAAGCTACTCCTTAACAAACTCCAATGCGTGATCTTCATAAACGCTCCGCCATGTTTCTCCATATCTCCAAGATATTTCACCAACCACCGAGCAGCACACGTTTTGCTCTATGTTCTTTAGAGATCTAGTCTTCGATCTCTCTCTACACGTGCTATGGGCTCTGTGCTCTGTGTTATGGGTGGTCAATGTGGTTCCTTGGTCATGCCTATTCCTCCTACATGTGCACGGGCTCTACGCTCGACGTTATGGAATACGGGCTAGCCAAGGCCAAGAGCCTAGTAAAGAACTAACTGCTCGAATGCTACTTATACCACATATAATTGTGTTAGGATTAACACTACATCTATTTTTTTCACCGAAATACTGGCAAACTGCATAAACATGCACATGTCACTTTACAACATTTATACACATACATAAATGTTTGTCTACGCCCTCGCACATTTTAACTATCCTCTCCAGCTATTACAGATTACTCTCTGAGCAGGTCATTGGGCTTGGCCATCACCATCCACCTCGCCGAATAGGTCGACGTCGCCGGCCAGCTTCTTTGCCATGTCCACCACCTCATCTTCCAGTTGCTGCTGCTTCATCGCACCCGTCCCTCTGGCGAATCCGGCCCCTATCGCTTGAAGATCAATGGCAGGATAGTGGGACTGGACCACCTCTAGGGCGTGTGTAATGGTGGAGACAGTGGCATCGCGGTTGAAGCTTTTGAAGTTCTCCCACGCCGCCTTACACCTATCGATGATGGTGTCCGGACGCAGCGGCATGTCGTCGGGCTAAGGAGCCACCTCCATGTCGACGTAGTCGAGCACTGGTTTCACTCCAGCCACCATGGCATTAAGCTTTCTCCTCTGAGTTTGCACCTCCTGCTCCAGCACATCGAATTGCGCTTTGGCCCTCTGGCGGTAATCTACAGGCATCACAAGGCTCCGTCAAACAAAGTCGCTCCAGTAACAACTTCGACCATGAACTACTCACCTTTTAGCTCCTTGACCAGTTTCTCCTTCTCCCCCTAGAGGTGCCCGATGGCTTGGCATAGCTGCCCGAGCTCCGCATCTTGCTCTTCAAACAAAACGAACAACAGCAATGTCAAGACTATTCGGTAATACAGAACAAGTCCACCGATCCATAGTACCTTTTTTTGCTCGGAGAGGCTTCTTAGCTGCTCAGAGCTGCCCACAACTGCTTGGACACGGTCGCTAGCTGCTCGGATAAAGCCCCTTTTTGGTATTCCAGATCCCGCGTGTTAGATTCGGTAAGATCCCGCTCACGCTGGCCCTCTGGACGTTTTTCTCCATAAGCTTCACCATCTCCTTCAGCTTTGCATTCTCCTCGATGAGGGGCTCCATCCTCTTGATCAGCTGCCACCGTTGTTCGGCAGTTTGTTCTATGTCCTACAAAAGCACCAAGAGCTTGAAGAACTCTAATCTCCAACATCAAAGATGAACATTGATGACGCAATACTAACCTTGATCTGCTTCATTGTCGTGGAAAGGGTGGACTCTAGCCTCCTGACCTCCCTAGTGGTGTCTTCCTCTTCCACGATCACCACTTCATCGCCCCGCTTGCGGAGGATCCGGACGGCTTGAGGTTGTGCTTCCTCACGCTCAATCTCTTCCACCTCGTCCTTTTCCTCCGTAGCTGGTGGTGGTTCCACCTAGGGGCTCGGTGGCCGCACAGCGTGTCCGATCATGCCCTTTGACATCTCAAGGAATGTCGCCTGCTCCTCTGGCCCCAATGGCTTCTCCGCCCTAGACTCGGCGTGGCGTCAGCAACTCTAGCATCCGCCTCCGAAGGCCTGGCGGCTCCCGCCGTTGCGCCAGGCATCGCCGCCGACTCATCCGCCATCGGCGCCAACCGTTCTCCGCCACCAAGACCATCAGCAGCGGCAGTTGACTCCTCCGCAGGCCACCGAGCGCCCGGGGACTCTGGGATGGGGTCTGTAGGCATTGCCTCTGCACCGGGACCAGCTCCTGGCTGCTCACCAGTCTAGACGGATGGATTCAGATCCTCCGTACATCTCGCTGTGCATCAGATTAGCTCATTAATCGCCACAGCTATAAGGATCTGATAGCAAAATGAATCCAAGGCAAGGATACTTACATGTTGGCCTCCCAGTACACTTTTCTGAACCAGCATTGCCTCCCTGAGCCCCCAGGTGCGGCCCTGGGGTGGACTCGCATGCCCTGGGCTAGAGGTCTCGTGGCCCCTGCTGTCGGTCTTTCCTCCGCCTGTTGCTCAGGGACTCCCTCCGCCTATTGCTCGGGGACTCCCTCCCCTCCTTTCGACTGCACCTCCGCACGCGTGTTGTGCGGTGACGCCTCAGTGCTCGGAGGACGAGCTACCAGAGCCTCATCATCGTCCGACCACTCGGACATCGCCACACTCTGTGTCCAAGTGGTCTGGTCACCGCCAAGCATGAAACCGCTCGGCTTGCGGGGAGCTACACTCGCTGTCTTCCTCTTCTTGCGGGCTGGCTCATCTGTCGCCGCCCTTTTTCCTCGGACTTTCTCTGACACAAGGGGGGGACCCTCCATTCGACCAGTGTCTGCGCCTCTGGATTCCGACGAGGCACTGATGGCACCTTCCTCAAGCTGAGTTGTTGGAACAAGAAGGCAACTTGAGCCAAAGAATTTGGAATAAGAAGATCAATCCACATCTTACTAGATCGATGGGGATCGATAAGAGAGGAGAGAAGAGAGAAGAACGGTCTCTGCATTCTCTCAACCAACTTGCCATGGGAACGGGTGAAGGTTGAAAGAAAAGAGAGACAAAGGAGCAAAAGAAGTAGAGTTTGATTGTCATGGCAAGGTAACTCGCGGCCACAAACTATACCTACACGAATTGGCTTTCGTAGTTCCACGATTGTCATCCCCCAATTCATATCCCACTAGACTAGGTCACAGAGGGCTCGAAATGTGCAGGTAAGAACCGTGGTGATATCAACATTGAGTCCTCAATGGCCATGTCCTAGGGATGAAGATAGGAGCTAACGGTCGGGGTAATGAAGGAGACAACTAAAACATGAGGGAACCAGCTATGCTCAGCATCACGGCCACGGCGGGATGAATCACACAACCAAAAGAATCAAATGAGCTACAATCCCTCGATTGGCTCAAAGGCACGTTCCACAGACAAACAACAACACAAGAACTAAACTAACAACACAAACCAATAAGGTGGAGTAGCACATATCCATAGCATCAAAGATAGACTAGCATGAAGGCATGGCACGAGCATAGATATAGATAGATGATCATGTATCAAGTGTGAACGATGATAGAAAGATGTATGAATAAGTATTATGAAATGGAAAACGGGAGCTTTGCTAACGTCGAGAATGGCACCGACGAAGGTTTCGAAGGTTGGACCTTGCGGTGGAGTTGCTGTAGCGCTTTATGGCGGGCTACGGCTGGCTATGGCTACTGCTAGCTTGCTGTGGCTTGGCCAGAGGCTGGCTGCTGCAGCTGGACGCAGCTCTAGTGGCGACGGTGGAGGCCGGAGTCGACGGAGGATGTTGCAGGGCCACTGCTTCCCTGCGACAGTGAAAGATGACGGCACGAAGGCTGGATTAAGGCAACAGCAACGGCAGGAAGGGGAAAAAGAGGGAACTTGGGTGCTGGTGGCTCACCGGCTGCAAGATGGAGCTCCGGCGAGGTGTTGGGTCGGAGCAGAGGAGGTGGTCGCGGCTCCGGTTCCCGGCGTGGATGGCATCGCCTCTCTATGGTAGTGAAGAACCACGGCACGAAGGCTGGTTTCAAGCAGGAATGATAGGGAGATCATCAGCAAGGAGGAAAAGATGGAGCTTGGCATGGTGGCTCACCAGCGGTGGAGGAGCTCCGGTGCTGCTGTGGACGATGTCGCGGCCTTGGTGGCGAAGGGGAGGAAGCAGGGGTCGAAGTGCGCAGAAATGGAGGAGCTCACGGCACGTCGGGGATGCGGACGGACGAGGGCGGCGCTTGAGGCAGAGCGGAGCACGTTGGTGCTGGCTCGGTGCTCGGTGAAGAAGAAGACATGGCGTCGGGGAAGGAGTCCAGGGCGTGTCACACCCCAAAATTTCTATTTTGGGATGTGAGTAGAAAATACTAAATAACATAAATGTTTTAATAGTTTTTGTAAAATTTTCCAAGATTTAGTTATGTTATGAACAATTTAAAAAGTGAAAAGTGTGATTTTGTAAAAAAATTATAATTAATTTGATGGGGTGTTGCATTCTTGCCTTTGCATTATTTTTATGATGCGAAAAATAATTTGATAAAATTCGTTTAGGTTCGACTCGATTTTGCTCTATTTATAAAATAAATAGAGTATTCAAAAGTTTATTTGGAAACAAGTGCAAAGTTTTATTTCAAAAGCTCAGAAATGTTTTAGAAGGAATTGTTAGATTTATTTTGGTTTAAAAGCTAGTGAATTTGATTTTCAAATGACTTTACAAAATAAATCAAAAGGAAAAAGAAAAGGGAAAAGCCTTCTCCCTCTCTCTCGGGCCCAATCTTGGCAGGCCCAGCTCCCCTCCCCGGGGTTTCCCTTCCTTCCTGGGCCCCGCAGCCCATCTCGCTTTGCCTCGGGCCAGCCCAGCCAGCCCACTCGCGTGCTCTCTCTGTGTCTCGCTTGCAGCCGGGTGCCACACGTCATCTTCCACCTCCAGCCGTTGTCCCTTCCCTGTTGAAAAACCAGAGCACGAGGTCGCTGCCGGCTGCCGCCATGGACACTCCGGCTTCTCCCCTTCTCCTCCTCGAATCAATGCACATTCAAGCCCGTGGAATAACGCCTCCACCTCGCCTTGAAGTCCCGTCATCAGCCTCCTTTATCGCCATGCAGTAACCGGCGCCATTAATGGCCGCCAGAGCTCCACCATCCGGCCCCTCCGCTCCTTCTCCGCCCTATAAAGGCGGCTCTGAGGCCTCACGCGCGCACAACTTTTCCGCTCCACCACTCCCATCCTCGTCTCTCCAGTGCCCAATTCCGCCGCCGCCGCCATTGCCGAGCTCGGCTTGAGCTCGCTGCTCCCTGCGCTCCGACGCCTCCGGCCTCGTTTCCTCCTCCATCGAGTCCACAGAGGCACGACGATTCCGTGACACCGTTCCTTCGCATCAGTCCACACCTGCAACGCCTTTTCCCGCGACCTCGCCGGAGCTGCCGCCCGCCTCGCCTCGGCTCCCTACCTCTCCGTGCAGTAATCTACGCCAAGAAACCCCGCATCGGAACCACGGTGAGCTCCTCCATCTTTTCCACCCCTTTTCACCGGCCGCCGCGTTCTGAGCAGCGCCGGCGAGCAAGCCATGGCACAACTTCCTCTTATTAGCTCGTTGACATCATCTCCGACGTCATGCTCGCATTATGGCCGTTTTTCTTTACAAAAACAAATCCGGAAATACACTTTAAATACACCATAGTGGACATGGTCCATGGTGGACTGCTCTCACAGCCCCTCCCCGGTCCACGGTACATGGACCAAGTTCACAGAATAGTGCACGCGAACTTACATTATAGCCTCTTCACTTCTATCAAATTAAACCACTATTTCATGAGTCATGCTGTTCTTTCATTTTAGACCCTGTCTTCACTAGTTTTTGTACCCACAATCCAACAGCCCTTTTTAATTTCAGTTTTATTTATTTAAAATGCAAAAATAGTTCCTTTTAATTAAAGAAATGCTATCCAACTTCGAAAGTTTATAACTTTTAAACCGTGGCTCCGTTTTCAGTGGTTTTTGCGTTCATGCGATCGTAGAAACAAGCCCTACATGTTAGTACCTTTATTGTATGTTTTTATAATGTGTGGTGTATTGTTTTTTGGTTTCTTGTTATGCTTGTATGCCTGTTGTTGCTGTCTCTCGAAGAGAAGATGTCCGAGGTTGATCGAGAAGAAATGTCCCAGTTGAAAGCACTAGTTTGGTTTTGGTGAATTGATGAAACCCTAAGTGCTAACCTAGTTTATCAAAATGATTATGAGATAGGTAGCACTACTCCAAGTGCTTAAGAAAAAGAAGATCATGACATAATGATGGTGATGGCATGGTGATGATCAAATGCTTGGACTTTGAAAAGAAGAAAGAAAAATAAAAAGTTCAAGGCAAAGGTGAAATTGATATGAGTTTTTTGGTTTAGTGATCAAGACACTTAGAGAGTGTGGTCACATTTAGGATCGATAGCCGTACTATAAAGAGGGGTGAAACTCGTATCGAAATGCGGTTATCAAAGTGACACTAGATGCTCTAACTCATTGCATATGCATTTAGAATCTAGTGGAAAGTGTTTATACCAGAATTTAAAAGAAGGATTTCAGAGGCTCGAAAGCTCCCAAAACCATGTCAGCAAGGGATCAATTGCGTGTAGATCGAAAACAGCTGATTCGGATGCGGCACTAGAATCGGCTTTCTTCAGATAGCGCCAACGGATAACGACAGAAGCTATGATTGGCGCTATGACGAGACATGCTGGACTCTACAAAAAGGGAAAGATTAGAGTCCAAGTTATCTTAAATTAGGAATGTTTTCATTTTTATGCCTAAGATTGTAACAAATTATGCTCGAGTAGGATTCATGTCTAGACTCCGAGTATAAATATCAAACCCCGACTATTGTAAGAAACACAATCAATCAAATACAAGTCAATTTACTTTTTCGGCTCCGCCACCCCTTAGGAGTAGGAGTAGAGTAGATCTCGGCGAGTTCTTCAGCGAGTACGGCTGCATCGATCCGGTCGACCTCCACTGCTTGTCTGTAAGTACCGTCATGGTTTATACCTCTGTTCATACGGCTACATCGATCCGGTCGACCCCCACTATGACTCTGGTATAGGATAGTTATCGACTCTTGCCTAGTTCAAGTATGGCCTGTGTGATTCTGCCTCACACCCCACTACTTGAACTAGATCAAGGTCAAGTTATCGGCTCTACCTTTGAATGGCAGTCTCTGGTAGATTCATTAAGTTACCGATATTGCTTATTGCTTTCATTGTTTATCTAATTACAGCAATATCACTCTGCCCGATTGAGATTGATCTAGATCGGCCTTATATCTTATTTAACCCATCGTTTGCTAATCTAAAATTGATCTAATCTACATCTTAAATGATGAGTTATGTTTTTATCGACTATTTTATATCAATCTTAATCGTGCATAGCGTGCGGTTAAGGCATGTTCGATCTTGAATAGATCTATCGGTTAGCGACAACCGTTCCATGGCCCGTTATCACGGCCTGTGGGATTCTGCCTCTCACCCCACAGTTAGCACCATGGAGTGGGGATCGTTAGTTGATAGATCCGTTCCTGAGAATGCATGACCTTAACTGTGCGTTATGCCTGAATCGGCTGTTTAGCTGATATCGAGTGCTTTCACGAACAGTTCACATTACGAGACCATTGAAGTAGAGATAAGTTGAAAGATATGTTAATCCCATGATCTTATTATTGTATTATAGCCTGCATGATTCTACCTCATGCCCCACTGATATTAGTAATGAGTTAGGGTCGTCGAGTCTATTGTTGTTTCTACGGCCTGCATGATTCTGCCTCATGCCCCACTGGTCACGGCAATAGATAAGATCTAGCATGTTCATTAGATTTATCTTTATTAAATGGTTAAGTGGTGTTGAATTGTTTCTTTATATAAAAAGGGGTTCAGTTACTTGTAATCATTGGCTTAGTTTAAACCGATCATTATTGATATCTTATTGCCTTTGATTAATTTTTGCTCGAATTATGTTTATCCTGAATGATAACCGATTCTTCTTACACAACACCATAAGCTTTAATCAATTTATTCTTATGAATATGCTGGAATTGACTATTTAGTCGATTTCCTCTCATATCGGCTCTCAGAGCCGCACATTCGGGACTGTCTGGCAACACCGGCACGTTCCGCCCTTAATTACTGATAAGCTTTCTTTCCTTGTCAATGGTAGGGTCAAATTGAGTGGCACGTCTCGGGAGGATTGCGCAGGATCGACCACCCTTGCACTGAAGCTAGGTGGATCTGCTCCATCGAGCGGACCCTTCCGGCTTGCTGCGTGTGTCCTCGGCATGGGACGAAATTCTGTGTCGATAGAAAGCTAACACCCTTAAAAATGCTTGTGAAAATATGCTAACACACATGTACAAGGTGATACACTTGGTGGTTGGCACATTTGAGCAAGGGTGGATAAGCTGGTGAATCGAAGGAGGTGTTTTTCATTGTCATACAGTGACCGGACGCTGGTCACGTGGTGACCGGACTCGAAGGAGCAGCGTCTGGTCAATTATGAAAGAAGGTGGTACTCTCGGCCTAAGACCGGACACAGGTGATCGGACTCTAGCTGAATATTGTTTAGCGTCCGGTCATGCTGATGTGGCGGCGCACAGAAAAGAGGGTGAGTGATCGGACGATGGATGAGTCCGGTCGGGCGCGACCAAACGCGTCCGGTCACGAGTGGAACCTTACTGGAAATGACCGAACGCCAGTGATGGTGCGTCCAGTCACTTCGAGCAGCGCGTCCGGTCACAACTTAAGTGCGCTGATGACCGTTGAGATCGGGCGATCAGTATTTGAAGTCGGGGACATGTGGCGAAAATCTGAGGATCGGACGCTGGGGTCCTACGTCCAGTCAAACCGACCGGGGCATCCGATCGCCTCGATTTTTCAGAGGACAGAGGAGCCAACGGCTCTATTCGTAGGAGCTCTCTATTTAAGCCCCATGGCAGGCTCAAGCTCACTCTCTTGGCCATTTTCATTGGCATAGCAACCTTGTTAGCTTAGCCAAAGCCCTTCCACTCATCTCCATCATTGATTCATCATCTTTGTGAGATTGGGAGAGAATCCAAGTGCATTGCTTGAGTGATTGCATCTAGAGGCACTTGGTGATTGTGTTTCGTTGCCGGATTCGCTTGTTCCTCTTGGTGGTTGCCACCACCTAGATGGCTTGGTGCAGCGGAGGAGGATTGGCACGAGTTGGTGATTGTTCGTGGCCATCTCCGGTGATTGTGAGGGGACTTGTGCCTCCCCCGACGGAGCGCCGAAAGGTAACCCTAGTGGATTGCTCGTGTCATTGAGTTACCTCACTTGTGGGTAGGTTCTTATGATGTCCAATTGTGTGGATGAGGTTCATGCAACACCTCTTAGCCACCGAACCACCAAGTGTTGGTTGACACGACAGGGACGTAGCATGTTGGCAAGCATGTGAACCTCGAGAGAAAAATTGGTTATCTCTTGCCCTTTGGTATTCTCCCAGTGATTGAGTTAGTATTCATCTTATGATTGGTTCACTCCTCTACGCGGTGGTATAATCATACCTTACTCATTTACATTCTCGCAAACTAGTTGTAGCAAGCTCTTTAGTGTAACTAGAATTGAGAACTTGCTTTGTAGCTTAAGTTCATCTAGTGGAGCTATTTAGTGTAGCAAGTGTGAGAGCTCTTAGTGAGTAGTGACTTAGTAAATTGTGTGTCTAGTAATCATAGTATCTAGAATTGTTGGATAGGTGTCTTGCAACCCTTGTAGAGCTAGAGCATGTTTGATTTTCGCTATTTGTTATACTAATCAAATTGCTCTAGTTGGTTTATAGATTTTTAAATAGGCTATTTACCCCCCTCTAGCCATATTTGGACCTTTCAAGTGGTATCGGAGCAGTGATCACCGTTTGATTGAAGGCTTAACAACCTCGGTGTTAAATTATGGCTCAAGTTATTTTCAACCATGTGGGGGCAAACCACCGTTCTTTGATGGCACATGCTATGATTATTGGATGAGAAAGATGAAGATGTATCTTGGTTCAACCAATGATCAAGTATGGGATGTAACCAAAAGAGACTATGTTATCATTGATCCCGACAATCTCACCAACCAAGACAAGACCAACAAGCAATGCAATACAATGGCTCTCAACACCATATACAATGCCATTGATTCTAAGGTATTTGAGCAAATTAAGGATTGTGATAGAGCTAATGAGGTGTGAAAGAGATTGGAGGAAACATATGAGGGCACACCGGCGGTGAAGAGTGCCAAGTTATATATTCTCAAGGACAAGTTGACAAGCTTCAGGATGAAGGAAGATGAGAGCATTCTGGAGATATTCCATCGATTACAAGTGATTGTCAATGATTTGAAGGCATTGGGAGAAAAGATCAATGATGATGATGTCTCTTATCGGTTCTTGATATGCTTACCTCCAAGATTTGAGATGTTGAGATTGCTTATCATAAAAGGCAATTTGAAGGAGGTTACCCCTAACCAAGTACTAGATGATGTTATGACACAAGAGACATATCGTGTGGAAAGGGAAGGGGTTGACAAGGATGACAAGAAGGAAGACAAAGACAAGAAGAAGAAGAGTGTAGCATTCAAGGCTAGCTCATCATCCAAGAATAAGGGCAAGTCCAAAAAAGAATCAAGTGATGATGAGGATCTTAGTGACATTGATCATAAGGCCATGGCTCTATTTGTGTGGAAGATGGGTAAATTCACGAAGAAGAAGGGCTATGGTGCAAGAAAGAGAAGAGATCACACTAAAAGTAAAGAATATGTGAGAAGATGCTCAATTGCAAGAGCCCCGATCACGTTGTAGCGGATTGTCCCTACAACAGTGACAATGATGAGGATAAGAAGAAGAAGAACAAGAAGAAGAAGAAGATGACCTTCCAATAGAAAAAGAGGGTGGAGGCTATGTGGTCACTTGGGATAGTAATGGCTCTTCGAATAGTGATGGGTCTAGTGATGATGGCAAGAAATCTATCAAGAAAGCACTAGCAAGCATCGCCATCAACAACAAGCCCTCCATCTTCGACACTCCATCGACATGCCTCATGGTAAAGCCTACCAAGGTAAAATATGATGTAAGTGATGATGATGAATGTGAAAGTGATGCTTGTAGGAGTGATGATGATGATGAGGAGTACACCAAGGAGGAGCTCATGGATATGTGTGAGCAAGTGCACACTTGCTTTGAGATGAAGAGAAAGGAGTGCAAAGAATTACACAAGAAAATCAAATTTCTTGAGCAATGTCTTGATGAGCTCAATGCCACTCATGAGAGGCAATTAGAAGCCCATGAGAAGCTTGGCAAAGCTCACTCTAAGCTTGAAAAGACTCACTCCTCTCTCATTAAGTAAGTCAAAATGGAGGAAGACAAGAAGGAGCAAGTGATTGTGTCTTGTGATGTGGAACTAACATGTGATATTATTGATGAATCTTTTTATAAGCCCATTGTTATTGCTCCCACTAATCTTTCTTGTAGCATTTGTACTTCAACTTCATCTTTGAGTGATGGTTTCACTTATGATGCCTCACTAATGATGGAAAATAAGACCCTCAAAAAGGAGGTGAATGAGCTCACTCGTGCCTTAGACAATACCTATGGTGGAGATGCCCGCTTGTTAAAGTGCTTGGGTAGCCAAAGGTTTTCTCTCAATAAAGAGGTATTAGGCTATACCCCCAAGAAAGGCAAGGCGGCCTTTGTCACTCCCAAAACTAGCTTTGTGAAGGACAATGGTCGGTTTTGCAATAGATGCAAGCAAGTTGGGCATATAGAGCAATATTGCAAGACTAACAAGAACAAGCAACCTAATGTATTCTCAATTAGATTTGATTCTTGTTACATGCTTGTTAAGGGTGCCAATGGTGTAAAAGCTAAGTTCATTGGTACACCAATTGTGAGCCCAAAAGAAGAATGCCATTTGGGTACCAAAAACCTTGGTAACTAACCTTCAAGGACCCAAGCAAGTTTGGGTACCTAAAAGAATTGATCTTCTTTTGTAGGTCAATTATAAAGCCGGAGAAATGCATTGGGTGCTTGATAGTGGGTGCACACAACACATGACCGGTGATCCAAGAATGTTCAATTTAATCAATGAAAATAAGAGCAATAGGATTGATAGTATCACATTTGGTGACAATGGCAAAGGCAAGGTCAAAGGTCTTGGTAAGATTGCAATATCCAATGATTTGAGCATTTCCAATATGCTACTTGTAGAGAGCTTGAACTTCAACCTATTAACGGTAGCTTAATTGTGTGATCTTGGTTTCAAGTGCATATTTGGTGTGGATGATGTAGAGATCATAAATGTAGATGGCTCTAACTTGATATTCAAAGGATTTAGATATGAGAATCTATACTTGGTTGATTTCAATGCTAGAGAAGTTCAATTGTCAACATGTTTGATAACTAAGTCTAACATGGGTTGGTTATGGTATAGAAGGCTTGGTCATGTTGGAATGAAACAATTAAACAAGTTGATCAAGCATGACTTAGTTAGAGGCTTGAAAGATGTCATATTTGAGAAGGATAAGCTATGTAGTGCATGTCAAGCCAAAAAGCAAGTTGGTAACACACATCCTAAAAAGAGCATGATGAGCACATCCAAGGCATTTGAGTTGGTGCACATAGACTTATTTGGACCAACCACATACACTAGCATTGGTGGAAATAAATATGGATTTGTGATTATGGATGATTTCACTAGATACACATGGGTGTTCTTTCTTGTTGACAAGAGTGATGTGTTTGCAACTTTCAAGACATTCATCAAGAGAATTCATAATGAGTTTGAAACAACCATCATGAAAGTTAGAAGTGACAATGGAAGTGAGTTCAAGAACACAAGAGTGGATGATTTGTGTGAAGAGATTGGAATTAGGCATCAATTTCTAGCCAAGTATACTTCACAATCAAATGGTCTAGTTGAAAGAAAGAGTAGAACTTTGATTGACATGGCAAGATCTATGTTGAGTGAGTACAATCTAAGTCATTCATTTTGGGCCAAAGCAATCAACACAGCTTGCTATTATAGCAACCGACTCTATTGTCACCCCATGATGGAGAAGACACCTTATGAGCTATTGAATGGAAGAAAGTCCAACATAGCATATTTTTGGGTTTTTGGTTGTAAATGCTACATATTGAAGAAAGGCACTAGATTGAGTAAGTTTGAAAAAAATGTGATGAAGGTTTCTTGCTTGGTTACTCCACTACTAGAAAGGAATACAGAGTTTGAAATTTGGATAGTGGTACTCTTGAGGAGG
Organism: Miscanthus lutarioriparius; assembly: GCA_904845875.1. NCBI lineage: Eukaryota > Viridiplantae > Streptophyta > Magnoliopsida > Poales > Poaceae > Miscanthus > Miscanthus lutarioriparius. The sequence continues at coordinate 115,231,739 of CAJGYO010000010.1, read as the reverse complement.
TTCATGATGTAGAATTTGATGAAACAAATGGTTCCCAAGAGGAAGATGAGAATCTAGATGATGTGAGAGGGACTCAATTAGTCAATGCAATGAAGAACATGGACATTGGTGATATAAGACCTAGAGAGGTGATTGATGTTGAAGATGACAAAAATGAAATGCTCACTAACTCAAATGTACAAGATAGTGGTTCTCAAGATCAAAGTCAAGCAAGTGCTAGTGTCGACAAAGTGCAAGATCAACAACAAGTGGCTAGTTCATCATCTCAACCAAATGATCAATCAAATACAAGCAATCAAGTGCAAGTGCTCCAACCAACCAATGTTGCAAGAGATCATCCTTTGGACTCTATAATTGGTGATATTTTCTAGAGGTGTATAAACAAGATCTAAATTGGCATCATTTTGTGAACATTTCTCATTCGTATCATCCATTGAACCTAAGAAGATAGATGAAGCTTTGAAGGATGTTGATTGGGTCAATGCTATGCATGAAGAGCTAAACAACTTTAAGAGAAATCAAGTATGAGAGTTAGTTGAGAGGCCTATGGATCATAATGTAATTGGAACCAAGTGGGTCTTTCAGAACAAGCAAGATCAAGATAGGATAGTAATAAGAAACAAAGCAAGATTAGTGGCTCAAGGTTACACTCAAGTTGAAGGTCTTGACTTTGGAGAAACATATGCCCCGGTTGTAAGATTGGAAGCAATTAGGATCTTGTTAGCTTATGCTTGTGCCCACAACATCAAACTCTATGAAATGGATGTCAAGAGTGCATTTCTCAATGAGTACATCAATGAGCTTGTGTATGTTGAGCAACCTCCTGATTTTGAAGATAAAAAGAAATCCAACCATGTTTACAAGTTGAGAAAGGCCTTGTATGGATTGAAATAGCACCAAGAGCATGGTATGAGAGATTGAAGGATTTTCTACTCTCTAAGGGATTCAAGATGGGAAAGGTTGACACCACTCTCTTCACTAAGAAGCTTGGAAATGACTTATTTGTATTGCAAATCTATGTTTATGATATCATATTTGGGTCAACTAACCAAGATTTTTGTGAGGAGTTTGGCAAGATGATGGCAAGTGAGTTTGAGATGTCTATGATTGGAGAGTTAAGTTACTTCCTTGGTCTTCAAATCAAGCAATTGAAGAATGGTACATTTGTGAGACAAGGCAAGTATATCAAGGATATGATCAAGAAGTTTGGCATGAGTGATAGCAAAGCTATTAATACACCAATGGGGACAAATGATATCTTGGATAGTGATGCAAGAGGCAATATGGTGGATCAAAAATTGTATCGGTCTATGATTGGAAGACTACTATATGTGATCGCATCAAGGCCGGATGTCATATTTATTGTATGCATGTGTGCAAGATTTCAAACCTCACCAAGAGAGAGTCATTTGAAGGCTATAAAGAAAATATTGAGGTATTTAAAGCATACACAAAATGTTGGTTTGTGGTATCCCAAAGGAGCAAAGTTTGAGCTAGTTGGTTACTCCAACTTGGACCATGCGGAATGCAAGGTTGAAAGGAAGAGCACCTCGAGCACATGTCAATTGTTGGGAAGATCACTTATTTCATGGTCATCAAAGAAGCAAAATAGTGTTGCATTATAAACTACCGAAGTTGAATACAAATCCATCGGTAGTTGTTGTGCACAAATACTTTGGATGAAGGCCACTTTGAGTGACTTTGGAATCAAGTTCAAGAAAGTACAATTGCTATGTCACAATGAGAGTGCAATTAAGTTAACCAACAATCCGGTACAACATGCAAGAACAAAGCACATTGATGTCCGCCACCATTTCATAAGACATCACCAACAAAAAGGGGACATTTGCATTGAGAGTGTGGGCACCGAAGATCAACTTGGCGATATATTCACCAAGCCATTAGATGAGAAAAGATTTTGCAAGCTAAGGAATGAGTTGAACATATTGGATTTCTCAAATATGTGTTGATGCACCCCCCACTTATATGACATGCCTCTCCTTCAAGCAATCTAAGGTAAATGTTGATTGGCATGGCAAACATCCTTGCTAAGGACATATTTAGTGCATCTAGTCATTCCTATCATATCATAGGCTCATTCATGAAAATCAAATGAATTTGATGTTTGTATGGTTCCACTATTTCTTCTATGTTTAATTTGGTCTAGTGGTAGCATATGACATGTTTGTGGGCTTATAAACCTAGTGTTTGATCTAGAAAATGAACTCTAAGTGATTAACTCAACATGGTACAAGATAACCCTTATTTGGAGGTGTGAAGAAGCTTGTCCTTGGATCAAACCGAGTTAAATATCTTTTGCAAGTGATCTAGATTGAACCAAATTAGGAAAATAATCCTCACTTCACATGGTTTCACCCTAACCAATCTAAAATTTGAGCTCGCCTTTTGTGCTAATTGTTGACAAAGGGGGAGAGAAATTCACAAATATAATAAGATAGGAGGAGCAAACAAATGAAATGACTTTATAAGGGGATCAATCAAATTGTACACAAGTAGGGGGAGCAAGCTCATAAACTTATATGTTGCATTTGAATGAGCATTTCAAATATTTGCTTGCATAGCACAAGTTCTAAATTTCAATATCCATGCTTGTGTGGTATATGCTAGTTATAAGTTTGAATGATGAAATGAAAAACTAGCATGCATAGGTTAAGTAACTAGATTTATGTTCATTCTATGGAAACTAGACCCTTGCTTCTAATGTTGATCTCATGGGGTATTCTAGTTTTTGTGTATGTCTAGTTACTAATGGTGCTAAGGATGGTATATTGGTGCACTCCGATTGGTATCACGCTTCAAAGGTCCATCTCTTATACGTTTGTCAGATCATGCGGCTCTCCGTCCCAGCGATATCAGCCGCTTCTTGTTGCCGATCAGTTCTTTGGCTGGGGGTAAAGGCGATGATGAGTCATGGTTGTGACACGATCGTGGTTAGTTTTGGCCATGGACAACTACTAATAGCATATGTTCATATATATATAATATGTTTAATGCAAAGTCTAATAATAAGTCCACATACAACAAAGTCAAATAATAGCATATGTTCACCTAGAACAAATTCATTGTTTGATTGACCACATACAACAAAGTCCACCTACTCTTCTATGAAACTAAGTCTACATCAACTTCCAAATAAGAAAAGCAATGACCATAGCCATAAATAAAAGCATGATATCTTTCCAAGACCAAGGAGCAATTCTCCTAATCTTCACATCTCCGGTGGGTGGATTCTCTTCGATCTCCAGTGCCAGCGGATGGCCATGGTTTGCATTCATTAGACCATAGTAGGCCGGTTGCCCATTGTTTGCAAGGTAGGCCGAATGACTATAGTAGGCCCTCAAAGCTTCAGCTTCTGTGTTGTATTTTTTGTGCAAATTACCAGGGTAGCGATTGACTTGAGCATAGCAATCTTCCCAGGTTCGATAAATCCCAGGCATGTGACCAACATGCACTATATACCATGCCATGGTTGCCTATACATTTAAGTAAATTAGGCATGTGGTAAGTGGTAATGGTAACTCACTGAACAAGAGTTATTATTCAAGTTATATGGCCAAACTAAATCTATTTAATGTTCTTTATCCTTGACATGATAAAAAATTACCTCAATAATTGGTCTGTTTATTATTTGGAGATCAATGTGGTTTAGTAATCATACTTGCTGCTGCTGCTGAGCCAATTTTAAAAGTTGTTTTTAACTTTTTTCTGGAACAAACATCTATAGATGCCTTTTTTAAGCATGTTATACATTCCATCAAAATCAATTGACACTTTACCTATAGCGAACACTCTACCTATAGTTTTGATAGATTCTATAAACTGCATCTGTGACACTAATGACCATAGAAGTGTAGTTTGTAAAATTGGATGAGAAACTGTAATATGATGACAGGTGTCATAGATTGGGCTAACATGTGGCCATGTGGGCCAAGACCGGGCTACCTAAGTGGGCTGGGCTGAAGGACTCTAGCTACAAAAGCAAGGAACAACGTTCAGAGACAGGATCGAATAGAATGAGAATCTTGAGTCATCTTCCACCTCTCACCAAGAACCTCTCCCTGCTGTTCTTGCTTGTTATCTCTCTGATTCTTTGCTTCCTCTACCCGATTCCCTTTTATCCCCCTAAGATTGAATCCCCAAACAATCAAATATTGCTGTAGTGTGATTTGGCGGTCTAGGACTATGACAACAGGTCTCTGAAAATAGCATTATTTTTAAAATATACTAAAACTTATACAAGAAATAAATAATTTCTTGTAGTATATATAAGAAAATATTAGATGAAAGGTCAAAGAAAAACATCTACAACAGAAAGGAAATAGGCAAGTCATTGTAATTAACCAACATGACCAGTCAAATAAAGTAGGACCCTATCAAAACACCAGAAAGTTTCTACAAACATATTTCATGGACCATATCAAGGTCAAATCCTAGCTAGGGATTCAATAAACATAAGGATTATAAAATTAATTAAGATGAGATTGTAGATAACACCAAAACCAGACTAGCTATTACGAAGTGAGATTACAAAGTGAGATTAGATTGTAGATGGTAGTGAACCTATTTTATCTAACTATGGACTAGCTATTACAAAGTGAGATTGTCTCAAAAAACAGAGGTGATTTTAATAGCCTGCAGTCATGAGGAATAAAAAATGTGTGTGGATCAGTGACATTGCATAGCCTGCAATGGATAGAGTTGCATACATTCTTCATCTTTAAAACTATTTAAAAAAAATTAAGTCCATTTCTTGTTCCTCCGAAAACAATAAAAAGTATACAAGACAACTTACTTCCTCATATTGTTTGTCAATGTAAAGTCCATTTCAGCTGCTATTGGGAAGACAACAATCGTGGGGCATTTCATTTCATCAAACACTTAGCGAGCAGTGAGCCATGCACTCACCATGGGGGCAAGAAAGCAGCTGTCTGTGCGCTCCTGAAGGCCTCGGCGGTGCTCCGGCGTGGGGCGGTGGACGGCGTGGGGAGTGCTCCGGCGTGGGGCGGTGCACGGGCGTCGGCGTCGAAGAAGAGGAGCATGGCTGGGAACCGCGGCGCGAGGGCCGGTGGACGGGTGCTCTGGCGTGGGGCGGTGCAGGCGTCGGCGTCGAAGAAGAGGAGCGTGGGGCTGGGAACGACGGCGCGGGGGCGGTGGACGGGTGCTCCGGCGTGGGGCGGTGCACGGGCGTCGGCATCGAAGAAGAGGTGTGTGGGGCTAGGAACGGTTGGCGCGGGGTTGAAATGAAATTGGATAATTTTAACCCACGTCGGGCTTTATACCAGAGCTCATCACTGTCGGTTCTAATTATAAACCGACAGTGATGGGGTACATCACTGCCAATTGTAAGTCTAAACCGGCAGTGATGGGGGTATATCACTGCCGGACCATTCTTTCAACCGGCAGTGATTGCCGTGTAGCGTTACAACATAAGTAACTTATCTTTTGCACTTCTTTCGAATACCTCCTACTGGCTCAACGGTTAAGACCCCGCAACTTAGCCCCCGATACCCGTGTTCGAATCCCGGGCAGCCCAATTTTTTTGATTTAATTTTATAATTTATTAAGCCTTCTAAAGGTCAAAAAGATAAAATAAATAAACCTTGGCACATATCCTATACTAGCGCAGCAGTTAAGTGTCTGAATTCTGTAGCCCGAGACCCGAGCTCAAACCTAAGGGCTGACATAATTTTTTTAATTTTTTATATATCACTACTGGTTTTCAAAATAAACCGACAGTGATAACAAGCATCACTATCGGCTTCTTCTCATCACTGCCGGTTTTATGAAACCGACAGTGATGTTTATATATATTAAAAAAATTCTTTTATATACTGAATAAATAGAAGCATATGTATTCCTATGTCGAAATGGCTTGAAATTTTTTTGACAAGCTTGTACACCCAAAGTAATTTCCCACACAGGATCTTAGGTTTTTCTAATTATTTTTTTATTAATTATATTTTTCTGTGTGCTGAATGAGACAAAAGAGGGTGAATTTCATCTTAGACCCAATAGATTTTTTCATCCACCTCCACAAAATTATTATCCCTATGGCACATTAGAGCCTATGTAAAAGTTTGGCACCATTTCGGATCTTTTCGTGGGTAGACTTAGTTCAACCTATAATTAAACGTCCTCGTCGCGCGGAAATTCAATTAAACCTCAGAAAGTAGCAAACCATCTTCGGAAAATCCCAAACTTGGTGTTTCCTTCACACGTGGCATGTGCAAGCCTAAGAAAAAATTTGAGACCAATACAACACCGGAATGCCTATGAACCATTGAAACCTTGATAACCTATGTGTATAGTCGTGGTTCGATGAAAGGATACATGTAACTCTGTGAAGCATGTATACTCCGCCTATGTTGAAATGGTTTGAATTTTTTTTGGCAAGCTTGTACACCTAAATTAAGACCCTACATAGGATCTTAGGTTTTCTGAGCAGTTTTTTTATTTATTATATTTTTCTCTGTGCCGAATGAAACAAAAGAGGGTGAATTTCATCTTGGACCCAATAGATTTTTTCATCCACCTCCACAAAATTCTTATCCCTAGGGCACATTAGAGCCTGTGTAAAAGTTTGGCATTATTCCGAATCTTTTCATGGGTAGACTCAGTTCAACCTATAATTAAACGGTCTCGTCGCGCGGAAATTCAATTAAACCTCAGAAAGTAGCAAACCATCTCCGGAAAATCCCAAACTTGGTGTTTGCTTCACACGTGGCACGTGCAAGCCTAAGAAAAGTTTGAGACCAATACGACACCGGAATGCCTATGAACCACAGAAACCTTGATAACCTATGTGTATAGTCATGGATTCGATGAAAGGGCACATGTACCTCTGTTAAGCATGTATAATCCACCTATGTCAAAATGGCTTAAAATTTTTTTGGCAAGCATGTACACCCAAATTAAGACCCCACACATGATCTTAGGTTTTTCTGATTATTTTTTTATTTATTATATTTTTCTCTGTGCCAAATAAGACAAAAGAGGGTGAATTTCATCTTGGACCCAATAGATTTTTTCATCCACCTCCATAAAATCCTTATCCCTAGGATACATTAGAGCCTGTGTAAAAGTTTGGCACCATTCTGGATCTTTTCATGGGTAGACTTGGTTCAACCTATAATTAATAGGTGTCGTCGCGCAAAAATTCAATTAAACCTCAGAAAGTAACAAATCATCTCCAAAAAATCCCAAACTTGGTGTTTCCTTCACACGTGGAACGTGCAAGCCTGAGAATAATTTTGAGACCAATATGATAGCGGAATATATATTTCTAGTTGTCCAACAAATGTTACACGAATTACATGCATAACAATAATTAAACACAAAGCCGTACATATTAAAATTAGAACCCAATTAAACTATGACCTTGAAAACCTAGCTAAATAAATATTAATTACTATCAAAATCACTGCTGGGATCGATCGGGCCATGCACACTAACATGCCTCTGTAGCCATATATGGTAATTGATGTCATGGATTATGTATCCACTTGTATCGATGAAGTCCAATGCCCGTATGAGTGCACTCTCTCGTGCCTCACAATACCAAAAGAATGGTCGGCCATAGATATAACCTACTGAACGACTACTACCCCTGTTAGCAATCCTTATGTAGTACTGGCGTCCTTCTATAGTGAGCTAGCCGAGGTTTCCATTGCAGAAGTCCTAATCGTACCCGAGTTGCTCCGTAGCTTGGTCTAGAACGGCCCACAAGCCACATGCAGCATAGGTAAGGTCCTGTAGCGCAATCTGTATGTAGAGAAAAAGAAAAAAATTAGAGAATGTTATTACAATAATAAACAACAAATAACCACGGTATTAGTGACCATTTTACCACATCCGCATGGTTGTAGCTCGCAAACCATTCGCTTGCTTGCGGGACGGGGATATCGTCAGCATTCAAAGCAAGTGCCCTGAAGTGCGAGAAATCAGGCACATCATAGCAAATACGTCGAAGTGCCTCTAAACATATGCGCACAACACTTAATTGGGTGCTTATCACGTTCGGACTCTGTATTCCTATCCCGTGGATATGGTTCCGATGATTTGAACCCCTCACATGGATGAAAAAACTGAGTTCACACGTCCATAGCCGACCACTTGCATTAGATGTCGTGTTCTCGACGATGTCCGAGATAAAGAACCAGCTAAGTGTTGTTTGCAGCCAATCTATTGGGATATAGTCTGCGACATATATGCATGCAACAATGATATTAAACTAATTACACTTATTTGTTAGCATCAAAAAATAAAAGATGTTGGAAAATATTTCATACAATAGCTGGAACAGGGAACCGTGGAATGGCCACATTAGGAGCAAATGGCTCATCGCCAGGGTGGAAACCTAGTTCTTGTGGTGGGAGAGGTCCGTTGTTCATACCACCTGATCCATAAAATACAAAAAAATATGAACATAAATATATGCACCAAAAATTCTTCCAAGTAAAATGTGCCAACATAATTAAATATAGATCAAATGCACGGAATAAGAATATATATAAATGTAGAATGCAAAGAAACATGAATATAAATATAGATCAAATGAATATAGATAGAATATTGGAGAAGACAACATATCAATACATTGAAAAATGCAGGAGCCATGACCAAATCACGTAGAGAGAGAGTGGATGTCTTAAGAAGTGAGAGTGAAACATGAGAAATGAGACTGAGAGAGTTCGTGGGTGGGTGGGATCGATGTATGTGGCCGGCAGTTTGTTTTATATAGGGGGGCATGGGCATCACTGCCAGTTTTTAAATAGAACTACAGTGAAGGTGGCTATCACTGCCAGTTTTTAAATAGAACCAACAATGAAGGTGCATATATGTAAAGGATATATTTATTTAGATACTATAGTGGGAAAGTTTTAACAAAAACGATATATTTATTTAGATAGTAATGAAATACATTAAAATTACAAAAAATTAGAAATAAGTTACATGTACGATAATAAAGACCTTACACTAAAATTCCATATACGATAACAAAGACATATTTGCATACAGGTCAATGTTACCATCAATGTGTATCAACACATTATAATTTAACCACCTCAGTAGCATTCTTCTTGCACCAACTAGGGTTCAAACAACAGCACTGAGGTGGTCTACGAGCTATACCGGTTGGAGATGATAAGGTGGCATCGATGAATCCATGCCTCTGCTGTACATGGCCTTTTTTCTCGGTATAGTCCAGAGCACATCGGATTCAGCTCAGCACCACAGCGGATGGCTCTGTGAACCTCGTGGCATCTCCAATCTTTGGCGTTGCTCTATCTTCAGTAGCATTCTTCTAGTACCTCATGTGTGCACCGTTTTGGTGGACTACGATGCATAACGATATATATGGTTTGTTTTGAGAGAAAAACATTGTATCATGGCTGATAAGGCCTGGCTGAAACCAACATGTATGGAAAGGCTAGCTCCTGGCCGAGAGCCATTTTATAGGGGCTAGCAGTCGTGGTACATTTTTATTTCTAAACTAAAGTTGTCGGGGTAAGTGGGAGCAGTGTTCCAACTGTTGTGGTCATGGGAGCACTGTTGGCATGTGAGGAGCATCTACACATCACTATCGGTTTTAGTTTAAAAACTAACAGTGAATTGAGCCTTCTGTGTCGGTTTGAGCAACCGACTGTGATAGAAGCTATCACTGCCGGTTTTAAATCCAAAACCGGCAGTGAAGGGCCCTGCCGCCATCTTTTAGTAAAAAAATATAAAAAACACTGTCGGTTTTGAGCCTGCCATCGCAGCCTTTTTGTAAAAAATATAAAAAAGTTTGGCCGCTTGAGATTCGAGCACGGGTCATGGGGTCGAGAGTGCGCGGCCTTAACCGCTGAGTTAGGATAGGGAGTTTGGTTAAAATGGTTTTATTTTTTTCTTTTATTCCATCGTAATGCACTACTAAATAATAAATGCAAAATCAAAAAAGTTTGGGCCGCCTGGGATTCGAGCGCGGGTATCAGAGTACAGAGTGCGCGGCCTTAACCGCTGAGCTAGGATAGGGACTTCACTTAGTTTGCTTTTCTTTATTTATTTATTAATAGAAATAATGCAGTTAGTTTATATTCTAAAATAACACAAAAATTTATGTCTTGATTATTTAATTCTATGATAATTAATTAATGGTCTATAATTATCAAATAATAGTGTTTGTGAACATCATCTTAATATTTGATTGCATAGTCAATAATTAAATTGTAGAGATGCGCACAAAATATAAATTAAATATTCAGTATGAATTATTGATACAACGTCTGCATAATGATTACATAGTTAACAATAATCTAACTATCTTTAGGTGCATCAACAATGAGGGCCTCATTGTGATCAATTCGTACGTAAGCAGGTTCGTCACCTTCTTGAAGGATAGGAAGGGGTATGTTCGCCTCAAATGGAGGAATTTCCTGATAGCCCCTGTAGTCTTCTTCATTCGTCACTCCATCGACACCGACAATCTTCCTTTTCCCTTCTAGGACTACTTTTAGCCTTTCTTTTGTCTTGTTGTCCCTTGCATAGAAGACTTGCATAACATCTCTTGCAAGGATGAAGGAGTCGTCTTTGTATGCGGTCTTAGTGAGATCAACGGTAGTGAACCTTTCACTGTCAGTGTTGATTTCCTCGAGTCGGACCCACTGGTAGCGAAAAAGAGCTACCTTCAACGGACCATAGGCTAGCTCCCATATATCCTCTATGAAACCATAGTATGTCGCCTGCACGTTGCCGTTCTCGTCGTGAGCATCAAAACGAACACCACAATTTTGGTATGTGCTCTTTCCATCTTGCTTTTTTATGTAAAATGTGAATCCATTGATCTCATACCCTTGGTACTTAAGATATGTACTCGAAAGTCCCTTGGCTAAGGCATCCAGTTGATTACCCAACTTTATTCCAAGCAAGCGATGTCGCAACGAGCTGACAAATTCCTCCTTATATTTTTTTATCCAGCCAAGCCTGTGACCTGCTCGGATACAGAGTTTGCAGCGATTGCCTGTGCTTGTCGATGTATGGCATCACACCCTCGGCTTACTGGAGAACAGTGAACTGTGCCTGTCTAAAAGAAATAGGGTCGTCTACTGTAACAGATTTCTCCCCGATCGTTCCTTTGCCACGTAGTCTTCCCTCATGACGAGATTCAAGAACTCCGACCCTTTTGATGTCCAGATAATATGTGCAGAACTCAATGGCCTTCTCCATTGACCATCCTTCAACCACGCCCCCTTTTGGCCTAAATCTGTCCCTAACATACCTCCTAAAAACTTTCATCAATCTTTCGAAAGAAAACATCTGATGCAGGTACATTGGGCCAAGGGCTCTAATTTGGTCAACAAGATGAATGAGCAGATGCAATGAGATATCAAAGTAAGTCGGCGGGAAATGCATCTCAAGCCTAATGAGAGTTTCGGCTATGTCCCATTGCAGCTGCTCTAGCGTAGACACATCAATGACCTTTTTTGAGATCGCGTTGAAGAACGAGCAAAGCTTTATGATTGGGGCGCAGACCCTTCGGGGGAGGATACCATGCAGGGCAACAGGGAGCAGCTGAGTCATAATGACATGACAGTCATGGGCCTTCATAGGGCCATAGTTGAACTTTAGTTCTCTCATGTTCACTAGCCTCTTCAGGTTCGCACAGTAGCCAGTCGGGACTTTGAGTTCATTGAAGAAAGAAATAAGCGCACGCTTTTCTTCCTTCTTCAACGTCCATGACGCAACCAGAAGTTTGAACTGGCCATTCTCTAGCTCCACGGGATGCAGCTCCTTCCTGATTCCCAAGTGTTGCATGTCCAGGCGTGTGGCTAGTGAATCCTTCGATGTCCCCCCGGTGTCCATCAAGGTGTTAAGAGTGTTAGCGCACACGTTTTTAGTGATGTGCATGGGATCAAGACAGTGGCGTACACTCAGAAATAGCCAGTAAGGTAGTTTCCAGAAAACCGATTTTTTCTTCCATACGCTCCCATCAGGCGCTGCTACTGCATTGTCCCCCTTCCCAAGGACAACCTCCAGTTTGTTGAGTTCTCAAAGTATCGCAGGCCCGTCTCGATATTTTGGAGCTAAGCGTTTCTCAATAGTACCGTTGAAATCTTTTCTGTTCCTACGGTAAGGGTGATCCTTAGGTAGGAACCTACGGTGTCCCATATAAACTATCTTTGAGTTATTTGGCAGATTTACCGCATCGGTGTCGTCCAACTACTCAACACATCTAGTATAGCCTTTTGTCTTCTCTCCGGACAACGAACCTCAACCTGGCAGGTCGGTGATTGTAGCAATAAGTACTCCCTTGATCGTGACATGTTCCTTTTTGTACTCGTCCCAAACATCCGGCACACCCTTTTCAAACATCTCCACAAATTCATCGATCACTGGTTCCAGAAACACATCGATGTCATTTCCAGGCTGTCTTGGCCCTTGGATCAGTAGTGGCATCTGGATGTACGACCGCTTCATACAGACCCAAGGTGGAAGGTTGTATATACAGAGCATCATTGGCCAGGTGCTATGATTGCTTCTAACCTGGTCGAAATGATTCATCCCATCTATGCTCAAAGCAAATCAAAGGTGTCTTACCTCTCCACCGATGTCCTTATAGAACATAGTATTGACAGTCCTCCAATCATGCCCATCGGCGGGGTGCCTCATCATTGTATCTTTCTTACGCTCTTCGCCATGCCAGCACAACAGCTTGGCTGACTTTGCACATGCAAAATAGCCTATGCACCCGGGGAGCTATAGGGAAATACCAAACGACCTTTATGGGACCTCCTCTGGTCTTGGTACCCTCATCTGACGGCCCTTCCTTGTACCGTGAAGCTTCACACTTGGGGCACTTGTCGAAGTCTTTGTATTTTTCTCTACGGTACAATATGCAATCATTGGAACACGCGTGGATTTTTTTAATCTCGAGGCCGATGGAGCAGATCATTTGCTTGGCCAAGTATGTCATTTCTGACAACTCTTTTTTTTTCTAGGAGCATTTTCCTTATTATACCTAACAACTGATCGAAGCCTTTATCGCTCAATCCGTTTGTTGATTTGAACTCTATCAGCATGATGTCGGCTTCTAGTTTGCTCATTGAATAATTCCTATACAATGGTGTTTTGCCATCTTGTCTCATTTTCTCTAGCTTTCTCAGCTGTCTTTCACTAAGACATCCGGTCTCTACATTACGTAGCAGCTGAGAAATGCCATCGTTATCCTCGGTGTCGTCAGCTAGCGTGTTCCTAAACACATTATTAACTATGGCCATAGGTTCCGTTTTGACACCGGGTTCCTCGTCAGCATCGTGGATGGCTACGTCAGGCATGTCCACATCATCATCGTTTTCCTGCAGAACATTCACACCAACCTCGCCATGCATAGTCCATATCGTATAGTTTGGCATGAACCCCCTGGTAATCAAGTGTGATCGTATAGACTCAATTTTACGAAAGTTCCTATGATTCTTGCAATCTTTGTATGGGCAGAAGATAGGGTTCCCATTCCCAGCATGGGCTTTGGCATCGGTGATAAACTGGCTGACGCCATGCATGTACCGCTTGTCCGTTCGGGACAGATGCATCCACTCTCGATCCATCTCTGCACAAAAAAATATTGAGACAGTAATTATAAATAATTAATAAGAAATCGAGCTTCATGAACAACAATTGTAGCTCGAAAGTACCATTTTTGGAAAACATTATTGTACACTAATTATTGAAAATTTGAAATTGGTAGCCCCGGCCCTGTAAATTGAAAATCGTAGTAAAAAACAATTATTGCACAATATTGAAGAACAACTATTCTACTCTACTTCTAAGAACTAATTATAGCATCACATACTAACAATTATGATCTTGACCACCATAGAATAATTAGCTAGGAATTTAAATGTGTTCATAGACACCAACCTTTTGGATGATGGATTCATCATAATTTGAGCCTTGCACAAATGTCCAATTGAAAAAGTGCTCTCTAGAATAGAGAAAGAACCAGAATGAGAATCAAGCAATGTAGCCATCAAAACGAAGCTAATTAAGCAACAAAATCAAATGAGTGGATGTTTGTTACTAACCTTAAAGCAAAAAGATCAAGCCATTTTTCAAAATCCAAGCACTAGCTTCATGGTGAAGAGCAGCCGCAACAATGGAGGGAAGGGTCCAAACGTGCGCCTCTGTTCTCGGGATGGAAGAGAGGAGGAAAGAAAGGACGGCTGCAGCCTTTTTGTGTTGTAGGCTTATCATCGTCGGTTCTTGGCTAGAACCGACAGTGATAGTGTCCAACCACTGTCTGCTTTTGGCTTAAATCGGCAGTGATGAGTGCCCGCCAAAACACTGCCGGTTCAAGCCATAAGCCGGCAGTGATGTGGTCCTTCACTGCCGGTTTTAGCCCAACACCAATCATTTTTGCGTAGTGATAGACTATTATAATATATACATTTTCATTGTAACCGTAATATTTGTAATGTAAATCTCGATGGATCTGTGATGTATGTGAGGGTTAATTACTGTAACCACAGGAAAATGAAACATACCACACAAAAATAATAAAATAAATTAGTAAATAATAATATTGGAAAATTATATCACTTCCGGTTGGTAAAACCAGCAGAGATCACACGTCACTGCCAGCTTAGGTGCTAAACTGACAATGCTAGTCAAATAAACACTTCTGGTTGGTCTTATGAACCGGCAGTTTTGATCGAATCAAACACTGCCGGTTGGTATTACTAATCGACAGTGAAGATCATTATCTCAGTCTGTTTAAAAAAAACGGCAGTGATGGAAGCGGCGCATGACCACCGCTTTGGTACTGCCGCCGATTCAAATTCCGGCAGTGATATAAAGGGGTTTCAACTGACAGAGATTAGCTGTTCTGCAGTAGTGACCGAGCGATTATTGAGCCATATATATATATATATATATATGTGACAGGGATGTTATATATATATTTGTAAAAAGAAAAGGTTATATGATTCATGTATAATTAGTTTTTATTAGATAATGCAAGTGGAAATATTTTTCGTCTTCTCCTCACAAATGAGGAACCAAATTATATGCTTATTACAAAAGGTGTTTCAAACTCTATCGTGTTGATGCATGAAAGTTCAAAGAGCAATATGGTAGTGATCTTCGGAAGTAAAAAGTAAACCGGCTACTGAGCGATATTGAACTGTAAGTACTCTTGAAGGGGACTGCAATGCTAGCTGCAGCAGCTTTACACATTCATTTCTTGCACGCAATAAGCTCCCGGTTTCAAAGGATTGTTGTCGTTGATGACCTAGGCCTTGTTTAGATCACCTCCAAATTTCAAGTTTTTCACTCTCTCTCCATCACATTAATTTTTGAATACATATATGGAGCATTAAATGTAGGTAAAAAAATAACTAATTACACAGTTTGGTTGTAAATCATGAGATGAATCTTTTGAGCCCAGTTAATCCATGATCGGACAAAGTTTGTCAAATACAAACGAAACGTGCTACAATGTCCAGGTTACAAAAATTTACAATCTAAACAAGACCCTAGTTGCATTGCTGACGTCTCATAGATAGGATGATGGACGATCTAGGTTGCATTGTACATACATTCTCGGTATGACGAGCTGTTGTGTTTATGAAATCGATCTTTCTCTGCCTAACCATGCATTAGTGCTTGCTTAACCTTTTCATGCATATATACACCTAGCTAGCTACGTACGTCTTACCCTCGTTGGGATGAAGTTGTGCGTGATGGTTCATCCATCTGACCGCAAATACATGCAAGCCGAGCAGCAAAGTCCAAGGTCCAAAGCCAAATGTGTCCTTAGCTTGCATCCACAAGGCAAGCAAAGCAACAAATGAACGATGACAACGACGCGCGTATTCAGTGAACACAGGTGATCACGAAGCCTATTTATAGGCAGAGATCGATATCTCATCTCATCTCACTGAAGCACGCACCAGACTACCAGAGAGGTAGAGCTAGAGCTAGCTAGAAGAAGACAGCACGTAGGCGGGGAAGAAGACACTGCTACAGAATGGACTTGTTGTCCCGGACGGTAATGGCCTTTAGTCCCGGTTACTACGCCGGGACAACGATCCCGGGGCTAAAGATGCCATCTTTAGTCCCGAGTCATCGAGCCGGGCCCTCTAGCCGAGCAAACATGGCCGCACCCTTTAGTCCCGGTTGGTAACCCCAACCGGGACTAAAGGTTCCTTTTTTTTTTTTTTGTTTAATTTGTTTTCAGTTCAGTTACACGTATTTGTTTAATATATAATATGTTTTTATGTACGTATTCTACGCTGCTAATATAAATACATGCACACATATAATTACATCTAATTCTCATTTCGAGCATTATTATATTCGAATAAAGTATGAACCTATATATATTATAGATATATATATATATATATGTATATGTATATATACACCACTTTCATAATCTTGTTCTCAAAAATAACGATATCAATAAACATTTAATTTACACCATTTATTCCTTAGGATCAAAGTAGAACTCGCCGTTGGAATTTAACACTTTTTCTAGAAGAAATCCTGCTATTGACTCTTGAACTGCTTTCAGATGGTCTTTTTGCATGACCCTTCATTTCAACCATTCAGTCTTGCATTTGAAATAAAAGGAAAAGTATTAATATATATATATATATTCATTTAAAAATAAATAAAAATTGATATATACGTACTCTCGAGGACATCTTTAGGAGTTCTTCTTATATGCTGTGATGATAAATTCACAAACGTAGTATCCACACAAGTTATTACACGGTTGTTGCCAGAAAAACACCTTTGTTTGAGAAGAAGATTATTCTCATCATCTCACACGTAAATTGAAGTATGATATAGTAATTAAACACGTGGGGAAGTGTATATAGTACAACTTACTTGTATTTCAACTACATTAAGTGGTGCCTCGCAATCCTTGCGATGTTGCCGAATAAACTCTTTCCAAACCATGTGCGACCAATAATGTACGATCGTTAATAAATTATGGCAAAGTCTATTCAATAATAGTTGTGCGCGAGAGATCGAAATTACCCCTGAATAATGTCTATCATATCTTGGTATAGTGCCCGCTCTTTTCTCAACGAGTCAAAGATTACTAACCGACTTGAGTTTGACTCAATGACAATGAGTATCCAGTGAAAACTGCATTGGTTTATACACACACGTACATGCATATAAGTTGTATTGATATTACATAAAATGTGTAGACTACATTATTATTAACACTTACTCAAAGTTGTACGGAAAAAGTATTGTTGTCTTGTCGTGCTGCTTCACGAAGAACATCATGATATTCTCCTGTGCTTCAGATACCCACCGCTCCTTGATAATAATACCGGTTTTGAATACGATATAAGGATCAATGAAGCCAACACTGGTGTCTTGTATTCTTTGGAGCTCTGACATCTGGAATCTGTATATAAATATAAGTTACATGTGAGGATAATTATATACACGTACGCATGGAAGTGAGTTTATTAAATAAAAGTAAGAATCACTTACAAACAAAAGGAGCTAATGATTGATTTGTCAGGCGTCCAAGTAGTATAGTTGATGCAATTCTTGAAACTAATATGTAAGATGTCATCACCACGGAAGTAATGATGGTCTCTAAATCTGACAAAGATCCACTGCTCACCCCCCGCCCTGCCTTTGCATGTACCACTTGTTGAGCAAGTACATTTGCGTACCCAATTCATTTAGAGCCGCAGGGTTGTACAGACTTTTGCCATATTTATAAGTCTTCCAGGTATCAACTTCTAGGTTCTGGATTGGAGCTTTGCCCATCAATTGATCCAAGGTTAAACCAGTATCTTCAAAAAAAGCATTAAGGGCTTGAACCGACACTTCTCCAGAGTTGTCTGGTCGATAGACTTCTATGTTGAAACCATATTCATTAGCAACAACAAGATTTTGCATTGGTTGCTTCTATTGTCCGAGCTGTGGGACATCCTTCCACGATGCTCTTTTCCTTTTCTTATCGCATCATGTGACTTCACGAAGGGAGCGGTCATAGTCGATAGTGGCGAAGGCTTACGAAGTTCAATCATCTTTTTCTTGTGAGCATCGACCTTCTGCCTCAAAGCACATCTCGTGGTATGTAAAAGTACGGCTTCTCCTTAAGCTTCGCTTGACTCTTGTTTTTGATATCTATAAAAAAATCTTTCACTTTTTTGTCTTCTTCAGCTGCTATTTGCTCATCAGTCTTTTTAGGAAGTATTTCTTGAGAAATAACTCTTTTCTCGGGGTCTTCTTTGCCGCCGAGACCTTAGACGTCTTTGTAGAGTGTCATTGTGGAGGGGTGGGGCGGTGTTGGAGACCCGGCGTGGGCGATGAGGCGGTGTTGGTGGAGACCGGCGTGGAGCGTTGGAGATCGTTGTGGGAGGCGGTGGGGCGGTGTAGGAGTTGGAGATCGTTGTGGAGGCGATGGGGCCGGTGTAGGAGTTGGCGATCGCCGTGGGGATGAAGTCGTCTCGCCCCCCGTGACGCTGTGATGAGATGGGGAATGAATGATTAGGCTAGGTTGGGGGAGACCCTGCTACAAAAACAAGTTGTGTGTCAATTATTTTTGAAGCCAATAGAAAATTAATGGAAAATAATATTTCATTCACTTTCATTCGTACCTAGGGTGAGGTAGGGGAAGCGGTGGCGCCCCAGGAATGATGATGAAGCGTTTGCGCCATTGAATAAATGTCTTCTCCGCTTCTCCTAGTGTCTTCTCCCCATCACCGCCTTCAATGTCAAGAGGAACATTGTTGTAACCTTTGAGCACTCTATCGACCGAGACGCGCTAGCATATCCGGGTTGAATAATCGACCCATGGATTCTTGGTGTCTTCGTTCGGTCTATTGGAGATACAACCCGACACCACCATGATTGATGCATTATTACCATCCGGAATGTGCAGCTCACATGTTGTTAGAGGCTCGGTAATGTCATCAACAGGAAGCGTAACCCAAGCGTCGTCTTGAATAAGCTGGCAGCTCAGAGAAGCACAAGCGCTTTTCATCGACCAACGGGGCTAATGGTGACTCCGGCGTTGATTGCGATTGCATTTGACTCATTGCTAGCTGCACTTGCCTCTTGATATCCTCCTGCATTCTTGCCTCAAGAGATTTTTCTCGTTCACGTGATTCAAGCAATGCTTGTCGTGACTCATCAACAAATTGCTCCAATGCACGGATTCATTCTCGCCTCCTCATCCTTCTTTCTCTAGCGGCTTTCAGAGGTATCCTTGTATCTTTGGGAATGCGTGTAGCCATGGAACCGCCCCATAGCCTCTTATTCGACCACCGTGTTCGGGATTCTATAGGGCATATGTCAATTCATCCTTCTCTCTGTTGGGCTTGAAAACACCACTATCAGCTTCTTCCCTAGCACGAGCTAGTCTCGTGTTACTCTCTCAATTTTTGGCCGAAAATTAGCTTGCCGATTGCTCGGGTCTAGGCTTCCCCATGAGCGTAGAACCAATTCTTCGCGCGTTGAGGCCAGTTCTTCTCTATTGTTTGGTATGATTCCCTTGGCGGTAATCTCTCGCTTCTAGGTTACGCCACTTGGGAATAGCACTCCTATAACCACCGATCCCATGCTGATGATGGTATTGCTTACATTGGGCATTCTCGCCGATTTCTCATCACACGTTCCTCCTTTGTCTTGAGATGTCTTGTATTCTACGAAGGCATCCCAATGGGACTCAACTTGACAAACGCCTTAGCATTGAAATCCGGCGTAGCATTCTTCAAGATAAACTTTTTATACAATGTCTTCTTCCAACTCTGGAACAATGTTGCCATCTTCTTCATTGTCCAATCCCTCACTAGCTCCTTCAAAGCATCATCTGCTTGTAATGTGAAATGCTGAGTGATATCTCTCCAAGCTAGGTTCTTGTCACGATCAGATACAAAACTAACATTAGGAGCGGATATCTTCTGCTTCCATTCACGAGCACTAACTGGGATTCTATCCCTTACAATGAAACCACATTGATTGACATATGTCTGAGCATGTGGTTCCAATGGTTTGCCGGTGTCGGTGTCAAATTCTGATATTATGAAACGGCCCTCTAATAGCTTTTTTGGCCCTCGGACTTTCCTACTTTTGTCGGTGGTTGATGTAGATCCAGAGACTGGCTACATGAGTAGAAACACAACGATTAACAACAAATATACGTACGCATGCATCTATAAGATATGATAGATAATCGAATATACCTCGCCAGTATTTTCTCCCGTGACAATTTGTTGATCTTCAACCACCGGCATATTCAAGATATCCTCATAATCAGCAAAGTACTGATTCGTGTCATCTACATCCACATTGGTGCCGGCGTTGATAATATCCACCATTATGTCATCATCCGGAGCAGCCATTTGTATCTTCAAGATAACACATAGATAGAATTACTATGGTACATAACATAAGTACATGTGATAACACATATAGAATTACTAAATCCAATTACATATAATAACACATAATATTTCATAAGAATAAACAATAATAAGGTATAGGCTTTGGAATCGAATCAAAAACACTTTCTATCCAAAAACATGGAAATAAGTACATGTATATATATACACATAGAATGATACAATATATTTTCTCTCTCTCAACACATAGAAATAAGTGCATATGTCTATATCTCTAGATATATATGCATGTGATAACACATAGAATGTCTCTCTAGATACAATTTTCTCTCTCTCTCAACACATGAAAATAAGTACATGTATATATACATATAGAAATAATTAAGTACATATGTATACATATAGAATAATCTCTCTCTAGATATATATAGAGAGATAGAATATATAATTACTAAATCCAATTAAATAAATCTAACATGAAATTAGATAAACTAGTAATAGATAATACATTTTAATGTAAAATATATCAAAAACTATAATAAAAAACTATCTAAAAACTATCTACATAAAGTACTAATTAAATTTTAATACATTTAAATCTATCATATATCAAAAACTATCTAAAAAACTAACTAAAAAACTAACAATAAACTACTAATTAAATTTTAATACATTTTAATCTAACATACAGCCGAGACTTTGTAAAAAAATCTAAAAAACATGGCCGATCGAGCAAGCAGATCACGAGAGTTCGACGGAGGGTATACGGTGGGCGCGCGGGAAGCGTCGGCGATGGAGGGTGGGGTCTGGTGCGGCGGCGGAGACGGGATGCGGCGCGCGATGAGGGTCGGGAGAATGGCACGGCCGGGCGGGGGTAGACGACGACGGCGGCACCGTAGAGACGAGCTCGACGACGGCGGATGGCGTGGCTAAGCGGGCCTGAGCGACGGAGGCGAGGTCAAAGATGAACTGAACAGAGGTTCGATATATATAGGCTGGGACCCTTTAGTCCCGGCTGGTAACACCAGCCGGGACTAAAGGACATTTAGTCCCGGCTGGTAAGACCAACCGGGACTATGACTACATCCTCTACCATGGCAAAGTATTGAAGTTGCTATGGAATTAATTGATTAACCTAGTATTAAACAAAATCAAAATCCCAGGCCTTTCCAATTACGTTGGCGGTTGGTCTTACCAGCCGGGACTAAATGTCCTTTAGTCCCGGCTGGTGTTACAAGCCGGGACTAAAGGTATTTTTGGGCGGGCACCGAAATTGCCGCCACCCTTTAGTCCCGGTTCTTTTAGTCCCAACACCAAGGACTGAAAATTTTGGCAACCCGCCAACGTAATTAGAAAGGACTGGGATTTTGATTTTGTTTAATACTAGGTTAATCAATTAATTCCATAGCAACTTCAATACTTTGTCATGGTAGAGGATGCAGTCATTAGGACATGCATGTATCTTCTGTATTTTTAATCCCAAAGGGCAGACAACCTTTTTTGCTTCGTACATAGTGGTGGGCAATTCATTTGGCTTCGGAAGCATCTTCTTTATGAGGTTCAATAAATTCCCAAATGTCTTGTCGGATACACCATTCTTTGCCTTCCACTGTAGCAATTCCAGTGTTGTACCCAGCTTTTTTTGTCCCTCTTCGGCCGTCGGGTATAGCAACTTCCTATGATCCTCAAGCATGCGCTCGAACTTAACTTTCTCTTTTTCACTTTTCCATTCTTGTTGTGCATCACGAATGGCATCGCCAAGAGCATCACCGAGATCATCTTCTACCGCTACCTCTTCTTCATCTCCCCCCATTGTAGTATCATCAAAGGCACCATACTGAGCAATAATGTCATCAATGTCTAAATCTTCTCCTTCACCTTCTACCATCATGACCCCGCTTTCTCCATGCCTAGTCCAACATATATAGTTTGACATAAAACCTGACTTAAGTAAATGTGAATGAAGACTCATTGAGCTTGAATATTCCTTTAAATTCTTACATGGGGCACATGGACAGCACATGAAACCATCCCGCTTATTTGCCTCGGCCACACCTAAGAAATAGTGCAAGCCCTCAATAAAGTCTTGGGAGCGGCGATCGGCATTGTACATCTAATGGCGTGACAAAATCTGTATTACACGACAAATTATGAAAACCTTGAACATAATTAAGTATTTTATTACACAACATAGATGACACACACACGGTTGATTAATTAACTAAGCCTGGCTACAACGTAAGTAATCCCAACTATCACTAAACAAACTAAAACTATAATGCACTCCAGTAACATAATTATTTTGTGATCGTACGCAACTAAAACGGACAAATCATTCTTCTGTTGAATATCAATAAGCTTCTCCTGCTGGCTCACTGCCTCATCAGCAGCAGCCAAATTCTACACGTATGTAGCATAATCTTCCTCCTAGTACCAACCATCGCATCCATTGCCCTCCCACTGAAATTAAAGCCAAAAAATATTTAGTCAAAAATATTCAAGAAAAGCAGGTCAATTAGCTATAATAATCAAATGCGTAAGAAACTCACATCGCGATCTGGGCACTTGTAGAAAACACGACCCTTGTTGGGTCCCTGTCTCTTGACTCGGTACTCCATCACAATCTTCTGCTTACACTTGCCGCAGATAATGAGAGGGAGTTCTGGCCTCAGTCGTTTCGCAACCGAACGAGAGGCCGAGGATCTAATACCAGTTGTCATCTACTTTCTATACTTATTTTTGCAAACTACTATAAATTTCACATTTTCTAAAATAATATATTTAAACAAAACTAAAATTATTTATTTATCTAATTAAAACATGAAATATGTACTATGTATAATAGTAAAATACCAAACTATCAAGTGATTTTACTATTGTAAATCATCATGTGATTTTGAGCTAAAAATGACATAGAAATCACATAGCTCAAAAACATGTTTCAATAAATAACCATCCGTACTAGTTGACATTGCTTACGTGATCATCTCGGCGAGCATTTCTCCACCGGACGGCACCGTACTTGGCCAAGGAAGAGCTCCGATTCTACGAGGAAGGGAACACGGTCTTCCACGACCGTTGTCGCTCTCCCTCGTAGAATCAAAGCTCCTCCTTGACGTCCGTTACCGCTCGGTAGAGAAAATGCTCGCCGAGATGATCACGGTCCGCAAGTTCAACTAGTACGGATTTTCTACAATTTTCTAACTATTTTCTAAGTTTTTCATTTCATGGAAAAATTAATTCTAAGATCACGTAAGCCGCTGGGGACGAGGATGGCGCGTGCTCCAGCGAGGACGAGCGAGGCGTGATTTTGATAAACTAATTTAACTTTTGTTTATCCAAACATATATGCAAATCATCATGTGATTTTGAGCTAAAAATGACATATAAAATCATAATAAAGTCCAACATATAAAGTTACGCATGCATCTACATCACAAAATGAGATAAGCTACTGATAAAACATAAGAGGATTAAGTTTGTTACCTCCAAAATCGAAGAGCAACACCAATAGAGGGGGAGAGAGCAAAAAAAACAGCAAGCTGAAGAACAGAGGCAGTGAGTTTGAATGGAATGGCTCGGGCTCGGGGAGGAAGAAATAAGCCGTTGTCTAGGCCCGCATAATTAGTCCCGGTTAGGTGGTCAAACCGGGACTAAAAATTAATATTTATTCCCGGGGTATCACCTAAACCAGGACTAAAACCTTTAGTCCCGGCTGGTATTACCAACCGGAACTAACCTTTAGTCCCGGTTGGTAATACCAGCCGGGACTAAAGATCCCTGCCACGCGGACGACCGTTGGGCAGGAACTTTTAGTCCCGACGGTAAAAAATGCCGAAGCTAATATTAAATTAGAACATCATTCTAAAGTCTGTTCTCTAGTGCTGAGAAGATGGTGGCCATCCTGGTGGGGTGCAACTATGCCGGTACGGAGAACGAGCTGCAGGGCTGCATCAACGACGCCCAAGCCATACGCGCCGTCCTCCTCGACCGCTTTGGCTTCGCGCCGGCCGACGTCACCGTGCTCACCGACGACGACCACCACGAGAGCGGCGCCGGCGTGCTCCCAACCGGCGCCACCGTCAAGCGCACGCTGGCCGAAATGGTGGCGCGCGCGGCGCCGGGGACGTGCTCTTCTTCTTCTTCAGCGGCCACGGCACGCTCACCCCGTCCGTCAGCGGCCATGGCGGCCGCGACGACGAGGCCATCGTGCCCTGCGACCACAACCTCATCTATGGTCTGTGTCGTCTGCGCACGTCCAAGCACTCCCACAATATAGTCCCATGCACGCACGTCGTTTCTGACGAGATCTGACTGACATGCTTGCTTGCATGCACGCGCGACGTCGCGGTGGTCCCGCACGGCAGACGTCGACTTCCGGGAGCTGGTGGACCTCATGCCGCGGGGCGCCACCTTCACCATGGTGTCCAATTCGTGCCACAGCGGCGGCCTCATCGACCAGGAGAAGGAGCAGATGGGCCCCGACGTCCCCGCTGACCCCGACCTCCACGCCCACGCCGTCCACGCCGCCCGGTTCCTCCCGTATGCCGCGGTGATCGCCCACCTGTCCGCCGCGTCGGGCGTGGACGCGTCCCACCACGTCGCCGACGGACCACCTGCTCGCGCTCTTCGGCGCCGACGCCAGCGCCAAGTACCGCCGCGACCACAACGGCGGCAACAGCGGCGGCGCCGCGCGCACCGACGACGCCGACGCTGGGATCCTGCTGAGCGGGTGCCAGACGGACGAGCTTTCGCTGGAGGTGTGTGCGGATGGCGGCAGAGCGGCGTACGGGGCGTTCAGCGGGGCGCTGCAGGCCGTGCTGGCGGCACACCCGACGCTGATGAGCAACTGGGAGGTGGTGTGCGGCGCCAGGGATGTGCTCCGCAAGCAGGAGTTCCCGCAGCACCCCTGCCTCTACTGCAGCGACGCCAACGCCGACGCGCCGTTCCTCGGGCACGGGCAGCAGGAGACCAAGAGCAACTAACTGAGCAAGGAGGAGGAGGCAGCCGGCAGCTAGCATGCCCATGCTCTTATTATTATTATTTTATTATTATATTAGTAAATAACTAGCGTGTGGCGTGTGCTTATTTTTATTTATTATATATAAATAAACTACGTGTGTATATACAGGGACGTAAAGAAATACGAGGCAGCTAGCATGCACCATCATCAAGCAAAACCAAATAAATAGCATTCCTTCATATTGCATTGGCCGTGTTTGTTTGAGTTTAGTGAGAAGCTGCAACAAAAAAAAAACTCTGGCAAAAGGTGTATTAATAAATTCATTTTTAAGAAACATATTTTCAAAAATGTTTGCTTTTTAAGCAAATGCTTCTCAAAAAAAAAATTAATCCATTGTTTTAAACCGGAGTGTCATGTGAATGCCAGCGGGCTGCGCTCATTATTCTGTCAGTTTTAATTTATCTTTTCTTCTTCTCTTTTTTCTGCTCACTATTTTTCAGCGAACGTGTTTGAGTTAATGATGTAACCCGTAAATATCTTGCTACCCACATGCTGAATGAAATGGCAGAACGACTGCCCAATTTCGCTCAAAAAAAAAGGTCACCAGCAGTGGAGGGCTAGTGCCATGTGAGTTGACAGCAATGATTCTATGAATTCTCTCTGGTCACCATCGAGACCAACGAGATGTTGCCACGTTTTGCCAAATCTCTAAATCACCACAGCGTGAACCTCGCCTGGTTGAGCCCCGCATGCCGACCCTACATGCCGTTTTCGAATCGTCGTCGCTCAACCTCACTATAAGGGCCACGGTGGAGCTGATTCAATAGTGAATTCCAAATCCAGATTCACTTTTTATAGCGGTGAATTTCTGCCAAACCGTCCCTAATCATCCGGTTCAAGGAAATAGATGTGGAGCCGGAGTGAAGGAGCTGGCATTGCTGCCAGAGCCGAGTGGCATGTCATCCCTCCAAGAAGGGATAGTGCCAGCCACCACATTGACGTAATATGACGACTGAATTCATAAACCAGTTGTGATTATACCTTTATTAGAACAAGCTTTATATGATCTAGAATGCTGTCACGAACATTTTGGAGCATGATAAATTATTTTAGTTGAACATTTCGAAGATCACACTCAAAACATCAATTTTTTTATCAACGTGTAATTTCTTTAATCCCGTCTATCGGCGCAGCTAGCGTTCGGACGCCCGGACATATGCCCGCGTCCGGATGCAGCACCAGCAGAACCAGCAGGCGCGGCGACTCCGACGAGAGGTGGGATGCGCTCAAGAAACCGATGAGCCTAGCCTGTTCGTCGTCCACGGCGGCAAACAGCAACGTCAAGAGGAGGTGCGACAGCAGCAGGCCTCCCAACACCAACAGGCGCGTGTCCTCCTCTTCTGCCGAGCACTGGGACGCCCACAAAAGGCGTCTCCGTCAGCGCAGTCACTTCGTGGATGGAGCCGCGGCTTCGAACACTTCGTGAGTGGTGAGAGCGGCGGGCGTGCCCTGGAGCAACCACACGGCGCAGTCAGCGCCGCCATCTCCTGGCAGTTGTGCACAGAGTCAGATCGAGCACCGAGACGCGGCTCTCCCGGCGCTGCTCCCGACCCCGCCCAAGTGGAAGATGCTGCCGCGCGCTGCTCCCGACGCCTGCAGCGCCGACTCCGACGAGAAGTAGGACGCGCACAAGGCCAAGTCAGCCAGCACAGAATCCTCAGCCTCATCAAGCCCTCGTTCCACTTCCGCCGACAGCATCAGGAGCTGCCCCGGACGCGGATCCTCGCGCAAGAGCGCGACGTCTCTGCCGGCCAAGACCGGCCGGGCCGACTCCGTTGAGCGATGGGACGCGCATAAGAAGGCGGCGATCCCAGCTTCGTCATCGACGTCGTCAGGCAGCACGTCTTCCTTCGTAAACAGCGCGTCGTCCGCCGAGCGCTGGGACATGCACAAGAAGCGTCGGCCGCCGCAGGCCGAGCCACTCGACGATGGCGAGAGCAGCAGTACTGGCAGCAACGACATCGACGACACGGAGGAGGAGATACTATGGAAGCCGCGGGCCATGTACGCTGGACCGGGATTCGTCAGCGCCGCGCCGGAACCCAGCATGCTTCCCATGCCGGAATCGTTCTTGGTTCCGGTTGCATAGCGCTGCACTGCACGAACTCCATCGATCGGATCAGGACTCAGGCCGCTGGTTTCTTCAGCTACCTAAGCAAGTGTGATCATGTAGGGGTTCTACTACGACCAGTGATGCTTATGGCGTTAGAATTTGAATGCTTTGTGTGTTTTTGTAGGTCTTAGATTTCATCTGAATTTGGTGCCTTCCTCAAGCTCAAACTGTAAATGGATGCATCCATCTGCAAGTGTCATCATCAATTTCTTGATTGATTACGTTTCAATTTCAGCACTCCACTCGTGTGTCGTGTTCAAAATGAATTACTCGCGCTTTGCCTACTTAAAGAGGAACATTGCCAGAAGTACTGACGTACAGCCAGTGGAGAAGAATGAATAGAAGCATCACAAAGAAGCACACTTTCTGATGGGCTGGGCTTATAAAGCCACCGAACGATGGGAGAGGTTGCACGCTGCTACCACCACACAAAAATAAACAAGTTCACAAGTTGTACAAAACGTAAACCCATAAAACCATTTTTAAAAAAAAAATGAGACCAAATAATTCTACCAAATGGTCGCAAGGAAAAAAGTTCCTTTTACCTCTTGAACTATCACTGTGGTCTGATTTTCTTCACCAACTCTAAAACTGGACATCTCCCTCAACTCTCATAACCTGTTAAATTACCTAAATGCCTTACTTGGAAGTAGTTTTGAACTCATCCTTCTTTAGTTAAAAAAATCTAGAAAATACCTAGGTAAGTTTTTAAACCACAAAAATTGTATCTAGGCTTCTAAAAATTTCAAGAATCACAGAGACATATAAATCCAAATAAAATATCTCACAAAAATATCTTTAGAAGCTTTAAAAATTGTACACACATCTAGAAATAATGATAAAATATCTAGAAAATTCTTAATTAGAACATTCTAATTGATGTCTTAATGTGTTTTAAAAATATTCCATAAAAAATATGAGATGCAACCGGCATGAATACAACACACATTTGATGTTGAACGCACTCATGTTGGTCTCGTATTTTTGTTGTAGAAAGTTTTCAAAATGCATTTGAACATCGATTAGAACATTTTTGGGAACTTTTTAGATTTTTCTGGAGCAGAATATGATGTTTGGAAGCTTGTACAGATATTTTTCATGAACTCTAAATATTTTATTTGGGTTTGTCGTGTTCTAATACATCTACAAGATTTTTTTTCAAAATTCTAGAAGCTCATATATACATATATTTTAATTTAAAAACCTTATTTGGTATTTACACATTTTGTAACTAAAAAGGATGGAACCGCCTTTAAAATGGCATCTAAACGGGGGTAGAGAGGAAATTTAAACAATTTGGAGTTGATGGGGAGATATTCGATTTTAGAGTTCAAGTAGGAAGATTAGATCATGACGACAATTGAAGGTAAAAACAACTTCTTCCAAGTCACATGATGGCCCATCCACATCCCCATCACTCACCTCCCACCGCCGTCTCTACCTGCACTTCCCTAACGTCTGCTCCTTCTTTTGTCTCTTCCCACCATGATGCTCTACTGTCGCCACCTTGACCGACATCCAGGTCACCGATGTCCTCACCGTCCACATCCTACTACCGCCAGCGTAACCTCTGTCCATCCAAAATATTGTGGTCGGTCAGCCCCCTCCCCCTTGCCGCCACCTCTCTCACCGCTTGTTGAACCGTCTCCACCACCAGTCCGGGCACCACTACGATGCCTGACCCCTTCCCCTTCTTAGGCCGCTGGCCTGGCCTGGCATGGAGATCCCCTAAATCCTTAACCCAAACGAGAGGAAGAAGACGACGTGGACGAAAGTTTGGTCCAATCGTGCGTTGACACATGTAGTTATGCACCTCTTGCAGCCACTATGAACGTGGGAAAAAATTTTCTAGTCACTCGTGATGCATAGCCAGGCTCCATTTCCGTCGATTCATCCTCATCGATGTTTCCTAATCCTTGTATGCAACACGCAAGCCTTGGCCCATCTTCTAGCCTAGTGTTTTCACGGCACGCAGCACAGCCCATCAACACATCAATCGATTGCTCCTGAGTGGTGCTGCACGCAGGGATGTTGTGCATGTCACGAGTGCATCCAATATTGTATTTCGGTAGAGCTAGCGCTCGGACATCTGGACGGACGACCGCGTCCGGATACCCGTGCTTGCTTCGCTTCACGCACACACGTGGGAACCGTTGCGCCTGCTCCGTTTCGCGCGTGAACCGCCTGCGCCCACTCCATTTCCCGAGCATCGTTTCTGCGTGCACACGAGAATCCATGCGCCCCACCTGCGAATGCGCGTCGCATGACTCTGGCGTCCCATCCAACAATATATGCTTGAAAACACGAAACACTTGCTGCAACATATGTCTGAAATAGCTGAAACATTTAGAACATACACTTAAATCATATGAGTAGCCACAACAATATATGTGTGAAACATATGCAACATTCAGATAAAACACTTGCAACATACGTCTAAAACAGATGAAACATTTTGATCAGCCACGTGAAACATATGTGTATAGCCATTGCAACATATGCAACATCTGGATCTACTTTTGCAACATCGTCCATATGAAACACTTACAATATACCTCTAAAAGATCTGAAACACTTGAAAACACTTGCGCCGTTTCTTTTGGCCTGCTCCTGTTGGTAGGCTGGGCTGAGACTGACTTGTTTAAAATTCAAAATTTTCTGGGCCTGAAATAACCACCTCAATCTGTATACAAATTACTCATCTTTAACACTACAAAAACTAATACAAAGCAACCCTTAAATTCGCATTTAAATTATCCAAATATTTCATTGTGAACCATAATATAAAGTAACACCTTTAATATTTACCTAAATTATTCACCCCATTATAAAAAATAAACTAAAGTTCCCAGATTTTACGTATAAATAGTAATATAAATTATTATGAAAATTAATTCAACAACATAGAGTATGCTATATATTTCAATAATGTAGAGCAAATAGCATGCATACATTAGGATAAAAAAAATATTTTAATAATTTATTTAATGTGGAAAAAAGTTCTTTGACAAACCACTTATCATTGGCACTAACAAATTCACTTTAAACAACATTAATATACTATGTGACAACAAATTTGTAACTCGTCATTTTAAACAAGTTTATACATTTATTTAGACTACCATTATAATGTTAACTAATTTTAAGAAATCTACGTTTTTTATAAAACAATACTACTACGCATACAATTCTTTAATATAGCAGATTCAACGTCCTGAGTACCATACCATAGAACAAGCTAAAAATAACTTTTCATGTCATTGTATTAATTAAGAGTGTAGCCTAAGACCTAGAACCTTGTTAGGCCGGGCTCCTTCGGGCTCTGTCTCTATGCTACAGTGTCAAGGAGCTAGAGCCGGAGGAGCCAAAGAAAGTGGCTCCCGCCTGGCTCCTAGTGCTTTTGGATAAGAGAGAAAAACAATCTAACAAACAGTAGCATGAGCAGTGCGCATTTTGGAGGAGCTGGAGCCCCTAGGCAAGATTTTTTTTCGGTTTTGCAAAAAATTCGGCCACCACCAAAATTATCGAATTTCGCAAAATTTGGCCGAAATTTTGGGGGAAATTTGTTTATAGACTAGCATATGAATTATGTTTTTTCTAAAAAAAGTTTAGATCTAAACAAATATTAGTATAATTTTTGACTACACATCTATTGAATAGAAGAATATGCAATATAAATAATAGAAAATATGAGTCTAGAGTTATATAGCACAGGTATTAGTGTATTACAAAATTTCGGATTTTTCTTTTGGCTACCACCGAAATTACCGAATTTCACGAAATGCGGCTGAAATTTCGCCGAAATTTTGAACCCTGCCCCTAGGAGCTCTCTCAAACGGGCCCTTAATTTAAGAAGATAAGAAAATAAAATTTGAATAAAATGCACAATAGTCATTTTTTTCCAACTTAACACGTGTATAAAAATTGCAACAATTAGTAAGATCAAAAGTAAAAAAAACTAAAATATATATTCACGACGTCATAAAAACAGGATGCAGCAAGAGCTTATATAATTTAAGTATATGTTTCAGCTAAAAAAATATAAATCATAAAAATTCTAACTAGACGTGCACATGGGAGCCTCTACGTTTGTCTTCATGTGACATGCTATAAACAAAGATAAATCACATAAATCTTCATAAGATAAATCACATATTTATTATGAGGCGTAAAAACCTTATCGTGACTAATTATGTACCTACCTACCATTATGATATATTATCTTAGTAACTCCTTTAATTTGCATCTTAATTACCATTGCCATTGTTAAGACTAACAGTTGTGCCACGACCATGTCAAGCATGGAGCATGGAGGCAGTTGGTGATGTGGATGAACAAGCGAGTTGGCATGAGCGCCTGGAGCAACCACGTCGCAGTCAGCGTGCCCGCGGAGGCTTGGGCTTGCTTGATTCTCGAACAGGCCACCGCCGCCATCTCCTGACACCTGTGCGGTGTGTGCACTGCTTCGGAACCAGCACCGAAACCGAATCGAGAACAAACATGGCGTGGCGCCCACGCCGCAGGCACGTCGGTGAATGAATTCTGATCTGTCGACTCCGATTGACTCACCTGATGATACCACCGACTCGTCCAGCACCCCAGCTGGGGCCTATATATACCTGCTGTTGCCACCGGCGATCCTCTCACCATCGTCTCTCCGCATCATCTCCTCGGCTCACTTGAGGCGCTTCTCGATCGTGTGCGTCTCCGTACGTCGTCTTCGATTTCCACCATGGCGATCCCCGTTGCCCGCGTGCACCTCAAGGTGGCACACGCAGCTCTCCCGGCGCTGCTCCCGACCCCGCCCAAGTGGAAGATGCTCCCGCTGCTTCCGACGCCGTGCGTCGCCGCCATCCTACCGAAGCCCCTCGCCAAGCCCAGCCGCGCCGACTCCGACGAGAGGTGGGACGCGCACAAGACCAAGTCAGCTACCTCTGCTTCATCAAGCCCTCGTTCCACTTCCGCCGACAGCGTCAGGAGCTGCGCCGGACGCGGATCCTCCTCCCGCAAGATCGCGACGTCTCCGCTGGCCAAGCCCGGCCGGGTTGATTCCGCTGAGCGATGGGACGCGCACAAGAAGATTGCGAGCCCAGCTTCGTCGTCGACGTCGTCTGGCACGTCTTCCCTCGTAAGCACCAGCAAGTGGCCGATCAGCCGCGCGAAGTCCGCCGAGCGCTGGGGCGTGCACAAGAAGCGCTGCCCGCCGCAGGCCGACCTGCTCGATGATGGCGAGAGCAGCAGTACTGGCAGCAACGACATCGACATGGAAGAGGAGATACTATGGAAGCCGCGGGCGATGTACGCCGGACCGGGCTTCGTCGTTGCAGCGCCGGAACCTAGCATGATTCCCATGCCAACGGCGTTCTTGGTTCCTGTTGCATAGCGCTGCACTGCACGAACTCATCGATCGTTTCAGGAGTCAGGACTCAGACCGCTGGTTTCTTCAGCTACCTAAGCAAGGGGTGATCATGTAGTGGTGCTGCTTCGACTAATGATGCTTATGGTGTTAGTAATTTGAATGCTTTGTGTGTTTTTGTAGGTGTTGCCTTCTTCAAGTTCAAACTGTAAATGGATGCATCCATCTGCAAGTGTCATCTTGCATTCTTGATTGATTATGTTTCAATTTCAGCACTCCACTCGTGTGTCGTGTTCAAAATGAATTACTCGCGTCTTTGCCTGCTCAAAGAGGGACATTGGCACAACCGCAGAAGTATTGAACTACTGAAGTACAGCTAGTGGAGAAGAACGGATGGAAGCATTACAAGCAACTAGTGGAGAAGGCTTTATTTCAGCACTCCACGGCTTTATTTCAGGGATGCACATGAAAACAATCGATGACAATATTTTTTTCATAGTCCTACTTTCACACAATTGTCATAATATTATGTTGAGAAGGCTTCACAAGCAAAATACACAAGATCAGTTCCCAACACAATAGCATCTCATTTCACACAAAATGACAGAAGCAAAAGACATATGTATAAAATAAAATAAAATATGAAGTCCAAAAATAAAATAAGACAGGGTAGGAACAGTGTACTTATATTAATGCAAATAAAATAAAATAAAATATGAAGCCCAAATAATAGAATGGTTCGGCAACATGCCCAAAAAATATCAAGCACCTGCCCAGCCATATATATTCACATGAGGACTTATAAAATAGTTTGAATATAACCACCGTTAGTTACCCGTTCAGGACGTCTTTATAAACAATATTTTTGCTGGTCTTCCCTGTATGATCCAAATCATTTCTTGGTTTAGCCAAAATTCTTGTTGTTGATCTTGATACCCCTCTTGATAAAGCAACACAAAGCTGTCCATGCGAGAACACAGCTGGAAGGTAGATCCCAACATTAGGTATGGTTTGTCCCTGAGATTTATATATGGTTATATATGGCAAAACTTAGCCATATTGGGAATTATTTTCTCTCGAATTTGAAAGGAAGTGAAATATCGTCTGAGGGAGACAACGGGATCCTTGGTATGAAAACCCTTTTCCGCACATGCTGCCCGCCAACGATCTTGGCATCAATTGCATTCTCTTGCAATGCTCTCACCATAAGCCTTGTGCCACTGCAGAATCCGTTGTTAGGATCAAGATTGCGGAGAAGAATCACGGGACAGTTGACCTTTAGCTTTAGCTCGAATTCAAAACAGTCAATAGGGTAGCGATTCTGAGAATCATCATCAACAGTGTCGAAGCTGTGGTAAACCTTTTTCTCACCGGGAAACCTATCAATCATCATTGCATTCAGCCTATCAACATAGTCATTTTTGTTCGATAGAATGGCATGGGAGCTCGTATACGCCGCTGATGTTGCATTTTCTTCAACGGATGGAAAAACATCTTGAATGAGTTGTTGGACTGCCTCCTCCGTGTCAGTGTAACTAATGACAATGTCATCAGGGAGTTGAACATAATCATCTCCAATGGTTTCCTCGGTCCCATTTCCAATCCGTAGCAGGTACTCTGAAAACCAAGGGTCATACTGCGCCCTCATGTTTCGTGACAATCGTATCTAATGGTCTAGGCTTATAAAGCCACGGAACGAAGCTTTACATGGGCTAGATTGCACGCTGGTACCACCATATATAAACAAGTGTGAAATGGCGCTTGTAGCCTAGTGGTTACAAGAGTCTTGAGGAGCACAACTCAGCTTGTAGGTTTGACTCTCCGTGAGAACGAATATTTAAGGTATTTAACGACGTTGCGATTTCAGTAGTGGGAGATGTTCATGTCAACAGCGAGACGCATGTGGTGACTTCTTCAATCTAACCTCGAGGATTTGCGGTCCTAGTATTCAAAGAAGATCATAAGGGTATAATTTGCATGCCTCCGTAAGGGTAAGTGTGCGTGGCGTTGTGAATGTCTAAGTTATATTGTGTAATTCTAAAAAACTACATAAACAAGTCCATAAGTTATACAAAACGTAAACCCATAAGACCAAATATTTTATTTTAAAAAAAATAAGAGCAAATATTTCTAGCAAATTGTCACACGAAAAGACCTTTTTTTTCTCTTGAACTATCACCGTGGTCTGATTTTCCTTATGAACTCTTAAACTGCACATCTTATCTCCCTCACCTCTCACAACCTGTTAAATTACCTAAATGCCTCACTTAAAAATAGTTTTCAACTCATCCTTCTTTAGTTAAAAAAATCTAGAAAATACCTAGTTAGGTTTTATAACTGCAGAAAAGGTATCTAGGCTTCTAAAAATTTCAAGAAGAATCACAGATATATATAAATCCAAATAAAATATATCACAAAAATATCTTAAAAATTATATTTACCTCTGGAAAAATGACACCTATCTAGAAAATCTAGAAAATTCACAAAAATTCTAATCGATGTCTTAATGTGTTTTAAAAACATTCCATAAAAAATATGAGATGCAACCTACATGAATGCAACTTAAATTTGACGTTGAACGCACTCATGTTGATCTCGTGTTTTTGTTTTGGAAAATTTTCAAAATGCATTTGAACATCGATTATAACATTTTGGGAACTTTTTAGTTTTTTCTAGAGCAAAATATGATGGTTGGAAGCTTCTAGAGATATTCACTCTATTTTTTTTGGTTTTGTCGTGTTCTAATATATCTATAAGGATTTTCTCAAAATTTAGAAGCTCGGATATATATTTTTTTAATTTGAACATCTTAGCTCGGATATAAGATTTTAATTTTTTTAACTGAAAAGGATGGAACTGCCTTTAAAATGACACCTAAACGGTAGAAAACTTAACAATTTAGAGTTGATGGGGTAACATATTCGATATTAGAGTTTGAGTAGAAAGATTAGATCATGACAATAGTTGAAGAAGGTACAAGGAGCCAAAGGGCTTCTAGCCTAGTGGTTGGAGCACCTAAGTAGCATCCAGCAGGCCTGGGTTCGACTCCTGTGGGAGCGAATTAAACAGCTCTAGTAGAATAAAAAAATATAAAAAATAGGTTGGGGATTCACCATGATACTCTACCGTCTGCCACCTCAACCGCCGCCTAGGTCGCCGATGTCCTCACCGTCCACATCCTACTACCGCCGACATAGCCTCTGTCCATCCAAAATGTTGTGGTCGGTCAGCCCCGCCTCCCCCTCGGCGCCACCTCTCTCACCGCTCGTCAAACCGTCATGACCACCAGTCCAGGCAGCGCTACGATATGCCCCCTTCCCCTTCTAAGGCCGCTGGGCATGGAGATCCTCTTAATCCTTAACCCAAACAGGAGGAAGAAGAAGACTCTCTCTTCCCACCATGATGCAATACCGTCTACCATCTCAACCGCCGCCTAGGTCCCCGATGTCCTCACCGTCCACATCCTACTACTGCCGACATAGCCTCTATCCATCCAAAACGTTTGTGGTCGGTCAGCCCCACCTCCCCCTCGGTGCCACCTCTCTCACAGCTTGTCAAACCGTCTTCACCACCAATCCGGGCAGCGCCACGATATGCCCCCTTCCCCTTCTAAGACTGCTGGGCGTGGAGATCCTCTTAATCCTTAACCCAAACGGGAGGAAGAAGAAGGCGTGGCCGAAAGTTTGGTCCAATCGTGCGTCATTGACACATGTCGTTATGCACCTCTTGCAGTCGCTACGCACTTGGAAAAAAATTTTATGCACTTGTGATGCATAGCCAGGCTCTGTTGTCTTCGATTCATCCTCATCAATGTTTCCTCATCCTTGCATGCAACACGCGGGCCTTGGCGTATCTTCCAGCCCAGTGTTTTCACGGCACGTAGCACAGCCCATCAGCACATCGATGGACGGCACACCTGAGTGGTGCTGCACACGCAGGGGTGTTGTGCATCACGAGTGCATAGAATATTTTCCACGCAGGTGCTAAGATTTTGCCATGTCAAGCATGGAGCCATGAAGGCAGTTGGTGATGTGGATGGACAAGCGAGTTGGCCTCCTGCACACAGCGCACGGGAACAAAGGTCCACCGCCGCTCGGGGCCACGTGTCTACAAGCTGATGCCACTGTTGTCGCGGACGGAGCGCGGCGTCCAACACTTCGTTTTTTCCCGTGAGGGGAACGTCGAGCAACCGCGCACACGGGCGGACCACGCGCAGTCAGCGGCGCCGCGGAGCCTTGCTTGATTGTCGAACCGGCCGCTGCCGCCATCTCCTGTGCACAGCGTCGGATCGAGCAGCACCGAAACCGAGTCGAACAGAGATGGCGTCGCGCCCACGCGGCAGGCACGTAGGTCACTACGGGATACTGTGTATTTACCGAGTGTGAGTAACACTCGGCAAATAGTGCTACACACTCGGCAAACTCTTTACCAAGTGCCACACTCGGTAAAGTGGACTCGGCAAACAACGACTCGGTGAAGTTATTTTACCGAGTGTCTAATATCGGCGCACTTGGAGCATAGCGTTATCGAGTGCTACGACACTCGGTAAACAATTATGACTTGACGGTCGTCAGCCTCCAAACTGACCGTTAACGGCGATGTTTACCGAGTGTCACTAGCAGCACTCGGTAAATAAATTATCATTTCGTGATTAAAACAATTCCGCAAATAAATTTTTTGAATAATGTTTACCGAGTGTAGCTCCTAACACTCGGTAAAAGAATAACCATTTTCGTGATTAAAACAATTCCACAAATAAACTTCAGGAATAATGTTTACTGAGTGTTCCCACTCGGTAAAAAGTAGTCAAATATTTCCGAGTGGGGACGCGGCACTCGGTAAAAAATGGCACACTCGGCAAAATTCACAGAATCAGAACCAATTTGGTTCTGTTCGCTGTTTTACCGAATGCTACACTCGGTAAAACTAACAGAATCTCTGTTTTACCGAGTGCTACACTCGGTAAAATATGTCCACAGATTTTTTTTTTGTTTGTTTCAGTGCATATCCAGTCACAATAAGCAACAAAATCACAGAAAATTATAATAACATGACAGATAGGCAATATATATTACATATATGTCCACAAATATCACATCCACTCACAATAACCAACATATGTCGACAAGCACCATGCAAAGTCCACAAACACCATCAACATATGTCCAAAGTCCACAAAGTTCAACCAAGTCCACAGTTCAACATACAAACCAATCAAACAAGGTCGGATGGCCTGTCACGTGCAATGGCATCCTGTTTAGAAACATTGGTGTGCCCGTGAAGGGGTTGTTGTGCCGCATCCAACATGGCGTAAAACGCCTTTGCAGTTTGCTCTGGCTCCTGCTCTGCACTTCCTTCATCGAAAGCCATGTCTTGGTCATGTAACATTTCTGCCACCCCGGCTTCAGAATCAAACTCCTCGATCCATTGTCTCACGACCTCTTCTCTCGCACGATGGCGTTCACCATGCATGGTCCACCGGGTATAGTTCTCTACAAATCCATTGTTGACAAGATCTTTAGTCATCTCCTCATATGTTTTCATTGCCTTATTCTTACACTTCCTACAGGGACACCAGGCATGTCGCCGTCCGTTTGCAAATGCCTTCGTCATGAAATCATTGGCCTTCTCAATCCATTCATTTGTGTATTGACCCCTCTTCTGATAGCCCGTGTACATCCACTGACGGTCATCCATCCTAACATATAGACGATATTGCAGTTTAGAGCAATAGAGTAGTAGTGCTAGAGAAAAACCATATGAGATGATAAAGAGACATTCATGTTCTTGGTCGATTCACATAGAAGATGTTTGCTAGATTGAATGATGAGATTTTACCTAAGGTTGAAAGGCCGCTATGTCACTTGTAGATGGAGGAATACATGGAACTAATTTTTTTGTAGCCACAAACATCACTAGCAAGATTTATCGAAGATTGAGGTAGAGCATCAGCAGGTTTTGTAGCGTGTCTCAACCATATACCCGAGCACCAGCGCGCGCCTAGCAGCACAACCATGTGGCTAGCACACAAAGGGGTGCTAGTTTCTGTCGCAACACTATAGGTCACATGGCATGACACTACCACAAACAAATCACCGATGACAAGCCCTAGTTACTAATGAATAGATTGTTCAAAGATTTTGGACAACGAGAGTGATATATTTAGCAAGTGGAATACATGTTGATGAGATAGGTACATACTTGTTGATAGCATGAGAAACTTGGACTAGATCATGTGGAAAAAAATTAACAAAAGATTGGATAATTTCCATATATTTTGGACAGAAAGGCAACCAATATATAAACATGTATGCTTATGAAAATTATTATCACAACACATATACATATGCAGCAACATGAGGATGACTAAAATACTGCAATCCTAACTATACGTTGTTCTCACATTCGTCATTTACCAATAATTTCAACAAGCTCACTACCAAAATAAAACTCTTTTTAATTAAAGCAAAAAGGCATAAAGTTTGAATCAAGGAAAACAACAATATATATGGCCATTGTTTTGTTAGAAATTTCAGTATGAGAGACTACTTTATTTTCTTATCTTGACTTAGATGTGATATTGTAAAATTAAAACATAAGTATAACATATAACATAAAGAAATTGTGCTTGCTAAAATTTCCAAACTCTCCGACACTAGCAGTGGCTAGTGGAAGAATTAGCACCAACTTAAGAAGCTTGTAAACAACATGATAAATGTTCATGTTTTTTTGTCAACAAACATAACTGAAAGATCACATAGGTTCTTCAAACCTTTCATCTCTACACACATGAGAAATCTTCAATTCTTACTCTAAAGAATGGATCTGACTGTCAAGACTGTGCTCACCTTGCTTCAACCGGAGCTCGAGCTGGGACTGGGAGTGGGAGGGCCGTAGGGGGCCAATGGGATGTCTGGAGTCCGGACCACGGGCGCCAGTGGTGGCCATCAGTGGTCGTGCCGCCCTTGGGCGGGCGCTTGCTCCGCTTAGGCTCTGGCGCCTTGAGGCGAGAGCGAAAGGCAGGAGGAGGACCGAGCACCGGGGGAGGCTGCCTTCGCCGTGCCGCTGCGCCGCCGGCCATCGAGGCCCCGCCGCCGCTTCCGTCCGCTGTTCCCTGCGCCGCTCCAAGGTGCGCGAGCCACGAGCGAGTCAACGAGAGACGGAGAGAGTACCGTGGCGGCGGTGGTGGAGGGGAGGAGGCGGCCGCGGCGGTGGGGAGGCGCCGGCGATGGCGGGGAGGCGCCGGCGACGGCGTGGAGCGCGCGGGCGCGGGGAGGCGCGGGCGCAAGTGCGGGGGACGGCGGGGAGGCGCCGGCGCGGGGGACGGCGGGGATGCGCGGGCGTGTGCGTGTGTGTGTGTGTGTCTGTGCACGATTTGAGGGAGAAACGGCTAAGTGTTGAATGCTTTTGTTTACGAGTGCCTAGATGTACGGCACTCGGTAAACTCAAGCACCGCAGCCCAATGACATGTGGGCCTGGTACATGTTTACCGAGTGCCCAGATCTACGGCACTCGGTAAATAGAAGCCCCGCAGCCCAATGACATGTGGGCCTAGTACATGTTTACCGAGTGCCCAGATCAACGACACTCGGTAAACAGAAGCACCGCAGCCCAATGACATGTGGGCCTGGTACATGTTTACCGAGTGCCCAGATCTACGGCACTCGATAAACAAAAGCATGGCAGCCCACTGTGGCAGACAGGTGGGCCGTGGCTAACCTTTACCAAGTGTTTGAGGTCACACTCGGTAAAAGTATCCATTATTTCATGCAAAACAAAAAAGAAAAAATGCCAATTTAATCCTAAAATTCACCAAACTTTCACATGAACTATTTCTTGTCATCTATTTACTA
Organism: Miscanthus lutarioriparius; assembly: GCA_904845875.1. Taxonomy (NCBI): domain Eukaryota; kingdom Viridiplantae; phylum Streptophyta; class Magnoliopsida; order Poales; family Poaceae; genus Miscanthus; species Miscanthus lutarioriparius. The sequence continues at coordinate 115,191,013 of CAJGYO010000010.1, read as the reverse complement.
TCTAAAAAATTCCAAGTTCAAATCATAATGTTGAATTTCACTCTTAATAGAAATCCTACTCGTCATTGTGAATGTTTAGCGTCTCTTTGGGAGATGTACCGGTTCGGCAGCGATGAATGTAAAAATACTTCTGAAACGTTATGAAAATTTTTCTATAACATAGATGTATGCTTCAATGTTAATTCTTTCCAATCTCGTGATTTATCGAGTTCGATTTTAATTATTACAATTAAATTTACACGATATGTACCTAATTTTCACAAAGAATGAAAATTTTGTGAAATATAGTAAATAAATCGAAATAAACACCATATTTTGGAATGGAGTACTAAATATCATATGTGGATAGAGGAAAAAGAATGAAGGGAAAAACAAGAAATTTGGTTGAATTTTACCGAGTGTTGCGCCAATACACTCGGTAAAAGATAGTGTTTATCGAGTGTTGTGCACTTACACTCGGTAAAACTTTATTATTACCGAGTGCAAATACTTCTACCGAGTGTGACACTCGGTAAACATTTTCGGTCTTTTTTATTTGCTATGAGCGCTTGATGGGCGGAGCTGTTGTTACCGTGATTTTTGCCGAGTGTATGCTCATATCACTCGATAAACATGTCATGCCGTGACGCCGTTTGGCGCACGGTTGCTATCCTAGGTGATGTGGCACCTCAATACCGAGTGGTTGTTTTTATCGAGTGCACCCCTTCGGTAAACTTATAGTTTTACCGAGTGTCTGAAGTTATCGAGTGTGCTGACTCGGTAAAGCGGTCGACTACCGGGTGTTTATGTTTTCCGAGTATTAGCACTCGGTAAGTACTGTTTTCCGAGTGCCCCGACTTTTGACCCTCGGTAATTGTCGGGGCACTCGATAACTACACAGTCTCCGATAGTGGGTGATGGATCGAATTCCTATGACTCCGATCGGACTCACCTGATGATACCACCGACTCGCGTCCGGCGTCTCTGGGGCCTAGCCTATATATATCTCCTGCTACTACCGGCGATCACCGCTCCATCTCCTCTGCTCACCTGAGGCGCTTCTTCTCGTGTGCATCTCCGTACGTCGTCTGCGATCCATGGCGATCCCCGTTGCCCGCGTGCACCTCAAGGTGGCACACGCAGCTCTCCCGGCGCTGCTCCCGACCCCGCCCAAGTGGAAGATGCTCCCGCTGCTGCCGACGCCACCACCGTGCGTCGCCGCCATCCTCCCAAAGCCGCTCGCCAAGCCTGGCCGCTCCGACTCCGACGAGAGGTGGGATGCGCGCAAGACCAAGTCAGCTACCTCAGCGTCATCAAGCCCTCGTTCCACTTCCGCCGACAGTGTCAGGATCGGAGCTGCGCCGGACGTAGATCCTCCCACAAGAGCGCGACATCGCCGCCGCTCAAGCCCAGCCGTGCCGACTCCGCTGTGCAATGGGACACGCACAAGAAGGCAGCGAGCCCAGCTTCGTCGTCGACGTCGTCAGGCACTCCCATCAGCCGCGCGTCGTCCATCAAGCGCTGGGACTTGCACAAGAATCGCTGCCAGCCGCAGGCCGAGCTACTCGACGACGGCGAGAGCAGCAGTACTGGCAGCAACGACATCGACACGGAGGAGGAGGAGATACTATGGAAGCCGCGGGCCATGTACGCAGGACCGGGCTTCGCTGCCGCAGCGCCGGAACCCACCATGCTTCCCATGCCGACATCGTTCTTGGTTCCTGTTGCGTAGCGCTGCGCTGCACGAACTCCATCGATCGGATCAGGACTCAGGCCGCTGGTTTCTTCAGCTACGTACCGAAGCAAGTGTGATCATGCGACTTATGATGCTGTTTTAGATAATGGAGAAGTACTTATTCAGCTAGCTTATGGTGCTAGAATCTGAATGTTTTCTATGTTTTCGTAGGTCTAGCTAGACTATTACTTCATCTGAATTTGGTGCCTTTTGCAAGCCCAAACTGTAATGGATGCATCCATCTGCGAGTATCGTACGTCTTGATTTGATTATGTTTCAATTTCAACAATCCAACTCGTATTCAAAATGAATTACTCGTGTGTTAGTTGCCTATTGAAAGAATGAGGACACTGGCACAATAACAGTTGGAGAAGAATGGATTCATTTATTAGAAAAAAGGAATTTTATTTAAACGGAGAAGAACGGTTTTCAAAAAAAAAAAAAAAACAGAGATGAACGGATGGATGCACCACAAATTGTAAGCACATTTCCAACGGACTGGCCTTACAAGCTAGGCACGGAATAAAGCTTTGGCTAAGGTTGCACACTGCTACATACCAACGCGTAAACCAGTTACTGGCCCAAATCTTTCTCACAAAAAATCACAATGGCCCATCCAGACATCCACATCCAGATGAGTGACCATCCCCTGCCCTTATTAGTAACCAGCTAATTTTATTTCTCTTCTCAACCAAATTTCCCATCCAATGAAAACATAACATCAGCATCCATGTGATCTTTTGTCACACTAGAATAAAAACAGCTGATTTGTTTTCCTTCCCAATCAAAATTGACTAAGGAAGCATATAGATATATAGAAATATTGCAGTCAAATTTCCAATGGAAATGACACAAATAAAGCTTCATTTCTATGCAAAAACAAAAATAAAAGTGCTTGTCCTTTTTCCAAGAGTAAAATACACGTTGGGTCCTCAAACTTTTGGGGCATTCCCATTTGGGTCCTCCAACTAAAAAAGCTACCATCTGGGTCCCTGATCTTCTGTCGTCGCACACCAATAGTCCAAAACCCGCCACGCGAATGCTAGCATATGATGTGGCCTTGCATCATAGGCAGCTGGACGTGGTCTGGACACGGAATGGAGGCGACGACTGCCCACGCTGCGGAGGCCGGTGGCGGGGGAGACAGGTTGTTCACCTCTCGCGTCCGCACGCATGGCTCCATCATGGCGTGCTCGCCGTGCCCTTCCGCATCGAGCTAGGTGGGTCATGGGTCCAGTTGAGGATCCAAGCTAGGGCGACGGTGGGCATGGTGTCGCGGCGGCGCTGCGGGGGCTTGAGGCACTTGCGCGGCACGGCTATGGCTTCAAGGCTCGATGTGGAGCTTCTAGGCTACGGTTTGGGCTCAGCGGAGCAGGCGCGACTGCGTGCATGGTGGCGCGGTGCGGCGAGCTCATGGCGGCCGCATGCCGCGTTCCAGCGTAGTCACGGCGGCGCTGCCCTAAAGGCCCACCGCGGAAGCTTCTACAACCCAGGGGAGCCCAAAATGTAAGAGAGACAAGGCGAAGCGAAGCGAGGTCAAGGGAGGACGGCCACGCACGAGCGCGCGTCCGGCGGCCATGGCGGCTGTCGCGCCAAGATTTGCCCTGAGGGGCCTCTACCTTGGATGAGAGGCGGCACAATCAAGTGGGGATGGTGGAGAAGGCCCTAGCGCAACTAGGGCGGAGGGGAATCGGACAATTGCGAGACAACGGTGGCGAATTTAGTGGGCGGAACTCATCGGCGTCAATGGCGGTGCTCTGCAACGTGGCAGAGGGAAGAATGAGGCGAGTGATAGAGGAAGAGCAGAGCATTGCACGCCGCCGCGGGCACGCGCTCGGACATCGCTGCCTAGCTGCGCCCGGCCACTGCTGCCATACCACCACCTCCTCTTGGCCGTGGGGATGCTCCGTGCTGCCATCACTCACACGCGTGGACGCGGGAGGGCCTCTGCCGGTCATCAACTATGGCCACCACCACGCTGTCGCCATATGTGCGCGTGGCCACGCGGATGTGATCTGTCGCCAGCCAAGCCGCACAGCCCCAGAGGTGCGCCGGTCCTGGGCCGCTCCGGCCACGCCACACGACTGACCCGCTACTCCCACGGCCGGAGTAGACGCCGACGACCTCCCCTATTCCGTGCCCGAACTGTGACAGCGCACTGCAAGCCCATCACCTGCCACTGTGGCATGGCCACAACATCCAGCTGCCTATGTGACATGGCCACGTCATATGTTGGCGCTGGCGTGGTGGGTTTTGGACTGTTGCTGTGTGACGACAGAAGATTAGGGACCCAAATGGTAGCTTTTGTAGTTGGAGGACCTAGATGGGAATGCCCCAAAAGTTTGAGGACCCAGCATGCATTTTACTCTTTTTCCAATTTTAGTCGTATCGTAATAAAAGAAACTAACTAAGATTATCTAAAATTGTAGACGAGTCTTCTTTAGGCATTTACTACCTCAATCCTAAAAAACTTGTCATTTTAGAATTCGAAATTTGTCTCACAAAACTTCGTTTGACAGTTAATGGGGCCCACATACATTAACTCAGCTGCATATATGTCGTCTATCTGACCAATCTCCATCTGTATGGATGCATGCAGCTCCTTAATCATAGCTAAGCAAGTTATCCATACAACTACTAGTTCTACGTGACATGTGACCTGGTCTAATAATAGGGGTACCGTGGTCATTTGTGTTACAAACTATTCTATCTAAACCTTTCTAGAATGATAGTTATACTAATTTGGTCTTGTAAATGTCGATATGTTTTTCTGTGAACTTACAAATTTTAAACGGAGAAGCTACCGCCCGCGTTCGGACGCCCTGTCCGCTGGGATTCACACCCCGCCCGTGCCGGCAACGTTTCGGACTCACGTGGGACCGCCACTATGTCAGTAGGTATTTGTAGGGACAGCTCATGTGGATTTGTAGCCACGGTTTTGCCAGCTGCCCCTAAGCAACCACAGCTATAAATGTCCGGTTTGTAGGGGCGGTTGGTCAACTGCCCCTACAAATCGATTTGTAGGGGCGGCTGGCCAGGGGCGGCCGATGATTTGTAGGGGCGGCTAGATATTGAGCCGCCCGTACGAATCAATTTCCAGCGATTACGAAAAAAATTGCCAAAAAATAGCAATTTTTTTAATCCGGATGACCCCCACTTGTTAGCCACACACCTGCTCTCTAGCCGTGGCATGTTTTGCCATGCGATTTTTGAAGACTTGAGTCAGCTGGGATTCGAACCCACGACCCTCCATCTTACGCGTACCCTTCTCTACCACTACACCTCACACTCATTTACGTCTATAATCAATTTTGGTTCCCCACATATTATTGTCAACCGAGCATAAATTTATTGTTTGAGGCCATAAATGAATTCAAATGAAAAAGTTGTCAACTACAAAGTTTTATAACTTTTTGAGATCTACAACTTTTATTTTGGTAGTTTCTCCATGCGAGGTCGTTTATAAAATTTGAATTTCAAATTTAAGAAATTCAAACGTAGTTTTCCTTGGGAAGATGATTTCAAATCAAAAAGTTGTCAACTACAAAATTTTATAACTTTTCGAGATCTACAACTTTTGTTTTTGCTATTTGTCCATCCAAGGTCGTTTAAAAAAAATCAAATTTTATTTTTTTGGAAATTCAAACATAGTTTTCCTTAACGATATGATCTCAAATGAAAAAGATGTGAACTACAAAGTTTCATAGCTTTTCGAGATCTACAATTTTTATTTTGGTAGTTTCTCCATCCGAGATCGTTTGAAAAATTTGAAATTTAAATTTGAGAAATTCAAACGTAGTTTTCCTTGACAAAATGAATTCAAATAAAAAAGTTATCAACTACAAAGTTCTATAACTTTTCGAGATCTACACTTTTATTTTGGTCATTTGATCATCCGACATAATGGTAGTAATATTGTTCATAAATTTTACATATCCCTCTTATAGTTTGTGGAACTATAAGAGAGATATGTAAATTTTGTTAACAATATCATTACCACGTTGTTAGATAAAGAAATGATCAAAATAAAAGTTGTAGATCTTGATGAGTTCTATAACTTTTATGTTCATGACTTTTTCAGCTAAAATCATTTAATATTTCAAAATGACGTTTGAAGTTGCAATTTTTTGAAATTCAAAATTCAAATAGATAAAACACAGTCACATGAAAAGATGGATAAAATAATAGCTGTAAGAACACAATAAATTGTTAGGACATGATTTTAGAAAAATTTAGGAAAAAATCATTAAATTTGAAGTTAGTACGAGAGAGAAAGACCAGTTACAAATTTTGGACAGAGATTAAAAAGAGAAATCAGTGTTCTTCAACAATTTCAAAAATGAATTTTAAACAATATTTTGAAGCAGTAAATGATTTCAAATGAAAAAGTTATAAACAACAAAGTTTCATAACTTTTCGAGATCTACAACTTTTATTTTAGTCATTTCTCCATCCGATGTCGTTTGAAAAAATTCAAATTTTAATTAATTTTTACTATTCGACATCTATTTGTAGGGGTGGCTCAATCCGATTTGTAGGGGAGCCGCCCTACAAATTCGATTTATAGGGGTGGCTGGATATTGAGCCACCCCTACAAATCAAGCCATTTGTAGGGACAGCTCATAGTACCAGCAGCCCTAGAAATGGATTTGTAGGGGCGGCTTGTTTGGGAGCCGCCCCTACAAAAAAGGGGCTTTGTTACAAATCTTTTTTGTAGTAGTGCACCCCACACTGCCCAAATGACTTGCCCCTGCCCACGGCTCAATTCCCACGCATACACATTGGGCGTCGATCACCTCAACAGCGTCGGACTCCTCTACTGAGGAATCACGTGGTCCTCTTCCACACAGCGCTGCACGGCCTACGCCTCCTCCCCACACCACCGGTGGCGCCCTGTGCCTCCTCCCCGCTTCGGTGGCCATGGCCTGACCCTGCCACCCTCATCGACACCAACGCTATTGGTCTGCACTTGCAATATGAAACATTTGCCGCAACATACGACTGAAACAGATGAAACATTATTCGGAACATACGTTTGCAACATATGTGTATAGTCACTGCAACATATGCAACATCCAGATAAAACACTTGCAACATACGTTTGAAACAGATGAAACATTTTGAATAGACGCTTGCAACATACCTCTAAAGCACTTGCAACATATGCAGCAACTTGATCTACTTTTACAATATCCATACCAAACTTCCAATATACCTATGAAACATTTGAAACATACATTTGCAACATACGCTTTAAGCGCAACATCTCAGGTCGTGCATCACGGCGGCCATGGCCTTCCTTGTGGGGAACTGCAGTAGCGGAAGCACCTCAGGAACATACTTTGGCACGGCGAGGGACAGGCACAGCGAGTGGGCGTGGCAGGGGAGGGAGCACGGCGCGGCGCGGGATGGGGCACACGGCGGGGGAAGGCAACAGTACCGAGGTAGAGTGCGGCAGGCGGCGTCCGGACGGACGGACGCCCACGTCTAAGCATTATCGTAATTTTAAAAGATTGACTTCGGACAAAACAAAAATATCTTACATTTTTTTGGTAAGGACTTTTATTTTACTTGGTCCTTCTCTCCCTTCCCAGGATGCTTGGGTCAATAATCCAAAATTGCCTGCTAGAAAGATAAGCCAACATCTATAATATTAAGTTAGTTTATTTATATCTACCAAACATGTCTTGTTAGTATATTTAATTAGTATTGTAGATGTAAATGTATTTTCTAGAGATTTAGTCAATGTTAGAGATGTTTAATTAGAACAAAGCTAAAATAATATTGACATATGCAAAAATAGAGGGAGTAGTATATATAGACTAAATGTGACTCTATGAAACTTAGATTACTGAAAGTACAACAAAATTAGTATTTTACATTCATTTTAGCCCCAAAATTTCAAAAAAGAAAACACGATCCACCGGCCCAAAAAAATGGTAGAAAGAAGCCCAACAAAAAACAATAGCTAAGAGCATCTTCAGGAGTTTCCAAAACCCACTCTCAATCTTAATTTTTGACAAGATTGAAAAAAAAGGCTGTCCCAACAACTCCATATCTCAACTCCCAATTTTTCCTCACTTGGGGAAATCAACCCAACCGCTCGTGTCTCGCACTAGGACACCAGGCATGCCAAGGCCAAGTCCACAGAGATTACCAAGTGCATCAGAAAGCTGCTGTGGCGGCTGCACACAAGACACCAGGTAAACGAAGAAGCCATTATCTAGTCATTTCATTCATGTAGATCCAACCTTTTATGGTCTTTGAGTAAACTTTGTTGTTTCAGCATATGTTAATGAGCTTGGCCACACCATTTCGGTAAGTTACAAAGATGTGTTTGAGCCTTTTATTTTACGATGCAACAATGAGATTTTTGGGGGTTTCTGAGGTGTTTCTGCTCAATTGAGTGATGGTTTACCATGTTAATGTTTTAGGCAACTAAGGTGCTTCTGCCTCTACATTTGGCATACTAGCTTGCTTCAGCTATCTTTAGTTTTTTACATAAGAGTTTATGACTTCATATCATTGGATGTGTTATACTCCCTCCATCCAAAATTATAAGTCATTCTGACTTTTTTTTTGGAGAGTCAAAGCATCTCAAATTTGATCAAATTTATATAATAAAATTATAACATTTATGATACCAAATAAGTATCATCAGATCCTTCATTAATTATACTTTCATAATATACCTTTTGATCTCATAAATCTTTATAAATCTCTTTATAATTTTGGTCAAAGATAAGATGCTTTGACTCTTCAAGAAAGTTGGAATGGCTTATAATTGATACCTCCATCGTGATGGTTTATTGGATCTACTTTTCACTGATGAAAGTACACATATGGGTCAGTTCCTCTTTGCATATATTTCATCAATAAATGCAGTGGTGGTACAAGTAGCCATTCTAGGTGACAGTAGGTTGCTTAGGAAATCAATTGACCATGTCGGGAATGGGATCTGTGCTCTTTTGGTTTGGATAGTTTGGTTGAATCAGTTAGGCTTCTCATTGAATGGAAAATTCCATCTATTTGATTAGGGAATTACACATTTAAGACCTGGAACTAAAACCTAGAAAACATGAGAGAAGGCGGTAAGTTCCATGGAACTAAAACCAAGAAAAACATGAGACAAGGTGGTAAGTTTACAACCAGAAACTAAAACCAAAAAAACTTACAAGCAGAAACTAAAACCGAAACTGGGTGAGGATGAGAGAAAGGGAACTGAAACTAAAACCAAAAAAACATGAGAGAGAAGGGAAACTTGTGTAAAAGAAACTCGCTGTAGTTTGTAGCCAAAACTTTGTGAGTAAACTTTGTGAGAGAAGTAACTTTGTGCGTACGTCATGCTGCTGAAGAAAGTGTATCATGCTGCTGAAGAAAGAGAAAGAGGAGGAGAGAGAACGAAGTTGGCTTATTCATAGGAACTAAATCCAATAAACTAGTAACCTCTCATCTCCTTCCGCTTCATTCGAAATAGGAGAGCTCGTGTTTGTACAAAGCTTCATCTCTACCTAGTGATGATTCTCTAGTGAGCTCTGCAACATTTGCTATTTGTGGCTTTGCTCTCTTGCGCAGACAAAAAAGCTACCTCCGAGACTGTCCTTGCTCCGAACGAAAAAGTTACATTCGGGCGCTTGTAGCTAAAAAAGAGTTGAGTTTGCTTGTAGCTAAAAAAGAGTTGAGTTTTGGTGTTTTAGTCATCTAGTGCTCAAAGGAAACCTTGCAACCCTTTTCTGGCAACTCATTATTTTTGTTTGTAGAAGAACGCTGACTTTATTTTTAGTTTTATTGGCTACAGATTCAGATTCTTACAAACAACTTTTCTTTATTATATGCAGGTATAGTGATTTGATTCGATGGCTCACTTTCTATCCTCCACAAGCAGCAGTTTGCTCAAGATCGTATCGAGCGAGCTCGTCAAAGGTGTTACTCTTGTGTGGAATATGGACGAGCACCGTAAAAATTTGGAGATGCTTGTCCTTGTCATTTACCGTTTTCTTGAGCTTACTGAGGCTCAAGACTTGAACAATCAGGCAGCATGTGATTTCATGAAAAAAGTAAGAAATGCTTTGTACAGTGTAGAAGATGTGATCGACCCATTCTTGAAGGAGGCTCTGTACCAGCAGTCCCAAAGTGGCAAGTCCTTCCACCAGAGGACAAAGGCGAAGATAAAGGATATACTTAGCCAAAGCACTCCTCTTGTATCCGGCATTTTTTTTTGAGCTGTGACTTGAAGAAAGTTCTCGACAAGATCAACATGCTGATTAATGCTATGCAAACACCTTTGGGATAGACGCTTCCCAACCCTTTGGAGGGATAGACACACAATACTGCTACACGCAATGCTCTTAAAATCCCAACAAAACTATTTGGGAGATAATAGGATACTGATGCAATGGTCAAGATACTGATAGCGCAGAAAGAGGAGAGATTACAAGTGCTGCCTTTGGTGGAGACGAGCGACATAGGAAAAACTTCACTTGCCAAAGATGTTTACCGTGACAACAGGGTTAATAATCATTTTGCGGTTATTCTTTGGTACTCTATCGTTGGTAAATTGGACATCAATAATGTCCTTCATGTTGTTTGTGAGTAAAGATTTCACTATAGCAAAAGAAACATTGATCTAGATATGGAGTGTAAATGGGTTTATCGATAATGACCTGAATAGAGATGTGGAGTCAAAAAGCGAAGCAATCCTATCATGTTTAAAATGTCGAGCTTTACTTCAAGAGTTTGAAGCCAATGTAAGGGTACATGATTTGTCATATGACTTGGTGAAGTACATAACACATGAGTGTGGAGGTACCCAAGATATTCTCTTTCATCATTGTTTGGTTAGAGATATGACATACATCTAGATTTTGCCTTCTTTGGGAATGAAGTTACTGAAAAATTGTTTATTTGATGGTAATGCCTTAGACCAATGCTTGTGAATGTTGTCTTTTTCTTGTTGTGTAAGATTTCATATTTTTAACGTTTGTTCGTGACATGGTTGATCTATCTTTCACTAATGAAAGTACACAAATGGGCCAGTTACTCTTTGCATATATTTCAATGAATGCAGTGGTACAAGTCTCCATTCTAGGTGACAGTAGGTTGCTTAGGAAATCAATTGACCATGTCGGGAATGAGATTTGTGCTCTTTTGGATTGGATGGTTCGGTTGAATTAGTTAGGCTTCTCATTGAATAGAAAATTCCATCCGGCTGATTTGGGAATTACACATTTAGGATTCCTCAAAGTACAACAAAGCTTTGTGAGAAACTTATGCCGATAACTGATCCTAAGGCTTCTATATGCAACACCGAACATAAGAGAGAAGTGGAGAGTGAGAGTAAGAAAGTGAAATGAGTAAAGAGCAAACCTCCTCCTCCCTACATTCCCCTCTCCCCTTTTATAGGAGGGGAGGTTTTCAGTACTCCCCTAGTGGGGCATGTATTTACAAAAAAGCCTCTAGGAGCTACAAATGGGCCCTAAACATTATCTCACAAACCCCTTGGCTATGTAATTGGGTGTGAACACACTAATGGGGTCCTCAACGTATAATACAACCCCAACAGTAGCCCCTTAGCTATTTAGTCTTGATCATAAATACAAGACTCAATAGTCGAATTCAACTAAGTATTGCCCAATTACAATTTAGACCTGGCACACGACTCTTGTCTATGTAAAGATAATCTTTTTTTTTCTTTTCAATACGAGAAATCTCATTCCCACTATGACATAACGGAAATACAACATTCAACATTACACATAGATAGTTCCAAGAAGAGAGCCTATGACATTTGAGAACCTAAAGAGAGAACCTAGGGCCAAAACAACCAAATAGTTCTGACGCTGATACAAGCGCCAACCACCACCACCAGCGAACACCATATTGCTTCAAAAGATGAAAACAGCCATAGACAAAACATAACAAAAGCTAAACTGACAAATAACAACTCCTACAGAACCAGACGGACCAATATAAAACTAAAAGCTGACTATGTTTCCTAAGTTTGAGCCAGGAGACCAGCTTTCCTCCTGCTAGTCAAGCCAAATCCTCATTAATGTCATCTGCCTGATCATCTGGGAGTAACATCTAGTTCACTTGCCTCACGGTCTGCGCAGCTAGTACTTCCTTGGCAACTTTGAGCATCAAGTTGGCCCCTTTGATTAGTTGGTCACGATCCATCTTAGCATAGAGTCCTGCCTAGAAAATCATAAGTGCGCTAGCATGACTTATTATCTCCAAAGGACTCTTTATGATTTTCTTTTCAAAGCGTGCTTTATTACGACTCTTCTAAATAGCCCAACAAATTGCCCCAATCCCCCATGGATGGTATTTTTTCCCAAAAGGCAACCAAATTTCACACCAACAAATTATCTAGGGATGACTTTGTCTTCATGTAATATTCTACTGGTCTTTGGCAGCAAATTTCGCTCGAACCTCTGTGACCCTGTCTTTGACTGCTTGCTCCTTCGTATGGCCTTGATCTCTTGATGCATTATTTTCATAATTGAGACTTCAAGCTTCCACTCACGAGCGCTAGGCAAGGCTCATCTTCGGGTGAATTGCTTGTTTGACGCGCTCCTCGCCAACCCCTCTTGGCTGGCACTTTTGAGAAGTTCTTTTGCGTGCTTGAATTAAACATCGTAGGTGTGGTTGATGTCACAGATGTCGTTGTAGATGGAGATCACCCTATTCCAATTGATGGACAAGGCAAAGGTGCCGATGGCAGCCCCCCACTCCAAGTTGAATGCAAATGGTGAAGTCGAAGATGCCTATAGCAATCCCTCCGCTCCAAAATGTTGGTGGAGGCGAAGTCGATGATGTTGAAGTGTGGTGAAGCCAATTGCCGAAATGTTGGCGAAAGCAACGCTGTTGGTTGCCATAGCCAATGGCGAAGCCCCATGCCATTATGTTGGTGAAGGCATCATTGAAGTTGATGTGGTGAAACCCCTTGCCGTAACTCAATGAAAGTTTCAAATAGTGTCACCAAAATTTTAGTAGCGAGGTAGGGAGCAAAAGCGAGAGTGAATGATAGAGTTCTTAGTCCTGAAATGATCACTTTGGTGTCTTATCCTTTCTTTTTATGGGGGCAAAATGGGCGAGAGGCAGCGAAGGGAACCCATCGGCTTTTCTAGATTACTTTGGTTTCGACTTTGTGCCTTTTGGGGCAAGGGTGCGAGGAGTCACAAAGTGAGTCTCTTGGAGCTTTTAGATTATTTTGCACCAACCCCTATACCTTTTGAGAAGAAGGGACTAGAAGCAATGAAATGGATCCCTCCGCCCTTTTAGGTTGGTTTAGTGCCACCCCATACCTTTTGAGGCGATGGGGCTAGAAGTGGCGAAATGAGCCCCTCGGTGCTTTTAGATTACTTTGGCGCCAACCCTTATACCTTGGCAATGGGATGTGTAGTCGTGAAAAGAGCCCATCAGTGCTTTTAGATTTCTTTCACACCAACCCCATACCTTTTGAGATGAAGGGGCCAGAAACGATGAAATCGGCATGACACTTTTAGGTAACTTTAGCGCCAACCCCCATACCTTTTGAGGCTATGGGCTGGAAGGGACAAAATGAGCCCCTCGGTGCATTTAGATTACTTTGGCACCAACCATCATACCTTTTGTGGTGAGGGGGCTAGAAGCGACGAAATGAGCCCCTCAACACTTTTAGATTACTTTGGCGCCAACCCCTATACCTTGGCAATGGGGTGGGGAGTCACGAAAAGAGCCCCTCAACGCTTTTAGATTGCTTTGATGCCAGCCCTATACCTTTTGAGGTGATGGGGTGAAGAGTCATGAAATGAGGCCCTTAGTGCTTTTAGGTTACTTTGGCGCCGACTTGTAGTCGATGTTGCCAATGGCGAAACCCTTGTCAGGACATTGGTGAGAGCCTAGTTGATGATGCACGCTGTTCATTGCAAAACAAAGTTTGCAAAACATAGATTCACATTTTGCTATTATTGCATGTATTCAGGGCAATGCGACGTCACCGAGAGTTTTTTTATATTATATATATTGTTGTGTACATAGAGAATGAAATGAATGTAGGCGGTGCTCAATAACTTCCGATTATTTTGATCTCGCCATACGTGTTTTTGCTGATACTGGTGGCCCTTACGATGCTAAGGACCTTCTTTCAGCTTATTAATATTTGCTTGAGTGATTCACATTTATGATTCACGCGGCTACAAGAGGAATGAATGACATGAATGAATAGATACATTTATGTGAAAAAAGTGTGGAGTAATATATGATACACAAATCCTCCAAAATAGCTCTAACACAAGATGCATAGTTAGGTTTCGTGTTATTTGTGAATAACGGGCTATCCTTTGAACTTTTGGGCATATAAGCTGAATAATGCCTAAATAATTTCAATCATGCGAAGACGCAAATAAAAATGCTTCGAGTTTGTGAAACGCAAGTTCTCATGATGTTTGTGATAACAGTAGCATGATGGAAGGTGTATTAGAAATTAACTGAACATGAAATGTAAGGAAAGTGAAAATAGAGGTGATGGCCGATACGCGTGCTTATACTTTGTAGATGAATGAAGATTTGCGAAGATTGATAGTCAACGAAGTTCAATATTGATGATAAGTCGATAAGTCCCAAATACCTATGTGCACATGACCAAATATGTGGGGAATGCCAATGATCGAAGAAATCCATCATCTTAGTGAAAATCAAAATTGTGAAGACTACTAGATCAGGGTGGGCACATTTAACCCGAAACCCAAACCGAAACCGAGTTGAAATGTCGGTTTTTTTAGTTCAACTTCAGTTTTTGAATCTGCAAGGATTGGTTTTTGGCTCGGTGGTTGGTTTTAACCCGAATCCAAACCTAGAACCGTTATAACCGAACCGACAAAGCCCACGAACGCTGGACACCTCCCCAGTCCCGCCCCACTCAGCAAAGCCCACGAACGCGGCCCAATTTAGTGCATAATTAATAGGGCCTCCGGTTAGGCGCCCACCACCTGGCCATCTCAAACCCTAACCGCCCTAGCCTCTTGGTCTCCCCACCCATAGGTCGGTTAGATTTTTCTTCTTTGTTGCCCTTTGTTGGACTCGATTCAGATTTTGATATTTCTTCTTCTATATATATATATATATGTTGCCCTTTGTTGGCATCAATTCAGATTTCGATGTTTTTTTTGTCGGGTTGGGTTGCAGTAGGCAGTTGGCCTGAATGATTTCTGTTTGGCAATCGAATCAATTCTTCGGATTCAAATGCAAGGCAAAGCAGCAGTGCGGTGGGCGTGATGACCCCCGTAGTCACGGCCTCCGTAGGGTGATGGAGATCGAGCAGCGCCCGTAGCCGAATTTTTTGTTTTTTGGCCCTTTTTTTGAAAGTTTTTCACAAATACGCCCCTGGAGGTATGCTTTCAAAATCTAGACCCTTACCTCGGCACCGGAGTAATTGGCGCCGAGCTTATACGTCTCGGCGCCATTGTAATTGGCGCCTAGGTCTTGGGGCCACGTCGGCATCAACGCAGAGCTGGCGATGACCTGGCAGCCAGCTCGGCACCATGGATCTTGGCGCCATGATGGTGTTTTAAACCAGCCCCCACCCTTCCTGCCCGATGCTTCTTCCTTTTGTTCCTCCTCCCTCTCGGGTTTTTTCTCTTCCCACTTCACCCTACCTCACGAATCGGCATATTGGACTATGGAAAGTTGGATTTGATCCATAGATCTTCGAGAGCAAGGTATCCTCTCCCCCCTCCTAGTTTTTTCGCATTGATTCGGTATATTTTAGTCGTATTTTTCGAGCAAGAATCATCATTACCTAGGGTTTAATGCACTTTTTAATATTTATATATATTATACAACCGTAGGATGCCAAGGCATGGAAAAGCTAGCAAACCAAGGTAACCTCAGTGCCTCTTGCGATATTATGCATTCATTGTTGTGTATCAAATGGGAAACCCTAGGTTTAGGGTTTAATATTCTTGCTTTCGGTTCTTAGAACAAAATTGGTTGAATTGTAGTTATGGTCGGATGATTGGAAATGCCTTCGACCCATTGCCTCTTCCTAGTGGTGTTCCAGTGCCCATGTGCTGGTGCGGTGATCCTTGCAAGGTAGCCAAGTCCGATGAAGAGGACAAGTATAGGCAAAGGTACTAGATGTGTGTCAATTTTGCGTTTGAGCCTACACTTCGTCAGCGCCGCATTAACAAGATGGTGAGAAATTGATGTTGTGTAATAATTATTTTGTGTCAAATCAAGTCTTGCATGATTTATTTGTTTTGTAACAATTGCATTTGTTGCAGACCCCTCCACCGCTCTATGATTTTGAGCAGTGGATCAACACTGATATCAAGCTGGAAGACCAGGAGTGGATGCAGAAACTGTTGCGGTGGGAGGCAGAGGACATGGAGATGATGGAGAAGAGACGTAGAGAGGAGGCTGTAGAAAAGAAGCACAAGGAAGAGGAGGAAAGGAGGCGTGTTGCTGCGTACAGGGAGGAGAGGGAGAAGAAGCTTGAGCGTGCATGCCGAGAGAAAGCAGCGATGGAGGAGAATCCCGATGCCCTGAGGAAGGGAAAGTGGCCTCGTTGCACTCAGTAGTCTCCATGACTTGAAAGTTGTATGGTTTATTCATGAACAATGTTGTCTAGTCTTAGACTTTTCATTGTGTTGTTTAGTTTGTCGGCATGTACTTCTATTATCATTGTGTTGTGTAATGTGCCGTAGTATTGGACTTTTCATTGAATTGTTGTTTTCATTATATTTATTTTCATATTTCAGAGGTAGTGAAACGAGTTCACGTACTGCAAATAAAACATAACGAACTAGTGCATTACATAATTCGACATGCACAACACATGAAATGGCATGTGAGAACATGTGCCAAACTAGGGTACAAAGGTCCTCGACTAAACCTAACATACCTTAGGTGATTGAAACGAACAACAAGCACATAAAATGGCATGTGAGAACATGTACTAAACAAGGGTACATAGGTCCTTCGACTAAACCTAACATGCCTTAGTTAAATAAAGGAATCAACAAACACAAGGATGTGGCATGTGAATAAGATAAGTTGCTCCTAGTAGTGTGGCCACATAGCAAATTGTGTTGCACCTTCTCCATAGTATCCTCCCATTGTTGGTGGTGGTGGTGGCGGGGGTGGTGGCGGAGTCCCCTTGTTCTTGTGATTAGGGCAGGTGCAGTATGGATCATTGTAGAGTGCCTCCTGTGAACCGACACCATTGTTGTTGTCGTTGTCTTTGTCGTCCTTGTAACCACTGCTAACTTCTCTTTCTAGCTCGAAGATACGGTCCTACAGGTAGTAGATGTACTGCTGATGTAGATAAATTAGACGAGGATCAACCCACCTAGTGAACCCACAATTTTCTTGAACTCGGAAGTCTGCAATAAGTATGTCATGTAAGTTGCAGTGCAATTGAGAAACATATTTAACAAACAAATAGTAATAGTAATTACCCATGCTCGTGGGCATTTGAAAAAGCGATGGCCTCCATCCAACCCCTCGGTGAACATCTGCACTAAGCAGTCCTCACCATGCATGCATTTGGGCCAATCTTCTTTTCGGTTATCGTATCCTCTAAGGGGGCACTCTTTGGTGAAATCACTCTTGCTCTCGGGGAAAACTGATCAACTGGTTCCTCAAAGAAATCAGGACCAAGAGACCCCTCCCACACTATGGGATTTCCCTTTGTCCCCCCCTTTCCTCTCCCACTGCCAAAACCCTTTCCTCTAGACGACCCTCCAGACATTCCTACTCCAATGAAACCAAATACTCGTTTGAAGTAAGTAGCAACGCATGCAGCACTGCGTATATATAGGCAGCCCAAGATTTAGTAGCCGTTGTATTGTGGCATAAATGCTCCTAAAAAGCCTACTAGGTATCACTAAAAAGTCTATTTTGTAGGACACTGACAAAGCCTAGATTCGATTATTGAAAAGCCTATTTAAAAACTAAAAAACTATTTGAAAACTCAACTGAAAAGGCTAGATTCCGGCGATCAATCAATTCATCTATGAAAGTCTGTGTACGATACGACGGTGACATGATAAATCACTGAAAATGTTAGATTTCGGTGATCAATCAATTCATCTGTGAAAGTTTGTACGATACGACGCTGACATGATAAATCACTAAAAAGGCTAGATGCTATAGGTGTACTGCACAAATGTACTTCAGCCTTAAAATTTCAGCAGAGTTTCCCCTGTTTTTTGATTCAATCCTTACACAAATATGACATGAATATATGACCACAATACAACATATACAGATACACAAATATATACCACATTTATCTCAAACCATATCCATGAGCATATTCAAAGTCCATAGAGTTCATAATAGTCCATAAAGTCCATAGTAGTTCATACAGTCCATAATAATAGTCCATACAGTCCATAATAATATTTCATATAGTCCACAATAGTCCATAATAAAAGTCCACAAAGTCAATAATAATCCATAATAACATCTACCACAAACTCTATAAGAAGCCCTCACTGCCTCCTAGCCTTACCCTTACCCTTGTGACCAAGAGCGTCGGTGCCTGGAGTGAAAGGGTTAGGTGGACGGCGTCGCCTAGTGCCTACAAGCTATGTAGGCTGAGTCGAGGGTGTGTTCTATAGCTGAGACGGTCCAATCTCCTTGTGCCTCTGGTCCACCTCCTCGTCGTCCTCGTCATTGTCCTCGCACGCAATGCCTATGGACCCTGTAGGTGCTTGGCTAGATGAACCTAAGCCTCCTCTGCCAACGGAAGGAACGTGCACGTGTTGCGTCGTGGTTGTCCTGCAACCACAATGAGTAGCCACACGGCGTAGCCGAAGTGACAGTCTCTGTTGTACAAAATCATGTTAACCAAAAGAATTTAACGTATTAATATTATACGTGAAATTTTTTTTAGAATCTTACGTCTAGAAAGCTACGCGTGTCGTCGTCCCTGACTCTCGGGCGAAAGCGCTCAATGTCTTCAACCGAACATTTAAGGGTGTTGCCCTGCAAGAAAGTTCTTAGTAAGATTGTATTGGTATGCAACTCAACATAGAAAAATAAGGCAATTGACTTACCACTCTGTCCAAGATTGGTCCTGCCTCCACCTGCCTTCCAACACGAGTTGTTTGGTCGTACGTCGTGTCTTCGTCATCGGAGGACTCGATGTTGGCGTAGTCATCTTCTATCCGTTGTAGCCTCAGCCTACAACGTGTCGCACCTTGGTACCAAGCTTGGTAGCGCTTGTACTCACGATTCATGTGTGGCTCATCGTTCTCGTCCACGTTGTCGTCCAACAGCTCCCACTATTCAATGTAGTAGTGGTGGTGCTTCTCCCAATCAAAAATCTAACTGTTCTTCTGATGATTGAACCTGCACGTCACGTACGCCATCGTTAGTGAAGTTTTTATACGAAGTAATATAAATTTGTGCAGAAAATTTCGGCAAAGTTTCCTTTGTTTTTTTTTACGCAAACCAAACAAAAATATGACACGAATATATGCATTCCATACACGCACATTCATCGCAATCTATATACATGTGACCATATTAAAAGTGCACGTACATCATCATTACTTCATGTTATATATGAACTAATGCAAATGGATTATAATGGGACAATTGAAATAGCAGAACACTTACTTGTGCAAGTCAACGCTAGTCAAGAATGGATCAGTTGGCCAAAGTTGTCTCACTCCAAATTGGCGTGCAACTCTATCTGGCAGGTGGAACTCGACAGCATAGAAGCAGATTAGAGGGCACCTCATCCTATATAAGTCGTAGTCACACCAACACATGTTGCTTAATCGAAAAGGAAGTGTCCTCTCTCCATCTTACGGCTCCCATGATACTTGCAACATGTCGAAACAAGATGACATCTAGGCCAGCTCTTTGCCGGAAAGGAGTGTACCTGTCGTCGTACTGCATGTCCAAGACGCCGTTGTGGGTTCTAGGACGAAGGAGCGGAAGGTCCTACATGGAATAAAAATAGTCTCTCGTTACTTTACGAACACATGTATGCTTACAAAAAATTGAAGAAGACGTATATATTATTACCTGCCCCAACACTGAGACATCCTCGGTGGGTCTCCTCGTACGCCGGGTCGAGCAGGTGGAATTGCGCCATCCTAAAAAAAGAGTGAATGAAATAGAAATTCAATATACAATGAAACATAAACTTACATATGTACAAGTAATTAACACAATTAGAAGGCATAAATTGAGACATGCATAATTAATGGAATCAATACGATAAATATGAAATAATGAAAACAACCAATAGTCGCACCTCACTAGTCTGCCAATGGCAAGTGTGTGAATTGTGGCCCAGTCTACCGCACTTGCCACACTCGTACTGCTCGGGGTATCTGATCCATTACCATCATGTGCCTCATCCTCTTCCTAGATCCACGCTTGTTCCAACGGTAAGTTAGATCCGCAATGTACTTTGGCCTGTCATATGGAGGCCACTCTCCTGGGTCCAGGAAAGGCACAAAGAGGGGCTCCATGTGTGCACAAGCGTGTCGACACTGAACTCATGAGGTATCCTGCTCTCGATATTATAGTTGCGATGCCTAGCTGCTGCCACCAAATGAGAACATAGAAAGTGGTACTGCCTTGGTTTACCACAAGTGCATGTAAAATCTTGGAGGACTACCACATGCATCACCGTCGGACAATTGTACCGCCACTATGCTCGACCTGATAAGTCCCTGTGGTGTGGTCAAACATGTAACCTCATGTGTGCCAGCCCTTTCATTTGCCTTCTCTAGGTGTGCCTTTGGTTTTGGAGCCCATATCTCTCCATCACTCTGCAACTTCATTGCATGGGCGTGTCTATCATTGAACCAGGCAACAAGCTTGTAGAAGGTGAATTGAATGATTGCATTCACGGGCATACCACGTATCCCCAACAGCAACTTATTGAATGACTCTACCATGTTGCTGCACTGAAACTCGTACCTCCATCCACCGGTGTTGTGAGCTCTTGTCCATTTGTCCAAATCCCTCATCAAACCTATGAGCCATTGTCTACCTTCTGCATTTGATGCGGTTCTGACTTGCTCCAACTTTTTTTGAAAGTACTTGTCCTCAAGCTATCGAGCAGCCTCCTGGAATAGATCAAAGTTATCCTTCACACCATCCTACTAGAGTAGATTCTTCGCAAGGTGTCAGAGTACACCAACGACGGTGCAAAGGTGCATACCCCTCTATCTGCTCTCACATGGTATTAAGTATGCCCTGGTGCCTATTAGATATGATGCCAACCTCTCTGCCAGGCCCAACCACATGTATCCGGACTGGCCTCAAGAACCATCCCCAACTGTCATTGTTCTTCTTCTCAACCAAAGCAAATGCCAAAGGAACCAACTTGTTGTTCGCATCACAAGATATGGCTATAAGAAGTGTGCCCTGGTATTTGTCAATCAAGAACGTACCATCAATGGACAAGATGGGATGACAGTGCCTAAAGGCCTCGACACACTAAGTGAAGAACCAAAAAGCATGGAAGAATATCTGCCTCCCATCCTTCCATGCATTTGGTTTCAGGATGTACTCATAATGCATGCCTGGATTCACCGCTTTGATTGCATTGAAAAGTACTGGCAGATGCTCATACCCATCCTCCCAGTCCCCATATATCATCTTCCACGCTCGCTGCTTAGCCCTCCAAGCTTTACCATAAGTTATCACATAACCTCCATACAACTCCTCAACAGTCCTGATAATTGTCCTAACCTTTATGTTGGGTTCTCCCTGCAATATTGCCATCAACCGCTTGGCAATGAGGTAGATGTCAACTGCCGATGCTTCAGTTTGAGCACATGGTCAACACAATTGTGTGGCCCGACAACTTTTTTGATCTTCCACTTTTCAGTGACCTTCTGCTTCCTTGCACAAACCTTCTATGGACACCATTCCTTGTCTCACACAACCGTGTAATGGCGCTCCACATTTGAATGCAAGACCTTGTAAGGTCTCTTTCGTATCACTACAAACGCCTGCAACCACCTCTTCATTGCAGGGAGGTCCTTGAATACCCTACCCTTCTCAATTACCATGTTAGGGCCGGCCTCAGGAGCTTCTAGCAGCTCATCATCATGTCCTTTTGCACACGCCTGATCAGAATAAGCAAGATCGCTAAACTCATGAACTCTTGGATCACGGCGGCCGGGAAAGATATGCCTCAGCATCTCAATGTCACTTTCCTTCAGCTCTCTAATAGGACGATCATCATCAGAATCAAGAGCCATTGCCATCTCATATGGCTCTGAATCATTCATAATTTCAACACTATTGGAGCCACAGAATCCATCTCCATAGTGCACTTGTGCAGCAACATGGAGCACATCCACATTGTCAGGAATGTCTCCTGCAACATAAGTAGAAATATGAGGAAAGAATGGGACAAATGGATGTAACAAAGGGGGTAAGCTCCCAATAATGATGTGGATAAGACACTTACTCAGATGATTCTGTGTCAAAGGGATCTCATGAGGAGGATCTGCCACAATATCATGAGTCCGACAAGCATCTCCAACTACCTCATTGAGAGCAGATTGAGCATTGAGACCATAGGTGCAACCTCCACATCCATATCAGGTTCCAGAATAGGAGGGTCATAGTGTGCCTGCTGACCCATTTCTAGGGAAAACCCATGAGGGATGCGATCAAGTACCACTCGACGCACAACCACGTCCAAACTTTGGAACAAACTCTTCATAGCCGATCTCACATAGTTTGCCCACTGATCCACACACCCAATCAGGATCATCTTCCTTAGGATGTTGGGAGGGGAACCTAGGTGAAGTACACCCTCCACTGCGATGCCATCATCATCATCAGCTCCATGGCAATGCAGCTCCTCCCGAGCCCTAAAAACCAACTCACTAAATGAAGGCTTCTCATTGAATAACACAGGCACGCTTTACATGTCAACAAACTCAACATATCCATGGCGATCTCTTTCCACGGTGCCTCCATGATATATGCTCACTAGGTTGTCCATCTATTTCATACACAAATCCAAACACATTTCGTTTAGTCCAAATTACGTGCCAACAACTACATACTAGGTAACTACTAGCTTCGCAAATAACATAGTAACTAGCCCCACATATATCCAACAACTAGGTTATCACCTTATGACTACATCACCAACTAATTAAACTAAATAGGTTATTATAACTAACTAAATAGATAGCTAACTAACAAAGTAAACAGTCTAACTAGGTTATCACCTAATCTCTACATCACCAACTAATTAAACTAAATAGGTTATCACATTATCATCCTAAGTACATCAATAAACTAACTACTACACAACAATTCAACCTCACTAACTAACTACATTGCATATACACGAAATTTACCTGTCCAACGATGGCAGTGCATGACGCGGTGGAGAGCAGGAGGAGGCGCCGGGAGCGGTGGAGGGCCGCGGGATGGGCCGTCGAGGAACGGCCAACGCGTGCAGCCGGACATCGAGGACGGGGAGGCAGCAGCGCCTAGGCCCGCCGTGGCAGGGAGGCCGGGGTGGGCGCGGCACAGCGGCCGTGAAGGGGACGCTAGGGCGGGCGGGGCGCAGCAGCCGATGCTGGCCAGACGACGGGCAGGCCAGCCGATGCGGGCAGGATGCGGCGGGTAGGCCTGTCGGCGTGGGTGGGGCGAGGTAGCTGGGGTAGGCCGGGGCGGCGACGCCGATGTGGGTGGGGCGCAGCGGCCGCGACGGGGACGCCGGAGCGGCCAGGGCATAGCGGACGGGGTGGCGGGGTGGTGACGCCGGCCGGCGTGGGAGGGGCACCGCGACCGCGCCGGTGACACCGGGGCGGGCAGGGCGAGGGAGCCGAGGCAGCGACGCCAGTGTGGGCGCAGCATGGCGGCAACGTCGGGGACGTCGGGGCGGCCGGGCTGGAGGCGCGGGCGGGGCGCAGCGGCCACTGTGGGGACCCCGGGGGTGGCCGAGACGGCCAGGTAGGGCGGCCGACACGTGGCGCCTGGGGATGGGGCGGCGGTGGTCGGGGTGGGGGATGGCGAGGATGAGCGGCGCCGGCGGCGGGAGGCGTCGGGTGATAGAAAGGATGAGAGGAAAAGAAAGGAAAGAAGAGAGAAAGGAAACAGACCCACCTGTAAGGCCGGCTTGGTGCCAAGATCTTTGGCACCAAGCTCGGTGCCAAGATCCACGGCTTTGAGCTGGCTGCCATGTCACCGCCAGCTCTGCGTTGGTGCCGATGTGGCCCTAACACCTAGGCGTCAATTACTATGGCGCCGAGACATTAAAGCTCGGCATCAATTACTCCAGCGCCGATGTGAGGGTCTAGATTTTGAAAGCATACCTTCAGAGGCGTATATGTAAAAAGAGTCTGTCTAGCCAACAACCATGTGTTTCAACAAAAGGTAGCACATGGTTGTTTGCTAGGTACAAAACACACAATTTGTAACAGAGCAAAAACCATGTGTTTTAGCACAAGCTAGCACATAGTTGTTGGTTGCTTGCATAACACATGATTTTCAAGAGAGAAGAAACCATGTGTTTTACTACAAGCTAGCACATGTTTGGAAAGCCCAACAGCACTTACGTATATTGTTGATTTACAGCAGTGAACTAATATAAAAAAAATTGGACCACCCCATGTATTAACAATTTGCTTGCTGTACACTGCCATAGTTCGTATTTATCTAGAACATCCAATTATCAAGCAAGAGAACATGGTTATAACTGCCATATGAAATAACTAACTGCAGACAACCTTCCACAAAATTCCTTGAAAAAGTTTTGAAAGCACAACAGCACTTACGTATATTGTGAAGACAATCACTATGACCATAACTGAAACTCCCCAATGATCAGGAAAGTCATTGATAAGATGTTTGGCCACAAATATAGAGAAGACCACCACTGGTGCAAGGATGAGGAATATGGTGAGAAATAAGGATCTCACATCAAGTCCAAATATGAACCGCCTTGCAAGAAAAACTCTGAAAAGAATATCAAGCAAACTCAATTCTTGTAAACATATGTATAAAAAAAGCATCATGTAACATATGAAGGCGTTGAGTTAGAACATTTCATCCATCGATACCAAACAACAAAAATATCCCTCAACACTTTAGTCAAAAATTGCCATTGGAAAATGAACATATAATACAAGAAAGATACTAGAAGGATATTGTATAAAGTAAAGAATTATAATGAACTAAAGAAGCATCGAACATGTCATAGTGTAAATTAGGATTACATTCATTGGGAGGAAGTGCTAGGCGGTGTGACAGGCCCCATACAATGCTTTCGGAACTTAGCCAGTGTAACATCTCTAATTAATTGTAAACTTGAAGCCGATTTGCTATCCAAAAGCCAAGGATACCGACCTTTGGCGGCAGGGAAGAAGGTGTGCCTAACTACCAGAAAGAAATTCAAATTGCGAGATGCTTCACAAGAATTGCATGAGTAAACACATGGCGGTGAGCGGTGACAATCATTGTTAAGTCTCGCACAATGAAACACACATGCTGCTGCTGAGGAATGTACTGTGAGACCACCTCAAAAGAAGCCTCAATAGCTAAAAATGTAATCCATGAGGCTATAATCTCGAGAAAGAGGACTGGTACATATCATTGATTGAGGATGTCGGCTTGCACCCAATTGGACAATCTAGAGTAGCAGAATGGGTGGGGAAACAGGAAAGAAAAGGGATGGACGAAAGGAGGTTCTGCCCGATAAAAGAAGTTTCCCATCACGACTTATTCAGCAGATGGTGAGCTCGGTACATACGTCAAAGTTATAACTCGGCACTGCTGAAATTATGCTCAAGGGCCGATAAAAGCTGATTCCATCTAGTAAGTTAAGTTTCAAATAGTGAACAGATGGTGATTCCACCATAGGTGAATAAGAAGTATCCCTCAATGAACAGGTGGTGATTCCCCACAGATGAATAAAAAGTATCCCAGTTCCCCTAAATGGACAAAAGGGTTTTTTGAATGAAAAGTATCCCTACTCTCAGTAAACATCTAAAAGGGCATTTCTATAAATTAGACCAACATCATCAGTACCCCAATGATTTTCCCCAAAATGGTAGGTATGCACATCACCAACCTAAGTATTTTCTTATTACGCTCAATGCCTCGAAGCCATATTTCCCCACCAAACGCCAAAACACGATCGACATGCCACAAAGAGATAAACCATCTGCACGATAAACTAAGTGTAGTGTCCAATGAAAAGGAAGCCTTTGCTCCACCTAGTTTCAATCCATGTTTTATAATTCATTCCATAAGCATTCGAAGTTACATCAATTAAAGTAATCTTTCATCACAATAGTTAGTATGTCCCTGCCTGGACTTATCAAGACACTACAAGTATGAAAGGCATTTGTTGTGTCTTGGATGTCGTCAACAGTAATGTTCAAATTAAATAAAGCATGTGCTTTTCCTAGTTTCGATCCACATTTCATGATTCATTCCAGATCAGTGTAAAAACCGGTGAATTTTGCCATTATGCAATCTACTATGGCCACACAATTTGATCAACAGAAGAAAATACAAAATCATGTTCTTATGCATATTCCCATTATGATACCCAATAGGCCAATACAAATGAAGTAAAAACCATTTCTTGTCTTCCATGATGCCCGAGATAACAAAAGCATGCCTAAGCTTGAAGCGAAGCTACAAGGAAAAGGAAACAGATGGATAGGTCTTGGTGTCTATAAAAGCAAACAGGACTCCCGTAAGAGAGAAATAGAAACTAGATTCCAAAGCTGGCACAACAACTGAGGCATAGAAAGTTGAAACATCTCCATGCTTGGTAGTATCCAGTGACAAATGCTACCAGCAAACCTTTTGTTTAATTTAGACAATTGGAAAACATTTATATTCACATATTCGTTTAGCAAGTCAACAAATATATATAGATGGCAAACAAAAACAGAACAGAGAACCCAAAATGTGGGGGCAAATAACCAATTCAACCACAGAGGCAAGCTTTCTGAACATATGTTTTTCCTGCTTAATCAAATATAAAAAGGAAAACAAAATAGTGCCAAAGTTATATATAAAGACTGGATATTGCACATGTTAAACACCATAATTGCAGTATTTTAAGTGTGCAATTTATTACTTATAAATGTGCAATCAAGAAATGGATACTAAACACAACTTTCTTGTATAGTGTATGCGTATATGCAACACACAATTAAAAGATGTGAGCTCCTACTATTCCACTACAACAGCCACAAGACAGCCCAGCTATCCAAAACTATAGGAGGATGAGGCTATACACAAGCAGTACAGGGTAAAACAAAAATGCTTCATCAATGTCATTGTTAGTGGAGGGACCGAGCTCAATTAGGCATGATGGCTACTGCAGCTTAAGCAATGAATGTGCATCAATTAGGATTTAGAGGCAAGCAAACCATGGTAACACTGACACACCTGTGCCTCCTCCACACACATACACACAAACACACAAGCAAATAAACAAACAAAGTACAACTTAAAAGCACTCAACTGGTCTACGTTTACCGACTCCATAACCAGCATTCCACAAAGAAAGCTTCACAAAGTACAAAGTACAATCCGGAGCCACCTCTGATGAAACTAAAAAAAAGGATTCACGGAAGTGAGTCTGTGACCGTATCACAAGATGGTTTCGATCTCAGCTAATCAGTAACAAATTCAGAAACTAGGAAGAATATACAGTAACTCTAATCTTATTCAGACTATGGTTCACAGTAACATGCAGAACACGGTAACATATAGGGTACACATTCACACTTAACTGAAAATTCAGAAATTAACAGAATCCTTTTTGGTTCTTCAAAGTTTGCAACTGAATTCTTCTCCTTTTGGTATATCTCTATGCTTCAAATTCAGTATTACAGAACTTCTACAGAAAAAGGAGGAGCTTAGCTTCTAAGGTCTTTATTTGCACAAATTACAATAAAACATAATCACAAAAATGTGGTGTGTGCTAGCACAAATATATGAAATGTGTCACCACAAATCATAATTAACAAAGATGTGGTGTGTCCTAGCACAAATCACAATAAACAAAGGACAAGGTGTGTTAGCACAAATCACAAGAAACAATTTTTTTCTATGAAAGGACAAGGACAAAAATATAGTGTGTGCTAGTACAAATCACAATAAACAAAGGACAAGGTGTGTTAACACAAATCACAAGAAACAAATTTTCTTCTATGGAAGGACAAATAATTTTTTTTGGTGTGGGCTGACGAAAATCACAATAAACAAAGGAAAAGTTGTGTTAGCACAAATCACAAGAAACATTTTTTATATGAAAGGACAAGGACAAAAATATGCTTTATGCTGGCACAAATCACAATAAACAAAGGAAAAGTTTGGGGGACTAGGGTTGGGGTTATTGAAAGTCCTACAATGAAAAGAACTACAATTGCATATACTGAGAACTACAATTGCAGTACCCAGTAGCCGCAATTTACATTGTTGGTGATTGCAATTATGTAACTAAATTTTTAGTTTGTTTGGTTTTCATCAACAACAGGTAATAATAGTGACAAAGCACTTTAATATGCAGTAGTATATTGTGGATGCATCTTATTTCTACAGTACTACACCAAAATAACTAGAAAGTAGCTTGATCATATTTTCCAAGATGTGACGTTTTGTGAACTCTGATTGAACAAGGAAATCATGTAACACAGAACAACTCAGATTGAATCAGCAACGCTTAAAAAGATTGGTTTAACGACATCCCTAATAGGTTCCAAGTCTTCCTGAGGCAGGTAGGCACCAAGTGCTGCAACAAGCCACTCAACATAGTTGCGGCATGCCGGCATTACAGCCACCCAAGCATAACTGTAGCAGCAGTGCTTAAAAACTAAAATTTAACATCCTACTACCAGGTTAAGTCTTCCTGGGGTGAGGCAAGCACCAAGTGCCGCAACAAGTTCATGGAGCGTTTACCGCCACCTGACACAACTACCAGGGTTCAGACCCAACCATCCACCAAAAAGTTAAACCACGAAAGATTCCCCTGCTCAGCAGAAGAACATTGAGTTACTCACTTTCTCATGCAGACGGGACAACTCCTGGATGGGGACGATGCCCGCCAAAGTGTGCCGGTCGTGGCTGGAGGACGTCTCCAACATCTCATCGAACTTTATGAACTGGCCAACCTGAGCAGCAGCGAGATGTGCATAGCAGATGCGAGCAACTGTAGGCAGGCAAAACAAGGAAATCAGTTCCAGCAAATCTAATACACCAAAAGCTCCTGGAGGTGATAAGAGTTTGAAACAGAGGGAAAAAGGTGCCCAGGTAAACTTACCAACTGATATGGCTGTTGTGCTCCTTTGGTACCTGAAATAAAGTCCCAGGAAATCGCTTGTGAGCAGGAAAGTTTCATAACAAGACAAAGGTTAGCAAAAGCTTTTTCGAGCCTCTGCTTGCTATGCTTACACATATGAGAGCGAATGTACCAGCTCTTGTAGGTCATCAGGTTTGTCATCATGCAGGAAGTGATGACATAGGCTTCAAATAATACATACATATCTCAAGCATTGCTGGTACAATACATTATTGAAACTTGAGTTGCCACTTGAAGAAGAGTCCTACAGTATGAAATTTTAAAACAACAAATTTAAAAAATCATAAATCATTACTAACAAACAATTGGAAGAAAAAGCAAGCTCACACTACTGTTAGAGATAAAAAAAATATCAGCTCCGCAGGGCAGGGAGATTAGGGTTAGGGTTATTGAAAGTGCCCTCTACTAAACTAATCATAATTGTCGGCTCAGCACTTCTCATTACAATACCCAGTAACAATAATACAAACATATCCATGCATACGAGTGCACATACACCATTGACAGGCACAATCAATAATACCAAATGTATGGACTAGATATACAGTGCCTTCCATTAAGTTGAACAGTATAGAAGTAATAAGTAAGCTCATAAAGAAGATGTACAAAAATAAAAGAGAAAATTATTGTACAGATATTTCATATTTGACATTAGGCATGTGAACTAGCATATGATATATTGATATAAGCTTATACTGGTAGTTCTTACATATTAAGTCCATACTATGATTAAGTCCATACACAAGGCATTTGCTAACTGTCAAAAAGATGGCAGGTGCAGAAACAAAAGAAAATGGTCACATTTCTCACTCAATAGTAAGCCTAAATTAAAAAAATGTTCACGCCCAGATTAAAGAACCTACAATTCTACTACAGGGAAAGGCATGCCACATAAACTCAAAAAGGCTATTGCGCAACAATGCCAAGAGGAAAAAAAACATGTTGAGTCAAAGCTATCAATTCAGTATTGCCAAATTAAGCCTGCATGTTATGTGCACCAACATACAAAAGGACAAAAATTAGAAACAAATGCAGTACACTTACATCATAGTTATAATCAGTTCCAGAGCAAGAGATGGAGCGATAGAGATCAGAATCAACACTTGGAAACTGCGAGCACTGAACATCTTCAACATCCTGGCCTTCTAAATCATAAGAGCTCGATATCTCAACAAAACTAGGACGCCTCTTCCTAGCCATCTATCAGAAATATCAAAATTCTATCATGACTACGAATAGAGAAAGCTAATGGAAAAAAACACTAGTAATACAAGCATCACCACAGACATAGTGAACTATTAATTTCGAGTACTAAATAAAAGATAAATACCACATATGCCTTTTAACTATTGAAAAAATAGATTAAACATTTCACAAGCAAAGTAATGATTCAAAGGAAATATAAACTGCTAGAACTAATATGAACAAATACTCTAAACTAATCTGAAAGGATATTCTGTAAAACAGCCCCAAAATAACAACAACAAATATAGATGAATACAGTAATCTGGAACTGCAGTAATCTATGCAAGGAACTGCAACAGCCCCAATATATACAATAGAAAACTAATAACAGACCCAAAACAACACAAATTGACTGCAGAGCAAATCCTAAGGCACTAAAATTGCATATGGTTACTAATAGGCAACCCCTGCAACGAAAAGGGACATATTGCATATCCTCAACACGAAAATTGCGGGGCTGGAAACTTGCAATTTACATCATTGCTGATTGCAATTAACTGAATGTTTTATTTATTTTGTTTTCATGAATAGGAAAGATTAATAGGAACAGAGCACTACAACTACTATGGACAAGAATAATAAACAAAAAAATCAGTAATATAATGTGGATGCATCTTATTTGTGCAGTAGTGCACCAACACAACTTTAAAGTAGCTGGAGCATATTATGCAAGCTGTGTGGTTTTCTAAACTCAAAATTGAGTATTCTGTATGTGAGAAAATACTCTATTGGTAGTTTCCAGATAACAAAATCATCAAGATTCGAAAATCGCCAATGAAGGTACGGGTCATGGTAAACTAGATTTTATCGAGACATGAAATGTACTCACAATTGCTTAAAATGCAGGCCTCAAAGCAGCCATCTCATAGTTGCAACAACCTGCAGAATGGACATTGCAGGACTTTAGCAAAGATGACAGACACCCAATGTTTAGAAGAATAGATGCAGCTGAAAATTGATGTATACAATCTTACCAAGGGACAATATGTAGTAGTAGTACATTACATCTCAATGGTTTGCTGCTTGAGGATGAGCACAACTTACAATTTTTCCCAATACATATCATCACAAGTAAGTTCCATTTGATCTTGGACCTAGACGATCTGAGGTTCCCTTACCAGGAATTGTACACCATGACATAGCAACTTCCATTGTACCAACCAACTTAGATGCATGCCTTGCTTGTTTAGCTACCTTTTCAAGGGGCAACCTAGCATCAACAGCAGCTCCAGCTACCTATGAACTAGATAGGCCAATATCAACGTTAATAAATCTAGTATAACTTTCGTTTTTTTTCTCAAACAACATAGGAGAGTTCCGTGTCATTTCATTAAGATATGAGAAAAATGAGGGAGAGGGCATAGGACCTATTCCCAATACAATCAACTCACACGCCCACACCTAAAAAATGCTTTAATAGACGCTAAGAACAAAACGTGAACCGGCCAGGTTGAAGGATCAGCTGAGAGAATAATTAGATGCTAAGAACAAGAACTGGAAGTAAACATGGTGCGACACTATGAGCTGAGAGAAGTGACTCCTAGAACTGGAAGGAATGACAGGGTCGCAACAACCACCAAATAATGTAGCAGATTACAAAAAGTAACAAAATTGTAAACAGGACAATAGGAAGAGAGTAAACATGCAAGGCAACGCAGTTGAAAAAAAAACAGACCGAATAGGAGGCCAAATCAGAGCACGTAAATCCCATCCCACATAAATAGTAATAATAACCAAAAATGAAGGGAAGCATGCCCTCAAAAGCAGCAACACCGCAGACAACTAATATGTAGAAGAGACACAGCCCAATCTCATTAAAAGGTAGACAGTGACTAAAGCACACGCGGAAGCACATGAAATTATCGCCATGATAGATATACTGAAACACAGAGCAAGGAACAAAGGCACGTAATAGACCAAACATCACCTAAAACAAAAAAAATAGAGTGTTGAAGCCCACATGCATGAGGTCAATCATATATCACAACAAAGGCGCTAATAGCCAAGCCAACTCTTCGCCACTAACAACAAGCGGCAGGAACAAATCTTTCTCAAACCAAACAAACAATCACCATCCAATAGTTAATATCTCAATAATAAATATTTGCAAACAACAATGACAAAGCCTTAGGTTTTAGAACAAGATCAAATTGAAACATAAAAAAGAGTTAGTCATATAATTCAGCTGCAAGCACTGATCCAGGTTAGAACAATATTATTCATCATCAAACAATCGAAATGATGATACACTTGACTATTAGAGTAAATAGTTTTCCTAGTGCAACCTTTCTGAACATATGTTTTTCATGCCTAATCAAATGTAAAAAAGAAAAAAAAAGTGGGAAAGTTATATATAAAGACTGGATATTGCACAATGTTAAACACCATAATTGCAGTAATTTAAGTGTGCAATTTACTACTTATAAATGTGCAATGAAGAAATGGATACTACATACATAATTGCACTTCAGACTACCTGGCACCTGGCAGAGGAGATACAGAGTTAAAAACAGAACACTAGAATAATTATTCCTGACATCATAAGTTATTCCTATTAACAATTCACAGATCTCAGCATGTAAATAAAACTAAGCCATCCTGACATCATATACTAACAAATTCTACAGTGAATAACAAAAAAACAAATTCTATAGTGAATAAAAATAAGCCATCCTAAGGTCATCTTTTTTATACTGGAGTGAGTAATATTTAGTATGGATAACAAAAAATTTAATCAACTCACAGAGGCTTTAAGAACAACACATTACTGAAATATTGAATCCAATAATAGTATCGAGACACAAAAGCACAATTGGTACTATACTATCCATACCCAAATGGTTTAAACGAATCAAAAAACAACCGTGCAATACAAACAAGAAGCCCTCCTTGGATATAGAAAAGCATGGATCGACACAAATGGACCTGAACCATAGTTCAAATTACCCAACTCATACATCATACATGCACCTGGCAAAATGTGCATGTACATGAAACACCATATGACAGAACACACAATGATGTCAATTTATTATCAATGAAATTGAGAAAATTAGAATGGTCCGAACAGATCTCAAATCATCACAAGATACAATGGGAGAATCTTTCTCTATATAAAGAAGTGGCTATTAGTATTTGCTAATAGAAAGGCACTCCAAGTAAAGCTCAAGAAGACTTACAGAAAGGTTCTCTAATGCATCTGAACTGTTCAGGATAGATATCTGCATGGGTAATTGAACAAATTCCAGATATCAATGTGAAAGCATGGAGGTCCTGATGCCAAGTACTTCTTTCTGAATATCACAGAAAATTAGAATGGAAAGAAGGTGCCATGTTCTTCTGACCTCTGTTGCTCCAGAAATGTAAACTCCTTGGGTTTTACTTTCCTTGATCTACAGGTTGTCTTTGGACAAGTCAAGAAGGTCCCTGAGATATGAACAGATAAAAATTGATCATCTCCATAGCAGCACTTTAAAAAACATTTCTAGAGAGGAAGTATGAGAAATTCTCTACCAAATACTCACCTCACTTTTTCCAAATATATCTCCACCTGAGACATGGTAAATAACTTATTTTCCTATTCAACTTCAGTAAACCTAACAACTAAGGGGGGAAAACTAGCAATGTGGATGCTAAATCAGCATGAGGCTGGTATGTTACCATTGACAACTTCACAGTCCATGTGCTTGATGATGATCCTAAACATACAAAAAGCTCATCCACAATTCGCTGTACTAGTCCAGTTTTCTGTTCACCGCAATGCAAGATGCTTGGCCCCTATGTTACATTCAAAATTACATAAATGTGTAAGGTCAAGATAGAAGAGACATGATCAGTAATTATCCCATAAACTAAAGCTCAAGGACATTTAATTTACCTCCATGTTCTATGTCTTTCCCGCCCCAGTCTAGACACAAGCAAATTTGAAAAATGTCATTATGGTTAAAAGTTGATCACTAAGACATTGATCATATAGGTGCACCACAAATTATGACTGTATACAGTAAATTGGAAAGTTGCAATACGGCAAGCATTGCTTTGAGGAAAAAAGTGGATACACATATACATCCTGTGCAGTAAAACAAGTGTACTACTGTCAAATGGTCAATCAGGGTACAGAGTGTATGTGTATGGAGCAATAGATACCTGACAACAGAAAATCAAGCACTGGGCGTCGACTCTCTTGCTGTGACATTTCCACAAACACCTGGGGGGCAAAACACACAGCAGGTGCTCGCTGAAGCAAACCAAGGCCACCCTCACTCGAAATCGGCTCCAAGGTGTAGCAACTCTCCCTGTACCCAGATGGATGCTCAGGAGAAGAGACCTCAATCACGCGGCTAGCCCGCAACAGAGAAGAGACCTCAAGTACGTCGATGCCGCGCGTAGGTACTTGTGGTAGTCGCTGCAGCCGGCCGTCAGAGTGCCTCGAGTGGAAGCCGCCCACCCATCGAGCGTCGATCTGAAGGTCTACCGCCACCACACGCCACCAGAGTATAAGCCGCCGCTGCAGCACACGCTCGGTGAAGGAGTCGCTGCCGCACCGAGGAAGGAAATCCGTCACGAACGAAATGGAGCCCGAGCCGATTGCCGCTGGAGCGCCGACCGGAGCTGAGGAGGATGGGCTTGCCGAATCGATGAAGCCGTCGAGCTGGACAACTGGATCCGCCGTCGACGCGCCACCAGGTCGCGACACCGCTGGTCCAAACGAAGAAGAAGCCGATAACCGCCGCCCGCGCTGCTCGGGAGAGCTTGTCCAGGCCGACCTGTGCCGGCGCTCGAGGACCTCGTCCGGTCGCGACCCATGCCGCCGCTCGGGGGACCTTGCACGGGCCCTCGCCGGCCGCGGCCATGGAGGACTGCCCCGCCGTGGCCTTCGGTAGGTGGGCGTCGTGAACAGAAATGTGCGCCGCTGCGCCTGGGCGAGAAGAGGATAGAGGAAGGGGAAAGGTTGCAGCCGGTCTCACCCGCTGGAGCAGTGAGTCGATGCGTGGCCTTGACGTCTCGCATGGAGGTCCGCACGTCAGACAAACAAAACAGAAACGCCACATCAAACGACCCAGGAGACACGCGAGACGGATCCGACGAACAAAAAATCCATGTGCCAACGAACCAAAAAACACACATGTGTTGTATAGCATTCCTGTTGTAAAAAACTTTGAAAAAAAAGGCAAAAAAAAAACAAAAAATTCGACGCCCGCAGCAGGAGCAGCGCCTCTAACTCATCCTTGATGACGATCCGTGGGGATACAGCATCCGCGTGATAAGCTTGTCGCCCCCCTCTTCCCGTCAGACGTGTTCTTCCAGGAAGAACACTGCCGCCTCTGGCAAAGGCGCTGTTCGGCGCTTGCCTCAGCCTATCATCCGTTTGGAGGCGCGGCGGGGGCTTCCCTTGACCTTCGCTGCCATCGGCACCAGGATTGTGATGACGCAATGCCTGAATCCCCTTAGCAGCGGCGACTTGGTCATCCCCATCTATGACGTCCGCCGCCTGGGCGTCACCTTCGGCCCTGCAAAGTTCGCCTACGATCGCCCCATCTACTTCCCCATGGGCGACGAGCTTTTCGCTCTGGACAACCACAACCTCTCAAAGCTCTCCTTCGAGCCACACCAGCCTCCACCACTGGATTCTCGCCAGTGCACCGACGCTGTCCCGTGGTCGTGGCACCAGCTCCCGCCTCCGCCGTTCGACAGGCTGGATGTCACCTCCTACACCGTGCTCCCTGATAGGCAGACCATCCTGGTCACCACCGATTTCTGGCCTGACGATCCCTACTCCGCTGCAGCCACCTTCACCTTCGACACCAGGGCGCTCGTGTTGGAGAAACACGGCGACTGGACACTGCCGTTCACCGGCCGCGCCTACTTCGTACACTGCCTGGAAGCATTTGTTGGACTCTCCAAAGACCCGGCCACCTCATCACCTCCTGCGACTGCGAGGCCGCCACCCATCCTGCCGCCGCGTGGAAGCTCGGCAAGGAGAAGCTGTTCAGCGACGACCCGGCCGAGACTCATGTAAGCGCCAGGCTCGTCTACACGGGAAGAGGCGGCGGCAGCGAGTTCTGCCTTGTGCAGTGCGTCTCCGTCAAGCCTGGCAATGGCAATGCTGATGATAAGAACCTCGAGGAGCCCCGGCCAAGTTGCTGCTATCGTTATCGTCTGACGACCTTCTCTCTCAGCTATGACGACAATGGAGACCTGACGACTGTCGAGACTTCCTGGGTGCAATGCTACGAGGTGCCTAGGGAAACCACTCAGGGCTCGTTTGGATAGGGGCATCCCCACGGGTATCCCGGCCTGATCCGTGGGTGGAGAGAAGCCCGTGGCGCTGCTCCCCTTCGTGATCCACGAGGCCATTTGGATACCGTGGGGGCCAAAACAAACGCGTGGCTTTTCCGCCCTATCCTCGTCGATGCGCGGGGAAGAAAAAAACGTGTTCGCACTCATGTTTCTCTATCCCGTCCCCCATCGCTTTCCTCTCTCGCAAGCGCGTCGTGTCATCGCCTGCTCGCCCTCGCCTCGCAGAGGTAAGCCATGTCCCATCTCCGCGTGCCATCTCCTACTCATGCATCTCCCATCTCCGCTCCCTCCGTCTCCAGACCATCCCGTTGTTAATTTCTAATCCGTCTTCCTCGCAGAGTACGACCATGGGGGCTAGGGTTTAAGCACCGCCCGTCGCTGCTCCCGTAGCCGCTCGTCGCCGCACGGCCAGGTGCCACCCTCATCGCGCCGCTGCCTGCATCTGCTATATCTGCGACATCCGCCACGTGCGTGGTGTTCTAGCAGGTTGGACGCCTGCTCCTCCTGTTCTGTTTATCGTTAGATCTATGGGTGTTCATGAATTGTGTGGTGGTTCTTGCCATATCTGGTGTTTTTTCTTGTTCTATATGTTTCCTTAGTTCTGTCATTGAGATCGTGCAATTTGACCCTGAATCATGAGTTGTGAGTACCCCATTCAATTAGTTAAATCAAAATCAAGGGTCATGTTTGCCGGCACTGACTTGATTATTGTGTCCTGCTAGTTCTTTACTGAAGCAGTAGTGTTAAAATTTAGTCACAGCATACCACAGTGTTTGTAATGCTCAAGTTGCTATATGCGACTTTTAGCATTGAAAGCAATAGAATATCTGGCTCGGATACACAGTATGTAGTGATTTTTTTTATTAAGTACATCTGTGATTTGCTAAAGTAGTACTGAAACTAAAAGAGCTGGAGCAGTCTGCTAACTAAATGTGAAATTTTCTGCTCTAGCTGGAGTAGTCTACTAAGTATCTGACTGAAACTGAAATAGCAATCTTCCTCCCTAGAAGATAGAAATCTTCTTTCCTTTTTGTTAACCTTTTACAATTGGCTGGTTTATAATTTCCTGATCTTTATTGCCTTAGGCAAAATAGTTGTGATAATGTAACTTAAAGGGACCCAAATTATATGATGATAAATAAATATGAACTTACAGATGCTATTTTACAGTAATAGCTTTTCATGGTTTCACAATGGCAAAATAGACTTTCCGTACATGCTTCGGGGTGTTGTAGTTTCTGTTCAGAAGAGTAGTGATTCTGGACAGGCTAGAGTGGGTGTGCTTCAGCAGCTAAATCACTGAACTTTTCTTTTCTTTGTAAGATCGAGTCACTGAACAATGTGTTCTCAACAGAGCCAGGATGATAAGACAAACAAATATTGATGCATGCTAACTGCCTAATTAAATTAGTGAACCAATGAAATCTGTTCACTTATTCCGTGCTCTGCTTTTCAGTGTTATGTGTTTTGGTTATACTAGTGTTGAGAAGCTGAGAAAACTTGTATATGTCACGCATATATTAATTTTCTATGATAGTGAACCAGATTTTTTTCTTTAATAGTGTTGAGAAACTGAGAAAGCTTTTCAGTTAGTGAACCAGATTTTCATTTGCATAAATCCAATATTTTTTCTGTGAGACTACTGCATGGTTTTGTGAAACAATAGCATTTCAAAGGGGCCTAAGTATGTAACCTGAAGTGGTTTTTGGTGATTCAGTATGTTTTGAGTGCAATTACCAATTTCACATATGATGTTTGACAAGTAGTTACCAATTTGATAGCAAGATTGATAGATACTAGTAAACATAATAATTACAGGTATCGACGTCGATTTAATTAGTATTATACTGTCCACTCTGAGGATCGAAATTTTATTCGGAGGTGTTCATGTGTGGAGATATGTTTTAGTTCCAGTGAATATCTTGTGACAGTTCTGAGTGCAAAAACATGTCCGTCATAAGACAAAAGTTCGCTGGTTCTTTGCCTAGAAGCTGGAGGCATGTAGCTCAAACCTCGAAATGAAAAGCATATTTAACGGTTTTTCCCCCGAGAAACTGGAACGGTAACCGTAGCTGAAAGTCTGAAATTGGGGTGCAAGTGCAATGCAGAACTGATCAACTTAACAAATGGCAGGACCATTGTGTCCAAAGACATTCAGTTCAAATTTACTGGCCCATCTTTATCGATAATATAATTTGTTCTTGTGATAGAGCACTACACTTGTGTGATAATCAATACAGCAATCTTGACAGAGACACAGTCGAGCTTATTAGTTAATAATTTTGGTCATTTTGGTTTGATAGTCTGTTGCTGGCTATGATCTTGTGTGGAGTGTATTATTCTTATTAACATAGCATTTGTAGTTCCTATATTTACGTCTGTGATGACTAATGACAACGTTCGTTGATGCTGGTTTGAGTGTCCACAACATTTGAAGAGGCACCACATGAAGTATCAAAGTTACTGAACGTATCAGTCACAGATTTTAGTTATACAAGAAATTTCTAATTTGCTTCATTCCACGATGCCGCTTTTATGTTTACTAGGTAGCATGCCCGTGCATTGCTACGGGACAGTAAAACTTTTGTACTAAAAACACACAGATCGCACGATAAATAACGGTACTGTTTAATAAAGGTACTTTTAATTATCATGAAAAAAGTATTAACAGGCAATATTATCTTGTCTATAGAGCTAGAACCTCTTTATAGATGATATTCATTGGGAATATTATCATTTAACAGTTTCTTCCCCTTGTTCATGTTCTTCTCAACAATTAACACGGTCAAGATCCTAATATTAGATCTTGTTATGGATATAGATAGCGCTACGTACAATTGGCTATGTAAAAACACTGGTAAGACGAAGAAACAATTTGGAGCGTTGGGGTAGTGAGCATACACAAATACAACAGTTATGTTATAAAAGCATATAATCCAGTGTATGGGTCATGGTTCATAGGTCACTGGCAATTGAGCTTTAACTTTTGCATCAATTGTAAGATGAAACAGAGTTACCTATATGCCTTTTCTATCCAGGGACTGAAGCATTGTATGATGATCTATGTTAGAAAATGATCAACCAATTATTGTTCTCCTTCAATCTACAACTTTTCACTTTTATTTTTGATCAAATTGCCCCCACTTCACTTTTCTTCTCCTCCAATCTGCGAAATAGAGTTACTGTAATATATGTATTCGCTTCAGCTTCAGCCAGGCAGGGAGAGCTTATTACTTTACAAATCCGCTCCTCCCCTCTTCCCTTGCGAAGAGCAAGCCTGATGGAGAGTTGGAGGCAGTATCGACATTTTAATAAATGATATGGATAGGAACATAACCTGGGTCTTGGAGATAACCAGTTAGTTCGTGATAACTGGTATAATGTACAATACCTTGTTGTGGAAGCATGAGCCATGATGTTACCACCAATGGGCTTGATCTGTGGTCCGGCAAACATAGTAGAGCCATCCACTTGTGCTACTACTTGATTGGTGATAACCACAGCAACTCCAAACTGCCATGATCAATCAAATCAAATTAAGAAAAGCAAAAAATCATGAAGGGATATCCAGTGGCAACAACATTTTCATTTGACTGAAAGCTAAGACAAAAACCATAAAGAGAAGACTTGGTGTTCTTGAAGACAAAAAATAATAATAACAATTTTATACCAACCTCATATG
Organism: Miscanthus lutarioriparius; assembly: GCA_904845875.1. Classification (NCBI taxonomy): domain Eukaryota; kingdom Viridiplantae; phylum Streptophyta; class Magnoliopsida; order Poales; family Poaceae; genus Miscanthus; species Miscanthus lutarioriparius. The sequence continues at coordinate 115,150,759 of CAJGYO010000010.1, read as the reverse complement.
CTAACTTCTGAAGCCATATGCATTTGCCTAGCTGATAGCTCTCCTCTTCCTGAGAAATCAGTTCTGTACAGAGCTGTGGCACTGTCAACAACCATTAGAGCAAACCTGCAAATGTAGATATTCAGATTAGAAATTCTGACCAAGCTACCTCCATAATCTAGATGGATAAAATTTGTCATATTTGTATCTCTTGTTAATCTAGATGGATAAAATTTGTCATATTTATATCAAAAGAAAGATAAACAGGTGCTAGAGGGGGGGAGCATCTCACCTAGGAGTTATTTAGCTATTCCTGAAGTTCAGTTCAGCACGTCAGCATGTTGTGGTGATCTATGGCCTTGATGTGAAGCACACCTCCCTGATTATGACAAGGACAAGGAACACTTGCTGCAAATGTACAAACTAAATTAGAAGGGTGCAAAAAAGATGGACATGAATGGCCAGCACGCATGGTATCCACACATGTCACTTCTTCCTTCAGTCCTTCCATCCTTTGTAACAATGAGCAAGTCCAACACAAAAGTATACCTAAAGGGACTCCACATTAGTTGAAATCAAATTGGTAATCCTCCCAGAAGCAAGCTTCCTACGACTATCATTAGTTAATCGCAACGAGTTGTGAAAAACAGTTCCAATCTGTATAACAACAAAAGTTCAGACCACGTGTTATTACAAATCAGGAATGATTCCCAAGCCAACCTAAGTAGAAGAGTGATCTCAAGAAAGTGGAACAAGTGATTCCAAGGATGCCTACCCACACGCATGACATTCTGAGAGTATTGTGCCTCAGCAAGAACCCCCCGTGACTGAAAAATAGAAGAGTCATAAGTACCATAATTGTTGGTTGGAAGTTCAAATACACATGAAGGAAATGAAAATGATCCATACCACTCCTGCAAAAATTGAGAAGGCATAGATGTACCCCGTTCCGAGATGGATCACCTTTTTCGTAGACTGTCAAAAAAAGAAAAAAATGGTTCAAAGCAAATAATTAAGGCATGTTAAGATATACATAATCACACTGTCTGTTCCAGAATCAATGGACTTCAGTAGCACTATTAATGATGGGGGCGAGTGATTGATGAAAAGAAATCTCTACCAATTTATACAAATTTTTGTGCATAGATACATAAATAAGCACTTCCATGTTATTGGCTTCAAATGTCATGGAATGAGAAGCAAACCTCTAACAACAGGTCAATACGAGTGGACCAATAAATTGAGAAGCATCATTATCAATCTACAAAGTTGTGAGAAAAAAGAGAGTTGCTGAGAATGTCAGTGTGTTTATAACAGAAAAAATACTGGAAAGGAAACCACAGGGCAAATCATCTAAAGAAAACGTACCTTGAAAAATCCTCCCAGCGAGAACCTAGAACTGCTGGCCGCGTCCTACCTGCAGGGATGAGATAAAAAAATGCATAACAAAACTGAACAAAGGGCTCACCTGAGGATGAGGAAAAAATGCAAGAGAGTGGAGAGGAGAAGGAAGGGAGGGACGCTCACCTGAGGTGAGCGCACGGGCAGCACGTGTGGTCAGTGGCGGGGCTAACTAATATAAGACTTAAAATTTTACCCTGCCCAAGTGTTCAACCAATAGACTCAAATAATACGTAGAACATTGAAGGTAGAAAAGTACCAAATTACGAGTCTTCCATGACAAAAAAAAGAACCATACATGTCTTCATGAATTAACACCACTTCCACTTGTACCGACATCCTCAATTCTACATAAAAAATTTCAACATCTCAGCCATTTATAAAGCAAGATAACATTATGTATTGAAATAGACTAATACAAGTAAACAACACGCACCTTGAGCCCTCGTTTGGCAAATTCATGGAGCAATTTTCAAAAAGAAATGAAACTAAAGAGTAGAAATCAACCTATTTCATATTTTCATGGATCCAGCAGACAGCAGGGGGGTGGGGGTGGGCAGCAGCCAGCAGCCAGCAAGGGCCACGGGGCCAGGTCGCCAGGAGGCCGGCCGGCAGGTCGGCTCAGCACTCAGCAGCAGTCCTAGCCAGCAGGGGCCAGGGGGCCAGCCGGCCGGCGGGGGCGGCGCAGCAGCGGGGGGTGACTGGGTGAGGCCGTGAGGGGCGACGGGCCGGCCGGTGCGGGCGCGGCGCGTGGCCGGCGTCGCCGCGGCGCAGGGAGGCGGACACGGACAGGGGGGGGGAGGGCAGGTAGGCGCTGTGGGTGCGGAGGTGCAGCCGGGAGCCGGGACACGGACGGAGGTCGCGCTAGCGCCGTCGGCCGTCATGGGAGCAGATCTGGCGGTGGCGGAGGGGAGTCGCGGAAGCGGGAGGGGAGGCCAAGGCTCCAAGGTGGAGGCTGCCCTAGTGCCTGCCGCCAGCGAGGTCGTGAGCCCACGAGTGCCTGTCGGTGCGGTCGATGCCGCGAGACGGAGCCGCCGCTGCTGCAACGGCTCGCCGCGACGGCCATTGGCCTTTCTCGTCCCTCGCCTCCTCGGGGTGGGCTAATGGGTGAAAGGCCTTTTTATGCCATTTTATAAAGCAATTCCCCCATCGCTCATGGGCCTCGCCCCGGGCTGCAGCCCGGGGCCCAAATCCGCCAATGCGTGTGGTCAATCTATGATCAACACAGCCGCAGCGAGAGTAACCACCGGCTGCGGCGGCTCGGGCCCCCCGCCGCAACGACGACCGGCCGGCCTGGCGTCTCCTCGTCGCGCACGAACACGAGCGTGGCGACTCGGCCGCCGTGCGTCCAGGCCCTGGCGTCGTCGATGTCGCAGCGGAGAGGAGTTGGGAGAGGAGGCGCGCGGCCGTGGGGAGCTCTGCTAGACGCGCGCCGCCGCCGGCCGAAACCCTAGCCATCCACCGACTGGTAGAAGGAGACGGAGGCCCTCGCCGAGGACGAATAGAGGGGCGTGGTGCTGGCCGGAGTGGAAGAGGAGGTGTTGGCCGGAGAGGGATGCTGTGGGCAAAGAGGGAGGCGCTGCCGCCGGCCTAGTCGCGAGTCGCAGCTCCCGAGAGGGCGTACCCAACCCGCGACCACCGGTCGGACTGGTCTGTGGCCGCCCGCCGCCACCCTCCCTTCACCGCTGACCCCGGGCAATGGCGATCTGCGCCGCCGCGCCCAGTGTCGTGCCCCTGCGTGCGTGTCCGCGTACTGCGTACCCCGAGAAATCGCACGAAGCGAGCGAGGTATCGCACGGTCGTAGGCAGACGGGCACAGGCACGAGCGAGGATGACGGCGCGGCCGCACGGCGGGATCTCGCGAGGGGGAGCGCACACACGGGAGAGCGAGTGCGATTTCGTGAGGGGGAGCGCACGCTCGGGGGAGGGGGGGCGAGCGGGATCTCGCGATGAGAAGCAGAGCAAGATCTCGGGACTCAGGCGAGGGCGACGGTGCGGGCGCGACGAGCGCAAGGGCAGAGCGAGGGCAAGGGATCGAGACCTGGGGTCGCGGGAGGAAAGGGCAATGGCGCGGGGGGAGGTATCGCACGGGATAGACAGACAGGATGAAGCTGAAATGTCGCACCAAAAAATGTCCATACTTTGTTTTTTTTAGTTGTAGGAAATTTCTTGCATGAACTCGATGTAGCTACATGTCTGTCTTCCGTAATCTTGAAAGCCTATGCAAATGAATGTAATTATGTATCAGTACTAAATTCTAAATTTATCTGTGCTGCAAGTTTCAACCTAAGAAAACATCATTTCTGAGTTCTCTTTGTTTTTCTGATTATTCTGTATAATTTTGGTCGCCCGGGACTTTATCCCCGTGTCTCCCAGACGGCACCCGGTAATTTTACCCCGATGAGAATTCATTCTCCTGAGGGGGACAGGGGTGACAAGTTCAGTAGAGAATTCCCCTTGGGGGCTTAAACCCACGTGTGTTTTTTTAACCCAGCACCCAAAGAGCCCTCAGAGGTTCATCGATCTCGGCGATCCCGTGGCATTTTGGCTGTAAAATGCTTGAATCATGCATGTCGGTGAGGATGAGGAGTAACTACGTTTAATTTTCAATCAGTTAGGATTCTTGCCTTTCTATATGTTTAAATAATGGCTGAAGCTTGTGTGTCTCTGTTGCGTGTTGTCTCCGCACACGTGGAGGCCATCCATTCGTTCCCTCCAGAGATGGGCTCTCGCTAATTTTCTCCGTCCGCGACGCACGACTGGAGAAAACGGAGCCGCACGCAGGAGAAAACGGAGCCGTCCGCTAGTCCGTCTCCCTCCGCTTTCCCCTCTCGGCCTTTCAGCTCGAAGCTGGTCTGCTCGCGTATGGGCGTATGGCGTGAGATTCAATCGAAGGAAACGCCAAATCCCATGGTGATAAACTCGATTGGGGCAGCAACGACCTCAAGCTTCATAGCGGTGAGTTGATTAGATTTACTGGAACCTAGATTGTAGCTGCGCATTTTGATTTGGATTGCTTGGATCTCGATTCCAGTTTTCGGATTTCTGATTTGTGAGGTCCATTCTGCCTTTCCTCTTCAGGTCCATCGAGCTGACATCACACCATGGTGGAACAACGAGCTGGGAGATGTCATTTTGCGTTGACTCAGTTGCGTATTCAAGATAGTTGGCAGCAGATCGTAGATGCTGTTGAGCATGCATGAAGGTGACGGTCTAGCTTTCAGGGCCTCTCTTGGCCGAATATGGCATCAAGGCTTTCTCTTCCCCAGCAATTTTTTGTAAGGTTAGTTGTCTAGTGCTAGTCCCTAGTTTTTCTTGATAAAGATGCGCTCTTCCGCTTTCAGTCTGATGCTATCAAATCAACCATATCAGTTAGCTAAAAAAAACAAATCGGAATACTTGTTTCTTCAAAATTTGCCCCACATCACAAAAAAAAATTGCAGTCTGGATAACATTGAAATTACTGAATTAACAAAGCATGAGAGCCTAGATCCTTGCTATGATAAATTGTTCCATACATAAGATTCCATGGAAAGTGCACAGAACTCATCCGTTGTCCTAAGGGGATGAGACCTTCACTTAAAATTGGCAAACACATTATAGGGATTTGTATTGAATGACTGAGTGACATTTCCTTGTTGTGTATCTTGACCATGGTTCGGGGTACCAAAGAATGAACTGAAAGGCGGACGCACAAAAGCATTTCCATGTGGATAGTAGCCCGGATAGTAGCCTGGTATCTGTATTTGATTTTGGTACATACTACTCCCTAAATGTCCCTGTACCAAAGAAAAAAGGAATACTAATATCAGTAATCAAGATACGAGTAGAGTCTTGATAGTATTAAATATAACTGAAATCTCGTACCAGGTCAGTGTAGTGTGGTTGCTCATATGTTACATTATCTACTTCCACTGCAGGACCATAAGCCTTTGGGTCATTCTTCCCTTTCTTTTTGTCGTCGTGTGTTTGCTTCTGTTGCAGAACCAGAAGCCATTGGGTCATTCTTGGTTTTTTTTCTGCCGTGTTGCCTTCTCGAAACCACCAACTGGTCTCTCAGATCCATGAATTTCTTTCTCCTTAACCTTCAAGCCTTTTGGTTTTATAGCTTGGTCTTCTTCTTGTGTAGCTACAAAATAGATAATAATTAGATTTTGGTGTCATATGTATGGTGTTCACGCAATTATTACAAAGGCTATACCGGAATGGCCAACCTTGTGGGTGAGATAAGGTACCGACATCTGAATCAGCTTTAATTTTTAGGCTTTTCTCCACATCTTCTGCTAATTTCTCTGCATTATTCACAGCCATAAAGTATGTTTCATCAGATTCTGCAGCTCGAGCCGCAAGATATGGACGACGGGCAGTGCATCGGCGTTCAGGCCGAGAGGGATGGCGGTGACAGCTGCATGCAGGCCGCATGATCACGATGCGGGTGTACTTCATGTACAAAGATCCGCTACTCCGTGTACGATAAAAACGATTTCTCAGAGGGACTAATGCAATCTGCTAGATGCGTATTAGTGTTATAAAACATGTCGGTTTGATTGAGTTCGACTTCTTCAGCGAGTCGGCTTCGTTCAATTTGACTACAAGTCAATACCATTTGCGCCACCTTCTATGAGTGTTTGTTTCCTGCAAAGATGCGTGTCTTGGCTTTGCCTAACTTGTAAAGCCCCATCATGTTTATGAGATTAAAACAAAAAATCCCATGCATATCTAAGTACGTGGCGGGTATATGCCGTGCATGTACGTGACTTTCTACTACGCGTAGAAAAATTAGTGAAAAAAATAGCATGACTCGATGGTCGGAACAACGTGATCTGCAAGATGCGATTCTTTCATACCTCGTAGAGAGGATCCTAATTTGATCTACTTCACATACCGCGTAGGGCAGTGGTTAGTAGATACATATAGCGCAGGGCGTTTGGCATTGTCGTAGAACTGGCTGCTTGACAGCGACAGTGCATATCGATGCAATGCAGATTAATTGCAGGTAGAGATAGGAAATCCGTTCCACTAACAACGTCGGGGATGTTGACGTCGTTGAAGTAGTCGCGGCGGGACGTCAATACGAGCGTCGGCATCGAAGATCAGTGGCGGCTTCAGCGGCGATGTCGATATAGAGCTTGTCGTGCTGATAACGTGTTATAAAACATGTTGCCAGTGGTTAGGACATTTCCCTTTCCGTCTCTCATAATCAAAATAGTAGATGAAAGTAAACCACATATACACAAGAGATAGGGAGACTATTCTTTATTCCTCTAAATATTTGTGATTACAACATAGAGCTTCCACATATATATAGTCCTACCAAGACCTAAGAGTTTGATAAGAGCCCACATATAAACGGATTAGGATTAGAATTCTACCTTCTCCTTTCTTTATAGGATAGAATCCGTATGTTTTACAACAGTGCGTTGCGGACTGAGAAAATTAGCATGGGCCCATCTCTGAGGGAACGAATGGATGGCCTCCACGAGTGCGGAGACGGAAGGGGACACGCAACGGAGACAGACAAGCTTCAGCCTTAAATAATGTGGTTTTAGCTAGGCCTAATTTGGAAATTTTCTCGGACTTTTTTCCTGGGTGGGTAATCCATGGGGATATCATTCTAATTGTCATTCTAGTTCTTAATGGGGAGTTTTACGTCCCTGGGTTTTGCTCCCTTGCTTTCAAAAGAGCCCTTAATGTATTGCCTTCCTATGTTTGAGTCATAGCATTTTTCTAGGTAATGTGCTTCACTCTGATTCAACTCATACAGCAGCAAAGCTTATGTTGCAAATAAGTATTAATTGGCAAATGTGTTTGTGCATTGCAACAGGAGAAGAAAAACTATCAATTTGTCAGCATTCCTTACCTAGGCGAGGTGCCTGGCTTGGGCGAGAAGTAGAAGTGTGGTTTAGTTTTTACAAAAAGTTCTCTCTCTTCATTAAGCCTGGCAACACAGACATTGCAGACCCATTCTGGGCCTAAGACACGAACGCTTCGAGCCCTCTTCCTCTCGCTCTTCCTGGGCCTTGCTTGTGGGGCGCCCGGGTGAGGAATGCTGATACATACGTTTCTAAAAAACGGAAACAGGCTGCATAACTACTCCCTATATTCTAAATTCTAAACTGTTTTGGCTTTTCTAGATGCATTGATTTTACTATGCATTTAGGCATAGAATATATCTAAGTGTATACCAAAACTGTGAATCAAAAAAATCAAAACATCTTATAATTCAGAGTAGAGGCAGTATTTATGTTTTTCCCCTTTTTTATGAAATTTGAGAGTTGACTGCGGTGGCTGAGCTTTAGGCGTGCTTGACCTACCATGGTTGATCATCAAGAATCACGAGGGGCGGGTACTGGTGGGCGGGTAGGGGTCGAGGACGGTGAAAAAAAAACGAACGCGAGGCATCCACAAGTGACAAACAAATTAATTGTAAATATAAAAAGTTTTCGACTAGGTTCGCTTGTCACATTAAGGTGGGAGATTCACATGCGTTGGATCTGATTTTAAAAGTAGATCTAAGGGGCAAGAATTAATGTGGGTAGGAAATATCAGGGTGAGAAGCTATTTTCAATTTCTTCCTCTTTTATAGTGTGATGATAGAATAGAATAGAATAGATAGATACTCGGAATTCAACTAACAAACGCATACCATAATAAGAATAAAATAACACTTCCTATTATATGAAAAACTAACAAACGCATACCATAATAAGAATAAAATAACGCTTCCTATTATATCCCAAATTAAACACCTTTAAGTGGTACAAAACCTAGCTACATTTCTAAAACCAAATAAGCATTATGTAAAAAATATATACATTGGTGGATTTAATTAATCTAAGTTGGTGTTAGGCTACGTTTGGCACAGCTCAGCTTCACTAGTGGAGCAGGTTTTTTGGCTTCAGCTCCATGAACGGTTCTACTGGTGAAGCTAAAGCTATTTTGATAAACCATTTAGCAAAATAGCTCTATATGTGAAACTCCTTAAAACATGCTCTCATAAATCCCATGCAGGGGCCCATCAGAGGAGTTAAAGTTGGGAGAAGCTACTATTTTAGCTTCATCCCACACCAATCCCTTGTGAGGGCATGCTTTAAGAAACTTCACAAATGAAGTTTTTAAAAAAAAACTTGTTTGGCACAAAACAACTTGTGAAGCTGCTGGAGAAGTTGTGCCAAACACGACCTTAATGTTGGTGTGGGGTTGACGTTTTGTAATAGGGGTACCCTCATATATACTGAATAGTAAATTTATAGTCATGTGTATAGCCTTGGATGGCTGGCATTCAGAGACTCAGGATTTCTACGGGTTCAGGCAATGTGCCCTATGTCCAGTTTGATGATGTTTGATTATGTTCCTATGCACACGAGAGCTCGATGTTTCTAGTGGGGGTTACAATTGGGGAAAAAGAGAGGGAAGGCAGTCTAAAATCAAGAGAGAGTTCAGTTGAGAGACTGACTTCTCTAGCCTTTGAGGGAGCAGGGTTACACTGTGAGAGAACTTTCATGTGGTGCGAGTCCTAGGGAGTGGTGGCGTGTGTTGTTGCTGCACATTACCTCATGGGAGGCGTTCCTCCCCTATTGAATTGGACAGCATGTGTCGTGGATGTCTCCCACAACCATGCTGATGTAAGGATGATGTTGTGACCCCATGCTTGGGGGTAGGTGGAATATTGCTCTACAGTGCTGGTACAATAGTGTTATAGTGTTTCTATATCCCACACAGAAGACAACTAGGTAGCACCCCATCTCGTTGAAACGGTCGGTTTTTTCTGACTTGGTTATGTGGACAGGAGGTGTCGAAGAGATGGGGAGTCATGTTAGTATATGGTTTCCATGGAAACATACCCTTATGCCCTTGAATCATGCCATACTCGGGCTGGCACTATGGGCCAAAGAACAGGGCCAAGCATGGCACTAGCCCCACATGACTCATGTAAGGTTCAACTCTATAACTATTAGGACTAGGCAAAAAATGCCGAGAACTAAAAATCAAACCAAAAATACCGAGGACTAAACTGAAAATATCGAAACCGACGTTTTCAGAAAAAACCTTGTTCGGTAAATTTGGTTCTTTACCTCAGTAAATCAAATTTCCCGAACATATCTAGAGGCCTAGTATAGATACAACCCAACCCAGCTGAATCTCAGACTCTGTGACTCAGAACACGAACCCTAGTCCACTCAGCCTCATAGTGACTTCCTCATGGCCCAACCCCACCATTGGCCAGATACGTTGACTTTCTATTAAAAAACTTAGTGGACCCACTGGCCACCGGGCTGCACAGCCGGCCGCCACGCCACTAGTAGGGATGCAGGGCTGCGTGCCACCTGCCAGGATGCCAGGAGTAGCAGGCCATAGGTGGCCACTCTTTCCTTCCCCGCCTGGCCGCCACCCGCTCTCCCTCTTCCGGAGACGTACGATGGCTACTTCCATTGTTATTATCTATGAAATTATGTCGAAATTGGCTTCTAAACCTGCTGTTAGTTGCCTCTATAATATTTTCAGTGTTTTTCAGTAAATACAGAAACCGAAAAAAAAATACCAAAACTGAATTTCCTCGAGACTGATTTTTAGAAGAAACCAATTGGTACATGTTTTTTGAGGAACTGAATTTCTGTGGGAACAAAGAACCGGACCGACCGGTTTGGAAATACCTAATGGCCAGGCCTAGTCAACTATGGGTGTTGTTCCCTACAGTTAATTATGGTGTTGTTCCCGATACGGCAATGGGGGAAGAAGATGGAATTCTTATTTTAGTCAAGGAAGACAGGTTAGTTGACTTGTGGCGTGGGAGCAGTGCAAGTATACTCAGTAAGTTGATAATGTCCGTGAACTTTACTATTAATTAACTGCTTGTCACTTGTGGTAGCAGTGGTTCTCTCCAATCTCAACAAGCGCGTTAGGTGCGGTCCTGATGATGTCTGTTACCTGGAATTTTCTCTGTTGAACGGGTCATCATCTGGATTGTTTATGGCGCGCGCATGTAGTAGTGGGCGGCTACTCAATTGTAAAGTGTTGTTCAAGCCTCATAGGAGTGGCTAAATGACCTGAGGGAGGGAGTATTATAAAGCAGGCCAAGCAACAATGCAATGATCAACGCAGGTCTTGTTGCATTGCGATGGCCTTCCAGACCGATAAGCTTCCGCTGCGACCAAGCTGCATCCCTTGTTCTTCCAGCACGATCCTGCTCCTCCTCATATGCTTCCTTGTAGTACTCTGTCGTTGCTCTGGCAGTGGCTCCGATGACCAGAATTATTACACCCTGAGCTCTGCATTCAATCAGACGGATGGCGGCCTCCTTTTCATCGCCAATCCAAATACTACCATACGTAAGGTGTCAGGTGGCCTGGGATCTTACATCAGAGGTAACGATTCCCACAATCTGTCATTCAACTTGTCCGACAACGGCTTGTTCTTCATCCCTCATCCCATCTTACTATGGGCGTATGGCGATGACGGGGTGACCTTCCATGAGGCATCGTTCAACATCAACTTCACTATGAGCATCTACCAGCCGGAGAACCAGACAAAGAGCACCCTGGTGTTCGCCATCCAACCTTCACTCGTTTATTATATAGGGTATCCCATTTCTTCTCCACCGATTGGGACCTCCAGCCACACATCGTCATCGTCGTCCAGCAACAGCACTGTGGCCGGCAGCCATGTCTCTGCTCAGACCACCACCGTTTACGGGAAAATAAATGATCCCCGTAATAAAACAAATAGAGTCGCCGCCGAGCAAGTAAGCTTGGTACAGATTGACATAGAGTCGCCGCCGGGCAATTCCTCCGGACTGGGGAGCAGGTACAGCGTGTGGATCGATTATGACCGCATCGAGCACAGCATCTCCGTCTCCGTCGATGCTACCCAAGGAACACCGAGCACGGCCACAGCCAACGGGGTCCTCAAACTCAGCAGCATCATGACACCATTTGCATCCTTGGGCTTCTATTCCACCATGGGGCAACTCTTGCAGCTTAACGCATGGAGCTTGACGGCCGAAAGGCTCCCCTATTCCTACTCCTATCCCTCGCAGGGGAAGCTCAAGGGGAACAATGGCAACGCCATCATATTGTCCTCGGTCCTTGGATCCACGGCTGCTGTTGCCATCACTGCGACTGTTGTATACGTCTACTTCAACTCCAAGTACAGGAAGTGGATGAAGGAGCAGGACAAGCTCGCCAAAACCATGCAGCGCCTCCCTGGGGTGCCAACCCAGGTCGACTACGCCGACATCAGAAAGGCCACCAAGAACTTCCATGACACCATGAAGCTCGGGAAGGGCGGAGTTGGGGCTGTGTACCGATGCACGCTCCCCGCTGCTTCCTTGAGGATGGGGCGAGGGATGGAGGTGGCAGTGAAGAAGTTCATGAGGGATGTTGAGGACCGACGCTACGACGACTTCCTGGCGGAGGTTAGCATCATCAACCGTCTACGCCACAAGAACATAGTCCCACTCGTCGGTGAGTAACTAGTCACACTGCATGCCCTCTCCCCTATCTTCCTTTTACATGTGGACTATTTAATTTGTCTATCGTATTAATGGCGCCTAAACGGTCTAGTGCTCCTTTATCATTTTCATTGTTTTATTATAAAGTAGTCTAATGACACTTTAATTAACAAGCAGCCCTAGACGACTGACTGACTAAATGTTTTGTCTGTACCAGCAAATATACATTTAAATACTTAAATAGCTAAAGCACGCTATACTCTGTCGTATAAAGATAGTTTTGTTTCCTTTCCTTGGTTGACTATTAGGTCGGGTAGCCTTGTGCCAGCTCAGGAACTTCCCAATGTTGGCTAACCTAAACAATCGAGAGATCAAGCAATGCAGGGAGAAAGAACGCAAGAACACAATGTGCACGATGGCAACTGCCCGGATGACGACCGGGAGACAATGCCCTTTTTCACTCTCGATAACAATGAGTACAATAACGATTACAAAGTGTCTAAGGAGCTAACTCACTCCTTGACGCACCCACTACTTAACCCAGTAAGTGGTTTTGCTAACACACACAGAAACTGTAACAATCACACGATACATGTTGCCACAATGCAACTGACTCGACACAGACGCACCCTAAATATGGTCACCGCAGCGACAACCGTTCCCGCCTTGCGCCTGGATTCAAACGAGCGCGCCCGAGCTCCAACTTCCCGCTCCTGCTTAGCTCCTGCTCCAAGGTCACTTGGCTTCAGGATTACACCAACAATCTCTCCCTAATCCTGAAGCCCACTGAGATCACTAACTCCAAGCAAGTGTCTCATGACAGCAAGCTTGCCTGCTGGTAGAGGCTTGGTCAGAGCATCAGCTTTCCGTTCCTCTGTACAAACTCTCTTCACTGCAATCTGCTCCCTCTCCACACACTCTCTAATGAAATGGTACTTAATATCTATGTGTTTGCTTCTACCATGGAATATTGGGTTTTTCATCAGAGCTATTGTAGAGTTATTGTCAACAAACAATGTCACCATTTTGGGCTCCTTTGCAGTGATTTCAGCCATCAAACTCCTTAACCACAAAGCCTGCATTGCTGCAAAAGTGGCCGCCATGAACTTTGCCTCACAGGAAGACAATGCCACGGTCTTTTGTTTCTGAGAGCACCATGTGATCAGGCTTTCACCAAGGTAGAATGCCATACCAGCTGTACTCCTCCTTCCAACCAGATCACCACCCACATCACTATCAGTGTATCCCACTAACATCTCCTCTGATCCTCCTTGAGTATAGACCAACCCAAGATCAACTGTACCCTTCAAGTACCTGAGGATCTATTTGACTGCATTCATGTGCATTACTGTGGGCTTCTCCATGAATCTACTGGCAATTCCTACTGAATAGGCCAAGTCTGGTCTTGTGTGCAACAAGTACCTTTGTCACTGTGCAGCTTTGCTCCTAGATCCATTGGAAACTTTGTTGCATTACACTAACCCATGCCAAACTGATCAAATACCTTCTTTGCATAACAAGTTTGCTTGACAGTGGTAAAATCTTTATACTGCCCAACTTCTATGCCCAAGTAGTAGGAAAGCAACCCAAGATCAGACATCTCAAACTCACTTGTCATCTGCTTCTTAAACTCATTGATCTTTGCTGGGTCAACTCTAGTGACAATTAAATCATCCACATATACTCCAAGAATGATTGCATTTTTTCTTTCACCTCTGATATAGACAACTTGTTCACTTGCACATCTCCTGAACTTGAGTTTCTTCAGGCTTTTGTCCAGCCTTACATTCCATGCTCTAGGGGCTTGCCTGAGACCATACAAGGCCTTGCTTAGCTTCAGAACATGTTGTTCTTTCCCCTTCACCACATACCCTTCAGGTTGTGATACATACACCTCTTCCTCAAGCTCTCCATGCAAGAATGCTGACTTCACATCAAGATGATGCACTTGCCAACCTCTGTTGGCAACCAATGCTAGGATAAGCCTCACTGTATCAAGTCTGGCAAGAGGAGCAAACACTTCATCAAAATCAACTCCCTTTTTTCTGAACATAGCCCTTTGCTACCAACCTAACCTTGTGTTTCACCACCTCACCATCTGAATTTTTCTTCAATTTATACACCCACTTCAAACCAATGGGTTTGTGCCCAACTGGTAGCTTACACAAATTACAGGTTTTGTTCTTCTCAATAGATTGTATCTCCTTATCCATAGCATCATCCACTCTGCAAAACCTGCAACCTCTTGATAATTTGTTGGTTCCTCCATTTCCACCAATAGTGCTTCACCATCTAAATCATACATCAATTCAACTACTGAAAAATTCTGATAAATGTCAGACAGGCTTCAGAGCTCTCCCCAATTGATGCACTAGCACCTGCCGATGGAATGTCAAGCTCAAACTGTGGTTGCACAACAGGTGTTGAAGTACTCCCTAGAATTAGGCCTGTTGTCGGATTTCTATCAGTGTTCACAACAAGGCTGTGCTCACCAGCACCATTTCAGTTTGAGCTCCTAGAGACTGTAGCATTTCTGGCACACCACCACTGCTACTTGTTGTTGTCTGTGACTAACTCCCACCATCTCCTGCTGCTGCATTTGGCACTGAATCAATCACTACTACATTTCCTCCTCCTACATGCTCAACACCGACACACTGTCATCCAGCACCTGAAACTCCAACTCATCATCACCATCACATTGTGTTGACCACTTTCACTTGACATTTTCTTCAAAGACCACATCTCCACTCACAACTATCTTGTTGTGTTGAGGATCATAGAACCTGTGGGCCTTGCTTCCCTCCTCTACACCAAGGTAAACCATTTGGTGGCTTCTGTCATCAAGCTTTTTTAGGTGAGGCACTGCTGCCCTCACATTGGCAGTACACCCAAACACCCTCAAATGCCCAAGATGTGGTTTTCTCCCATTCCAAGCCTCATAGGGAGTACAATCACCCATAGCCTTAGTTGGCAAATGGTTCAACAAATAAACTGAATGCCTGACAACCTCTCCCCAAAGCCTTGTAGGGACTCCTATGTTGTTCATCATAGACTTGGCCATCTCCATCACTATCCTATTCCTCCTCTCTACAACCCTATCTTGATCCCATCACTCTCACACACATCTCTGAATGCCATTGACAGGAACTCACCTCCTCTGTCAGACCTGACAGTTTTGATCTAAAGCCCAACCTGATTCTCAGCTTTAGCTTTGAACTTGACAAATGCATCACACGCCTAATCCTTTGTCTTGAGCACATACATAGCCATCCAACGTGTACAATCATCAACAATCAACATGAAGTACCAGTTTCCTGCTGCAGTTGATGGAGTGATGGGCCCGCATCAGATCAACATGCAGCAGCTCCAATGGCTTGTTTGCTCGCCACTGCGCTGCCCGTGGAAACGGCATACAAGTCTGCTTCCCCACTAGGCACGCATGGCACACCTCCTCCGGGTGCGTGATCACCGGCACACCGTCGACCATAGACTTGTTGATGATTTGCTTGATCGACTAGAAATTGACATGTCCTAGTCGCCCATGCCACAGCCATGCCTCATCACTGACGCTCGTCAGAAAACACACTGGCGTTGTTTGATTCAGATCAATCCGATCTGATCGGTTCTAAGATCGCTCCACCTTCATGATCAACTTCACTAAAACCTTGTCACACACCTCCAAGGATATCATCGTCCATCACGATTCGATGCTCACTCTCCGTCAGCTGACCTAGGCTCACAAGGTTGCTCTAGAGTCTTGGAATGTAATAGATGCCCAAAAGCACCCATTGATCACCTGTCTTGCATATGAACAAGATCGACCCCTTCCCCTTGATCTCCACCGATGAGCCATCTCCAAACCGAACCTTCTCCATGATCCCCTCATCCAACTCTACGAACTTCTACAAATCACCAGTCATGTGATTGCTGGCACCGTTGTCAAGGTACTAGCTATTGCTGGTCTGCTCGCCGCCCCCAGTCAAATGGAGTTCAAGGAACACCTTGGCTTCTGTCAGGTTAACTGCTCTCCGCTCATTGCCTGACATCACCTCCTCTGAGACAGCAAGCATGAGCGCTTGTGGCTGCTCAACGCCCTCCGTCTTCAAATGGTGAGCCTCATCGCCCTTCTGCTCCGACGGACACCGGTTTGCATAGTGCACGTACTTGTGGCATTTGAAGCATTGGATGTGGCTTTTGTCCTTCCCACGGCCAGCGCCTTCTTTGCCTGACGCTTCACCATGCCCTCCTCGACCACGACCTCCCCCACCACAGCCTCTCCCTCTACCACGGCCGCCTCCGTCCTGTGCCTTCCCTCTCCCCGAGGAATCACCCATTGGACTTCTTCTGTCGCGCCTCCCATTCAGCCTGGGTGCGCAGCAACTGGCCACCATCGCCACGAGCATTCACTGCTCCCCATCGTGTGCGCTCCTCAAAGGCCCTCAGCCGACCCACGGCTTCGTTAGATGCCAAAGTCTTGAGATCATAAAACTGCTCGATCCTGGCCATGGCGTTGAGGAAATAGTCGGTCACGGTGTCGAACAGCTTCTTCACCATTACCAAATCCTCCAACGACCCGCCAACGTTGTTGTACCTCACCGACATCGCCGTCAGCATCCCAGCGTATTGGTCGAGCGTCTCCTCCTCCATCTTTAGTGCGTCGAACTCCGCCTTCAAGGTTTGCAGGCGCGCGTCTTTCACATGCTCTACGCCCACGAATCGCGCCTTCAGGGAATCCCAAACCTCCTTCCCTATCTTCTTCTTTGCCACTTGCATCAGCAAGTCGTCCGACAAGCACTAGAATAGGTGCGCCCGCACCTTCTTGTCCTTGCCAGCCGCCGTCTTCGACTGCTTGTCCGCCGAGCTCCCCTCCGGTGGCTCCACCACCTCCCACCACCCCTGCTCCTCCATGATCGCCTGCACCCGAATGCTCCAGCTGGTGTAATTCGTCGCTGTCAATGTCGGAAACACCTGATGGTGTCGCCGCCACTCCCTCGACCTCCATCACCACCCGCCAGCGACATGGATAAGCTTTAGATGGGAACAACCGAATGATAGTGGCTCCGATACTAGATGTTGGCTAAATTGGATCACAATCACACGGCTATATCAGTGGCTAACCTAAACAATCGAGAGATCAAGCAATGCGGGGAGAAAGAACGCAAGAACACGATGTGCACGATGGCAACTGCCTGGATGACGACCGGGAGACAGTGCCCTTTTTCACTCTCGATAACAATGAGTACAATAACGATTACAAAGTGTCTAAGCCGCTAACTCACACCTTGACGCACCCACTACTTAACCCAGTAAGTGGTTTTGCTAACACACATAGAAACTGTAACACTCATACGATACATGTTGCCACACTGCAAATGACTCAACACAGACGCGCCCTAAACATGGTTACCACAGCGATAACCGTTCCCGCCTTGCGCCTAAATTCAAATGAGCGCGCCCAAGCTCTAGCTTCCCGCTCCTGCTCAGCTCCTGCTCCAAGGTCACTTGGCTTCAGGATTACACCAACACCCAAGTAGGTGGCGGGCCTAGTTTCCTGAGTAGGGAGACGGTGCACCTGCTCCATGGCTCTTGTTCCCGCCCTTCGTCCAAGGGTTGTTCTAGTAGGTTATGACTCGGTCCGTTGGGTGGGCGCTGGCCGTCGAATCTGCTATTCTGCACCGCTGTCAGACCCAACAACCACTAGATTTGGAGAAATAAATTTGCCACCTTGCTTTCATCATACTCTAAGTAATTGGTATGGTCCATTTTGGCGATTTCCTTAGATCCCGTTGATAGGACCGAGGAGGTCGACTTAATGGAGGTGAATATTCATTTCTACCAGATCCGCACACCACTTTGGCAGATCCACCAGGGAGCTAGTCAAGAACATGGTCGAGGTGGAGGTCCATCGTGTGGTGCAGCACCTCTATGTCCATGTCATCCTCGTCGGCGACCAACTCAGCGATGTCCCACCAGCGCTTGGGCACTGTATCCACAACTCCTTTGTTGGATCCACAAAGGTGGCAACGCTCCGTGAGAAAAGGGGTGGAGTCAGCCTCATGGCCGACGAGGAGGGAACTCTAGTGCGGATCCATGTGGGAGAGAGATCGTGCGGGAGAGAGAAAAGGCCGAGAGGGAGGGAGAGGGGGGAGCGTTGTTGAGACTCGGGAATTTGGGAGAGTGTTGATTAATTAGGGAGAGAGCTTGGCTTTGTGATGGGAACGGAATGCCCAATCTTCAGTCAGGTGGACCTCAACCATAATGTGGCATTCAACTTGTCTGACTGATGATATTTTTATGGAAATACACATATAGCAATGACGGGGTGAGCTTCCATGAGGCATCGTTCAACATCAACTTCAAGTTCACTCTACCAGCTGGAGAACCTGCAGGCCAAGAGTAGCATGTTGTTCGCCGTCCACCCTTCACTCGATAATTATATAGGGTAGCTCATTTCCATATTGTCTGGGCACACATCATACTCATCCAGCAACACTAACCATGTCTCTACTGTGATCACTGCCATTGATGGGACAAGACATTTGACCCCTATAATGGTAGTTTGGTCCAGATTGACATAGTCATTGGGAAATTCTTTTTCTTCCTCCATGGGGAGCAGGTACAGCATGTGGATCAATTACGTCCACATCGAGCACGTCATATCAGTCTCTGTCGATGCTACCCAAGGAACACCGAGCATGACCGCAACTAAAGGGATCCCTAGACAATTGTGCTGACATCAAAAAGCCACAAAAAACTTCCATGACACCTTCAAGCTCGGGAAGTGCAGATTTAGGGCTATGTACTGATGCATGCTCCTTGCTGCTTACTTGAGGATGGGGCGAAGAATGGAGGTGGCCATCAAGAAGTTCATGTGGGATATTGAGGACCGACGTTATGATGACTTCCTGCAAGAGGATAGCATCATCATCAACCATCTACGCCACAAGAACATAGTCTCACTTGTCAGTGAGTACCAAAGTCACCCTGTATTCCCTCCCCCCTTTATTCTTTTTGGATTGTGAACTACATTACACTATTGACGACCCTTATTAAATGTATAGATGGCCACAAGGCACAAGGCCCATGGCCCCATGGGCCAGCCCAAGGCCTCCTATCCCGAGCCATTCATGGCATGGACCAATGCTAATTATACCTTGGGCTAGCCTGGCCCATAGCATTTGTCATGTTTGGGTTGAGAGTGTGGCTGCCCCATAGTGCCAGCATCCTATTACACATGCTAACTCATCACATATATATAATATTCTTCGTCTTCAAACCCTAGCTTCCTTCTTTTCATCCCCAATAGCCACCGTCTCAGCTGCAGTTCCCTTCCTCTTCCGCACAAGTTGGTGGTGCGGCCCCACCCAACTTGCATAGTGGCATGCCTGGCCAACTTCGTCCACGTGGCGGCGATGTCGTGGCACGGAGGCGCTATCAGCGTCCTCCTGGATTCGATTCATTTTTTACACAAGATTTTATTCGGTTTGTGTATGAGCAATGAATGTGGAGGGTGGACTTTCTAGTCTGAAATTTATGCTTCTTGTGATTGTGTTTTAGTCAGGAGTGAGGACATCACAGACCCGTGGGGCTAGTCGGGTCAGCACGGAATGGCTAACCCAGCATAATGTTGTGCCTAAGCCTTGCCTGGGCTAATGGACTAGCACATCATGATATATTAAATATCCTGGACCGACCTTAGGTGGGTTGTGCCTTATCGAGCTCGTAACATTTGGATGAGGCTGTCTGTTTGGCTATCTATGCTTAAATGGTCTAATACTCCATAATTTTCTTTGTTATTACAACGGTAGTCTAATGAAACTTTAACGTACAGCCTAAATGATTGACTAGACGTTTTGTTTGTAAAAATAAATATACAGTTAAATACATAAATAGCTAAATATTTTTCATAGTTGCATGCTATACTTTTCAACGAAAATTTAAGAAATAACTCAAGTGGTACAGACCAAAACAATTTCAGTAACCATAAGTCTAATCATTTAGAAACCTTAACAAAATTGATGCCTATAACCAAGGACATAGCTATTCAAATAGATTTATACACTACATGCAGTGTACACTTTTACCACATAGTATATGCATAAAACCGCTTTTACCATTGTGGAATATATAGGCAGTCTTACGGACATGGTGCATGCTTTTACCACATAGTATATGCAAAACACGGGATGTTACACTAAATTAGCTGGTCTTGTAGCTATAGATGATGCGTATCTTGTATGTAGGAACAAAGGCATTGGTCATGGACTCATGGTCTAGTCCTGAAAAGCATACGACATTAATACACCTTGACACCTTGTATATTCAACGAGATTAGTATTTTGTACAATGAATATCAATGCGATCTCAGATTATGTTGTGCGCAAACTTTCAGGCTGGTCCTACAACAAAGGTGAGCCACTATTGATCTATGAGTACATGACCAACGGTAGCTTGGATCAGCATCTCTTCCGAAGGGGCAGCACCAGGCAGCAGCAAGAAGACGACACAAGTCTTTGGCAGTGGCACACCCGGTACAGCATCGCCAGGGACATAGCTACGGGCCTGCACTACGTTCATCATGAGCACGAGCCCATGGTGCTGCACCGCGACATCAAGGCCAGCAACATCATGCTCGACTCGTCCTTCCGTGCTCGGCTCGGTGACTTTGGCATCGCCTGCACGGTGGCTGTCAACAGGAGTTCCGTCACCGGCGTCGCCGGCACGTTTGGCTACATAGGGCCAGATTATGCGATGAGGCACAAGGCCACGCGCCAGACTGACATCTACGCATTTGGGGTGCTCATTCTCGAGATAGTCACCGGCAAGAAGAACGGGGATGTCGTGCCTGACGACGACCACATCACGGACTGGGTGTGGCGCCTTCACCGGTAAGGGAAGCTGCTTGAGGCTGCGCACGGCGTGCTCACCGCGGAAGAGGGCCGTCAGCTGGACCTGGACGACGACAACGTTGTGGACGAGGCGAAACTTCTGCTGCTGCTTGGGTTGGCGTGCACGAACCCCAACCCATCCGATCGCCCGAGCATGGTGCAGGTGGTGCAGGTGCTCACCAAGTCGGCGCCGGCACCGGACGTGCCCCTTGAGAGGCCACCATTCGTGTGGCCGCCCATGGATTGGCGTTCACGAAACTCTGTGTATAGCACGGCGGTGAGCGGCTGGGACGGGAGCTCTGCTACTGCTAGCACGGTCGAGCTGGGGCAGATCATCGGCCAGGAATCTGGAATGGAGGAGACACCAAGTAGCATGTCGCTGCCGCGTGTTTCAGCAAATTAGATTAGATGTTCATTATATGTGTCAGTGTCATGTGTGCAAATGGTTCATTATATGTTTTCAACTCCGTCAATAAACAGAGTTCGTGATGCTTGCATCACATTGTTTTGCAGCTGTACTTTTGACCTTTTGTCAATGTTCCTCTTTCAGTAATTATTAGGGGGCAAAGTTGTACTGTTTTTGAAATTGAAACAGAATCAGTGAGAGTCAAGACCATATATACTTGCACATGCATTGATGCACAGTCGTTCCAGCTCCCAAATGAAATCTAAGACATCAGAACATACATACTAGAAGAACACAAGCAAATTCTAACATCTCTGCTATCTGGCATCTGCTTATCTAAAAAAAACTTCACTAGCCTATGAGTGTAATCAGCTAGGCGATCAAAACTTGCTTTGCTAACCGAAGAATCAAGCGGCCGGAGCCCATATATTAGTGCGTGCGGTGCAGCTATGCAACGCGAACCAAGAACGCTGTTGGCACGGGAAGCATGCGGGGTTGTGGCGCGGCGGCGGCGAAGCCCGATCCTGCGTACATGGCCTGCGGCTTCCATAGTATCTCCTCCTCCGTGTCGATATCGTTGCTGCCAGTACTGCTGCTCTCGCCGTCGTCGAGCCGCTCGGCCTGCGGCGGGCGGCGCTTCTTGTGCACGTCCCAGCGATCGGCGGACGACGCACTACAGATCGGACACTCGGTGCTGCTTGCGAGGGAAGACGTGGCTGATGAAGAGGACGACGACGACGAAGCTGGGCTCACCGCCATCTTGTGCGCGTCCCATCTCTCAGCGGAGTCGGCCCGGCCGGGCTTGGCCGGCAGCCAGCTCGCGTTCTTGCAAGGGGATTCGTGTCCGGCGGCGCTGCTCCTGACGCTATCGGTAGAACGATGGCCTGATGATGATGACGACTCTGAGGACGCTAGGCAGGCCGGCTTAGCCTTGTGCGCGTCCCACCTCTCGTCAGAGTCGTCGCGGCTGGGCTTGGGAGGATGGCGGCGACGCACGGCGTCGGGAGCAGCGGCAGCATCTTCCACTTGGGCGGGGTCGGGAGCAGCGCCGGCAGAGCTGCGTGTGCCACCTTGAGGTGCACGCGGGCAACAGGGATCGCCATGGATCGAAGACGGAGACGCGCACTCCAGAAGGCAGAAGCGCCGCGCCGCCTCCCAAGTGAGGCGAGGAGATGGAACAGAGAGGCAACGACCGATGAGATGATTTCCGGTGGCAGGAGCAGAAACCTGGGCCCAGTTTGCTTGTCTTATAATCTGTACTTTTCAGTTTATTTTTTTAGTCGGAACAGTATTTTTTCTCACAATAAATCAGCCGGAACAGTGTTTCGGCTTGTTTTTTCAGCGAAGCGAACGGACCCTGAAATATATAGGGACCAGGACTAGGGATGAAAACGGATCGGATACGAACGGATATCACTCATATTATATTTGTTTTCATATTTCTGTTCGGATTCGGATTCGGACACGGATAGCGTTCGGATACATATACGAATACGGATTGACTCGGTTACGGATACGAATAATGAGTATCGAATACGGTATGAATCGGATTCGGAGAAGGTCGGATACAAATATCTATTCGGATATTGAGTAAAAGCAGTATATATATATATATATATATATCATACGTGCGCAAACCATTACACCACTCTATGAGTCCATAATCCATCTAGATTAAGCCGAAAGACTAAAGAGTAAAGCAACAAATAAGATAAAGATACAGATACATCATACATCAAACATCATATAAGCACTAATCTTCGCGGCATGAGTAGAAATAGCCAAGCACATTGCTTCATGGGTCTCATGGAGTCATGGTCATGGATTCAAGATCTACAATCCTTATATAGGCCATTTTTTCATTTTGAGAAAGTTTGAACAAAATGTAGTTCAAATTTCACAAGTGTGTGACATAGTTTTAGAAAGTCTGTATTAGATTTAAGAATTTGTGACTAGTGTTTGATAAAACTTTCTCAAATGGGAAAATGAGCTATGTAACAATTGTATATCTTGCTGAGATGATCAAACTTGGTATTCAGAGTTTTTTCATCTGAGGTCATTTAGTGTCTCATTTGAGCAAGTTTGACCAAGTCAAATTTGGTCAAATGAAAAAACAACACTTTGACTCTAGTATTATGAACTCTAAATGACTTCAAATTGAAAAGTTTTGAATACCAAGTTTGTTCAACTCATCAAGATCTACAATTATTGTTTTGGTCAACTTTCCATTTGAGATAGTTTGGACGGTTCAAATTTGTGATTTTTAAATTTCGATGCTTACAAACTAGTTTTCGGAACCCTAGATTGTCTCAAATTGAAAAGTTTTGAATACCAAGTTTGTTCAGCTCATCAAGATCTACAATCCTTATATAGGCTATTTTTCATTTGAGAAAGTTTGAACAAAATGTAGTTCAAATTTCACAAGTGTGTGACATAGTTTCAGAAAGTCTATATGAGATTCAAGAATTTGTGACTAGTGTTTGATAAAACTTTCTCAAATGGGAAAATGAGCTATGTAAAAATTGTAGATCTTGCTGAGATGATCAAACTTGGTATTCAGAGTTTTTTCATCTGAGGTCATTTAGTGTCTCATTTGAGCAAGTTTGACCAAGTCAAATTTGGTCAAATGAAAAAACAACACTTTGACTCTAGTATTATGAACTCTAAATGACTTCAAATTGAAAAGTTTTGAATACCAAGTTTGTTCAACTCATCAAGATATACAATTCTTGTTTTGGTCAACTTTCCATTTGAGATAGTTTGGACGGTTCAAATTTATGATTTTTAAATTTCGATGCTTACAAACTAGTTTTCGGAACCCTAGATTGTCTCAAATTGAAAAGTTTTGAATACCAAGTTTGTTCAGCTCATCAAGATCTACACTCCTTATATAGGCTATTTTTTCATTTGAGAAAGTTTGAATAAAATATAGTTCAAATTTCACAAGTGTGTGACATAGTTTCAGAAAGTCTATATGAGATTCAAGAATTTATGACTAGTGTTTGATAAAACTTTCTCAAATGGAAAAATGAGCTATGTAACAATTTTAGATCTTGCTGAGATGATCAAACTTGGTATTCAAAGTTTTTTCATCTGAGGTCATTTAGTGTCTCATTTGAGCAAGTTTGACCAAGTCAAATTTGGTCAAATGAAAAAACAACACTTTGACTCTAGTATTATGAACTCTAAATGACTTCAAATTGAAAAGTTTTGAATACCAAGTTTGTTCAACTCATCAAGATCTACAATTGTTGTTTTTGTCAACTTTCCATTTGAGATAGTTTGGATGGTTCAAATTTGTGATTTTTAAATTTTGAATAAATATCCGGATAATATCCGTTTTTAAATATCCGGATATATCCGATACTTATCCGGATTATCCGATATCCGCCGGATATCGATGATATTACATCCGTATTTGATATCCGCCTAAGATATCCGTTTTAGTATCTGTATCCGAAAAAAAAACCGGATATCCGAGTAACTATCCGAATAAGTGTTCATATTTGTTCGGTTGAACGGACGGTCGAATAAATATCCGTACCGTTTTCATCCATAACCAGGACGCCTGGTGCGTCAATCCAATCCTCAAGTTTTTGTGAGGGGTGAATCGGTGTCGGACACCCACTACCGGAATCCTCAAATTTGCCGAGTGTTTTTATGTTTGCCAAGTGTATTCCCTCGGGCACTCGGCGAACAAGTTCTTTGCCGAGTGCCGCGCTAAAAACACTCGGTAAAAAAAAACACTCAGCAAACAGGGGGTTTTGCCGAGTGTAAAAAAAACACTCGGCGAAGAGGAGGTGGTTTGCCGAGTGTTAAAAAAACACTCGGCAAAGAAATAAAATCTGTTTTCTAAAAAAGAAAAAGAATTTTTTTTGCCGAGTGCTTATATCTGGAACACTCGGCAAAAAAGAAGAAGAATAAAATAAAAAAAAACTTTGCCGAGTGTCCAGATGGGGCACTCGGCAAACAAAGAAATATCCTACTTAACCGCGACCACAGCACCCCACCCCTCCCGTCCCACCCTTTCTCTCTCGTCCGGCCCCCTGGCGCTTCTCTCCTCCGGACAGGCGCGCCTCCTCCCCTACCTTCTTCCTGGCGCGGCCCCTCCCCTCCCGCTTCGCCGCCGCCCCCACCGGGCGAGATCCGGTGGCGGTGCCGCCCCCTCCTCCCTCCTCCCTCCTCCCCGGTGGCCGGCCTCCTCCTCCTTCCCTTCTTCTTCCCCTGCTTGGCCCCTCCCCTCCCTCCCTTCTTCCCCCCCGTGGCCGGCCCTCCCTTCTTCCCATTTGGATCCAGCCCTCCCCTCCCTTGGCGCGGTGGGTCTTGCAAGCGACCCTAGTAGCAGCGGGGCAATGGCCTGACAGACAGGCCCAGTGCGGCAACCCCGGCGTGTGGCGTGGGCCTTGGATCCAGTGGCTGGCGGCGACGCGGATCGATGGCGGATCCGCCGCCCGCCCTCCCTCCCTCACCGGCGACTCCCCTCCCCGGATCCGCCGCCCCTACCTCCCCTCCCTCACCGTGGGCGCCTCCCGGGATCCACCGCCCGCCCTCCCCTCCCTCACCGGTGGCGCTGGTCCTCTATTCCTTCCATTTCGAGGTGAATTTTCCTGTGATGGTGATTGGTTCCCCGATTGTTTCGATCTGTGTAGAAGAAGAGCACAGAGAGCATCAACAACAAGCTGCAGCTGGTGATGAAGAGCGACAAGTACACCCTGGGCTACAAGACCGTCCTCAAGACGCTGCGCAACTCCAAGGGTATCGATTCCATTTTTTCTCTAAGCATTGCCAACCTTTCCTTTTGATAGATCCGAATGGCATAATATTCGGGGCAGTATGGATTTGTACGAGTGTGGGTGTCTGCCTATAGAATTTATGTCTGTCGTGTTATGAAATGGTTTGGGGATTGGGTTATGTTTTCGTCGATTGTGGTACTTATTGATGTATGATGTTCTATGATGCCTTTTACGATCTGTAAATGTCATGGATGGTTTTGGTAGTGGCGATTGTTAGTATCTTCCAGCTAAATATGTTGAGGAATATGCTTTGTTTTTTTTATTGTCTGTGTATGAATTAACTTGTAGATGTACCTACGGATTTGTTTTAGGTAGTTCACTCTCAGGATTTAGAGTTTGGACATCCCATTGTATAATGGGACTGAAGTTTGCCTCTTTGGCTTGCTTTTACCACCGTCTTAGAGATGAATACAGTACCCTAGAACAATGCCAGTTTTCCATGATAGAGTTCCTTTTGACCTCTTCATATCTGGAGGACAACTGGAGGCTGCAACAATATTGTTTTCACGTTTTTTTTAGTAGGGTTATTTCCTTTTGTTGGCTGTTTTTGTTCGTTCCGTTATGTCTGAATAGTGAACGTGGTTCAATTTGCAAAATATTAGTGAGGTTTTAACTTTAGCATATAAAACTGTTGTATTGTTGCATAGTTTATGAACGGGGCTGGAGTTTGGCTCTTTGGCTTTATTTTTCTGTGCCTTTGAGATGAATGCAGCACCCTAGAACAAAGCCAACCTCCTGATTAAAGTTCTTGATTTATTCTATAAACCTGGAATACAATTGGAGGTTGAAATATTTGCTAACTTAGTACACCACAACAAGTGGTTCAAGTATGTTTGAGTGATGGGGTCGTCTCAGCATGCAGAATACTGACGAAATGTTTAATGTAGTGTTAATAATAATGATTTGTATATATTCGCTGTGTCCTGCCTCATCATAGATCCCATTTTTCTTGAACTTTCAATGTTGTTGAATCTTTCAGATTTGCTTGCTAATTATTACGTGGCTTCCTGTTAACGCTTTGTTAACATTGTGCAAACATTATTGTTTTGGCACCTGGGAACACTTAAGAAAAGGTGGCGTTGGCTTCCGAGTACATATGATTTTGAGCTCTTACAGTCTGATTCTGATGTCTGTATTCAGGAAAGCTGATCATCATCGCGAACAACTGCCCTCCACTTAGGAAGTCTGAGATTGAGTACTATGCTATGCTGGCCAAAGTTAGCGTGCACCATTTCCATGGAAGTAAGACCACCTTCATCCTTTCAGGATTATCTATTGCAAGTTATGTTTGTTTTTAGTTATTTGGAGTTGTACTTGGCACCACTCATTTAATCGACTAAGGTTGGCGTTGTAAATTTTGCTATTATGTGTTCAACCCATTGTTTTGTTGTCATTTCAGACAACGTTGATCTTGGCACTGCCTGCGGCAAGTACTACAGGGTGTGCTGCCTCAGTATCATCGACCCAGGTTCGTTTCTGTTAAATTGTCATTATCTTCTTCCGCTCGGAACTGTCACTGAACAATTGTTACCTCCTGTAATGTCTCTGCTCCAGGTGACTCAGACATCATCAGCACCACCCCTGGCAACCAGTGAGTGAAGAGTCAGGAGCTTCGCCTGTCACTAGTTGAGATGAGATATAGGGCTCAGACTTCCGCTGCAAGCCCTATAGCCATTTCTTTTTTATCTTTTAGTTATGTAATTTTGCTATCATGTGTCCATCTACCATACTGTGATACTGATAATACCTCGTATGGCTGCTATGTAAGGCATCACTACACCAAACTGGATTTGCCTTGGCGGCCAAGATTTTACTTGGCGGCTAAAATTGAGCCGCCAAGGAATATAACATTTCCTTGGCAGTGGCAGAA
Source organism: Miscanthus lutarioriparius (assembly GCA_904845875.1). Classification (NCBI taxonomy): domain Eukaryota; kingdom Viridiplantae; phylum Streptophyta; class Magnoliopsida; order Poales; family Poaceae; genus Miscanthus; species Miscanthus lutarioriparius. The sequence continues at coordinate 115,122,969 of CAJGYO010000010.1, read as the reverse complement.
AACCGCCAAGAGAATGTAATTCCTTGGCTGTTATTATAAACCGCCAAGGAAAACGTGGGTTTCCTTGGCTGTTTATGCAAGCTGCCAAGCAAAGGATGGATTAACTTGGCTGTTTTGACAAACCACCAAGAAAAAGATGGGTTTTCTTGGCTGTTTCCACGAACCGCCAAGAAAATGATGAGTTTCCTTGGCTGTTTTTAGGAACCGCCAAGAAAAGCATGCATTTACTTGGCTATTGTCATCAGCTGCCAAGTAAACAAGGTATTTCCTTGGCCATTCTTTAATGAGCCGCCAAATTAATAATTCATTTTCTTGGCGGTTTCTATTGAGCCACCAAGTAAATTTAATATTTTCATATATGTATTTTAAGCCAACAAGCTAATTGCCCATTGTATTGGTGGGATATTTCTTATGATACATGCATTTGTATGTTAGTATGACAAGTTTGTCTTAAACTCTTAGGTGGCCATCTTGCTTAATAGCTACGAGGTCATTGCCTCATAAGTATATACACCCTGACTCAATGTAACATATACATCCACTACCCTCTGTTGTTGCTCGACGACCTCAAATTGTGTGCATGTCCTCCACTTCTCCACCCTCCGATTCCATGCCCATCGGCACACATCTTTGCGCATAAGGTCATCCACTTATGTGCAGTTGGCACCTCACCGTACGTGCAGTCGCCTAGTACTAGGAAGCTGTTTGTGCCCTCATCGAGGGGCACACGGCACTCATGAAGGGAACAATGGTGAGATTTGCGACACGACTGACGTAATCGCTAATGATAGTCTATTGCATCCGGACATTGAAAGATGACTACACAATGGAGCAACCACATATAAAGGATGCACAATATCACCTGTTTGGACCACTAATGGGCTGAATTTGAATCATACAATTAAAGAAACAAACACACCAGTGAGAAGATAATGAATTATTCTCTAATACATAAACTCAATCTTGCTAGGCCACATGCCAACAAAAACATGCAAATATTGTTTTATAGTTTAATTTGTTTGGGTGCGTGTGTTTGTTGAGTTGTGATCCAAATTCAGTTATATACAAGATAAAGGCTAACTTCTGACGGATCGTCACCTATTAGGGTTTCCATCTTTTTATATACCTCCTGTAAACCACCGTTTTGGGATAAGTCAAAAAGTTGTAAATCCCCGACGTTTGATCTGCTGTTCTTCGTTGTTTATATTGCCTATCGTTTGTAACATGTTTCTCATGTGCTGCATCCCTACCGATACAGACTGTTTAAACTGTACATAAACAGACTGTGTATGACAACATGTATGAATGGAATTTGTTCTAGTTTAACTCTAAACACTTTGGTGGCACGTACAAGCAGGTTGAGATCCTGATCGTCCAAGCTTCTTGTTCTACTCTCTTCCTTGTCAACACCAAAACGCTGCCACGAGCAAATTTTCCATCGCCCAAAACTGAAACGCGCCCACGAGCGAGCATACCGCGTCGCACTCCCGCCCAGGGCGCCAAAAATTCTGTCCCACGCGCGTACCCATCTGGATAAGGTCCAACCCACACTCTCGACGCCCTCCCCATCCCACACTCCCGCCGCCCTCCCCCTCCCACACTCCTGCCGCCGCCCTCCCATCCCTCCCAGCCATGCAGCCGCCCCTCCCCTCCCTACCGCCGCCGCCCACACTCCCACCGTCGCCCCCTCCCCTCCCTCCTGGCACCGCCACCCACACTTCTCCTTCCCTAGCTCCCGCCTGGATAAGAAGAAACCCTAGCGGTGCCCTCCCCCCTGCCACACTCCCGCCGCCCACACTCCCGGCGCTGCCGCCCCCTCCCTTCCCTACCGGTGCCAACTCGACCAGACTCCTCCAAATCCGTTTGGTACGTACACTTCTTTTTCTTGAATCAGTTTGTTCATCTTGCTCCGTGCGAAGTGAGAAAAAATGAAGTCCACATGAGATAGATTCTTGATTGATTTCTGTTGATAGAGGCTGGATTAGTTTTTTATTCCAAAAATAGGTTTGAATCCTCGGGTAGCTGGGTAAGCAAAAGGGTGAACTAGAGATGTTTAAATCTGATTTCCTCGCTCACAATTTTTTCAAGGGTCCCCGCCTGTGAGGAGCCAATCATTTGTTCGCTCTGTCGTGCATCAACACTAACTGGATTGAGGAGAGGAACAAGTGACACCACACTGTACATTAGGGACCTTGCTGATCAGATTCGAGGACAATTGAAGAAGGCACTGCTTCCCTCTCCCACGAACTGCAAACCTTTCCGATTGAATAGCAGTAAGTATCAGTTGACTAATGCATTTTGATTGAATAGCAGTAGTGTTTTAGACATTGGCTAGAATGCACTTGTTTGTTAAGCTGCATACTCAATCCTTAATTTGGCAGAAAAGAATCTTATTGCTATTTCAAATTTTTTAGTTGGTATGTGACAAATTATTTCTATTTGCCTATTTGTTCTGTGACTATTATTTGTGTCAGATTGTTGTGACATTGAAACATATTTTATTTTTAAAACAGAACAAGAATAATGGTAGACCGTGAATGGATGTATAGTGGTTGGTCTCGTGGGCAGCCTCCTTCTCATGAGTGGATTGAAAACACAAATAAGTTTCTAGACCACGCATTCTCTATGTTGAGTCTGGTTGAAAATGACACCATTAAGTGCCCGTGTGCCTTTTGTCGAAACTATGCTAGGCATAAAAGGTTTGATGTAGAGATGCACTTGTGGAAACATGGGTTTAGGGATGACTACAAAATATGGACATCACATGGAGAGAGTCATGTTGAAGTTGGAAGTGATGAGAGTTCTGAGGAAGCTCATCGCATGGATGATATGTTAGTTGACCTAGGTGTTAACCATGGACCTACAAGTGACGATGAGCTCACACCCTCAGCCCAGGCCTTTTATAGGATGGTTGCTAGTGCTGATCAACTGGTCCATGAAAACACAACACACTCATCTCTTTTTACCGTGGCACGTTTGCTAGCTTTAAAATCACAGTACAATATGTCAATTGCACACTTTGAAGCAAACTTAGAGCTAATCAACGAACTGCTACCTCCAAAATCTAAGGTTCCCAAGGACTTTTACCAGTCAAAGAAATTATTGGAGGGTCTAGGTATGTCATATGTAAAAATTGATGTCTGCTATAACAACTGCATGCTTTACTACAAGGACAATAAAAATAAAGACAAGTGTGATGTTTGTGGTACCTCAAGCTATGAGGAAGGCCAAAGTAGAGTCCCACGTAAAGTCTTGTGATACCTTCCCATCACAGATAGACTACAAAGATTGTATGCACATGAAAGGACAGCAAAGCTGATGCAGTCTCACAAGCAGTCCAGATCTGGTAAGATCTTGCACCCATGTGATGGGGAAGCATGGAAACAGTTTGACAAAGACTTCCCAGATTTTGGTTGGGACCCTAGGAATGTGCGCCTTGCTGTGGCAACAGATGGTTTTACACCCTTCAGTATAAATGCAGCTCCCTATTCATGCTGGCCAGTTTTTGTTACTCCATTAAATCTTCCTCCTAGTACAATCATGAAATCAGAGTACATATTCCTTGCCCTTGTAGTGCCTGGTCCTGAACATCCCGGAAAGAAACTAAGCATATTGATGCAACCTTTAGTCGATGAACTGTTGAGCTTGTGGGGTGGTGTTAAAACTCAGGAGTGTAGCCTATCTATGGTCGATCCATGATTTTCCTGCTTATGGTAACTTTTCTGGATGGAGCACTCATGGTAGGCTTGCATGCCCAGTTTGCTTGTGTGATAGTAAAGCATTCCGACTACATAATGGTCGCAAAGCATGCTGGTTTGATTGCCATAGGCGCTTCTTACCTACAGACCATGAATTCAGATCTCAAGCTAATGCATTTAGAAAGAACACAGTGGTGCATGATGAGCCTCCAAGACATTTGTCAGGGGAGGAAGTCCTAGCCCAAATTAACATATCGGTGGCTGATACAGATAACTTTGGTATATTGCACAATTGGACACATCTTAGTTGCTTTTGGCAACTTCCATACTTTCATAAATTGTTGCTACGGCACAACATTGATGTGATGCATAATGAGAAAAACATGGGTGAAGCTATATGGAATACATGCTTTGATGTACCTGAGAAGACTAAAGATAATGCTAAGGCTCGGAGAGATCTAGCTCAAATTTGCAACCGTCCCTCACTACATTTGAAGTTAAAGCCAAATGGAAAATGGGATAAGCCCAGGTCCCCATTTTGCATTAATAAGAATGACAAGCCAATAATCCTTAAGTGGTTTCAAGAACTCAAGTTTCCTGATGGTTATGCAGCTAACATTAGAAGAGGTGTGAACTTGACTTCAAGGAAGATCTTTGGGCTAAAAAGCCATGATTATCACATTTTCATGGAACGCTTACTTCCTGTTGCATTCCGTGGTTTCCTTCTAGAAAATATATGGATGTGTTTGGCAGAGCTAAGCTTTTCTATAGGCAGTTGTGCGCCAAAGAGCTGAACCATGACACCATATGCTCACTAGAACAGCAAGTTGTTGTTCTTATTTGCAAAATGGAGAAGATATTTCCTCCAGGTTTCTTCAATCCTATGCAACATCTGATTGTTCATCTTCCTTATGAGGCTAGACTAGGAGGTCCTGTCCAAGCCCGTTGGAACTATCCATTTGAGAGGAAAATCCAACAGCTTAGGAAAAAGGTACGGAATAGAGCTCGTGTTGAGGGTTGCATCGTTGAGGCTGAATTAGTTGAGGAAGCCACAAATCACCTATCTCTTTATTTTAAGCCCAATGTCCGATCAGTTAGAAACAAAATTCCTCGATATGATGATGGTACTTGTACCTTTGAAAGTTCATGCAACCTTCAAATCTTTCAATACCCTGGCCGGTGCATTAGCCCTCGGGGTGTTCGTGCACTCTCAACAGAAGAGTATGAGGCTGCTTTCCTATATGTTTTGACAAACATGCCGGAGATGGACGAACACTTCAAGTAATATACACTTTTTTCCTCCAAACTATAATCTATTTTCTATAAATATTATTAGTGGCTGTATTCTAACTTACTTTGCTCTTCCAAGTAAATTTCAGAAGGAACAATGGAAGAGCAGAAATAGACCAACACCTGAACAGCTCAGGGATTTGAGGTTAAATGGGTGGAAGAGTAGCCGAGGGAAGCGTGGGCCTAATTTCTTTGATTGGTTCAAAGAAGAAGTAATCCAACTAAAACCTTTCATATTAAGTACTGTAACATTTTGCTTCTAACTAAAACTAACATATCAAACTATCACTAATTTGTAGTGCATGCAGACAGCTGGCATTGATACTGCATTATGTCATCTATCTTATGGTTTTCATAGAAGAGTAACAAGCTATGGGTGCTATGATGTGAATGGGTACAGATTCCGTTCAAAGGAACATGAGAGAACTAAATCAGGATTAGCTACAGTTAATAGTGGTGTTTGTGTTTCCTGTGTCGATGATGACAATAATGAGATGGAGTATTATGGTGTTATTAAGGACATCATAAAAATAAAATGGGAAGGGAGTTTGCAACTAGAGATGGTTTTGCTTGATTGTGATTGGTTTGATCCAACACCAAATGGAACTAGGCGTACTGAAAAGTTGGGTCTGGTGGAAATTAAGCATGCTGCTAGGCTTTCTGTTTTTGAACCATTTGTTATGGCAAGTCAAGTTAAACAAGTGTATTATTTACCTTATGCCTGTAAGAGTAGAGCAGATCTATAGGAGTGGTGGGTTACATATCAGGTTACTCCACGTGACTATGTTTCCCCAGATGACAATAGTGATGAATCAAGCCCTCCCACTGGGCTTGTACAAGAAGTGTCATTTTTTCAAGAGGAGGGATTGGAAGGCACATTTGTCATTGATTTGGATATTGAGCTAGATAATACAACTCCTGTTGTTTCAGATGAGATAACTGATCCTAAGGATTTGGAATTTTTGTCAAAATTGAATATTGAAGGTGATGGTGAAGAAGCACTGGATGATACATACGAAGAAGATGAAGATGATCAAGATGAAGATCATGACGAGCTGCTGCATGAACATCCAGCTTATGATCCAAATGATTATTGAACATTTTTAGCTTACTTTCTTGTTGTAACTGCCATTGTATGCCTTTAACAACTTGTGTACGTTTTGGAACTAAACATGATTTGTGCTGATGCATCCTTTGCATGTGTTGCTGCATAATCCATGTTATGTGCAGAAAGTGTCCTTTACATGTGTTGTTGAATATTCCTGAAAATATATCCTTTTGTGCATGAGATATACAATGTACTTATCGCTTTGTTGATGATAATGCAGGAGATGCACTTCCTTCGCACAAAAATCTTACGAGCAAGTAGGGTGCGCAAGGGGTGGGAGCAATCAAAGCAGGTTTTAGTGATGGTGGCATTTAGTCCAACGAAGCAAGGGAAATCAAAGGTGTCGATCCAGCAAAAGCAAGGGAGCTCATGTAGGGAGCTACGAGAGGAGCATTGCTGGTGGTAAGTTCAAAAGAGTTAACACTGTATATTTGGAGCTCATACCGAGAGCTTAGGAAGGAGTAGTGCTAATGGTGTTAACTCCATAATGGTTGCTGAAGGTGGTGTTAACTCCACAATGGTTGGAGCTAATTGTGAACACTCTGAGAGGAACAGTGCTAATGGTGCTAGCCATGGTGTCAACACTCAACTGAATGGTGCTAGCGATGGTGTCAACTCTCAACTAAATGGTGCTAGCGATGGTGGTAACTCCCATGTGAATATTGGTTCCAAGTGAGTCCTTGGGGATGCTCCAAAAAAAGGGAGGGCAAAGATGTCTCGGACAGAATTGAAAATGGCCCCACGCAGTGGGAGGGTGGAGCTTGCACCTAAAGGTCATTGGTAAGTGCAAATGAGCTCATTTCTGTGTAGTACCATAGTCTTGTCATTCTGCTACTAATTGGAATCATGAATATGTACAAGTAACATATGAATTTCTTTGTAACAGTCAGTTCAAATATGTTGCTTATAACCCTAAGGTCCTCAAGTATCCCTCACAAGTGGGAGCTATTCTGAAACGGGAGTACCCAGGCATTATCAAGGTATATGATGAGCAGGGCAATGTTGTTAAACAACACCCAACAATGTCATGGAATGATTATTATTGGAAAAAGAATAGAGATGGAATTTGTTATGCCAGTAGAGTAAAGCAGGAGTTCTGGGTTAGTAATCTATCTAACTTCTAATTTTATGGATTCTGATATTTTTCTCACATGTATACCTATCTGACTGTCTTACTTGGCCTTGTCCTACATATGCAGAAGTTGTTTATAGTTCAACTGCGACATAGGGTTACTGCTGACAAAATTTTAGAAGCATATCTAGTGAGAAGAGTAAGCAATATGGTGTATCAACTCCGTCTGGAGGCTGTCAAGATGTACTTTCACCTAAGGGATGAGACATGTGATGATACACGAGCACGCACCATTGAACTTACGTAAGAACAGTACCTGACTTGTCGGTTGGAATGGTGCAGTAAATCAGCTTGGGCATGGTTCTGCAAATACTGGACTAGTGATGAGTACAAGAGAAAGAGAAAGATAGCCCAAGATTGTTGCAAGAGTTCTGAAGATAATGCTCAAAATAGAGGAGGTTCAAGGAATTTTTCGGAGACACAACTCCTGGTATAAGAATTCCTTGTATCTTGCCTAATTAAACCATTGGCCTCTACAAAGTTTTCGCTTGCATAATTTGATGTTTCTGTTCTTGTAGGAACATACTTTCGGCCCCGAGAAGAGTGGCACTTTAAATACATACGATGTAATGAAAACGGGATTCAAAATTGTAGACAGCACTAGAAGGGCTAGTCCCATCCCCAGCCAGAAAGCGCAAAAACGCTTGGTATGCTTTGCATTATTTACTTGATTATCTCCAATGTAAATGTCCTTGTCAGTAGCAACTAATCAGTTTAATTCTTAGAAAATATCTTACAAATGTAGTAGTTCGATCATATAATGCTTATTTGATTATGTGCACATGGGCATTGTTAGAGTATATACTCATTCCTACAACATAAAATTCAAAATCTGCTTATTTTTCACATGTCATGATTTTTTGCTTATTTTAGGATGACTACAGACAACTAGTTTCAGATGAGAATTCACAAGAATTGGATGGAAAGGCGTTGCACATTGTAGGAAACGGGATGAAGCATGGGCGTGTTCCAATAGGCGATGGTGCTGTGGACAAGGCAATTGTTCTAATACATAGTAAATAAAAGAGGTTTTAAGCCAATCAATCCCTCTGATTATGATAGGGTGCTCAAAGAAAATGAGCAAATTGAAAGAGACTAATGGGATACTCTTTGAAGAAAATAGTGTTAATCGTGCGTTGATCATGGTAATATTTTTTCATTGCTTCTAGCAAATAACATGTTCGATTTGGGTAATGCTCCTATGCATGCATTTGAATGTAATACTCATGTGCCTTTTTAATTACAGACAATGTATTACGATTTTGGAAGAGAACCACTGCAGAAACATTGCGGCATCTAGAAAGTATTGATGCGCGTCGTCAACATGTTACAAATTTTACTGAATGCTTGTACAATTAATGTTTTGTGTCTAGAGGACATTTCATCTAGAGAATTAATATTGTTTGCTGCCAGAATGCCAATTTGAGTTGCGGCGGTGAAAATGTGGCTTCTTCGATTAGTAATGGCAACCTTAGATTTAAGTTCATGGTAAGGTAGCCAAGATTAGTTTGACTTGTCTGATTCCCCTCAGTTTTGCTTGGCAAATACCCTTTAGTTCATTTGGTCAGCTCCTTAAGCATCAAGTACTTTATTCAAAGATCAAGTAAAACTATGCTCTGCTAGGTCCATCTTCATATTTCTTAACAGCTCATAGTACTGCTAGGTTGAGTTGACAAAAAGTAATCCTTCTGTTCTTCATATTATGGATTATGTAATCCTTCTGTTGCTGCCCCTTTGCTTTCTTGGCTGGGTAGTAACTATGTAGGTGCACATGGTTTGCACATCATCATGGAGATTTTACTGATTTTGCAGACTGCTGCTTCCCCACATGGTTGCTCCCACTCAGTTGATGACAGGCGCAACGGTGAGAACATTGATGAAAGAGATGATGATGGAAACAACTTCCATGAAGACAATGAAGATGGTGATGGTGAAGATGGTGATGATTCTGACTCCGAAGGAAATGGTGATGGCGATCCTGACCAAGAAAGGGAGGCTGATGAGGAAGCCTTCGAAGGCGATCGTTGATGACAGTTGCATTGTCGACAGTGACCAACTAATGCCAGCAACTCCTAGTACCTGCCGTGTCATGCTGACTTCTTTTGGTCTATTTTGGTACAGCTAACATATGATGTGTGGCTGAGCTTTTGCAAAGTCTTTTGTGAATGTGTGATAATGACATGTAGGCAAGATAAGATACTGCCATCTAGATTATATGTAGGCGGGATGCATGTGCTGCTGACATGTTTGCCCTATATAAAGTGGACAGTACGTACTGGTACTGAGCAAGTGGATGTTGGACATATGATTTGTATTGTTGTTGCTATCAGATTTGTGGCTACCAAAATATTGAGTTTGTTTGTATTAACTTGGCAGAGTAAGCTGTCAAGGAAATTAGAATTGTCTTGGCCAATGTATTATGTTTTCCTTGGCAAATGAAGGCTGCCAAGGAAATGTATTAACTTGGTTGTTTTGGACGGCCAAGCAAATAGTTTAAATTGGCGGATGCTGCTGCTAAGGAAAGAAATTTACTTGGCTGTTGTAAACTGCCAAGGAAAGGTATTTTCTTGGCTGTCCAAAGCCGCAAGTAAAGAAATTTTCTTGGCTGTCGATGGTAGCCAAGCAAAGAATTTTTCTTGGCTGTCGAAGGCAGCCAAGGGAAAGAGTTTACTTGGCAGTCGAAGGCAGCCAACGAAAAGAGTTTACTTGGCAGTCGACGGCAGCCAAGCAAATAAATTTCCTTGGCAGATGTACCCTTTCCTTGGCGCATTGAAAGTTTTATCAGCGTCCTATTTACCTTGGCAGCCAAACAGCCAAAGAAACAATTCTTGGCCGTCAGCTGCCAAGGATATCGTTTTTCCTTGGCTCTCTAGGCTTGGCGGGCTTTGCTTGGCGGTCGGCCGCCAAGAACAATTACCTTGACGGTAAACCTATATTCCTTGGCGGTTTTAGGCCGCCAAGACAATTCCTGATTCTCGTAGTGCATATCCATCTTGTTTGATGAGATCATTATTATTTTTTCTTTGGAAAATAGGTTTGCCGTGTGTAATTTTCAAAAACACTCGGCAAACAATAATGGCATGCAGAGAAAAAAAAATTCTTTGGAAAATAGGTTTGCCGAGTGTAATTCTCAAAAACACTCGGCAAACAATAATCCTTTGCTGAGTGTATTTTGAAAAAACACTCGGCAAACCACTTTTTTCTTTGCTGAGTGTCAAATTTGACACTCGGCAAACCATTTGCCGAGTGCGCGATAAAAAACACTCGGTAAATAGCTGTTTGTCGACACTGTAGATACCGTGTGTTGTTTGTCGTGTGTTATACTCGGCAAAGCCTTTGCCGAGTGTTTTATAGTCTTTGCCAAGTACCTGTGGCACACGGCAAAGTCAATGTCTCCAGTAGTGACCGGAATTCATTCGGGACTAGACACATGGCGCCACGCCATTTTCTCCCAATCGGATTCAGAGCTTTCTGCATCGACGCTCTGTCCCCGTGCACCGTAGCAGCTCCCCTTGCTTTTGCGGTGGAGAAGGCGGCGACGACGACAACGGCGACGGCCGTCGCGCTCGCACTTGCTTTTCCTTTGCTGTCGCTCCTGTTTCAAAATTTGATGCGGTAGATTTTTATTTTGTTATACTCCCACTGTCCGTCTATGAATAAAACAAATTCCCGTTGTCTTAAGTCAAGTCAAACATTTTTATGAAAGTTTACTACTCCCTCCATCTCAAATAATAAGTTCATTCCAACTTTCTTGAGAGTCAAAGCCTCTTAAGTTTGACCAAATTTATATAATAAAATAATAACATTTATGATATCAAATAGGTATCATTAGTTTTTTCATTAATTATATTTTTATAGTATACTTATTTGATGTCACAAATCTTTGTAATTCTCTCTATAATTTTAGTAAAATTTGAGATGCTTTGACTCTCCAAAAAAATTAAAATGACTTATAATTTGAAATGGAGTATATATCTAATAATACTAATTTTGTGTTATAAATCTTGGCACTCTTTTCTATAAAATCGGTTATCGGTTAGACATAAAAAGTTTGACTTGCGAGATAAGATAATTCTAGATATTGATTTATTCAGGGACGAAGGGAGTATATTTAGCCTATTTTCTCGTACTAAATCGCTTTTCTAGGCAAACACACGAACTTCTCTAGATTCAGTAATCACTGGCGGGTCTAAACCCACCTTCACCACTGTAATTAAGCCTGACAAAGGACAATTGGTAGTGATTTGCTCGTCTATCTCCCTACCGGGTCGTTTAAGACCCGACAGTGAATCAAAGATATCACTATCAGTTCAAAGATACCAAACAAAAATAGAACAAGGATCATTGCTGGGTCTAACTTCTATCCGACAGTGATATTGTAGGGTGTCAATGTGTCATTGGTGGTTCAATGGCTTCAACCGACATTGATCTTCATCTTTCTACTTTTTATATATTTTATTATCATATTTAAATATAGATTGTTGTCTAATATTTTACATTTGATATTACAAATATATCACATATGTTTCGCTGCCATTTCTCACATCATAATACACTATAATTAGAAGGGGCTTAAATATTTCTACCCCTGTTTTGAAGCGAAACGAAGATTTTACCCTCGTTTTTTTAACTTTGTGATTTTGCTCCTGTGATTTTAAAACGAAGGAAGACTTTACCCCTGTTCTGTGAAGTCCCCCTAACGGTGTTAACTTTTGGACAAGATCATAGGCTTACCCATGCGTTTTTACCTTTATTTTATTTTGATATTTGCGTTTTTACCCCTATTTTCAAATTAACAGTTTAACAATTTTAATATGAATTAGACAGGTTTGCATTGATTAGCAGAAGCAACGGTGTGTTCCCAATTGAAATCTCACACCTGCTCAGCTGTATCATCTCGCTGCGCAATTACCAAAACCAAATGCAATGGAGTCAGATCATGGACGGCGCGACGGAGTGTCATCGCTGTTTTTGGAGTGTCTAGGGTGGTGGGTCATCTCGCTAACCCAAATCGGACTCCCTCACCAAATGCAGCGGCGCAACTCATCGTCTTCTTGGACGGCGCGACGGGCCTGCAGCTCCTCTTCGCGAAACGGCACAACTTGCAAGCAGTAGAAATTCTCAACTCCAAGCACAAGCGATGCAGACCAAGCTTCGCTTCAGCAATCAGGTCATATTCATAGGTTCCTGACAACTACACGTGTTCCCAAAGCTAATCTCTCCCAAATCCATGAGAAAAAATATTGAATAAACCAATAAAGTATGAGAGTGAATTGGTGAGATCTTGGAAGCCGCCTCGAAAGAGATCGATGCTGGAGGCCTGGAGCTGGCCTTGTGGCCGCAGCTTCAGCCCACCAGCAGTCACAATGCAGCGGCGGCGCTGGGAACAAGATCCAGCTCGGCGCAATTCGGCATCTTCCCGGACAGCGCGACGGGGCCGCTGCAGCTTCACGCGCTTGAAGATAACCGCGGCCGCCGGCCGGGGGAAGGTCGCCGGGGTCGCGGTGCCTAGGGAAGGCCTAGCCGCCGCACGCCGTGGCTGGGAGCGCTGGCTGCCCTTGCGCTGCTGCGAGGCCATTGGGGGCCGCCGCACGCCGCCGTGCCGCGGCCGCCGGATGCCCGCCAAAGGGACGCGCCGCCGCCAAGGGGAAGGTCGTAGCGTTGAAGACGAACGGGTGAGAGGCCGGCCAGAGAGAAAAAAAAACAGTCGAGGTTATTGCTGTACTTTCGCGTGGATTTCTTTTCTTTATTAATTTTTTTCTTGATTTAATCCTATCAAACTTAACACCGTGACAAAACAGGGGTAAACGGAGGCTTCAATCAAAAATCGCGGAGGCAAAATCACAAAGTTTAAAAAACAGAGGTAAAATCACATGTATATGTAGTAGGGTAGAAACACCAAATTCCCTAATTAGAAAACCATAGAGTTAAATGCATAAGGGGCCCCTGAACTTGTTAAGCGATGCCACTTAGTCTATAAAACTTAGAAAATGCATTTTGAGGTCCATAAACTTGTTAAGTGGTGCAACACAGTAATCGATATATATAGTCCAGAAATGAACATGCGATGTACCATTTTACAAGTTTAGGGATGTATAATGCACCACTTAACAAGTTTAGTCACCCAAAAATACATTTTCGAAGTTCATGGACCTAAATAGTACCCCTTAACAAGTTCAAAACCCGCTGATGTATTTAACTCAAAATCGTATGTACATAGTTTATGGGTAGAGATGAAGTCATTACAAACAAAAGTCTCATTACTACAAAATAAGTGGAGCATACCCACCACTACTGGCTATTATATGCCATGATATAGTCCTTGTAGTGAACGTCCCAAATTTTGTAACTGAGCACATCATTTAAGTATATCAAACATGATTTGGCACCCTCTCTTTTGCTTCACAGGTCTGAGCAGATGGTCTTCCAAATATTGAATAAACTGGAGGCGTTGCGAAAATACACTAGGACCCAAAGCAAAATGCAAATGCGCCGTTGCAATCCGTGTAAGGTGGATCTTGAACCTGCATAGTGCCAGCGGTAATCAAGTTGCTCAACTGCTTGACTTAAAATGCCATGGAAGCTATACGCAGTGTGCGTCGATTCATGATACGGAACCTGTAAGCTGTGGCTCCAAATAGAATATGATAACCATGAATGGAACTATACACACACATACACATATCATTTTGGTTGTCCTCAGCAATTCGTTCACTAATTGCTGTAACATCTGGGTTGTCCTCGTGTAAAACTTGTAGTCGAACAGGTGAGAAGTCATTAATATAGTATCCATTGGCCGTAAGCGCCTTAATACATGCTTTCATAACATTTTTCTCAACAATTCTTTGATAGGTGCACTCCTTCCCGTTTCAAATTTATATGACCTCCCAGGGCTACCCTCTGTAGCACCAATGATGGAAACTTATATGACACCGAAATGACTCTTCATCATGAAAGTTGGTGTCACATTATTAATTTGACGTACTTAGAGAAACCATAGTGCATCTCAAAGCCGGACTCAATTTTCTATGGTAAACTTTATACGTATGTTAGCATATAATAAAGTCTAAAAAACATAAATTAAGTGGAAGATAAACTCCTATAATACTTAATTATTAGCGTTATGGTGCTATATATATGCCATCAGGTTATGTGTGCTATATATGTTGTCTAAATCCTATCTATTATCTAGATATTAGTATGAACAATCACGTTGATCCTTTTGGTATGTCTGGATGCCCGATGGGATTGATGGACACATGCGTTTGATGAAATGCAACATAGATATTGTTTATAGCAGATAGATTAAGATTCTGTTTGGATCTATAAAACTAACAGCTAATTCTTGTTAGCTCCTATTTGCCAACTAACTGGCTAACAACAAGTTTTTGACTTGGTTACCATCGTTTAGTCTGCCTATTGCCTATTGTTAGTTCTATAGATCCGAACAGAGTTTAAATACTTAGAAAAAATTTCTTGTATGATATTATGAAACTCAATTATTACTCCTATGGTCTTAGAAACTTCATACTTCGATTCTCTATTTGATACTGCCTCCAAATTTCAGTCCCTATGTGACACTACTGTTAGTTCTGAATGCTAGTACTATTAACTGACACGTGAAATGACAAAAAATACTCCCGATGTAAGAAAATGCACTTGTGTCATGTATAACACTATTCCCAGCAAATACATGTGTCTTATTGGGCCCTGTTTCTGTGCTTAATTTGGGTATTTTGGTGAAAATACCAAATAATAATTATGTTTGCTGGTTATTTAAGGAGACATCCTTTTATTAAATTTCATTCACATTATATAAATGGATTTATGTTTACTAGTATGTGTTATTTAAGCATCCTTTTCTCAAATTTCATTCACATAACTCAATTTATGCTTGTCGGTACACGTTATTTAAGCATTCTTTTATTAAATTTGATCCACACTAAATAAATCAAAACTAAATCACAAATAGGGTTCTCAAATCAGCAAGCATCTTATGTATGATTTAGTTTTGATTTATATAATGTGGGTGAAATTTAATAAATAGATGCTTAAATAACGTGTAGTATAAATTGATTTATATAATGTGGATGAAATTAATAAAAGGATACTTATTAAATAACACATACCGGCAAGCATAGATTATTCTATATAATGTGAATGAAACTTAATAAATTGATACTTAAATAACACATATCAATAAGCATAAATTAATTTATATAATCCAGATGAAGTTTAATAAATGTTTAGTATTTTCATCAAGATGCCCCAGTTAAGCACCGAGATAGGGTCTAAATAAGGCATATTTGCATACACAAAATAGTTTCATTTAGGGCATAAGGGCATTTTAGTACATCCGTAATATTTGGATCATTTCATGTGTGAGTTAACGGTGTTAGCCTTCAGACCTAATGGTAGTGTCATAGGGAATAACACTACTACAATATTCTTTTTGGAGGCGGGCGTTTTGGATTTTTGGAATTGGGCAAAGCAACCACCTCCGTCGAAAGGTCCCGGTTAATATGGATTCACCGAGTCGGTTGCTTTGCCCGCCTCAGTTAATCAATTAACGGAGGCGACGCATTAACCGAGGCGGGCGCCTGCCCACCTCGGTGATAAGTACCGATATGAATCGGCAAGAGGATGGCCCGATCTTCACGACAATAGGTCAAAGAATCGAAGATAACTTGCAGCGAATAGCGGGGTAACTAGGTTTATACCTGTTCAAGGTTGGATGCAACCAAGCAACGAGGAGAGAGGCACCGAAACTGCGAAGACTTCGACTCAATCTCTGAACGACCGCAGAACCACAATCCGGAACTAATCCACACAACCATAGAGCATGAACTAGGGGAACCCAGAGGGATCTCTTCACAAGTCCAAGAAGGACAAGGAAGAACAAAGGTTTGAGTAAGGCACTCGGCAGCTCAGCTGCAATATCATGTAGTTTATCAAATCATCAAAAGGTTCCTAATAGCTTAGAGCCAGGGGATATTTATGCTAGCAACAACCCTCCTAGTTGGGTGTGAAAACAAAATGAAGTTTCTGAAGATAGGCTATGTGAAAGGTCACCACGAGATGGATTCCGAAGTGGTCTCGCCTGACTATTGGCCTCCTGAGTAGTCTCCACTAATCTAACCATAACTCCTCATTGGGAAGTCTAAATGATGAACCATTTGTTGGGTGTAAAAATTAGACTTGAAGAGCTTTCCAGCCATGTGCAGCGTGCACCACGAAACTTTATAGATTGGTACAGTTTTGCATGGAAAGTTGGACCAACATTATGTCCTGGGAAGACTGTTGACCTTTTGATCAGTCTTCACTACTCTACTCATATCTCAACATTGGGAAGTCCAAAATACTTGGAACTTCCGCCATTGGAAACTAGCCTTGATAAGCTTTCCAAAATGTCCTCATGGGCCTCAAAAGCTTCACGGAGTTGAGAGTTATGAATGTATCTTTCAGCTGGTCCATTTTTCACTATACTGGTCCGATCTGCTGGTCCATTTTTCACTATGCTGGTCCGATGTAGAGTATCCTCCTCGTCCTTATTTGTATACCTAAGTACAACCAAAGTAGAACACTTAGGTAGTATAACATTCTCAAATATGTGAAAGTTAATTTCAGCTAGGAGTGAGTTCACCTCTTTTTGGAGGAGTTTTGCACGGCTACGCGTAATTGGCCCTTTGTACACTTGCTTATGTGAAACTTGAGTAACCGGTGGTATGTCCTCATCATCCTCCCCCTCTTGAAAAGGAGTCATCCTTAACTCTTCCAATCCAAAGAATGGAGATAGATCGGCGACATTGAAACTTGTACTCACACCATAAGTACTTGGAAGATCAATTTTATATGCATTGTCATTGATCTTGTGAAGCACTTTGAATGGACCATTGGCTTGGGGCTGCAACTTGCTCTTGTGTTGTTCAGGAAAGCGATCTTTGCATAAGTGCACCCAAACCAAGTATCCTGGTTCAAATAACATCTTCTTGCGACCCTTGTTGGCGCGCTTCTCATACATCTTGGTCATCTTCTCAATGTTTGCTCTAGCTCCATCATGAAGGTTCTTGACAAATTCAGCTCGCTTGCTTGTGTCAAAGTTCACACGTTCCTGCATAGGCAAAGGCAAAAGATCGATGGGAGCAGTAGGTTTGAAACCATATACAATCTCAAATGGACAAAATTTTGTGATTGAGTGTACCGCCCTGTTGTATGCAAATTCCACATGAGGCAAGCTTTCTTCCCACAATTTTAGATTCTTCTTTAGGATAGCTTGCAACAATGTTGACAGTGTGTGGTTTACAACTTTGGTTTGCCCATTAGTTTGAGGATGACATGCTTGGAGAATAGCAGCCTCATTCCAAGTTTTTCCCACAAAGTCTTCCAAAAGTAGATCAAAAACTTGGTATCACAGTCATACACAATGGTACATGGCACTCCATGTAGACGCACAATTTCTCTGAAAAATAATTCAGCAATATGTGAAGCATCATCGCTCTTATGGCAGGGAATAAAGTGTGCCATTTTTCTAAAATGATCTACCACAACAAAGATTGAATCCCTCTCCCTCTTGGTTCGAGGTAAACCAAAAACAAAGTTCATAGAGATATCTTCCCAGGGTACACTAGGAATAGGTAGAGGAGTGTATAAACCATGAGGGTTCAAATGGGACTTAGCTTTGTGGCAGGTTTCACAGCGAAGAACATGCCTCTCCACGTCTCTCCTCATCTTAGGCCAAAAGAAGTGATCAGCGAGTACTTGTTCTGTTTTCTTGGCACCAAAGTGGCCCATAAGTCCACCCGTATGAGCTTCCTACACAAGCAAAATGCGGATAGAACAATCTGGAATGCAGAGTTTATTAGCTTGAAACATAAACCCATCATGCAAATGGAATTTTTCCCATCCCTTGCCACCACAACACTTGGAATATGGCTCAACAAAATATGAATCGGTAGCATATAAATCTTTTATACTTTCCAAACCAAGGATTTTAGCATCAAGCTATGAAAGCAAAGTACGGTGTCGAGACAAAGCATCAGCTACAACATTATCCTTCCCTTTCTTGTACTTGACAACATATGTAAAAGACTCAATGAATTCACTCCATTTTGCATGTCTTCGGTTCAGTTTTTGTTGGCCTTTAAGATGTTTCAAAGATTCATGGTCTGAGTGTATCACAAATTCTTTAGGCAAAAGGTAGTGTTGCCAAGTTTCAAAGCTCCTTACAAGAGCATATAATTCGTTATCATAAATTGAATAATTCAAAGTTGGACCACTTAGCTTTTCACTGAAGTATGCAATCGGCCTCCTTTCTTGCATGAGCACACCACCAATCCCTACACCACTTGCGTCACATTCAATTTCAAATGTCTTACCGAAATCCGGGAGTGCAAGGAGTGGGGCTATTTTCAACTTCATTTTCAGCTCTTCAAATGCCTTCTCTTGTGCTTCTCCCCATTTAAAAGGCATTTCTTTCTTTGTCAACTCATTGATTGGAGCAGCAATGGTGCTGAAATCTTTCACAAATCGCTGGTAGAAACCAGCAAGTCCGAGGAAGCTCCGTACTTGGCTCACATTTTGTGGAGGCACCCACTCATGAACAGTTTTCATCTTTTCCTCATCCACCTCCACACCTTGGCCTGAAACAACAAAGCCAAGAAAGACTACCTTGTTGGTGCAAAATGTGCACTTGTCAAGGTTAGCATACAATTTTTGCTCACATAGGACAACAAGCACACTTCGGATATGCTCAACATGTTCATGAAGGGACTTGCTGTAAATTAATATATCATCAAAGTAAACCACAACAAACTTGCCAATGAAAGCTCTAAGCACATGATTCATCAATCTCATGAAGGTACTTGGTGCATTAGTCAATCCAAAAGGCATTACCAACCATTCATACAACCCAAACTTAGTTTTAAAAGCTGTTTTCCACTCATCTCCTTCTCTCATTCTTATTTGGTGACAACCATTTCTTAGGTCATTTTTGTGAAAATGATAGCACCAGTAAGTTCATCAAGCATGTCATCAAGTCTAGGAATGGGATGCCTATACCTTATTGTGATGTTACCAATATCTCGACAATCAACACACATTCTTCATGAACCATCTTTCTTGGGAACTAAAAGAACAGGAGCAGCACAAGGTGAAAGACTTTCTTCCACATACTCCTTTGATTAATTCTTCCACTTGTTGCTGAATTTCTTTTGTTTCCTCCGGGTTGGTGCGGTATGCAGCTCAGTTTGGAAGTGAAGCACCGGGAACAAGATCAATTTGATGCTTGATCCCTCTCTTAGGTGGCAGCCCCGGTGGTACTTCATCTAGAAATACATCCTCATAGTCATGTAACACATTAAAAACAACACTTGGCAAGGTAGAGGATAAGTCATTAGTAGAAAGAAAAATTTTCTTGTACAGGAGTACAAAGAACATGGCATTGGGTTCACTCAATTCTTTTAAATCCCCCTTCATAGCCATCATAACTAATCCCTCTTTTCCCGTTGTCTTGGTTCTTTGCAGCTGTGGAGTTTTATTTGGGTTTGGAATCACTCCCTCACTATTTTTGTGGGTCACTCGCAATTGATTCTCGCTCTCTCGTTGTTTTCTTTTTAGATCATCCTTCAAAATCTCCTCCGGTGTCAAAGGAAGTAAAGAAATTCACTCACCTTTGTACATGAAAGCCAGCTTGTTGGTTCTTCCAAAAATCTGAACATCACGATCATATAACCATGGTCTTCCTAGCAGTAGTTGGCATGCTTGCATAGGCACCACATCACACTCCACATGATCATTATACTTCCTAATAGAGAATGGAACTGTCACAACTTGGTTCACATGCAGTGCACCACAATCATTCAGCCATTGCATCTTGTATGGATTAGGATGGCGCCGTTGTTTAAGCCCCATTCTATCAACCAATTCTTGACTTGCAATATTGTTGAAGTTGCCATTGTCAAGAATAATTCTACACAACTTGTCCTTGATAATGCCTCGAGTATGGAAGAGATTGTGTCTTTGCCTGTTCTCTTCTTTCACAGCAGTAACACTAAGCACTCGAAGAGAAATAAAGCAATTATTATCACCTTCATCAGGTTGGATCTCATTCTCATCAGTTTCAAGTTCTTCATCATATCTTGGACCATCTTCCTTAGGATCACTTTCAGATTCCCATTCACCATGCTCATTCACAATCATGGTCCTCCTACTTGGACATTGGGTAGCAACATGTCCACGACCATGGCACTTGTGGCACACAATTTCTCTGCTACATGTAGAGGAAGTAGCGGCCGAAGCAACGGTTGGGGCTACTATACTTGCAGCAGGCCATTGTTGATTTGCAAGAGATGATGCTGTAGAAACCGCCATCTTCGAAGGAGCAATAGATGGAGAGGACCTAGCTGCAGCACCTTAGGATCGACCCCCACCAAAAGAAGTACTGGACTGCTGCTTGCGCCATGGGGCTGCAATGGAATGGCCTGCAAAAGATCTTCCACGTGCAACTTGCTGAATCTTTCTTTTAGTGCGCATAGCTTGATCAACAAAATCTTGCAAAATATGATATGGAAACATCTCAACAAAACCAGAAATTTCCTCATTGAGACCACCAAAAAATCTTGCCATTTTTTACTCCGGATCCTCTCTAATTCTAGCCCGCGCTAACAGCAACTCCATCTCCTTATAATACTTATCAACCGATCTTTTTCCTTGCTTCAACATTTGCAACCTACTGCGAAGGTCACGCTGATAGCTTGAGGGTACAAATCGCCTTCTCATCACTTGCTTCATCTCTTCCCATGTGTTGATATGTTCATGACCCAACACAAGTTGATTATCTGGTATTTGATTCCATCAAGTGAGAGCATAACCAGAGAACTCCACTGAAGCAAGATTAACACGCCTCTGATCAGAAAGGTTATGCACTCTAAAAGTTTGATCACACTGCTCAAACCACTCAAGATATGCATCTGCATCTTCTCTTCTAGTAAATTTTGGGATACTCAACTTGACACGAGCAATGCTGTCCGGGTTATCCCTACTATGACGACCATGATGATGCTCCCTATCTTCATGATCAACACGCCGATGATGATCTCGGTGCTGCCCAAACAGCCCATCATTTGCAAAGGGATTCTCATTATCATCAAATCCCTCTTAATGATCAAAGTCATCAAATTCTTCATCTTCAAAACACACACGGTGGTCACAACCATGCCCATGAGCTCGTCCTCCATCCTGGCCATGATGACTAGCTCGCCTACCACCACCACGACCATCTCTAAAGCAGTCATGTCCCGCATCAGAATTTTCACCACCAGATTCATCATATTGATTATGAGGAGCCCTTCATCCGTCTGCAGGCATGAGTGCATCGAGCATCCTCTCCATGGCCTCCAAGATCGAGTCTGCCATTTGGTGCAACTCAACCCGTGCAACAGGGGGTTCTTCTTCTCCATGACGACCACCATGAATACTCGAATTGGATCTTGCCATGTTAGCACTTATGCAAGAAAAGTGGAATAGGTAAATTTATGGAATCACACAACCTCACCTCTTACTTACCAATGCTCTTGCTTATCCTCAAGGACAGTGAGTGTGCTAGTGTAGCAGTTCAACGGAAGTGATTGAGAGGTCGCAAGGATTATGAGTGGAACGTCCCAGTTTTAGATTTTGGTGGAGCTATAGGTGGCTAATCAAGGGAGGCTATGGTACTGCAACCCAAGTGGTTTGATGTGTTCAAAAGATATGAAGTTGCTGCTATGGAGATTACCACCAACTTGAATATATAAACTAAAATTTGTAATTATACAACCCACAACACATCCCCTACTTTCAATTCTTTTCACTTCTCTTTTTTTTAATCTTCCTTTCTTCTTTCTTCTTTCTTCTATCTTTTTTTAGAATTTTTTTTGTACTAACAGGGGTGTGGGTAACAAATGAAGCACGATGCAATATATATGAAGATGGTGACTAGCAACTTGATGAACAAAACAACTTAAAGGTAGCAGTACCGCCAAAAGGCTATAGGATTTTTTGTGGCTTTTTCAGTGGACTTTAGGTGATGAACAAAAACAGTAACAAACGACGGATAAATCAAAGATAAATATGTGAATGATGATGAGACATACCGTGACAAAGAAAGCTTTGATACCAATTGATAAGTACCGATATGAATTGGCAAGGGGATGGCCCGATCTTCACGTCAGTAGGTCAAAGAATCGAAGATAACTTGCTGCAAACAGCGAGGTAACTAGCTTTATGCCTGTCCAAGGTTGGATGCGACCTAGCGACGGGGAGAGAGGCACTAAACCCACGAAGACTTGAACTCAATCTCCGAACAACCGTAGAACCACAATCTGGAACTAATCCACACAAAAATTGGCACAGCCATACTAGAAACCGTAGAGAACGAACTAGGGGAACCTAGAGGGATCTCTTCACAAGTCCAAGAAGAACAAGGAAGAACAAATGTTTGAGTAAGGCACTCGGTAGCTCGGCTGCAATATCATGTAGTTTATCAAATCATCAAAATGTTCCTAATAGCTTAGAGGTAGAGAATATTTATACTAGGAACAACCCTCCTAGTTGGGTGTGAAAACAAAATAGTGTTTCTGAAGATAGGCTATGTGAAAGGTCACCACGAGATGGATTCCCACAGTGGTCTCGCCTAACTATTGGCCTCCTGTGCAGTCTCCACTAATCTGACCATAACTCCTCTTTGGGAAGTCCAAATGATGAACTGCTTGTTGGGGTTTGAAATTAGACTTGAAGAGCTTTCCAGCCATGTGCAGCGTGCACCACAAAACTTTGTATATTGGTATAGTTTTGCATGAGAAGTTGGACCAACATTCTGTCCTAGGAAGACTATTGACCTTCTGATCAGTCTTCACTACTCTATTTATATCTCAACATTGGGATGTCTGAAATACTTGGAACTTGCGCCATTGGAAACTAGATTTGATAAGCTTTCCAAAATGACCTCATGGGCCTCAAAAGCTTCACGGAGTTGAGAGTTATGACTGTATCTTTTAGCTGGTCTGTTTTTCACTATACTGGTCCGATCTGCTGGTCTGTTTTTCACTGTGCTGGTCCAATGTAGAGTATCATCCTCCTCTTTATTTGTATACCTAAGTACTGTAACACCCTCGGTGTTACACAGTGAATCACTTGCTAAAACATGTCATGCGCATCATACTTTAGTGATATTGCATGTGGTGTGATGGATAGGTAAAGCATTGTAACTTAAACGAGTCGTAAAAACATAAAATGAAAAGTTAATTCACGATTTATAAAGTTAGCAAGTAGAGATGTTAACTAATTTTTATTGAACAAAAACACTATAAAGCATATATGTGACACCTTAATAAAGTTGAAGTACACATTTTGTAGAAGATAGTACAACTTTTGTTTTAAAAAGATAATAACGCTAGCTAACATTTCTAATAGCTTAGAAATCGAATTTGAAGCAAATCCAACTCAAGACTTAGTCAATTTCTTAAGTCTAAAAATAGATTGACAAAGCTATGTTTGGTAATTTATTCTGTAAAAATTAAGTTTAGGAGTGGTGTCGTTCTTTAGCTCTTGTTGATAGCCTAAGGTGCCCTCTTTAGAGTAGTGAAGGTGGTTTAGGGATTGGATCAATTGTGTAGTTGTTTCGAACACTTTAAAATCCATGCATAGCGTGTTCTCGGGTTGTTTTCCCGACTGGATGCGATCACCATGCTGAGCTGGCTGGATGGGGCTGCCCGTGCTCTGGCCGCATCACTGGCCGCCTCGGGCTACCACCGTGTGGAGCCATGGCTGCCCGACTCTCCACGTCGTGCTGCCCTCGCCTGCTGCCATTGCAGCGCGTTGCTGCTGCCCTCCGTGCCGCGCCACGATAATGCCGTTGTCGCTTCCGTTGCATCGTTGCACTGTGTTGCACCACTGTCCCACCTGGACGCTGCACGCACGAGGCCGAACCACCGTCGCCATGCCATTTATGGCACTTCGGCGCGTGGGCCACGCCGACCTCGAGCGCGTGTCGTCGGCTAGTGTTGGCCATGCTCGCTCCGGTGGCGTCAATCGCGTCCCGCCAAGCAAGCACATGCCGAACCTTGACTACGTCCCCACTGTCTCCCGCCCCTCCCCTTTCCTCTTCTCTACTGCCGCCGCCGAGCTGCGCCAGCCTGTCTACATGCGAGAAGCCATCCCCCATCAATTCCACGTGCCTACGCCTACCCAGACTTGAACCGTGCAAGGCCAAGCTCCAATTTGGAGCTTTGCCCCGCCACCGCGCTGTTAAGACCCGTCACCGCTCTCACCGTGGCCAGCCCCCTCCTCAACATCTCGAGCTGAATTAGCTACACCACTAGCCCCGCCTAGAACCCCTTCTCATCGTGCGCACCTAAGCCGCACCTCTACCATTGCCTCCTCACCGCTGGCAGGACTATGTCACTGTGGTTCGCCATCGAGCTCGCCGCGTGCACATGGTTAGGCTCGCTCAGGGCATCTCTGGTCGAACCATCACCTCCGCTAGGTCAGTGGTGAGTCTCTATTGCTCACCCGCTATCCCTACTGCCTTGTTAATACTGTGGCTCACCGGAACAACGTCGCCATTGCCGCAGGATGCCGCCATCATGGAGAGGCCCTTCTACTACGTCTTAGTTCATGCAGCCACCACCCATCGCTTCGCATCAAACCCTAGGTGAGCGTCGGCCTCGTAGATAGGTCAGCGTGGGTCCCGTGTGGCCAGCGCAAGCGCTAGTGCCACCGCTCGTCGTGCCAGCACGTGCGGGGATGGTCGAGGACCATATCGTAGTAAAGGAGGGAGATTGCGAGGGTGTTCTTACAAAGTTGCTGTCTATAGGAATAGTGCAAACAACGCCGTGCGAATACTAGGTAGCGTAGGGACGTCTCTACAAAAAAGTGCCGGTAGTGGGTTGTCTCCCTTGAGGTGGGCATGGCCGTGTCTGCGTGGGCTGTGCTGCTGCAGCGTGTCTTTGTCTTATAGTAAGTGGGCCGAGTCCGGCGTGGTTGTGGGGTATTTGGTGAATTTATTTTTCCTTTTCTTAAGGAATTAGAAATAGCTTTATGTTTTAATTTCTGAGCTAAACTTTGAAAATTAATATCAATTCGCATAGGTGCCCAAAAATTGTGAAATAAATTTTGTTGATTTCTTAAAAATGTTGTCTATCTGATGGTATGACTAGATTATGCAGGTCTAAGTTAATGTTAAGGCTTATTAAATCATTTGAGAGTGTTTAATATTATTTAGGTTAATATTTGTATGAATTTTTGTGGAAACTTGGTAATAGTTTTGTTTATAAAATTTTTACAGTAGGTTTATTGTATTATTATGTGCTTACTGTAATTTTTGTTGCCCTAGAATAGATCGAGAAATAAGGTAGTTAGGTGCTCCTTGTTTTAATATACATTAAATCATTAATAAAAAAAAGAAATGCATTTTAGTTGCTAAGATAATACTTGAATGTTTCATACCTATTTTGTGGAAAGGATGGGTAGCTTAGCATCTTAGTCATTAGAGTTAGCTTAGTAGCTTGGTAGATGTATTATTATTTTAAGAGTTGTTGTTGTCGTAATACTAAGTGTTGCATCATCATTACATGCATGTAGAGAACGAGTTGGAGTTCATGACAGCGGGCGAGCAGGAGTATGAGGAGGTGATCGAGGAGTACGAGGAGGAGGTTCTCGTACAGGAGGGAGCCCTAGAGCCACCAGTGACTGACTTTGCTGACACCCCGCCTGCCCAAGGCAAGCCCTAGAGCATAATCCTTATTTTGAATGATCACTGGATATATATATGTGATGTGCATTTACATTATAGGATTTATATTGAAACTACATGCATAGATAAACCTACCATGAGTCCTAATAGCATTGGTTGAGTAGCTGCTATGCTTAGGCTATCGGTAGCATGAGTAACCTACCGTTACTCACAGTAGGTGATTATTATTATTACTCTCATGATAAAATGGTGAAAGGAAATGGAGATCGGGTAGGGATATGGTACGTGTATTGGTTGGTGTAATAGGTTATGTCCCATGGCCAATGGGGCATAGCTTGGTTACACTGTTTTCCCTGTCCGTGTCGGTTAATGACCGTCCGATGTATTAGATTCTAGTCAAGTCACATACATTGTCCTGAGCACATACTTGCTTATGGGAGTAGGAAGGCTCGTTGCTCTTCTGTCATGGGTTTTGGCTCTTTCCAGACCGACTGATTAGAGGCGGGGATGGTGGAGGTCTAAGAACCACACTGAGTCCGGGACTCATGAGTGGGGGCTTGGAGTCCAAGTTTGGACGGGGACCTGGACCCCTTAACAGGAGAGTGGTGGGTTGGTCCTACTTGTGCCTGGGGTACAAGCGGGGCATGTGTTTCGGAGTACCCAGCTGGTATACATTGGTTCATGAATCACCGTGTGATACGGTATAACTTGTCTATGATCTAGCACCGTAGTAAGAACTGGACGATGAAAGGGAATGGATGGATTTGATTGCTCAACTCTTGCTTGAAAGTAGAACATGTGATTACATAGAATGGTTAGCTAATGAACTAATCCTGACTGCTAATAAAACACCTACATAAGGATTCACTACTAGTAATGCTTTTCGCAAAAAGGAAACCCAGCAAACCATAAAGCTTATCATATTCTTTGGAGTCAAGAAATTATTCCTACTAGTCGGGTAAGTCTTACGAGTACATTGTATACTTAGGGTTTATTTACCCCTGTTGCAGGTGTAGCTTGAGGAGTGGCTGTTGTGTGGAGGATTCATTTGGTGGGCATAGACATATCCTTGTATCTTATCGTTAGATGTTTATTTTAACTCCATTGTTTAAATTTCGCACTCTGAACTTGGTATTGTAATATTGTATTTCTGAGAACTCTTGATGTATGAAATGGATTAAGTATTGTAAACTCATCCTCATTATTGGATCCTGGAGGAAAAACATGGATTGTTCGAGTTCTCCCTTGGGGTGTGCTCAACGGAACTGTCCAATGTAGCTAACTTTTGGGATGCTTAGTGTCTAGCGGAAGACGAGCGCATCCGAAAGCATGTTATTTCAGGCGGTTCTGCCACAGGTGGTATCAGAGCCAATAATGAGTCTACGAGTTTCATAACTCTTTTCAAAACCTAAAATTTGACCAACAAAAGCTTTGCGAAAAGTAGGATGCGATAAAATTATGTAAATAAGTATAAGCCCTGGCAATATGGTCTATCTAGGATAGCGGCACTGGTTTTATCTAATCAATCTTCTGCAGGTACACTAACTTATGCTGTGTAAGAATCGTTTAGCGTATGGGAAGTGAGTGTGCTATGTGCCAAATTTTTTTGCGAATGCCGCTATGTTCTGGTTTGAGTAAACGGGTAGGCTGATGCATGCATCATGAAAACAGAATCTTGCTTTAAACTAAACTTCCCCCACATGTATAATTTGGATTAGTGAATTGATAGGATAACCTAAAAGAATGCTTTAATAAAAGCCTTATCATTTCTCTAGGTCTCTTGTTCCTAATCTGTAGGGTTGTTCCTAATGGTTGGTTTTTATCTGTTTATAGATAAACCTGAGGTCTGGTCGTGGGAGCACCAGTGCTGGGATGGGCCATAGCCTTGGTGAAGACCCAGGCAAAAATGGTCGTGGTGAGGACAATGGCCACACCAATGGGGATAACCACGAGGCCCCACTTCTAGCTCCTCCTCCTCCACCACCACCACCTTCGATGACCCATGTGAAGATGGCGGAGATGCTGGCTGCTCGGTGTGAGTCAGCCCGTGCCTTGAAGATGCTTGCCCAGGCTATTGGTGGCTTCGCCCATGGAGGCACCGGTGGCAACGGCGGGAACGGGGGTGGTGCCCGCGCTCCCATGGAGCCTTGTTCCTACCAGGGCTTCCTGAAGACGCACCCGCCCACGTTCATGCCAACTGCTGAGCCTCTGGATGCGGAGCATTAGCTTCGTATTCTAGAGCAGAAGTTTCAGCTGCTCACGGTAACTAAAGAACAGAAGGTGCACTTTGCAGCGCAGAAGCTGTTGGGTTCTACCAGTGCATGGTGGGACACATTCAATGCCATCTAGCCGATGGACCACTGTGTGACTTGGCAGGAGTTTAGCGCTGCTTTCAGAGAGTATTACATTCCTGCTAGTGTGCTGAACAAGAAGTTGACGGAGTTCCTGGACCTAAAGCAAGGGAGCATGTCTGTGATTGAGTATGTGAACAAGTTCAACCATCTTGCACAGTATACTAGGATCCATGTAGACATTGATGAGAAGAACAGGGACAATTTCTACCGTGGCCTCTCTTGCATCTTGCAAAAGGAGCTGTACACTAGGGGATATTAGACTTTTGGTGCTTTGATGAATGCAACCATTGCTATGGAGGGACTTCAGCGTGATTCTCAAGCGGAGTGGAAGCGCAAGCGGGTGATCACTGGATCTTCTAGTCACCCACAGGCTCAAAAGGTGCAGGTTGTTAGGAGGATGTCCTATCACTCTCTGAGTGGACGACCGTCCCATCAGTCTCAGTAGGCTTACCAGGCACCTCCCACCCAGTATCGTGCACCTACTCAGCAGGTGCAACAACAGCCTTAGGGACAGCAGGTTCTGCCTCATCAGGGACAGGGAACAAGTCTGGTGCTTGTTTTTAAGTGTGGCAAGGAGGGCCACTATGCTTGGGAGTATCCACAGAACCAGCCTGCGTAGTCTTCCCAGCCTTCAGCCAACTCCCGTCTGGTCAAGAGGACGATTATCAAGAAGAAGGTGCCCGTAAGCCGCTATGGACAAGTTAACTTCATCGAGGCTGAGGAGATTTTATAGAATGAACCTGTGATGGCTGGTATGTTTACCATTGATTCCTACCCAGCCTATGTGTTGTTTGATTATGGTGCATCACATTCATTCATGAGCATGGGTTTACACAGAGGCACAATATATCTCTTATAGCTATTCCTATTGCCTATAGAATCAGTACTCCGGGTGCGCAGTTGTGTGTTAATACTCGGACGGACACAATTAGATTAGTGCTAGCCACTCACACTTACCGCCTCCAGTTCATGGTGTTGCCTGGGCAAGGTATAAATGCAATTCTGGGCATGAACTGGTTGCGAGTTTATGGGATAGTCTTGAACCTTAAGCAGAGAGTTGTTGAGTTATGACTTTCTTCTTCTGAGGATATGATGTCTCTTCTTATGCCCTTAGATCCAGCCTTATCAGTTGTTGCTCATGTTGAAGCTTTTCTTGATCTTGCCTCTATTCCTGTGGTCTATGAGTTTTGGATGTCTTTCCCAAAGATCTACCTGGTTTACCACCGGAGAGGGACGTTGAGTTTACTATTGAGTTGGAACCTAGCACTGCTCCTATTTCATGGTGTCTCTACCACATGGCTCCTAAAGAACTAGCAGAAATAAAGATGCAGTTAGAGCAATTATTGGAGAAGGGATTCATCCGTCCTAGCTCTTCACCATGGGGTTGCCTAGCTATTTTTTTGTGAAGAAGAAGGATGGTACTCTGCGGATGTGTGTGGATTACCATCCTCTCAATGCGGTAACCATTAAGAACAAGTATCACTTGTCTCGTATTGATACTTTGTTCAATCAGTTGGCTGGTGCGAAAGTGTTTTCCAAGATTGATCTTCATTCGAGTTATCATCAAATTAAGATCAGACCACAAGATGTACCAAAGACAGCTTTCTCTACTAGGTATGGGCTGTATGAATACCTAGTCATGTCTTTTAGTTTCATCAATGCTCCTGCATTCTTCATGTATCTCATGAATTCAGTCTTCATGCTGGAGTTGGACAAGTTTGTAGTGGTGTTTATTGATGATATTTTGATATACTCTAAGAACAAGGAAGAGCATGTCCAACATCTTCGAATAGTACTAACTCGATTAAGGGAACACAAGCTGTATGCCAAATTCAATAAGTGTGAGTTTTGGTTAGATCGAGTGTAATTTTTGGGATATAATTGGCCCTTTGTACACTTACTTATGTGAAACTTAAGTAACCGGTTGCATGTCCTCATCACTCGATTAATGTTATCCAGAAAACCCATAACCTACTATTAAACAACAAAACCTTTCTACCACTACACGACACACTCGTTTCTGATTATATATAATATGCTATCTTATTATAGCCATATTTCATAATATTATATTAGATATTTTGACTACTAAATGAACTCTAAAAAAAAACTTTTAACTACCAAGTTTTAAATATTGTCAGGTACTATAACTTTTGTATATGATGTATCTCCATCAAAGATAGTTTGAAAATTTCAAAAAATTGAGTCTCAAAACATGTGCATTTCAAACACATATTTGAGATTCTAGATGACTTTAAATCAAAAACTTATCAATATCAAATATGTAGATCATGCCAGCCACTAGAAATTTGGTGTTAACTATGTGAACATGGGAGGTCGTTTAGGAATCCTAAATTTTAAATTTCAAAATCTGTAACCTTCAAGCAAATATTTGGGACTAAACATCTTCAAATTAAAAACTTTTTAACTGCAAAGTTGTAGACTCTATTTAGAACTATAACTTTTGTATAGGCCATGTCAACATCCGAGATCGTATGGTAATTTTAAATTTCAAATTTTAAAATCTATGCACTTACAACAATATTTTTGGGACCCTAAACAATTTTAATTCAAAAAACTTTTCAACTACAAAGTTGTAGATCTCATCGAGAGCTACAATTCTGATATAAAGTTTATCTTTATCAGAAATGCTACGTGTAGAGCATCTGTTCGTCCGGACGCCCCTTCGTGGGCCTGTATACCAGCCCAATAGACCTCTGCTCTGCGTCCGCCTGTTTTTTTATTACGGTATCCGCGTTCATCTCTTCCGTTGCGTTGGTTGGATAAGGAAAGAAGGAGACGAGAGACCTGCTTCACTCTGCTCTGCGCATCGACGGTCACCTCGTCTGCTCTTGCTCCGTCGGTTGCCCCGCTGCTCCTGCTCTGCAGCCCGCTCCGTCATTGACGGTCATCCTGCGCTGCTCCTTCCCCTGCTCCACCGTATTGTCCTGCTGCTTTTCTACTGTTGCTTCTGCTCTGCGGCCCGCTTCGCCTGACGGCGTGGGCACTGCCACGCCCACACGTGGTGACCACTCCCTTGGCCGCCAGCTAGCCACTGAGGCTGCCGTGCAAGAAAAAGTGCCGGGCCCTAGCGCTGAAGCTCTCTGGCCTCGCCTCCTGCTACAACTGCGGCGTCCCGATGCAGATGGCAGAGGAGGCCGCACCGAGATGCGATGCATGTTGCAAGCGTACATTTCAAATGTTTAAAATATTTTAGAGGTATGTTGTAAGTGTTTTATAATAATGTTGCAAAAGTAGATCGAGATGTTGCAGATGTTGCAATGGGCTATACACGTATGTTCCAAATGTTTTATTTGTTTCATACGTATGTTGCAAGTGTTTTATTTGATGTTGCAAAACTAGATCGAGACGTTGCATATAGATGCAAGTGTTTCAGGTGTTTTCAGTTCTATGTTGCAAGTGTTTTATCTTGATGTTTGCAATGGCTACACACGTGTTTTTAAGTTTTTCTAGTGTTTTACAAGTAGTTTCAGACGTATGTTGCAAGTGTTTTGGCTTGTTTCAAGCGTACGTTGCATGTGTTTCATTGAGTGTTGTACATATTGGAACACGCGTGAGAAGCGAAGAGGCACGAGCGCATTTGTGTGCGGTCTGGTGGCATGGCCCCATGTGGGCATGTGAAATGCAGGCTCCAGCAGCGTGCTGGCCTGAGCGCATAAAACAGAGTGCAGCGCGGGCTTCCCGATGCGGGCGTCGGTCCGTCTGGCATTGCCGATTTATTGTTAGCTGACGTGGTAAAGGCAATCCAGCGTTAGGGGTGTTTGGTTCCAGAGACTAAAGTTTAGTCCCTATCACATCGAACGTTCGGATACTAATTAGGAGGACTAAACATGAGTTAATAATAAAACTAATTACACATATGGAGACTAATTGGCGAGATGAATATATTAAGCCTAATTAATCCATCGTTAGCATATATTTACGGTAGCACCGCATTATCAAATTATGGACTAATTATATTTAATAGATTCATCACATAAATTAATCTTAATCTATATAGTTAGTTTTATAATTAATTTATATTTAATTCTCAAATTAGTGTCGAACATTCGACGCGAAGACTATCCGTGGAACCAAACACCCCTTGCTCCGACGAACACTTTCTGGACCAACTCCCAATTCCCAAATTCCCCATCCCCTGCGCTCCTGCCTGCCATTCGCCGCCCTCTCTTCGACCTTGAAGTCGCCGCCGTCCCATTTCTCCCGTCAAACCCCGCGGCGGCCCCTTCCACCGCTAGCTCCACCTCGACGGATCCCCTTCCCCTTGTCCAGCGGAGCTGCTCGTTGGCCGAGGAGACGCCGTCGCCCTTACTTATTCGCTCTTCTGCCGTCCCCTTCTCCGCCGTCCACTCCCCCCGCCGGCTGCCGACTGGGCCTTCCAACGAGCGAACTGAGGTGAGCTTGTCACGTCTCCTCCATTCCCATGGTTCTCCTCTGGCGTCTCAAAGCCTTCTCCTGTCGCAGCACCGGTGCCCGGCACCTGTTCGACGCAATGCCTCCGAGGCGCGTGGCAGCTGCTGCAGCGAGGGACGAGGGCCGCATCGGCGCCCTCCCGGACGATCTCCTCCTCCACGTGCTCTCCTTCCTGCCGGCGCATGATGCTGTGCGCACGTGCGTGCTCTCCCGCCGCTGGCGCCAGGTCTGGAAGTCCTTGCACGTCCTGCGCTTCACCAAGCCCCAGAGCTGGGGAAGGGCGACCAAGTTCAATAGGTTTGCCAACAGCGTGCTGTTCTTCCGCAGCCGGGCACCTCTGGAAGAGCTCACGTTTGAGACCTACATGTACGATGCTATAAACCCTCTCTTAGATAAAGACCAAAAGAATGAACGGGTTAAATACGCCCAGAGGTGGATCATGTATGCCTTAACGCACAATGTGCAGGTGCTCAGAGTCCTTGTGAACTCAAGGCTCAGCAGACCTCAGCTGCGGCCCGTACCCCTGCTGCGACTCAGTGAGCCCCTCATCTCCCAGCACTTGATGACCTTGGAGCTTAAATCTGTAGTGTTGACTAATAACTCTATGGATTTCTTGAGCTGCCCTGCCTTAAAGAATCTTGAAATAAGGGATTCCAAAATTTGGGTCCACAAGATATCTTCCCAATCACTAAGTCGTCTAAGTGTCAAGAATTGTGAGTTTTCTGGTGATATATGCACTCAGATTTTGGCCCCAAATCTATCATCACTTCTACTGGACGTGCGTTCTGGCAGGCTTCCTTACTTTCCAAGTGCAGTGTTGCTAGTGAAAGCATATATCAGACTTGATCAGTACTGTAGGGATCGCTGTTGGCACAGCAACTTTGAACATTGTGCTCATGGTACATGTGTTGATTGCTATGGTAATAATGACAGGAGTGCCAAGTGTGTGCTTCTTAGAGGCTTGTCCAATGCTAAAAATTTGGAGCTGGCAGTTCAATTTTCAGTCTACATTCAGAATCGTGCAGTGGTATGTTTGAATATACTTGTACCTTATCTCCTAGCTGTTAAGGGTTATTGGCACTTGTATGCAGCAAGTTTGTCTTCCATCACATTTTCATAAACCTAAAACTGAGACAAGATTCTTTTGTTTACTACCACCAATTGTCCTTCATCAGCTATCACATTCAAGTGATGTTGTACTTTATCATATGGCTACTTTATATGTGTTTGGGCATAGTATTTCAATTTTATGTACTATCTCGATCTCCTAATTTGAATTCACCTATCTAACTTTTTTTCTTACACTACCCAGGCCATTTTCAAGCGAGATATGAAATTGTGCCCCATATTTAGCAACTTAAAGACTTTGGTGCTCAATGGGTGGGCTGTGGCCTGTGAACTCGATGCACTAATTTGTTTCCTCCAGCATGCGCCGATCCTAGAGAAGATCACTCTTCAACTTAATGTATAAGCTCACTCTTCAATTTTTTATGACACATATGCATCTAATGTTGGTTGATATCTTTCTGAAGCAGTGTTGAATGACTGCTTGGTCTAAAATACAACTTTGATCTGCTACAGGGGCTTAACTATAATGTGGAAATGAGAGAAAGTTATAGTTTAATTGAAAAAATTGCTCTGCCTGAGCACCTTAAATTAGTCGAAGTCAGATGCCAAAAGATTGCTGAAAATGTTCACAAATTTGTGGATATCTTGAATGCCTATGGCATAACTTCTGATATAATCAATATCGTGGAGATGGATGGCTGATCCAAATGTAAGTTAGATATTGAAATTCAGAATGCTTATGTATTACTAATTACTATATCTCCTACTTATCTTACAGAAAGCAGTGAAATGATTGTGTAAGTTGAAAATGAGAACGTTCAACTCCTTGCAAATGTTTGTTGTTTTGATGCTCAAACCAAAGATTTCTACTCTAAACATTTCTCTAAGCTTAAAAATGCGTCATAGACTATACAGTGAAGTGGTAAATGTTCAATCTCACTCTCATGTTGCCTAGCTATGTAGTTTTTAGTTACTGTCTGCTGCGCTCAATCTTTTATATTTGCTCTCCTGGTTCCCATTAACTGCCTGGCTATTGCAATAAGCGGTGTCCTTATTTTAGTGTCCAGTTTAGCATGCACTCTTCTCCCTGCTCATATATTGCCCACTTCTGCTGCTGCTTATCCTTCTAGAATTTTGGACTTCTGGGTTCGATTTTCTTTGTGCCATGCTGCTTTTACTCACTAGATGCTTTACACTTTCCATGGTGTTTGTTCTGATTAACTATTTTAGTACTGCTTTGAGGTACTATTGTTTTGTTCATCTGATGGCGGCGATATTTGCCACTAAAAAAATCTTCACCATTCACTAATTCTAGAGATCAGCATATCTTCAGTAGATGCATGGTTTCTGTAAACAGGTTTCCATTAAACAGTAAGTTTGAGACACTTTTGTTTTGGTAGATGTGAATCTGGGGAAATGTACAAATGGTGTGATACCCAATGTTTTCAAGTCGTCCAGTCGAACCTAGTCGCCATGGGACCGACCAGGAGACTAATCGTGATTAGTCGTCGACCAGGCCGATTAGTCGAGCCTAGTCGACCCTTGGTCGTCCTATATATCAGGACATATATACCTACTATATATATACCTATATATACTATATAGTATACACAATAAAGCAAGCATCAAGACTACATTAGTGTTTAGCTGGTGACTTACTTGTGGGAGTTGTTTTCTTCTCTTTTCTGCCATGTCCAGAGGTCCATATTCTTGTCCCAAACTCCATTTCTTTGCTGACTTGCTGCTGGAAGCCTAAAATACCAAAGAAGACCATAATTAGCAACACTAATGTAGTCTTGATCTTGACACAGCTTAACAGCAGCACTGCTGCATTAGCAAGCACTGTTGCAGTAGCAAGTAACTAGCATTTAGCAGTTAGCACATAGCAGACCATAACAGCCACACAGCCAGCATATTACATAACCAAACAAGTTCAGTACACATAAGCTAAAGTGTTCAACACAGAGTCACAAACATTGACATTTAACAGTCCAACAAAAGTAGGCAACTAGCCATCTAATTAAGCAAATCAACATTAAAATTGAAGCCTCCATCTCCATCTCCAAATTGCAAGCCCAATAGTCCACATATAGGCCTGGTTAAACAGGCCCAAAAAACAGAGCAACCAAACTAGTCGTCCCTGTCCTAGTCGGACGATTAATCGCGATTACTCTTCGATTAATCGGACGACCAGCTTTCTGATCGAGAGTTGGTCGCCTCGGTACCCCAAATCGGTCACTAAGGACCGATAAGGATGATTAGTCGCGATTAATCATGATTAATCGGACGACTTGAAAACATTGGTGATATCCACACAGGGCTGCTTATGAAACATAAAATTGTTCATGTTCTAGTTAATTAAAGGAAAGTTGCATGTTGGCCTAGGTGAAAGTGCCATATAGGAATGGTATCTAAATCAAGAGGCCTTGCAGTTAAGCCTAATTCGAGGGCCCTCCAATTAAGAAAAGGACAAGTCGGAACCAAAAAAAATTCCTCCAATGGAATAAATGAGAGGTGATGAGGGAAGTAAGAATGGAATCAAGGAAGTAAGAATTGAAATAGGGATGCGTACAGATCAAACTTCTAAAATCCACACCTGCGGCGCTCCGATGACTACCAACTCCGGTTCTGGGTTGGGGAGGGATCTTTGGCTTCTGGGTCTAGAGGGATTCCTAGGGAGGCACATGGATTGACCGTGGTGGTGTAGTGTGTGTCGAACGGCGGGTGGTGGCTCTTGCGGTGATGGGCTGACGGTGCTGCCAAAGTCAGGCCGGAGGTGGTGGCAGCGAGGGCATTGATGATGAGGCTTCACATGCTGTGGTTGCTTGTGGTCGCCAAAACCAATGGGTGGCGGCAGCCATTGGGCCGGGGGCATTAGGACAGGACAGCGAGCGGGGAGGGATGTCGATGCCAGCGAGACAAAGAAATAAGGTGCTGGTGCGGGAGCGGGGAGGATATTTTCTTTCTTTTTTTACAGTGGTGGGCTCTCGAGCTATCCTTAGCTGGAGAGTGGTTCTGCTGTAGTCGTTTCCTTTAGGAATTATAGCAAAGTTGTTCCTATCAATGATACAAATTTCACTTTGCAAAAAGACATGTATCCTGCAATCATTATTGGCCCGAAAACTTTATCTACTGGTATTCTGCGTGATGATTGTCTTTTTTTTCTTCAATTTAAATGCAAAACCAAAATTGATTGTGTAATCCTATGGCTAGTCCCTGCTCAGAGTCCACACGTTCAATGCGTCCAATGCAAATTCCTTTCAAAGAAATTGAATGTTTCTCTTTATAACATATCAAACCTATCAGTATTTATTATGCCTTTTCGTGCTTGTACATGCATCAGTTTGAAGAGGCTAAAGGGTGATCTTGCTGTTGATGGATCAACCAGTTGTTAACCTCCAGGGAATCGATGAGATGTGTCTTCTTTGTTGAGCTGAAAAATGGCTGCCACAACAGAAAGGGATAGACTTCCAACTGTATGACTTCAGTGTGACCTGCGCAGCTTGGACAGTGACAGTGTGGGGTTTTAATTTCTAGGATAATTGGATAAATATTTTGGGTTCCGTGGAAGGGATTTCCTGATATAAAGCACTCTTTTGAGCGTCTTTTTTTTTTCCAGAAAAATGAGGGACCCAGTTTTTAGAACTCAAAAAACATGGGAGGGAGATGAGAGCTGCTTTGAAGATGAGTTTTAAGTAATATTATTTATAGATGCTCTAATATTGTTGCGCCATAGTAACTGAGGCGAAGCATGGGCTAAATTTGTATGACATGTGGATTTTACATTTGATGATTTCACAAAAGCCCATTTTGGCAATAATTGATGTAGATCACAAATCAATTTATCATCTAAAATTTTGTCCGATATTTATTGGGTTAGGAGGAGGTGATGAGTTTTTCTCCCATTGCATGATCCGGTATATATTTTGCAAGCTAATAGCAAAGGCGTGGCTGTAAACATGGGCTAGGTCCAATCCCAAACTATAGTTAATACCTTATATTTATATGCTATTAACATATATCACATTAAAGATGTAAATTATAAAAATATATTTCATAATGTATCCGGATGTTAATTTGATGTAATAACTATTATTCTTCTTTTCTAAAATTTTGATCAAAGTTAACATAGTTTGACTTATGATAAACTTGCATCCCTTATATTTACATGCTATTACTGAGACATCAAATAAAACTGGCTGGTTAAAAAAAAAAAGCTAGTAATTAGTAAAAAAAAATCAATGCTTGTGAAATTTACTGTTAGGCAGAAAAGGAGCTCCACCCGTGGACATGTTGTGAATGGCCTTAGTTTTCATTCATATGAAAACAGTAGCGGACCCAGAGCTTTTTCAAAGCCCGGGCGCACGGTTTAGTAGGCTAAACAGCTAAGTAGGTAATCCTCTTTATACATAGATTGGACGTTAATTAAATTCAGTGGAGTCAAACCCCGACGAGCCTGGAAAGTATATAACCATATCAGAGAATATATAACCACAGCAGTTCTCATCAAATTCCCGGGAAAATCAGCGCCCGGTAAGTATACACATGATCCCGCTGAAACATTCGATCATTGCCCGGCAGTCTAGGAGGTTGGAGCACCGTTTACTGACAAATAAGGCTTGGCCATCCAAGTCGTTCATCTCCAACCATTGACGACCCGTCTCAATATCCGCCTCAAATACCTTCAGCTTCGTTGTTGCGTTGCTTCCGTTGTGACCCATGTATGATCAGAAGAACTCCATTTCACCATGATCAGCTTGTCATGTGACGCGACGCAACGAGGTTCTTATTATAAAAATAGGGTTGTGCTCTTCAGGTTTCATTGCTGGTGGCTGTGCTCTCGTCACATTGCTTGATGGCGTGGGCTGCAATGGCTACTTCATCCATCTCCGTTGACGACGATCTCATGAGCAAAAAGTTCCTGGTAGCTAGTATGACCATAGAGCTTTCCATGGTGTTGACGTCGAAAATCCACACAGAAGTTGTTAGAGCCCCTTTGGGAGCGCTCCCGTGGCTTTGCTCCACGTGAGAATCGATGGAGCACTCCCAAACGCCCCTAGCTAGCGCGTGGTGCTTCGTCCATAAATCGCTCCCACCGCTCCACCGTTTTTGCATTGCAGATGGGGAGCGGAAAAACCCGCTCCCCACCGATTCACTTCGCTTCCCTCGTCCCTTTGCCCACGCCCCCTCTGTCCGCGCCCGCCATCGCCTCCGAGCCTGCGCTCGCCCTCCCCTCCAAGCTTGCCTTCCCTAAGATCCAGCCGCCATCGTCGAGATCGAGCCCGATCTCGTCCTCCACCGCTGCCGAGATGTCCTCTTCCCCTCATCGTGACCTCCGAGGCCGTGATCGCTGTCACCTCCGAGCCCGCCATCGCTAAAATCTATCTTGTCATCCTCTTTCTCTACCGGATTGGGAGCTGAAGTTGTTGTGAGAGCTCTACCAAACGATGCTGTTTCAAGCTAGGAGCACGAGGGAGCAGGAGCAGCGGGAAGCTAGAGTTGGAGCGGGTGGAAGTGGGTTGGGAGTCCTACCAAAGGGGTCCTTATTGACTAGATTCCTTCACTTCCGAAGAAGCACACATGATTAGTTTTCAAGCAAACTAGCAAAAACAATTCTCGATTATAGCAATGAACCAGCTATGTTACATGCAAGAAAAGCAAATGATGGCCCTGTTTGGTATAACTTATCTATAAAACACTTCCCAGATATGCTGCATAAACAGAGTAAAAATATGGTCAAAATAAGCTGGTCTCATCTAGCGTTTGCTTTTTTAGTACAAATGTGAGCGTGTGACTGGAATAAGCTGCAAAAAACGTGTTGTTTTGGCTATTGGTTTTAGCTTATTTTGGCCACAAGCAGCTTATAAGCTGTACCAAACAGGACTGATATGTACTCCAAATCGATGTTCTTTACTTTCTTCATTTTACTTTTTCGCATCTAGGTTAATAGTAGCTATGCTTTGCTACTTTGCCTGTAAACTAGCCGCACACTATTGAGGAAGAGAGAGATGAGGATCCTGACATAGAAATCGAATGAAGAGGGAGAGAGAGATTAGGGATTCACCTATGCCCGCCACGGAGTCGACGATTTGGTCGTGGCCACTAGATCCCACGTCATCCTTGACGGATCTGGCCGTGGCCACTGGATCTCATGTCCTAAACCTTGGATCTGAATGTGGCAAGCATGGTGGTGAAGTAGGCGATGCGGGGAGGTAGCACACCGCCATCGCGCACCGACGACTCGTGCCCTAGCTGCGCACCGCCGCCTCACACCTCGATAGCTGACAATTGCGCTGCGACGCCTGGCACACACCTCATCGTCGGAGGCAGAGAAAAGAGAGGGGTGGAGGGCAGCTGTGGTGAAGAGGAGTGAGGGAGGCACGCCTGTAGGAGGGAGGGGGAGAGAGAGAGAGGGGCTAATGGAGAGATGGGCTTTCGGGCTAGGGTTACCTCCCTTCTTTACATATCTGAGGAGCTTGTTGAATGGGTTGTTGGGCACTTGGGCTAGACTTCAATTAACAAAGGTGGGCCTTTTAAGAGGTCCGCCTCTAAAAATGGCCACCATTTTCAGAGGTGGGCCCATTAAGAGGCCCATCTTTGTTAATTGATTTACAAAGATGGTGCTTGATGTGGGTTCAATTCTGCGGCAGTAATCGAGTTATTTGATGTGTTTATGCATGAGTCTCTGATCAAGATGTCAACGGGCAATTCCCCGTCGGGGGACAGCTTCCCATCCCCGTCCCCGTGGGGCAAAAATTTCCCCATCCCCATCCCCGTGAATGCCAATGGGGGAAGTTCCTCACCCATCCCCATCCCCGTGAGGGGATTTTATCCCCACGAGGTCCCCGTCCCCATCACAAAATCTAGCGAGACAGAGAAGACGGGGGGATGGAGGATCTAGGGGAGCAGGCACGAAACGGAGAAGAGGGTGAGGTACAGCGAGATCCGGCTAGCCAGCTGAGCCGCCGTCGCTGACGGAGGGGAAGAGGCGATGCACCGTGTCTAGGGGCAGCCACCACTGAGCGCCGCCGCTGACAGAGAGGAAGAGGCGACGGGCACTGTCAGGGCCAGGAATAGGGCGGAGCCGTAGGCGGAGAAGAGGAGGACGCAACCATGCCGGGGAAAGTCGAAAGTGAGTACGGCGGTGAGCAGCGCACATGGCGCAACGCGAGAGGAGCAGGGGCAGTGGTTCAAGCCGACGCGCACGGGATTGACCGTGGTGGGACGGCCGCGCCGCTGGGCCACCCACCCTCTCCCTTGCTGTTGTTCGGCCGATGAGAGGTGGATGAGAGGTGGAGCGAGAGGGAGTGCGGGTGCGGCGGTAGGGAGGCAGGGAGCGAGAGGGAGTGCGGGTGCGGCGGCAGGGAGGCAGGGAGCGAGAGGGAGTGCGGGTGAGCGAGAGGGAGTGCGGGTGCGGCGGCAGGAGGCAGAGCTAGGTTTTTCCATATATATACGTGGCATTCTTACGTGGGATTTGGGCTGATGGGCCGACGGAATAAGTTGGACTGTTGGAGGCCAGGTGAAGAAATGGGGATGCGGGTTAACGGGGACGGGGGACAGGCTCCCAGACCCGCCCCCGCCAGACCCGATGGGGAATGATTTTCCCCTATTTAGTCCCCCATGGGGATAAATTTAGTCCCATCCCCGTCCCCTAATAGGGGAATTCCCCGCGGGGAATCGGGGATCGGGTCCCCGTTGACATCTTGAGTCTCTGATGGCTTAAGCACTCAAAACACAAGAGATTAATCCTGGTTCGAGCGTCAGAGCCCTACTTCCAGTAGAGGTGTTCTTTGTGTTAGAGTGCTTAATCGAGTTCTTTAAACAGAGAGAGAGGTGTAGGGGAGCGCTATGCTACTATTCTAGGGTTTTGGTTGCTCGGGCGAGGAGTCGACCGAAGACTGAATGTCTTGATTCGCTAGACTATGGTTTGATACATTGGGGATTGTTTTTTCCATTCCTTTTATAGGAGCCCATGCCCATCCTTCTATACCAGAGGGGGATGTGGGTACAAGTTACATGGTAGCGGGGGTTTCCCTAGGGTTTTGAGTCATAAGCTTCGGTTACTCTGACGGCGTCGTGTGCCATCCTTTGTCTTGTAGCGAGGGGGCCAACAACACCCTAACTGTCCCTTGACATATGATGCTACTGCCAGGTGCTAACCATCAGGTGGTGTATATTACCATTGTGCCTTCCCCGAGGTCACCTTCTCATTGCTTCCTTCATACTCCTGGATCCAACACGCATGCAGAGGGAGGCTACCATGCGGGCCTGGAGTCGTCCACACCGCTGGCGCATAGAAGTCCTCGTTGTGATGCGTCATTTCCCGGGTGTGACCCTACGCTAGGAATGGCCGACATGGCCTCACAGGCACGGAGAAACCAGGCTCTCCGACAGGGTCTAATGGCCTACTATTGTGCCCTCCTTTCAGGCTATCATGGCCTTTTCCCAGAGTGGGCCCTCCGAGGCCCACAAAGCTATTCCCTAATGGCCCGGTGTGTACGTGCAAGCGTACACGACGGGTGTAGCCCCTGGCTAATTAGGAAAATCTGTCAGGGGGTTAATCGGGCTATCATGACACTAATCCGTGAGTTTAATCTACCCATATACTTGACACTCAATAATCCTTTACTAGGTGTCTCCAAAAATGGTTTGTCCGCCTCCAACAATCAATATGCATTTTGGGAGACAAGCACACTTGAATGGCTCTATAAATAAAATAGCTTGTCGCCTAATTGATTTTGTAGTAGTGAACCGAGAGCCCCAACTAGTACCCCTCGACGCAAAAGCAGTAGACTGGCAAACAAAGCCAACCACAAACAAGGGAAAGTAGCTATCTTGGTTGCAAAAGATTTAGGGTATGCTTGGTTGAGCTATGAGCTGTGAAAAAGCTACTGTGAACTATGAGGTATAGAAAAGTTGTTGTGAGCTATGCGCTGCGAAAAACTGTAAGCTATTTGGTTAAAATAAGTATAAAACTTACCTCCTCTCTCTATCTTCCTTGAAACAACTATAAAAAAACTCAATCCACAGGGGGCAGATGGTTGCCCCGGTATTTCACTTAAGAAATGATCTTCTCACGCAGATCGAGAAAACCCTGGAACCCCTATCCCAACCATACACAGTGCCACCCCAGCCCACGTGAGACTGGGCCGGACCTTAGACCCATGCTTTAGTGTGGGATAGATAAGGGGATTTTTTTACAAAAAGCCAAAAGCCAAAAGGAGGGTCTAAAGTGGTTCCAAAACTATATTACGAAAAAGCAGTTGCTTCTAAAGAAACAACTTTAGGTTTCATCTCTTTGTTTGAATTTTGACTTTTCAGAAGCAGAAGCACTTGGCACAAGCCCAACCAAACAAACCTTTAGTAGCCAAAAGGTTTGGGGATACCCCCACCAACGGGACAGACAGTCACCAATCAATTTGAATGTTTTTGCACATTTTGACCATCCACTCACAAGTAAAAATGGACGCTCTCAAAGTGCTAGTTGAAATGGGCAACAGAAATGTGGCAGCCAGAAGTATTCAAGAATAAATAGTAGCTTGATGGGATGTTTCTTCCATGGCTAAGTACTCCATGTCCCTGAGGTTCTGTGAGTTAAAGTTTGTAGTGTTGTTGACCTCCCGTTGTTAGTTATCCCTGATGTTTTCCTCCCTAGGTGAGTTATGGTAGCCGTTGCCTGTTGGTGTGTCCTGTGTGTGCCGTTTAGGTTTAGGGTGGCTTTCATGAGTGAGTTGTGTTTAGTTTTTTGTTTGATGAGTACCTTGGCCAAGACCATGTGAGTAGTTTTTGTATGTAAGAGTATGTAAGAGGTTTATAGTTGTTTTTTAGCTTGGCCAAGCTAGCATTGTGATGAATGGTAAGTTATGTTTGTACCTATACCGAAGTCGTTAGTGGTAAATGCACTTGCACCACTTAGTTGTAAGGTTTTTTAGGGCTGATTTTTTTCTTAAAAAACTAGACTAGATTTTTTTTGTTTTTGTTCTTCTAATAATATTTGTGGTAAAGTTTTTGTCGTCCTTTCAAAAAAGTAAAAACATAAAATAGTAGATTTGTTTTTGTCGATGTTGGGCAAATTCTCTATCGGCGTCAAGCTAGACTTTGACAAAAATTATTGATCGAATCTGAACCAAACAGATTTGCCTTCGCGCTTACCAACATTCTGTATATAATGATGTGAGTCTTCTGAGCCAGTTGAAGGTCTAAGCAGAAATAGGCCGTTAAGTTTACTTTTGTTCCTTTATTATGTGTATGTTCTTTCAATTAGACATGTAAGTGTGTGTGTGTTGTACATACTATCTTGTATCACAAAGTGTGTACAACACATATATGTGTATAATACAACACGACACCTAGAGGTTTCTTTATGGGTCTGTCAAGAGAA
Organism: Miscanthus lutarioriparius; assembly: GCA_904845875.1. NCBI lineage: Eukaryota > Viridiplantae > Streptophyta > Magnoliopsida > Poales > Poaceae > Miscanthus > Miscanthus lutarioriparius. The sequence continues at coordinate 115,078,777 of CAJGYO010000010.1, read as the reverse complement.
TGTAATGCGACACAAGTTCAAAGATAGCAAAGAATAGCAAATTATCTCAATATTAAATTGTTTATTTTTTAGACAAAACGTTAAACAGATCATAACACCAAGAAATGGCCCTACAATCAAATATCTACACTGACAAAATCAATGGTATTCAAACAAATACAGCATCGGCAGGCCACAGTATCACCTACTTGATGAACATTATTGTAGTTTCAACCATACGCATATGCATGCCCAAAGAAAATAAACATACGTATGGCACAACCCGAACAGGGTAACCCCTCAAGTAGCTTTGTCGGAGAGCCTCATTCATCTTAACAAATGTTTGGTCAAACCCTTGCTCCTTATTTGTTCGTTTGTTTCACTACAGGAAAACGCCTCTTTGTCGACTGCTTGCCCCGGTCGGCAAAGGCATAAACCCAGTCGGCAAAGGCTTTGCCGACCGCAAAGCCACGTGGCAGTCGGCAAAGAGCAATCGGCAAAGCCTGGGTCGGCAAAAGCGGATTTGCCGATCGCCACGTGGCACACAATCGGCAAATCCTTTGCCAACCGCCACGCCAGCGATCGGCATAGTTGATGGCGCCGTCGACACCCGGCGAAGAGAGCTTTTGCCGATCATTGGTTCCTCAGCGATCAAAAGAATTATTTTTCAAAATTGTTTGATCGATCGCCGCCATTTCGGCAATCGGCAAAGAAAGAATTTTTTTTTTGAATGTTCTTTGCCGATCGCTTTGGAGTTGCAATCGGCAAAGATTCTTCCTGTTTTTGAGCTTTTGCGGAGCAGAAAGTCGGCAAAAGTGGAATTTTTTTTTCTTTGCCGATCGCTTTTGAGTTGCAAATCGGCAAAGATTCTTCCAGTTTTTTTACTTGACTTTTGCCGAACAGTAATCGGCAAAGCTGAATTTTTTTTTTCTTTTGTTTTCTATTTTCTCGCATCAAACCTCGCAAAATCACAAATTATAATCCAATTTCACCGTAAGCAAGAGTAGCACCATTTATATCACAATTTCATCACATTTGTCGCCAACATCACCACATATATCACAATAACGCACAACATCACATATATGTCACAATAACAACCACACAAGTGCATTACAACCATCACATGAAGTCCAACACGTCGAACACCACAAGTCGACGTCCATCACACGAAGTTCAACATAACAAGTCTAGGTCCATAACGAAGAAAAGAAATACATGACAACAACTTCGACGATACGGTGGATACATGATAACAGAATCGACAAGTACCTAGCTCGTCAGCGCCGTCCCGGTCTCGTCGTCGTCCGCCCCCAGAGCCCCTGTGGTTTGCCCACGGAAACCCCTTGGACCAAGCGAGGCGTCATACAGATCGCCACCTCCTCAGCACCGTGCTGCCACGAGTATCGTCGGAGGAGGGCCACGCGGAGGTGGATACGGTGGATAGGGTGCGGTGGTGGATACGACATCATCTCGATGGCGGGACCTCTCAGGAGACGGGTTCGAACCCACCATCGTACTCGCACAAGTTAAAGCGCCAAGTGATGTCATTAGTATCTCTGCAGATGGACGCACAAGTTAAAGCAAGAGTCAATATACTCACGGGGTCCCTCCGGGGAGCGAACAGGAGAGAGCATGAGGAAAAACTACGGAGGAGGAGGCGGTGGAGCGAACATTGGAAGAGGAGGTGTAGACGCCCGAGCGTCTGCATGGACTGGAAGAAGGCTGGCCATGTTCGTGCATATGAGTGTTGTAGTCTTTGCTGCAGCTTTTTGGTAAGCCATCTCTTGCGCCATCATCATTCGCGCGCAACGTGGCGATCCTCTCCTCCATCTTGGCCTCCATCCGGGCTCGCAATATTACATCCGCAGATGTTGATTGTATGTACAAAGCGAAAACGAGTGAACGATTTAACGAAACGGCACTTACACCGTGACGCCGACCGCCGCCGGGCGCTACGGGGATGTCATTTGGAGCTCGTGGGCGTGGATCGAACACGGGTCGGCCAGAGGAACTGGGACGGGTCGAGGGCGCTGTGGAGCCATGTAGTAGCGGCCGTCTTTGCACCTCGTCCCAACCTCTGCGCAGGAGGTCTCAGGTGTCAGGGCTCGGCGGTGGGGTCGAACGTCTCTCAGCGCCGGGCGAGCGCGACGACGGTGTACTCGGTGGCCTTCTCGTGGCGGTGGGGTTGGTGACGACGATCGGGCCCGTCCTCCGGGTTGTAGAGGCGTTGTTCGGATCCGTCGCCTTGCCCTTGTGAGAGAGGAGGTACGCGGTGTACTCGTTGATTTCGCCCACCGTGCGTCTGCGTCGCATTGAAAACACAAACATGGTTACAAGTATTGACAATTGAGCGCAAGGATTAAGACATGAGCGGACGCGATACCCATCTTGTCGCGAATCGGGGGGGCTGATTCCCTTGGTGGTGTGATTCCACGGATGCCATTGATATGGCGTGCTTGACCTGCTCCACTCACAATCTTCCAGAGGCGCACGAGTCATTAAGAATAATTGTTAATCTTGATTCGATTTTTGACATGTCATATGAACAAGTAGTGAAATCAATAATGGTTACTTACGTCGCCCACGGGTGTGATCACCGGTATTTGGTGGAATGCGGCCGCACCCTAGGAAGGCTGCGTGGGCCCCAGAGTACACCTTGGCCACGCGCGACGAAGTCGGGCCGTCTCTTTGGTGTAGGGTTGTTCGTCGCTGTCGTCGTCGTCGTCGTCGTAAATCGCCGCTGGCCTTCGTTAATCACGACGACGTCGTCCCCTTGCGAGGACGAGAACGACATGACCTCTCGGTCGCTGGCGATGTCCGGCTGGGGCTGGGACCCCTCTTGGACGACCAGCGCACCAACACCTCCTCCTCCTCCTCCTCGTCGTCGTCGGCGGTCTCCTGAGGGGGGACTTCGGTACGCCGAAGCGTCTTTGATCGATGTGCGGCGGCGCCGCCGCCCGTCCGCCTGCATTTTGCCGAAAGTGCCCGCAATGACAAAGAATAAAACTGTTAGCATAAATAAATGACAAGTACTTGTAAAGGAACATAATAATAACAATATAGTATTACATGGCCTCGTAATTATCTCCATGAACGGCAATATCTCGGGCGTGGAGTCGTCATCTCTATCACTATCGCCGTCATCGCTATCAATATTGTCGAGCTCCCTTAAGTCATCACTTTGTCATCATCATCCTCATCGTTTCCATAGTCATCATCATGTACCTCCTCTGGACAACTCCATCGGCAGATCCGCCATCGCTCAAGCATTCTTAAGTCCCCGGCATCCTGCACCTCCTCACCCTCGTCCTCATCGATTTCGTTGTCTACTTCCATGCCCATGAGCGAACCAATGTCGATCTCCAAGGTACCTTCTAGCCCCTCGGGTTGATAGAACTCATCGGTGCTTGGGTCAAAGTTGTAATCGCTGCCGTTTGGGAGAGGCGCTTTGCCGCGGTGGCGACACCAAATGCACAAGGCTCCACCCGCAAGCTTCTCCTTTTGGCACGCCCATGGGAGGTAATAAACTTGCGTGGCGTCTCGGTTAGCCACAATGTAGACATCGTCTCCTTTATAGTTGGAGTCCCGTCAATCTCGACTTGACCTATCGTAAGGTCTTTCCTCGTGATATCGAGGATCGAACCAATGGCATTTGAATACCACCGCGCTAAAGTCCCCCGGCACCCTTAAAGTTGAGCTCGTGTATCTCTTCGACTATGCCGTAGTAGTCCTTCCCATCTGTGCGTGTGTACGAACTCCACAAAGACATGGTTTTTAGGTTGGGTCGACTCTCCTCAGTAGCTTCTGTGAAAGCGATAGCCATTCACATCATAAACGGTGAATGACTTCACCCTACGGGAGAAGCCACGGCCCACCTGTTTCAATTCATCGCTCATTTCTGCATCCGTTCGGGCCTGCAAGGGTAGAAGATCGTTACATAACTCGCTCCGGGGAGCAAAGTGGAATCACAAAGTCGGAAAGAGGTTAGTTGGTTGGTACCTTTGTACAGAACCAGGAGATGAAATCGGGCACACCGTGTCTAAGAAGATTGTCTTCTTCTTGCTCGGTAGGAGCCCTATTGCCTCTCCAGTATTGACTAATAAATTCCCTAAAAGAAGGAAGAAACTAGAGGGTCAGACCATGATAGATGGAGGATAGTGACGGCGTAGGTAACAAGCTCATTGAGAACTTACTTCTGATAAGGAATCACTTCATCAAGGTTGATCAACAATGTGAACATGATAGTCCGCCACTCTCGATGGTTCAACCGCTTGTTGGTACCTGCGCTTCTTCCCGAGATCCCCTTGGAAAAGGTTGAGTATCGATGAGTTCTCGCCGCGTTGTAACGAGGGGTTGGATTGTGCATCCGCGAAGCTTCTCAAAGATAATACGCTTTGTGTGAAGGTCGACACCTCCTCTAGAACGGAGGCCTCTCCCACGGAAGCCTCAATCTTGGCTTTATTTCTACAATTTTCCGAAGAAGCTTTAGACACCTCTCGATTGGATAGCACCAACGGGCTGCACGGGACCCCCAACCGTGCCTCTCGCATGTAGGTGCAAGATCAGATGTTGCATGGACGAGTAAAAGAAGCGGGTGGAAATATCATCTCCAACTTGCGAGAGCAACAGAGGTGCAGCCTTCTCAGTTCAACACAAACATCCCGAGACAACTCCTTGGCACAAAGTGGTGGAAGAAGAAGCTCAACTCTGCCAGACGCCGCCACACATGCTTCGGGAGGTATCCCCGGGTCATCGCAGGAAGGATCCGCTCAATCCATATGTGGAAGTCATGGCTCTTCATCCCTAAGACTTTCATAGTACGCAAGTTCACACCCTCGCCAGATTCGCCAGATACCCATCGGGAACTTTAACGTCTTGATCCATCGCAGAACTTCCTTCCTATCTGCCCTTTTCAGGATGTAATCGGCCGGCCCCCTTTTCCATTTCTCTGATTAGGGGTCTTCATCACCGGGTTTGGTCTATCACAGATCATCTCGAGTCCATCTAGCCTTGACGTTGTCCTTCGACTTTTGCCAACGTCCATGAGTGTTGCCCCAGAGTGCCTCGGCCACATTCTTTTCGTGTGCATTACATCGATGTTGTGTGGAAGAAGAAGGTCCTTGAAGTAGGGGAGCCTAGTCAAGCCCGATATATGAGTCCACATGTGGTCCCGAGCATATCCCTTTAAACCCACTGTTTCCTCCGGGTTCGAGAGCTCAGTATGTCGGCGGCAAGGACGCGCTGACAGGCTCTTAACACGCGGAATGGGGCGATGACTTGAACGCCTTTCGTGAAGTGCTTTACATCTAGCCTGAATTCATGGTTCTCGAGCGAGGAATTGGCGATGCTTGTCGAAAGAAGAAAACTTGCCGCCCTTGGCCGCCGTGTGAACATCACATCGCCTTGCATGTCGGGCAAGGAACTTCCGTGAACACACCACCATTTGAATAAGCCATACGCCCGTGAAGTCATGCATTGAATCTGGTACCACACATGCATTTTGAAGTTCCTCTTCTTCAGAGTCTTGGTCCACGTGAGTACCCCTCTTCCCAAGCAAGTTCCAATTCATCCCACACGGTGCATGAACACACCCATATTGTCGCCGGGTGTCCGGTATTATCGGCGTCAAGAGCACGTTCTTAGGTTCAAACATGACGGCGGGGAGATTGAGGGGGATCACAAACACGGGCCAGCAAGTGTCACGGGGGCCGCCATCATTCCAAACGGGTTGAACCCATACATTGCCCGGCGCTATCGCGTACATTCCGAGCCTCCATAGCCTTTGACAGATTCATGTTATCGAAGTGCTTCCATGCATCACCGTCACTTGGGTGTACCATCTTGTCGGGATGGTATCTTTTGCCATTCTTGTGCCACGTCATACATTTCGCGGACTCCTCCGTCATATACAGCCGTTGTTGCAGCCTCGGTAGGAAAGGAAGGTGCCGCACGACCTTTCGGGGACCTTAGATGTTTCATGCCGCCATCGAGCCTTCTACCAACACGAACCTAGAGGCATCGCACGCGCCGGACAGTTTTTGCTTCCTCGAGGTCTCCCTCGAGCAGACGCACCCCTTCGGACAAGCATGGATCCCCTCATACGGCATCTTAAGTGCACGAAGGAGCTTCGTGTAGCGTAGGTGTTCGTCGGCAGGACATGATCTGCGGAAGCGGTCCCCAACAATGCTCAACACGAGATCGAAGCCGTCTCGACTAATGCCCATTGCGACTTCAACCCTATCAGCGTGAGGCGGCATCCGATTTGTAAGCTTTGTCTTCTCGTGAAGGGGCTTCGTGCCGACTCCATCATGTCGTAGAAGGCCTTCGCGGTTTCTTCGGATCTTCCTCCACATCCATTCCTTCGCCAAACCGTGCTTCGTGGAAGTGCGCCATCATATCCGCCATCCCGGCATCACCATCATACTCCTCGAGGACGGGTCGCACCACCTCGTCCCTAATAGGATGGTATTCACCATGGTGGCGCCTAACGGGTATAGTTTGGAACGAACCTGCTTGAACAGATCTCTCAACACCGAGCCTTTACTTTCTTCTTCTTGTTCCTGCACTCGCCGCAGGGGACACGGCATCCGAATCGACCCTTTAGCGGTGGGCCAAATGCATGCTCCAGAACTCGGTCGTCCCCTCGATCCATTCGTGGCTCTTACTTGCGAAGCCCAGTACATCCACTCACGGTCACCCATGCTCTGTCATGCGGCAATGTTAACATGTGATAAAACCAGCAAGTGCATCTACAACGCGCTCCTACCATCTAATAGGTGAAGGATAGGTCCTAATCCCACCCGAGCAGCATGTGACGAGTTAGCTTCCATGCTCCGCTCCCGTCCTAGACGAATTTTTATAACACCTCTCATTTGTTCTCCCGATACACGCCCCGGCCGGGAGAGTGTGTATCCAGAGAATAACGGGAGGTCTCTGCCAAACTCCGACTTCGGATGGGGAGCGGAACATGGAGCTAACCTCGTCTCTGCCTCCTGCTGTCCAAATAACGTGGACAATCCGAAACGGATACGGTTATACATATGCGAAGAACGATACTTCCAACCGTATCCGTTTGACGGAGACGCCTTCGGGTAACGCGACCTACGACTACATGTGGCGGAAAGAGGGGTCATACTGCGCAGTGCCGTGAAGAAAGGCTAAGCGGGCAAAGGTTGAAGTCGTGCTCCTCCGGCTAGCCTCCAATGGGAGCCCTCCGAAAAAAAGAAAAACAATTAGTGAGAACGAAAAATTTGGCAAACACCTCCACATACGGGAAGGTTACCAAACTCGCAAGAAAAACGGCACGATGGCCGACAAACACATATACATGTCGAGCACCGACAACCACAAATGTATTTCCAATCCATGCGAAGAATATAGCGGTATTAACAAAGTAAACTACTACTACTAGTAGTACTACTACCTCGTTATCACGGACGACGGCGTCAAAGTGTGGAGCGAGCGCGCGAAATGGCAGCGGCAGGCGAGAAAGGCAGGCAATGCAGAAGTATTCAGAATAAATAGTAGCTTGATGGGATGTTTCTTCATGGGCATGGCTAAGTACTCCATGAGCCCTGACGCGGGTTCTGTGAGTTAAAGTTTGGTAGTGTTGTTGACCTCCCTGAGTTGCACGCGGGCCCTGATGTGCCTTTTCCGGGCGGATCATAAAAGCCTAGGTGAGTGAGGGGCTATGGCGGCACGGAGGGGCCCCACACATGGGGTGTGTGGAGTGTGTGGGAGGTGGTGTGCGCCGGTTTAGGGTTTATGCCACGGTGGCGGACCGGGATGAGTGGGGAGTTGTGTTTAGGGTTTTTTGTTTGATGAGTACCTTGGGGGACCAATGGGACCATGGGAGCTGGGGAGTTTTTGTATGTAGGCATGGGGTATGTAAGAGGTTTATAGTTGTTTTTGGGCTTGGCCAAGCTGGGGGGAGCATTGTGGGGGGAGGACCATGGGGGGGGCCAGCCAGTTAGGTTTGTACCTATGGGCGGGGGGGGGTCGCCAGGAGGAGGGAGGAGGGGATTTGGGCCGGCGTGGTGGATTTTGGGGGGGGGAGGGCGGGCGGCGGATAAGGCGACGTTTTTTTTTTTTTTTTTTGCCGATTGCACACAGACATGTGGCGCGTTCGGCAAAATCTATTTTTTTCAAAATTTTTTTTAATTTTTTTTTTAAAATACTTTGCTTATTTGCTCCTGGCGGTCGGCAAAGGTTATTTTTGATTTTTCTCAGAAATTCTTTGCTTGATTGCCATCCTCCACGGCAAAAAAGTAAAAACTCTTGGCTAAGCCCCTTGATGGCGTCGGCAAAAAGAATTAATTTTTTTTCGATTTTGATCCCAGTTTTTTTTGTGTTGCCTCTCTGATAAGTACATGATATATTCCAAGTTTGGGGTCATTTTGATTTATTTTGCTATATTCCATTGATTTTTTTCATTTCTTTGATTTTTTTTTGACTCAGATTTGAGCTGCGGTACATGAAATAATGGAATCGGCGATTGAAAATGATATTCATGATGTTTGGAGCATGTTGAGGCCGTGTCTTGGGGCCTCGCGTGGAAGACCCGTGTTGGTGTCCGAACAATAGAAACCCGTTAAGTGAAAAGTGTTTTTAAATTTTATAAAATCGAAGCGAGTCCGAAAATGACGAAACTTGACGACGTGTCTTGTCATCGCATGCTGCGGAGGTGTGGTAAAATTTGAGAAAGTTTCGAGCAAGTGGCGGCGTCGGGTGGCTAAAACACGGACGTCTCCACATGTGATCCGTCGAAAACGACATCTCGACATGTCCGTGTTTTAGCAACACGACGCCGCCACTTGCTCGAAACTTTCTCAAATTTTACCACAGCCTCCGCATGCGATGACAAGACACGCGTCGTCAAGTTTGCGTCATTTTGGACTCGCTTCGATTTTATAAAAAAGATAGGCGGTGTTCACACCAACAGAATAGCACGGCCTCAACATGCTCCAAACATCATGAATATTAATGGCCGGATTCCATTATTTCATTTCAAATCGAGTCAAAAAAATCAAAGAAAAAAAAATCTATAATATAGCAAAATAAAAAAATGATCCCAAACTTCAATATATCATGTACTCACTGACAAAAACACAATGGATAAAATAAAAAAAAAAAAATTTTTGCATCGCTGTGGAGGATGGCAGTATAAAAGTTTCGCTTTGCCTTGATGGCGTCGGCATTGATTGTAGATTTCAACCATGCGCTTTTTGCCGATATGCATTCTTTTTGCCCATCGCTCGGCAAATAAACATGGTTTTGCTGGCCGCCTCGGCAAAGCAAGAAGTCAGCGATCGGCAAATCTCGCTTTGCCGATTGCAGGAAATTCCAGTTGGCAAAGGGACCTCTTTGCCGAGTGTCGAAAAAAAACAGTTGGCAAAGAAAATTGCAGTCGGCAAAGAGCCAGTTTCCTGTAGTGTTTCCACCTAGATCCCTCCCGCCACTACATTAGTATAAATTGTTATTTTATGCACATTTTAATATAGTGAAACATGTCTATGACTAGATAGAAGAAAACAGTAGACGAGCGATTTGTAGTCAAATTATCAAACCTTCCAGTATAAAGAAACCAATTCCCGTGGTCTTCATTATAGCCTCCGGATAGGGCGACTGACTGAGCACCAAATCTACTCTAGCCAGCAATTCCAGCTATATGAGGCAAATGAGCACCCCATCGTCTACATTCAAATCTATCGTTCCATGATTCTCCAACTCGCACACCAGTTTCCTCCTAGGGTCATGTTCAGGAAGGATTGGTCCAAAATAATATGGTGCAGTTGTCACAAAAATCTGGCCGCTCGAAGCATTTGCTTTTCCAGCTCACTTGGCCCTTTCAGTTGTATATGCCCTGTCGGGCTTATCATCATTCTGTATATAAAGATGTGAGTCTACTGAGCCAGTTGAAGGCCTAAGCAGAAATAGGCAGTTGAGTTTACTTTTGTTCCTTTATTTGTATGCTCTTTCTATTAGACATGTATGTGTGTGTGTTGTACATATTGTCTTGTATGACAAGGTGTATACAACACATATGTGTCTAATACAACACGACACCCAGAGGTTTCTTTATGGGACTTGTCAAGAGAATGTAATGAGACACAATTTCAAAGATAGCAAAGAATAGCAAATTATCTCAATATTAAATAGTTAATTTTTTATACAAAATATTAATCAGTTCATAACACCAAGAAATGGCCCTACAATCAAATGTGTCTACACTGGCAAAATCAATAATATTCAAACAATTACAGCATCGGTAGACCACAATATCACCTACTTGATGAACATTATTGTAGTTTCAAGCATACACATATGCATGCCCAAAGAAAATAAACATACGTATCGCACAACCCGAACAGGATAACCCCTCAAGCAGCTTCGTCGGAGAGCCTCATTCATCTTAACAAATGTTTGGTCAAACCCTTGCTCCATATTTGTTCGTTTGTTTCCACTTAGATCCCTCTCGCCACTGCATTTGTATAAATTGTTACTTTATGCACATTTTAATAGAGCGAAACATATCTGTGACTAGATAGAAGAAAACAGTAGAGGAGTGATTTGTAGTCAAATTGTCAAACCTTCCGGTATAAAGAAACCAATCCTCGTGGTCTTCATCATCTTCATAGCCTCCGGATAGGGCGACTGACTAAGCACCAAATCTACTCTGGCCAGCAATTCCAGCTATATGAGGCAAATGAGCACCCCATTGTCTACATTCAAGTCTATCGTCCCATATTTCTCCAACTCGCACACCAGTTTTCCTCCTGGGGTCATGTTTGGGAAGGATTGGTCCAAAATAATCTAGTTCAGTTGTCACAAAAATCTGCCCGCTCGAAGCATTTGGTTTTCCATCTCGCTTAGCCCTTTCAGTTGTATATGCCCATTCGGGCTTATCAACATTCTGTATATAGTGATGTGAGTCTACTGAGCCCGTTGAAGGTCTAAATAGAAATAGGCATTTAAGTTTACTTTTGTTCCTTTATGTGTATGTTCTTTCTATTAGGCATGTATGTGTGTGTGTTGTACATATTGTCTTGTATCACAAGGTGTGTACAACACACATATGTGTCTAATACAACATGACACCTAGAGGTTTCTTTATTGGACCTGTCAAGAGAATGTAATGAGACACAAGTTCAAAGATAGCAAATAATAGCAAATTATCTCAATATTAAACACTTTATTTTTTAGACAAAATATTAAACAGTTCATAACACCAAGAAAGGGACCTACAATAAAATGTCTACACTGACAAAATCAATAATATTCAAACAAATACAGAATCGATAGACCACAATATCACCTACTAGATGAACATTATTGAAGTTTCAAGCATATGCATATGCATGCCCAAAGAAAATAAACAATACATACCGCACAACCCGAACGGGGTAACCCCTCAAGCAGCTTTGTCAGAGAGCCTCATTCATCTTAACAAATGTTTGGTCAAAACATTGCACCTTATTGGTTCGTTTGTTTTTACTTAGATCCCTCACGCCACTGCATTTGTATAAATTGTTATTTTATGCACATTTTAATATAGAAACATATATGTGACTAGACCGAAGAAAATAGTAGAGGAGTGATTTGTAGTCAAATTATCAAACCTTCTAGTATAAAGAAACCAATCCCTGTGGTCTTCATCATCTTCATAGCCTCCAGACAGGGTGACTAACTGAGCACCAAATCTACTCAGGCCTGCAATTCTAGCAATATGAGGCAAATGAGCACCCCATCGTCTACATTCAAGTCTATCCTCCCTTGATTCTCCAAGTCTCACACCAGTTTTCCTCCTAGGGTCATGTTCAGGAAGGATTGGTCCAAAACAATCTGGTGCCGTTGTCACAAAAATCTGGCAGCTTGAAGCATTTGCTTTTCCAGCTCGCTTGGCCCTTTCAGTTGTATATGCCCTGTCGGGCTTATCAACATTCTATATATAAAGATGTGAGTCTACTGAGCCAGTTGAAGGTCTAAGCAGAAATAGGCAGTTAAGTTTACTTTTGTTCCTTTTTGTGTATGCTCTTTCTATTAGACATGTATGTGTGTGTGTTGTACATATTTTCTTGTATCGCAAGGTGTGTACAACACATATATGTGTCGAATACAACATTACACCCAGAGGTTTCTTTATTGGACCTGTCAAGAGAGTGTAATGAGAAACAAGTTCAAAGATAGCAAAGAAGAGCAAATTATCTCAATATTAAACAGTTTATTTTTTTATACAAAATATTAAACAGTACATAACACCAAGAAAGGGTCCTACAATAAAATGTCTACACCGGCAAAATTAATAATATTCAAACAAATGCAGCATCGGTAGACCATAGTATCACCTACTTGATGAACATGATTGTTGTTTCAAGCATACACATATGCATGCCCAATGAAAATAAACATAGGTACCGCACAATCTAAACAGGGTAACCCATCAAGCAGCTTTGTCTGAGAGCCTCATTCATCTTAACAAATGTGTGGTCAAAACCTTGCTCCTTATTGGTTCATTTGTTTCCACTTAGATCCCTCCCACCACTGCATTAGTATAAATTATTATTTTATACACATTTTAATATAGTGAAACATGTCTGTGACAAGATAGAAGAAAACAGTAGAGGAGTGATTTGTAGTCAAATTATCAAACCTTCTGGTATAAAGAAACCAATCCCCGTGGTCTTTATTGTTGGCGGTCCTTATCGATCAAATCCAACCGCCAATTAATATCCAAAATAGGAGAAACAAACAAACTTTTGACACATATGCTTTTACAAATGACATATTTCCACATGTATTTGAGACTAAGTGTTTTGCAAGTCATAAACATAAAATACATGGGAAGTATGGTAAAAATGCGCAATCCAGAAAGCGTAATGCAGATCCTACATCAAAGAACCAAGCAAAGGCCCATCCAATCATGAAATCTGGGCCGAGCACCGACGTGGCAGCCATCCAGGCCTAGCCAACACCCTACCAGAGCAAGGCGGTGGCGAGTGGGCCAGCCTAGGGTGCTGCCACACCCTGGGTGCGCTCGCACTGCCCCCAACTCTGCTCGGGCCCAGCTTGCTCCGGCGGTTGCATGGCGGCATGCTTGGTCGGTTCCCGGTGGTTTCCAAAAATACCTGCGCCAAACCAACCATGGATTAGTATAAGTAGGAGGGTAGTGCTCACCTTTCAACACGCACACCATTTAAAGTCTACACACCTCACTACCCTCTCTTGTACTTTTACTTTTTAGTAGTATTTGGAGCTAGCAAAGCTATCAAGGAGGGCTTGGCTCCTTGGAAGAAAGAGGGAAATCTTGGTATGAATACAAAGCGAATTTCTTCCAATGCATATGAACTAGACTATAGTTCTCATGTTATAATCTTGACATATGAACTAGTATATAGTTTGTGTGTTATGGTCGTAACATGTGCAGCTTTATGCTTAACCATTCATATGACTTGTATGAGTAGAAGTAGAGCTAAGTTGAGGTGGCGGTTCGTCGTTCCTTTGGGTTTGCCCATGTCCTATGCTTATCGATCTGTAGGGTCGGAGTCTCGGGGGGATATGGATAGTTTCCTTGTACAAGAGCATGGTGCACAGGAACCTTCGGATATGACGGTGCCCCCCGGTTGAAGGGTAGGCGGCTGGTGGTGACAGCCCTATCCGTCCCTTGTAATCCCCCACGTTCGGGTATTTGTAGGAGTCTTAAAGTCTCTCAAGCTTGCTGGCAGACCAGTGCTCGGAGATCTCCCCGTCCATCTTACACTTAGTTCTAACCCTAGTCATGTATCTTGTATGACCATCAACTGTTCTTTGCACGGCTATATTAGAATATGCCTGCTCCGCTTAGGAACATTCTTTTATTCTTTGTTTTCCTTTTATCCGTGAGGTTGGCCCAAGTGTGTGTCCACTATCTTGAATTTACCATTTTTACCCCTGTCATCAACTATTGGTTCACTATGCAAGTATGTAAATCTTGTTCATATCCATGCCAGACTCTTTACACCTTGCCCTCCTTTGGGAAAATATAAATAACAATACCCTGAATACTTTTGGGTGAAATGCTACAATGCTAGATCCGTGCGCTTGCGGATATTATTTCTGTAATCGTTAAGAACTATTGTGGTTGGTGTTTCTTGGCGGCGTCACTAAGGTTTACTCAATCTTAGTGATGGTGCTAAGAAATATTAATAGGCGTTTCTGGCGCCACTACTAGGGATGGACTCTAACTCCAAACTTGGTAGTGACGCTATGAAATGCCAACAATTATTTCTGGCGCCGTTGCCGGGGATGGACTTAAAACTCCAATCTTGGTAGTGATGCTAAGAAATGCCAACAAGCATTTCTGGCACCGTTGCCGGGAGGGCATAGGTGAAAAGAATCTAGTAGGACATGATCATGATCACATGCATGTAATGGTAGCCATAGTTTATGTAGGCTAACTTTGCATGTTTTCTTCCTGTTGTGGATGAAAACATGATAGTGTATGACCGGTTTCGTCTTGCCAGAAAACTACACCAATAATTCGGAGGCGCTCATAAGGAAGAATAGGTCCCGTACCTCTTCTTCCTCCGCTACTCCTCCGACAAATGAACTAGTCGCCCCGCACCATCCGCTACTACCGCTATGGCCAAATCACTCTGCGACTACTCCACCCCCGCTGTTGCCAACGTGCCCGTTGGGCCCGTTGTCAACACAGGCAATGGAAACTTCGAGCTGCACACTGGCTTGAACACGATGGTGCAGGCAAACCAGTTCTGTGGTTTGCCAAGCGAGGACGCAAGTGCACACTTGCAACACTTCCTAGAGTTGTGTGACACCATCGTCATAAAAGACGTCGCACCAGCAGCATCAGGATCTGTCTGTTTCCCTTCTCCCTCGTGGGGAAGGCGAAACAATGGTTTTACAAGGAAAAGGAAGCAGTCAACACGTGGGACAAATGTTCTGCGGCGTTCCTCGCGAAGTTTTTTCCCATGGGCAAAACCAATGCCCTGAGGGGAAAATTTTCAAATTTCCAGCAGACTTTAATGGAATCCATCCTCGAGGCATGGGAGAGGCTGTAGGATTACATCTAGGCATGCCCACACCACGGGATGGAGAACTGGCTCGTGCTCCAGAACTTCTACGAGGGGCTTATGCCCATGTCGAAGGGGCACATTGATGCCGCTGCTGGAGGAGCGTTTCTTTCCCTCACCATCAATGGAGCCACGACTCTCATTGAAAATATGTTGGCCAATAAAAGTTGGGGGGGGGAAGAAAGAAAACAACAAAAAGGCATGCATACAATGAAGGAGGCGGATATGCTTGCTACAAAAATAGACTTATTGTTGAAAAGACTTGACGAGCGTGCCGCCGACAAGGAGGCAATGAAGGGCACCGTCAAGGTCATGGACTCGCAAATGACTTGCGAAGTCTGTGGAGAGGTTGGCCACCCGGGGAACGACTGCCCTGAGACTAGTGAGGAAGCTGCATATCTCAACAACGAGTTCCGCCAACAAAATAATAATAGGTGGAACAACCAGTCTCACCCGAATTTTTTATTTTTGGCCCTTTTTTTGAAAAATATTTATAAATAGACCCCTAGTGGTTTGATTTTCGTTTATGGACCCTAACCTCGGCACCATGGCTTTTGGCGCCGAGGAAACACGTCTCGGTGCCATGGCCAATGGTGCCGAGGTCTTGACGAGGCGTCGAACGTGGCGGTGACCTGACGCCGACATGGACAAAGCCTCGACGCCATAGATCTTAGCGCCGAGCCTGGCGCCGTAGATCTTGGCGCCAAGCTGTTACCGTATAGCTCTTGGCGTTTGAAATGAAAAGTATAATTGTTCCGAGGAACATGCAACAACGCCATTGCGGTTTAGCTGGTTAGGACACGTGCAACTTAGCTCAAAGGCCTGGGTTTGAACCCAGCGCTGAATTTTTTTTACTATATTTTTGTTAAGATTCGTACTGTATGTTTGATGTTTTTTTTACCTGCAATGCCACCATCCCTGCCGCACCACCACACCCACCTGAAGAACGCCATCCCCATAAACTCTCGGGCGCGATACTTTCCCCATCCCTCCCAATCACCACCCATCCCATCCTCCGCCTTCCCTTCCCCCGCCGTCCCCGACCCCGCCCCCCGCCCCCCAGATCGGCAAATCTGCCCGCATCTACCCCAGCGAGCGTCGCGCGTCCTAGATGGCCACCGCCTCCTCCGCCCGCCACGGGGTTCCGTAGCATGGGCCACTCCCCCTCCTCCCTCTCCAAATCCGGCCCCTGCTCTCCACCGTGCCGCAGCAGGTCGCTCTCCCCGTGGCGCCGCCGCCGCAGCTGCGGCGGACCGCGGCGATGCAGGTCGCTGTGGGGGACAGCGGCAGTGGCAGCTCCTCCTCGTTCACGCTGCCCACTCGGGACTACACCTAGGACCTGCCCGACGAGATCCTCGCGCTCGTCTTCGCGTCGCTCTCACCCACCGACTACAACGCCTGCTCCCTCACCTGCTCCCGCTGGATGGAGGTCGACGCCACCACACGCCACTGGCTCTCCCTCGACGCCCATGCCGCGCTAGGCAACGCGGCGCCTGTGCTGTTCGCGTGGTTCACGGCCGTCACCAAGCTCGCGCTCCGCTGCGCGCGTGGGTCGGGCGCCGACAGCCTCTCCGACTACGGCGCCGCGGCGGTGGCCGACGCACTACCCTCGGAGCGCCTCGCTAGGCTCAAGCTCCGCAGCCTCAGGCAGCTCTCAGTCGCCGGGCTGGCCTCTCTCGCCGCCGCCATGCCGGGCGATCCATAAACTCTCCGTGCGCCCTGCACCTTTCAGCGCGCAAGGCATTCGTCGCCGTGCTCCAGTCCTGCCCCCTCCTCGAGGACCTCTCCGTCAAGCACCTCCGCGGCCTACCTGACACGGCCGGTGCCACCACTTCCATTGCTGAGGACATTAAATTTCCACCGGCTTTGTCCCTGTGTTCGGTTTGCCTCAAGGATCTATATAGCGTTGTGTGCTTTGTGCCGCTTGTGGCGTCCTCACCAAACCTCCGCTCGATCAAGATACTGCGGTGCTCCGGCGCCTGGGACCTGCCATTGGAGGTCATCACTGCACGTCCTACATACTTTGTAGAGATGGTAGGAATCTATGGCCAAATCCCCAATGCTTCTGTCAATGATTTTATCTGCAAGATCACAAAAGTGTCAAATTCCAAAGTCGGTTCCTTATATGTTGTTTCTTATCATTCTAAGATTCTAATTAAGAATACAAGTTGCCTCTGATATGTCCATAGACTACGTCAAATGTAAGCTTTCCTTGCTGGACCACAGCAATCAAGCTCATTAAAATGGGGCAATTTCTTTATATATGAGCAAGTCTGAAACAAGATTTAAAAACATATTAGCATGGGAAGGAGACAAAAATAGTTAAAAACATGCCTGGGCAAAGAAAATAAACATACGTACCACACAACCCGATCAGGGTAACCCCTCAAGTAACTTTATTTGGGACTGTCAGAGAGCCTTATTCATCTTCACAATTGTTTGGTCAAAACCTTGCTCCTCATTTGTTCATTTGTTTCAACTTAGATCTGGGTGAGTGCAAGGCTATGGCGTCCACGAGTGGCGCGGTCATGGCCATGGTGGCTCCCCCTGAACTCTATATAAGGGTAGCCAGGGCACCCTTCCAAGCCTTCGGACCCCAAGCTCTCATTCGGGCAGTCCATCTCTTAGCTCTATCTCTATCTCCTACCTCTTCCACCATTCTTGCACCCGCCATTGTAAGAACTTCAGAGCATTCAAGCGAGGAACATGCACTCGATCATCTCTGAGACTTGACATAGGGCTTCGGCCTAAACCAGTTAACTCCTCGTGTCTTTTAGATGCTACCATCATCATCCTGGAGCAGTGCGGCATTCATATAAATTCACTAGTCGGTCAACAAAACACCAACGGTTGGCACGCTAGGTAGGGGGCAGTCGCACACTCTCGTTGTTGAGAAGGAAACGATGGCTCCTCGTACCAACGATGGATTCGCCCTTGGAACGGTCCCTAGCGACCTCATCCATCGAATGAACCCTGAGTTCGTCGGCGTCGATGGGCCAACGCCCTCGTTCATCGGCGGTCACAGCCGAGTCTTCTGTTTCGGAGACCCGGACCCCGTGGCCCACGGCGAGCAAGCTTGCGGAACGGACCCCCGACGGCCACATCCAAGAGCTCATCATGACAGGAGGGCTAGCACCCTCCTCCGCCGTAGGTCATGGCCGGGTCCTCCGTTCTGGAGACTCGGACCTCGTGGCCCATGGCGAGCAAGCTCGCGGAACGGCTCCCGGTGGCCGCATCCAAGAGCTCATCACAACGGGAGTCCAGGACCCTCCCAAGCCCTAGGACATCACCGGGTCGTCTGTTCCGAAGACCCAGACCCCGTGGCCCATGGCAAACAAGCTCGCGGAACGGCCCCCGGCGGCTGCATCTAAGAGCTCATCACGACGGGAGGGCCAGCACCCTCCCTCACCGTAGGTCACGGCCTGGTCCTTCATTTCGGAGACCTAGACCCCATGGCCCACGGTGAACAGGCTTGCAGAATGGCCCTCGGTGGCCGCATCCAAGAGCTCATCATGACAGGACGGCCAGCATCCTCCCTCATCGTAGGTCATGACCTGGTCCTGCCGACGAGCCAAAATGTAAGAAGAACCCGGCGGCGAGAGAGATCAATATGGCCGCATCCCAAGCCAAAGCCACCCGGCCTATCTGAAATGGTCAGAGACAGCGATCACCTTCGATAGGTCTGATCATGACAACCACATTCAGCAGCCGGGGTGGTTCCCCCTCATCATCAGCGTAATAGTTGGCGAAACGCGCCTGACTAAGGTGTTGATGGACGGTGGGAGCGGACTCGACATCCTATATGTGCGGACGTACGACGCTATGGGCCTCCCCAGAGTGGTGATACAGCCGACGAGTGCCCTTGTCTATGGGGTTGTGCCTAGGATACGAGCCTCTCCTCTCGGACAGGTTGCTTTGTCCGTCACATTTGGAGGATGGGTGAACTTCCGCACGGAAACAATCGTCTTCAAAGTAATGGACCTCCCGAGTGCCTACCAAGCCATCCTAGGGCGACCATGCTACGTGGAATTCATGGCCATCCCTAACTACGCTTACCTTAAGCTCAAGCTTCCTAGCCCTCGAGGGACCATCACCGTGAGTGGCGACCTGCACCAGGCGCACTCTTGCGAGGAGGAGAACCTCAATATCGCGGCGGCCGCAAGCTGAGCCCCGGAGCTCCGGGCCATCTAGGCCACCGTGACCGAGGTTGCACCCGAATCTAGTGCGAGAAAATAGTCATCAGGAACCTTCAAACCCACAG
This sequence comes from Miscanthus lutarioriparius, assembly GCA_904845875.1. Lineage (NCBI taxonomy): Eukaryota > Viridiplantae > Streptophyta > Magnoliopsida > Poales > Poaceae > Miscanthus > Miscanthus lutarioriparius. The sequence continues at coordinate 115,059,469 of CAJGYO010000010.1, read as the reverse complement.
AAGATACCAAGGCAGTGCAGGTCGACCCCGACGACGCCAGCCAAACCGTCCGGGTCGGTTACGGGCTCTTCAACGGACAAGAGCGCGAGCTCATCGACTTCTTGCTCCTAAATCAGGACATATTCGCATGGAAACCCTCCGACATGCTAGGAATCCCGAGGCAAGTCGCCGAGCACAGCCTCGACATCCTACCTCGGAGCCAAACTGGTCAAACAATGCCTCCACTGCTTCGACAACGAAAATGATAGAGGCTTGGAGCGAGGGAGGGATCGAGGAACTCACTGTGATGGGGCGATCGATGGCGCGGACTGCGGCGATGAGATGAGCTCACCTCCTGAAGCGGCACCCACGTGAGCAGTGTCGCCGGAGCATTTGAGGCACCTCCAGCTCGCGGCGTTGGAGGGCGCGAGGGGCTTCCGATTCGGAGAGCCAGGGGGAGTGCGGACTGCAGACTGTGATAGGGTGGCGCAGGTGGAGCACGTCGACCTCAGATGGTGAAATCCTGCCGCAGCCCGCAGGCCATGCAGACGCCATCACTGTCGCAGGGTGAAGCGGCATCGGCGGCGCCGGGCGCTAGGAATTGGGGATGGGCGTTGTCCTAGGGTTTGGGGAGGAATTTGACCAAAGCAGAATGAGGAAAAGGATTTCGCTTCCTTCAAATTTTCGGGATAGTTTTCTTTCTTTTTTTGTTGGCACACAAAACCGTTGATGTCAGGGCAGGCGCGTGAGAGAAGAAATATTGCTTTCTTCTTCCTTGCCGGCGACGCCTAACGGGCTAACGGAATGAGAAAAATGTTGTCAGTGATGGTGCAAAGCATGTCAACAGTCCAAAGGTTAAATCCTAAGTCCAAGATTACCTTCTAAGAATATATTAAGCCAAAATTTAACGGCATGCCTTAGTGGCCACGAGCTTGGAAGGAGGAAGTCGAGCAAAGAGTCTATATAGGCATGGACCTACATGTTATAGGGAGACTAGGAGATGGAACGACTAGGCATAGATCACTAATAGTAAAAACTGCAAGAAAAGTGTATGCAGATGTGTGTTACGTTAACATTATATGCATGCTATATATAGTCCGTTTTTCTCATTCCCGCAAGTGTAACAAAATCTCACCCGCCATCTCTACGCCCCACACGCTAACACCCTTAATCAACATGAGTGTGCCCCAAACTGTAGCGACGCGTGGATTTCTTTTCTTCTCCTTCCGTTTCTTCTTCTTGCTAAAACCACTCCAGCTCTCACCCCCGTCCTCCGCCGCCCATCCCCACCGCTCCTTCCCCCACCCTTCCCTAATCGGAATCGGAGGATTCGGCACCACCGCCCCTGCCCTGCCGCCAGCCTCGCCCACCAACAGCCACCAGTCGCCGATCCCACTGCCCACCAACCACCTCCACTAGTCGGCCTCCGCCCTCCTCTCTATCTCATTTGGAGGAAAATGCTGACCCCTCGCCCCCTGCCACCGACTCTGGCCCCCGCCCCATACCGGATGTCCTCCGCCGCCCACTCTGTGGCCCCCTGTCGCCTCACTCGCCGATATTAGAACCACCACCACTGCTGGTCCCACCAGTGGCGGATCCAGAAACCGACCAAGGGGGGGGGGCTAAAACAATACAAGGCTTAAACAATATCGACTCAAAGTGCATCTTTCTTACCAAAATATTTTTCCATTCTAATGCCCTACAATATAATTGAATGTGTGAATCACTGTCGATGTTTTACCACCAATAGCCTGTCACGGGGTTACCTGGGACAGTATGTTCGGGCTTCAGCGTATGTGGAACTCGATGGTTAACGCAAGAGATAGTCGATTTATCCTGGTTCGGGCCCTTGATCATTGATCGAGTAATAGCCCTACGTCCAGTCGGCGTTAGCCTTTGCGTTGTATTGATTGTGTGTTGTTGTGTTGTAGAAGTTGTGTTCCCCTGTCTCTAGGAACCCTGCCCTCCTTTATATAGTCAAGAGGTCAGAATCTTAGTCGGTTTACAATGAGAGTTCTTAGTAGGATTACAGGATAATACTACTACTAAGATTACATGGGGAGAATCCTAGTTAGACTAGATCTTCTCTCCTCCTTGCAGGGTATCCTATGGGTCTCGCTCCGACAAGCCCCCGAGCACTTCATGGTTGAGCTCTGGAAGCGTCGTCTTGTTCTTTCAGGCTTTGCCGAGCAGGAATAAGCGTTGTCCGAGTGCTTTCTTGAGCGAAACCGTGTAGCGCTCTGTGAGATCTTCGCGTGGAGTGTACCTTTTTGAAGAAAAAAGTATTCCCCTTTGGGTGTAGCCCCCGAGCCTCTTGCTATTTGGAACAAGGAGCTGGAGGGTCTTGTCTTGAAATCGCTCTAATCCTTCGTTGAAATGTTCCCGAAGCGTGTGCCCGGGTTCTTTATAAAAAAGAACTCGGATATAGCTCGGTCCGACTTCTTTTTGTCATGATTCCTTGAAGTAGTTTTGTCCTGAAGAAGTCTTCTTGGTGACGTGTGCTTTTTCGAAGAAAAAAGTACACTCACTGAGTGTAGCCCCGAGCCTCTTGCTATTTGGAACAAGGAGCTGGAGGGTCTTGAATCTTATGTTGTTTTAAAATTGCTGACTTGAAGAATTTTTTCGAGTGATGTGCGCTTTTTTGAAGAAAAAGGGCACTCACTGAGTGTAGCCTTCGAGCCTCTTGCTGTTTGGAACAAAGAGTTGGAGGGTCTTGAGTCTGATTTGTTCGAGGAACTGAAATCTTCTCCTTTTGTAGCCTCTGAGCATTTATCTGGGTTCTTTGATTCTAAAAGAACTCGGACGCATTGTTCTTGACGTATTCTCTGGTAGTCTACTGTTTGTCAGGTGTAGTTGTATGGTGGTGGTTGAGTATAAATGTTGCCTGTTCACGGGTTGTACAGTGTTGACATATTCTTCCGAATATGCTCGTCTTCGAGTACTGTTCCTTCTGAGTCTTCCATTATTGAGTCCTGTCTTTTCACTGTGTCTTTTGAAAGGCTTGTTTCATCGGTACTCCTAGTCCATGTGCGCCGCTCCTTCGATCTATAAATACCCTCCCGGGGTGTTTGCTTTCATCCATTGAACATTTTGTTGAAAACTTCGTAGTCATGAATATGGTAGTTTGTGAGGTAGAGCAGCCCTCGGGCGTATCTTGTAGTTCCTGTGTGTCTTGTCGTAGCTAGAAGAAGTCTTGTGATAGGGATTAGAGGTAGACTAATCCCACAGCGGCATTGTACTTGGAAGTACGTGGTGGTAGTTGGAGGAAGTCTTGTGATGTGGGCTTCGTTCCTTCATCCTGCAGTTCTGGGTTGATCCTCGCCGTCTGTCTTGAGACTGTCCGGTGCAGATCAACACCTAATCCTGCATCACGTCAGGCTTGGGTAGACAAATGCCTACCGACTTCCCCTGGTCTATGTTGTCCCGCCGTGCTGCTAATTTCCGCCTTAGATGCACTACGTCCGTCCTTTGAAGAAAACAGTGTAGCCGAGCGCGGTTTGTTCTACCGAGTAGCAATTTGGAGCACGTAGTCGTTCCAGAGCCTAGTTGTGTCCGAGCTCCTTTTTGCTACCTTGCTTGTCATAGTGCCGAGTTCATTGGGTCTTGTAAGATGTGTAATCTTCTATTTTTGAAGCCATTTGTAATGGAAAGAATCTTGTCTTCAGAGTTGTCATTCATTTTTCTGCTGTAATCCTGGTTATTCATGAGACTCCCGAGTTCTTTCTTTAATAACTGGGTTCTTTTGTTCCTTGCGAGGTAGCCCTTTGTTTCATCATGGTTGACAGGTTGTTCTTGTAGTGATCTGATAACCCTGTAGTGGTGCTGGATGGATAAATCTGAAATCTGCCCGTTAAACTGTACCGTTGTGTGGATTTGTGCCGTCCGTTATTTTAGCTGTTTCAGTAAACGGACCGTTGCATTCCCACACCGTGTTTTAACGGGCCTGGTGGGCCGTTTTTATCACTGAAAAATCTATTGAAAGACCTTTTATCTTCCTTTTCTTTACTGCCCAGCTCTTGGCTTGAAACCCTAGCTTTCAGAAATCTGTCGCCGCCATTGTCGCCGTCACCTGAGCGTTGCCATCCTAGCTTCGTCTTCCCCAGTGCCTTTTTGCTTCCGCTAGTTCATGGGTAAGAAGAAAACCACGAGCAAGTCCCAGGCAGCCTTCGTGGACGAGGAGTCAACCCTTTCTTTGATCGAGAACCAAGAGTTCGTGGCCATGAGGGCTGCTCAGAAGGTTTGGCCGGCTCCAACAACAACCGAAGACCAGCTCCGCGAGCTCGTCAGCGACGGCTTGATCCAAAGTAAAGACATTGCTGAATGCAGAGTTCCGGGCGAGCACCAGGTTCCTGCTCCAGGTCCTAGTGAGATTGTCCTTTTCGTTTCCTTTATCCGCGCCGGTCTTTGCCTTCCTGCTTCCGCCTTCCTTCATCAATTTCTTAGTTATTTTGGGGTTAATCTGAACCATCTAATCCCTAATGTCGTCCTCCATCTTTCCGTTTTCGTTCATCTCTATGAAGCCTTCCTTGGAATTCCTCCTTCTCTTTCTCTTTTCCGCCACTTCTTTCGTTTGAAACCTCAACCCCGCCGTGAAGAAACCAATGTTCTTGGTGGCTGTGGGATCTAGTTTCTCTAGGGTCTTAAAAGCAAGTTCTTTGACTATGACCTGGTTGATTCTGTGAGGGATTGGCGTGCTGATTGGTTTTATGCCGCCAATTTGATTCCTTCTCTTTCCATACATTCTGGGTCTGGCCCCTCGGTTAATAACCGGTGGGAAAAGAACTCCCTGACACCAATCGAGCTCCAGGTGATCCAGCCATTCCTTGAGCGGATACGCACTCTAAAGCAGCAGGGCTTGACCGGCTTCGGTATTGTCTCGAGCTTTCTTCGTAGCCATGTTTAGCCTCTGAAGAAGCGAGAGAACCTTGGCTTCGAGTATTATGGGGCTGAGGACCCTTCCCACATGGTCCGGCCCATGAGCTGACCGACGAGGAGGTACTTGAGCGTCTCCAGAAGATGCTGAAAGGAGCAAGCGTTGTCCCGCTTACTGTCTGCGAGTACTCCGCCAACAACCCGCCTCCAGCTGTGAGTCGTTTTTTCCATCGTGCGGGTATTTTCTGTATTTCTTTTGTTGTATCCGTTTTTGCTTAATTTTCCTTGTCTTGTTGTTTTATTCTTTTCGTAGGAATTGGGGCGTAATTTTGTTGACCCGATCCCCCTAGATGTCCTCCCTGCCGTGGTGAGTACTGGGGAGAAACTTACTGGGTCTTCTGTAACCAGTAAGTTCCAAATCACCACAGTGTTTCCTGGAGTTTCCTCTGGATTTGTTGATGTATATGAAGAATATGTTCCTCGTCCAGTCCCTCGAGGTCCTCGTAGTGTCCCGAAGAGGGGGCGGGCGGATGGTTCTTCATCTGATTTACCTGCTTCCAAGAAGTCTCGCCTGCCGAGTACTCATCCAGGTACTCCAGTTATAGGTAGCGTGCTCCTAGGTGAGAATATTAATATGTTCGGTTTTTCTATTATTTATTTGTGCCGCTGACCGAGTTCTTTTTTTCTCTATTTTCAGATGGCGCTGTAGCTGTCTTGCTGGAGACTGAGGAAGATGAGGTCGATGATGTGCCCCTCATTACGCGCTGGTGAGTTGTTTACTTTTCTTTGTTTTGTTGAGCGCCTTTTCTTGTTTTGACTTCATCTTGTCTTTTTGTAGCAAGCGGTCATTGGGCTCGAGTTCCTCTGGGGCTCCGGCACCAAGTTCCTCTGGGGTTCTGGTTCCAGGTTCCTCTGGGGCTCCGGTACCAGCCGTGCCGCTCCTGTCACAGGGTGGCGGTGATGTTTTTGCTATCGTCGTTCCCCCTGCGAGATCTTCTTTGTGTTTTACGAAGAAGAAGATAGTCGGGTGAGTGACTTCTGGTTTCATCTCTTTGCTTCTGTTTCCCCTTTCTTTTGTTCTTATTGTCGAGTTTCTTTGTCAACTTTCAGGCCTTCGTCTTCTTTCGACCCTCCGTCGACTTCTTGCCATTCTTCTGGTGTGCCTCCGAGTACCGAGCCTCAGGACTTGGAGCGCACGGTCGGCGAAGTGGTTGTGTGGGAGACAAGGTTTCCTGGTGATGATGCTGCTGCTGGCTTGGTTGCCTCGGAGGTGACCGTGGCCATGGTGGTGGATTCATCTAGGGAGGTAGCTGGGACTTCCCATGGTGTGCCCCTGCTCTCATCTTCTCCGCATCGGTCTTCTTCCCCCTCCGCTCCTTTCTCTATTGAAGATGTGGTGCATCAATTTGACGCCACTCATCGGCTGTCAGAGTTGACCGCTTCTTGGGGAGATTTTGCAACCTTTGCAACTTCTTTTGGGGAAAAACTCCAAGTAAGTTTTCCGAAGTTCTTTCTTTGGATGTTCATTTTTCTCCTGTTCTTATGCCTTTTTTCTTTCTTTCTTCTTGTTCAGTCCTTCTCTCGAGACCATACCGGCTTCTTTTTTTCGTCGGAAACCGAGAAGAAGTTGTCGATGTTTTACCACCGATAGCCTGTCACGGGGTTACCCGGGACAGTATGTTCGGGCTTCAGCGTATGCGGAACTCGACGGTTAACGCAAGAAACAGTCGATTTATCCTGATTCGGGCCCTCGATCGTTGATCGAGTAATAGCTCTACGTCCAGTCGGCATTAGCCTTTGCGTTATATTGATTGTGTGTTGTTGTGTTGTAGAAGTTGTGTTCCCCCGTCTCTAGGAATCCTGCCCTCCTTTATATAGTCAGGAGGTCAGAATCCTAGTCGGTTTACAATGAGAGTTCTTAGTAGGATTATAGGATAATAGTATTACTAAGATTATATGGGGAGAATCCTAGTTAGACTAGATCTTCTCTCCTCCTTGCGGGGTATCCTGTGGGTCCCACTCTGACAATCACTAAATACTAAAAATTGAAGACGTACTCCATGAATCCGCCCCTGGATCCAGCCACCACCCCATACTCCTCCTTCTAAGCCCAGAGAACACTAGAGGTTCCCCACCGCCTCCCCGAAACACTAACTTGTACAGTTGGCATGAGGAAGACAACGTAGGATGCTGGTTCCAATCACGCATCGATCGCATGCTCACGCGTTGGCAACATCTGGATCGCATTTTCCTTGTTAGGCCGATTTCGTTGTTTCGTTCCGCTTCTAATCGTGCACCTAGATCAACACAAGTTATGCCTCTTGTATGCTATATTTTATATATAGGTAATGTCTAGTTTTACACTTTTACTTGGTCAAAAAATGGTGCACTTTAATTATTTAATTTTCTTTAAAAAACTCTAGCCACTCAGGCTTTCTATTGTCTCTATGACTAATTAATTTGTATTTAAATCTCTATGACTAATTGGAAAAAAAATCGATCCATATTGGTTGCTGCTACGCGAAAGCCAAGCAAGTTAACTACTAACTGGCCTAGGAATGCAGTAAGCTAGCACACTTCGCCACTAGCCTTCTGGGATTCAACATGCACAGCAATGCTGATGCTGCCCAGCCATTGAGAAACAATGGATTGCGACAATGAACTTCAATTACAAGAAAGCAATTGTAATAACAAGTAGTTCCAAATATCAATAGTTACATAACTTCAATGTTAATTAAAACAATGACCCAGCCTTCATATTACGAGGAGAATGAAAAATGGGTCTTCAATCTAGAACTTCTCAATATTTATTTATATGATTACATAACTCAAATAGTAACAAATAGTTCCAAATATGTACATCAATAGTTACATGCTTTCTCTCAATAATATAAGAAAGAAAATCTATTTTTATATTTTACCGAAGGTGGAATACAAAATAAAACAATAGACACATCATTGGAGCTTATATAAAAAATAATCTCTAGACTATGTATTTTCTATCCGTGCAAATGTCTTCAGTCTAAAGAATGTAACTAAATCCTATGCAAGTATTCATCTACAAAATTATAAACTCAACAGTAAAATCCATGCAGCTAGCTAAGCATGAGAGCAACCACCGTCACACAAACCGTATATATAACCTCCAAAAGGAACTAGCTAGCTTATAAATGTGTATCAAATCCAATCATGTGAAAAGTGTGACAACATCTCTTTATCCCCTAACCATCAGCATACGTGGTACGTTCACGACAAGCATATCCATATATTTCAGAGGAGGTGGTGGGACGCTCACCAGCACCACGCCTGCCATCAGATGGAGTACTTGACGATAGTTGTATTCAGCTTTAGCATCATATAGAGGAACTTCTCAACCTTCTCTTCATTGACCACGATTTGCCTGCCATCCTCCATCAGTGGCCGCCCTTCTCTTTGTGCAGTCTCCTTTATCAGAGAAAGGTATGCTCTGATTCTATCCTGAGCGCTTGCGTATTCTTCTTAGCATTAGTGCTGATCTCAGAATGCGCTTCCATTGACATCATGGTCGCAACAATAACCTCAGCTTGCATCCGCAGATCATACAGATACTTTTTCACATCAGCCTTTAGCTCCTCGGCTTCTGTGCCCTCTTCTGCTATGCAGAATACCTGAATCTTACAGCTTTCAAAACCATCTCTGGCGAGTAGGAGCTGAGACAGCAGAAGCATTAGTCCTCCATCCCTCACAATCCATCCAGTATATAGGTCAATGGTCCCATACAACTTTGTATTTGACAACTTTTTCATTTAAAAATCATTTAGGAAGCAGAAAATTTGTTTTAAGATTAATAATTTTAAAATTTATATTTTTTTGAATTTCTCAAATGGCCTCCGATGAGAAAACGATAAAAAGGAAAGTTGTAGATCTCGACGAGATTTAAAAGTTTGTAGTTGAAACTTTTTTCATTTGAATCCATTTAGGACTTCAAATCTCAATTTTAAAATCTACGATAGTGAATACTAATGGAATATATTTCTGCTCTTTAGTCACAAGTGACTTTGGGGTGCAGTGGTAAGGGCGTGTAACGTACGAAGTTGAGGGTGCTGAGTTCGAGTCCTGGTGTCGCACATGCATTGATTTCTTGCGAAATGAATGAAAACAATCAGAACCGTGTATGGATGCCTTGTGCGCGAGCCTCCTCAAATAAAAAAAATGTTATTTTTAGGCTAATTTGCAATTTTTGAAAATCATTTATAGTGGCGGTTTTTTTAAGAAAATAGCAATTGTAAATCAATTGTAGTGGCGGTTCTCTAGAAGACACTTGTGAAGTTCGTGATTTTCATTAGCCTTTAGGCACTAGTGGTTGATACAAACACCAGTAAAAATACGTTTAGAATTGCTAGTACTAATGTTCTGTGTACTAGTGCACTTGTAGCTCAGCTAAATAATGTTTTTTTTTCCATGTAAAAATATTCTACCTCCCGGTGATCGGAGGCTTCGCAGAGCCAGTTGAAAGTATGCAGTTTTAAATCCATCTCCCCAGTCACCAGCCTTTCCTTTTAAGCTGACGTAGTAGTAGATAAGGCTTGAGAGGTTAAGGGAGACCACGGTAAAAGTCCATGAGATCATAAACATGATAACTGTATATTTTAGTGGAAAATTATTTGTCATTAAACTCAAACTATTCAAAATATTTTATAGAGCTCAAGGATATAATTATTTGAGATATAAATTGAAGAAAAAAATGATAAACAGTTCCATGAACATAAATTTCAAATTTTGTACACTTGTTTTCTGATTCAGTCTTCAATCAGAGGCTTCTAAAGATGTTATTGCAATATTATTTAAAGATTATAAAATGTAGACATACATTTTCGGAAAAATTTGGTCACAAAAAAAATTATAGGAATGAAGAAAGAAGCATACCAATACATTGAGATGCACCGATCAGCGAAAGGACCCAGTGGTGTATCTTCCAACGAGGGCGCCAGCTAGTAATAATATTTGATTAGCCATAATATCCGTGTATGGTTTAGGGTTTAGGGTTTAGGGTTTAGAGTTTAGGGTTGGGAGTGATTAACTTGAGATTGCAAAATGATGCGCTGTTACTCAAGCAACTCCACAAATTCTACAACAAAGAGGATGTGCCTTGGGTAAGATTGGTTTGGGATGCCTATTACACGGACAAAGCCCACACACTTGCAGAGAGCTCGGCTCCTTCTGGTGGCGCGATGTGATGAGACTCAATGGCATCTATCGAAGGATTGCTAGGTGCACTCTAGGAGATGGCTCCCCAATCACTTTCTGGGAGGATCTATGGCTGGATTCAGTGCTTGCTGTCCAATACCCTAGGCTATTCGCCAAAAACAAAACCATCTCAGTCCATGGTATGATGCTAGAAGAGGATCTAAGTGAAGTTTTTATGCCCCCCTGTCTACACAGGCCCATGATGAGCTGCTGCACCTTCAGGACCGCTTGGTTCAGTTACAGTATGATGACACCACGGTAGATGCGTGGACCATGATCTGGGGCGATAAATATTCTTCTCACCGGTTCTATTCATATGCCTTCAGTTGGGTTGAAACTCATCCATATTACAAAGTGCTTTGGAAGTCTCACTGCACCCCCCGTGTCAAATTCTTTGCATGGCTGATACTAGTGGATCGTCTCAACACCAAGACAATGCTACGAAGAAGGAACCTAAATGTTCAAGATGACACTCTCTGTGTCATGTGTTCTGCCGGGATTGAGGAGGACATTGATCACCTGTTCTTTGAGTGCCCCTTTGTGGTATAGTGCTGGGCTTCGATAAACTTCAGCTAGGAACGCCTTTGCCTCTGCCAGAAAGATTTATAAGGGCGCGTGACGTACACGGCTTGGAATTCTTCACGGAAGCGTCTATTATAGCGGATTGGGAGCTTTGGAAATTGCGCAACAACAAGATCTTCCAACGCCGGGATCCCACGCATAGTATTTGGCTAGCAAATTTTAAACATCAATGTTTGTCTCAATCTGTTAGATTTAGGGATGATCTTAGGTCATCTTTTTGCTTTTGGCTTATGCTTTTAGTTAACTCAGGTTTGTAACTCTGTTAGCCTTTTTTTTAATATATATTAAAACCACTGTGGGGATCTCCCCCACAGTCTTTTGCGTCAAAAAAAATATCCGTGTATGGTTGTATCGTTGTTTATCATTACCCATGAAACATTTGATTCCTACCATGTTTTGAAGAAATGAACCTTGCATATTACGCATAGACCATGTGGCCTTAATTCCTACCTAAAGTGCTTCAAGAGGTGAATACATGGTGAAAAAGAACATGTGGGAAATGTCATGCACATTTCGCGTCCAAAATGGCACAACATTCAAGAATTAACTCTAACACTAGTTCACAGCTACAAAAAGGATTTGTATTAGCAATGTCTTCTTTTTTTTAAGGGCGGCTCTATATTCAGCCACCGCTACAAATGGTTCCCAAACGAGCTGCCTCTACAAATCTATTTGTTGGGGCTGCTGGTGCTATTAGCTGCCCTACAAATGGCACTATAGTAAAAATTATATACTGAAATTTAAATTTTTCGAACATTCTCGGTTGGAGAAATGACCTAAACAAAAGCTGTAGATCTCGAAAAGTTATACAACTCTGTAGTTGACAATTTTTTCATTTGAAAACATTGTCGAGGAAAATTACGTTTGAATTTCTCAAATTTGAAAATTAAAATTTTAAACGATCTCGGATGGAGAAACGACTTAAACAAAAGTTGTAGTTCTTCAAAAGTTATACAACTTTGTAGTTGACAACTTTTCATTTAAAATCCTCTAGCTAAGGATAACTACTTTTGAACTTTTTAAATTTAAAATTTGAATTTTTCAAACATCCTCGAATGGAGAAACAACCTAAATGAAAGTTATACAACTTTGTAGCTGATAATTTTATGATTTGAAATCATCTTGTCAAAGAAAACTGTGTTTGATTTTCTCACATTTGAAATTCTAATTTTTTAAATGACCTTGGATGGACAAACAACAAAAACGAAAGTTGTAGATCTCGAAAAGTAATACAACTTTGTAGTTGAAAACCTTTTCATTTGAAATCATTTAGGGTCCCAAACACTCAATTTAAATTCGGTTGAGCATAATATGAGAAGAAAGAATATCTAATATAATCATAAGTGAGTGTGATGTGCAGTGGTTAGAGGAGTACCACACGAGGGGAGGTCGTCGTTTCGATCCCCAGCGGCTGCGAAGCTCGCGTTTTTGCACGAAAAATGGCACGACTTCTGGAAATGGATTTGTAGGGGCGGCTAGCAAACCGGTGTTAAAAAAGTTCTTTGTAATTTCTGGAAACCGATTTATAATAGAGCCGTCCCTACAAATAATCAACCGCCCCAACAAATCATCGATTTGTAGCAACGGTTTGGTAGGGGCGGCTGTCCAAACCGCCCCTACAAACCCTCTAAAACCGCCCCTACAAACCCTATGTGGCGTAGTGGTTGAAGCTATTGGTATGGCTAGGATGTCAAAGAAAGCTAATTCAGCTAGCTCAGCAGTCCCTTATGATTATATATGGAATCATGATAGGCCAAACAAGGAGTATACAATTGGAAATGCTAAGCAGGCTACCAAGGCTATAATGCTTCAAGCGACAGATCATCATGATAATTTCGCAAGATCATTTGGCCCAATCCCTACAGAACATTACTAAAAAACATCGGTGTCCTATTTGGAGAAACTTGGGAAGACTAGATTGGATGTACTCAATAGGGTGCTCATTTTCATCACATAGCCGGCATTCCTTGACAAATAAGATTGGTTGCTCGGTCAGTAGCAATAAAAGGGGTATGAAGATGACGAAGACCATGGGGACTAGTTTCTTTATACCAGAATGTTTAATAATTTGACCACTTACCAATCTTATGTCATTTTCTTCTTTCTAGTCACAGGTATGCTTTACCTTATTGAAATGTGGGTAAAATAATATATACTAATGCAACACTAGAAACAGGCAAACAAACAAGAATCAAGGCTTCGATCAAATATTTGGGACGATGAATGAGACTTTGTGACATAGTTGCTTGAATGGTTACCCTATATGGGCTATGCGATATGTTTCTTTTCATGAGCAATATATTTAGTTAGACAATACCTTTTGTTTCTCTTTTTGTTGCAATGACGTGTTCTGAATATATTGTTGCCATATTTTTATCCATATATGAAGTTATGCTTTACTTCGGTTCATTTATGTGTGTGTTCTTTCTGTTAGGCATGTATATGTGTCCGTTGTACACATTGTCTTGTAAGACAAGATGCGTACAACACATATACTTGTTTAATACTTGTTTGGTGTATACTAATTCGGGTAGTCATAATATCCCTATAACATTGTCTATCATTCTCCATTAAACATTTCTTTCCTACCATATATTAAACTAATCTTTTTTATTGTTCAGACACCATGTGTCCACATCTTCTGCCAAAAATATTTTAAGAGGTAATGGTGTCTATGTTTAAGGAGTTTGGTGGATTAGGCATTCCCAACCTGAGAGATCTTAATATTAGTCTTTTAGCTTCGTGGCTTAAAAGGTATAAGTCTGACAAAGACAAGCTCTGGAAAGAGCTTATCGATTTTAAATATGACACTCACAACCCTAATATTTTCTTATCTAATCCTAGTGGAGGATCTAGTTTCTTTAAAGGTTTTATGTGGGCAGCCCAAGCTGCAAGGATGGGGTATAAGTGGAGAGTAGGTAATGGCAAGAAAATCAGATTTTGGGAGGATAACTGGCTAGGCTCCTCAAGTTTATCAATTCAGTTTTGGCCTTTATATAGGATAGTTAATCAAAAAGGCAAAACAATAGATGAACTCTGGGACGGAGTCAATCTGAAATGTACTTTTAGAAGAACAGTTTCTGAAGACTTATTTCAAACTTGGTTAGAAGTGGTAGAACTCATTTCTGCTGTCCAGTTAACAGAGGAGCAGGATGAAATGATTTGGCAATTCACATCCTCTGGGGTTTACTCCTCTCAGTCACTATACAAAATCATTAATTTTAGAGGCATCAGAACTGTTCATGTGTCAGCTGTGTGGAAGCTGAAGATTCCTCCCAGGGTCCATTTCTTCCTTTGGCTGTTAATAAACAATAGAGTGTTAACGAGGGATAACTTAGCCAAAAGGAGAAAAGTAGAGTATGATAGTTGTCTGTTTTGTTCTGAAAAAGAATCGTCTAACCATCTTTTCTTTGATTGTGCTGTAGCCAGACAATGCTGGGTTGTTGTCTCTGAAGCAGTAGGTTTTAATTTAGGAGGTAACATGGTAGAAGTAGGGAAGTTCTGGCTTAGCAACAAAAATCATAGTATTTGGAATATGGTTACATCTGTAGTCTTATGGTCAATTTGGAAACTTAGAAATGATTTGTGTTTTCAGAGAATTGGCTGGAGGAGCATGGAAATGCTTCTTTTCAGGATTACTGGTTTGCTACAGAACTGGATAGTTCTGTGTCAGGAGGACAAGAAGGTGATGCTCACCGAGATTATCAACAAGATCAAGAGTTTGGCTGGAAGAACGCTATGGCTCCCATTCGTGCCCCTAGGCGCCAACTGAAGTTCCACAAGGGAGGTTGTGGAGAAGAGGACTGGGAAAGCAAATCGAGTTTAGCTCCTGGACATTACTCCTGGTTTAAGGCGCTGGACAAGGCGTTGGTCTGAAGCTTGTTCTACTTTCTGGGAGATGGATTCGGTGTCTCTGGTGTTTGGGATGTTATGAGGAGAGGGAGAGTTCTTTTTGTTTGTCCAGGTGGACACTTTTAAAACTTGGTGAAAATATTGTGCTGTAAACGGATATTTGGCCTTTTGATGTTAATTGAAAGGCCGGGGCAATCGCCCTTGAACTCTAAAAATATTTTAGGATGTGTGGGAAGTGTTGTGCACATATCCAGTCCAAAATGGCACAAAAGAAAAAATAAATCAACTCTACATTGGTTGAAGCTATCCGTATGGCACATCACAAACAAAGCTAATTAAGTTGGCTCAGCAATCTCGTATACTTATATAGGAATGATGATAGGCCCAACAAAGAAATTTTCTGGGTTCTTCTTCTCTGTGGAACGCCTGGATATGCATAAAAAAAGTGAGGGCGACTACAGGCGGCGACCCGAAGTCCATCTCCGTTGTTTGTCCAGCAACGGAAAGCGCAGGCCGAAGACATTCCGAGATCACTATTCAGTTTCAGTCCTCATGACCCAGACCGAGGTGGTGCGCAAGAGGAGGTGATATGGAAGGAACTAGAGGAGGCATCAATGGCGCCCGAGGAGGTGATGCACAATCGTAAACATGTGTGTGCTGCACGTGCATGGCCACTAGTTTATATATAAGTTCTTTCTATTAGACATGTATATGTGTGTGTTGTACACAATGTCTTGTAACACAAGATGTGTACAACACTTATAAATGTCTAATACATTCTTTGTGTATTTTACTTTGGGTAGCCATAATAAGAGTCTTATATACAATGTTTCTGTAGGCATCATAGAGCAACACAACTTCTCAAACACTGGAGACGACATTGTGGAAGATCGTTCAGGTAATGCTAGTGCTTCTTTGAGTTTTGCATCAGATTGTTCTTTCATTTGGTTTTTGAACTCTTTTTTACAATTTTAGTGGTATGCTAATATATATTGATTCGTCCAGGTAATGCTACTGAACAACAAACAATATATTCCCGAGGAGGAAGCAGGTAATCAAAACCCATCCAACTGCAAACACTTGAAATAATGCATTGGAGAACTAGGAGCTCTCTTATGTTGTAATGTTTCCCTGATCAGTAGCGCGGCAGAGCTGGCTAGAGGCCCGCGGCCCAGTCCCGCCTCGCCACGCCCTGCCCACCCGCCTGCCCGCACGCACCTGCTGCACAAGCTTGCCACCGCGCCTGCGCCGCGCCCACTGCTCACAAGAGCATTATCGTTGCCTAGCGCATGATCGTCCGTGCAGCCCACACGGCGCACTCGATAGATGTACCACACGGCCCACACGGCGCAGTCAACTAATCAGGGGATGGATAGACCATAGATTATATTGTTCAGCACTCAACAGAGTAAGCTGTACCACTTTGTTCCCTTGTCTAACAAAACAGAGTAAGCTGTACCCTTGCTAAGCATAAAAGCTTTAATATCACTACTACAAAAGTTGGCACCAACGGCTGACACACATGGCCATAAGCAACTCTTATCAAACCCAAAAGCACAAGTCAAAAACAGCAGCAGAAAGCACTTCCCAAATCTCACTCTTTGCGAATGATATACACATTCATCCTGTACTTCTTGGTCTTCAGTGGTTCAAAGAGGCAGATATCTCCTAGCTGCAAAATGTTGTCACGTGCAAACCGTGCCCACCCTTTGGAAAGCCTTTTAACTTTGTGTTGAGCTTTTGGAACCTGAATGCGGCAAATCACTTCCCAACTCTTGCCATGACACTGAAGAATCAACACTCTGCTCTTCAATGGAAGACATACATCAGAGTATTTTCTGGAGAATTTCTGGTTATAGAGGGAAAGGGTTTTCAGTGTTCGAACGTCAAAATAGTTAAAGTTTTCCATTCAACTTAGCTTGTAAATTTCTTCAAGGAGTCTAGGAAGTTAAACAACCTGCTTGCTGAAGGACGTGCAATTGAAATGCAATATTAATATTAATCTGGAACAAAAAAAAGAGAAAAACCTAACTCACTATAGCTTGAGATCTTCCAGAAATGTTTGACTTCTTCACGACACACACATAGTTGGGGATTTCAGAACAAATAGCTAGGAGTCTCTCTTTCAGTTTCTTCTTTTGCATACTATCAAGGCTGGTGCCTCGTGGGAGCATGTAACTCGGAACAGAATGTGCTTCATCGCCCTCTGAAGATGTCATTCCTCCTATGACCAAACAAAACAATGATGTCATGATCTTGTAGTTATACATAGATGCTACTAGGTTTGATGACATTGTGACTCAACCTGATGAGTTGGATAGGGATTTTGATGAACTGATACTGATCCTACTCATGTCCCTTTGTTTCAATGCTTTCTTTTTAGTTTCTGGTGTTCTCATGGGAAGATTAGTATAGCTGCTTGAAGTGTCAATGGGTTCTTCTCTCTTTCGTCCACCACTAATAGCATTTTTCGTGACAAAACATGGTGGTACTTTCTCGCAACCACTAGGAGCAAATATCAGAACCTTCATCCGATGCATCCCATCATACCGTAGTGAGGGCGGTGGCGGGGAGTGGCGTGCCGGTGTGCGTGCGTGGCGGAGGGCGCGGCGCGGTGGGCGGCAGGATGACATCGACCTCGGCCGGCGGCGTGGTGTGCGTGGCGTGGCGTGGCGGCGGCGGCGGGCGCCTTGGTGGCGGCGGCGTGGCGGCAAGGTGGTGGCGGCGGCGGTAGCGGCAAAAGCGGGGCGGGCAAGGCGGGTAGGCGCGGGCGGGCGCGGCGGTATTTACCTGGCTCTGCCGCGCCACCGATCAGGGCGCGTTAGTGCCGCCCCAAGATCGGTGGCGCGGCAGACCAGGACACGTCACCGGTCAGCGAACCCGATCTTCGCCACGTCATACTCCTGTCGCGCCACCATGCATGGCGCGGCACAGGCGTTTCGTCGCGCCATGGCAATAGGCGCGACCAAAAGTGTTAGTTTTGGGGAAAAAAGTGTTAGATTTAAAAATAGTTTACAAAAAGTGTTAAAAATAAAAAAAAATTCAACCCTGCAAATGCAGAAGGCATTCTGGAAGAGGATCCTACAGGCTTTTGTACTTATTTGATTTTCTTACATCTGAGGTTTCATTTGATTTACGAATATATTCAGGACAGTAGTGTTGATATGGTAAAATTTATTAATTTGTTTCTAGATAATCCTACAAGTAATATTGTTTCTTCTCTGACTTTTTCTTCAGGCTAATGTTTCATTTATTTTTCCACTTTTTAACATTTGTAATTATATGTTATTAATATGTTTTGATTCTTTAATTATAATGCAGCAACCAAATGATATCAACAACGACCAACAGATTATGGAGCAACAAGGCAACAAGCAGGTAAATTATAACCTTTCCAATTGAGACCCTTCAAGAAAGGTCTAGTGTTGAACTAAGACTTTTGTGATGCTGTGTGACATGCTAAAATATATTGGTTTTTCTAGATGTTGAGAACCAACAAGACGTTGCCATTAATCAGCAACACCTTCCAGACGAACAAGCAGGTATGCTATAACTCATCCAATTAATCCTTCAAAAAGTGCAGTTGAGAAAGTAAAATTTCTATGACATAATATTTCTGTACGTAGCCATAATGCAAGACGTAAGAAAAAATATTTCTTTCCCGCCATATATTAAACTAATCTTTTTTATTGTCCAGACACCATGTGTCCACAACTTCTGCCAAAAAATATTTTAAGAGGTGGATAACAGATGGAAATTGGATGTGTGGGAAGTGTTGTGCACATATCCTGTCCAAAATGGCACAAAAGAAAAAATAAATCTACTCTACATTGGTTGAAGCTATCCGTATGGCTCGTCACAAAGAAAGCTAATTAATTTGGCAATGTGTCAGGTGCAAACGAACCAATCTGTACAAACTTAGAAACTAACGATCAGGTCCACTAGATGCTGATCCAATGAATAAGGTGCGAGATAAGATTTTTTTGCGCTTAAGCCCCCCACCCGCTGGCCTTTTTTTTGTGCTTAAGCCCCTCACCCCATCTATTGGATCAGTATCTATTGGTTCTGATTGGTAGTTTCCAAGTTTGCACAGATTGGTTGGTTTGCACCTGATATGTTGCCAATTAATTTGGCTCAGCAATCTCATATACTTATATAGGAATGATGATAGGCCGAACAAAGAATTTTTTTGGGTTCTTCTTCTCTGTGGAACACCTGGATATGCATCAAAAAAGTGAGGGCGACTACAGGCGGCGACCCGAAGTCCATCTCCGTTGTTCGTCCAGCAACGGAAAGTGCAGGCTGAAGGCATTTCGAGTGTTAAATTTAATGTGGGCCAGGCCCATATATTCTCTAATTAAATCAAATAAATTCTAAAGCCCGTATTAAATAATGTGCACAATATCATTTAGTCTCATATGAGATTTTGACTGAATGTTGACTCGACTTAAATGTGTGGAATGTGTCTGTCTACATTGAGTGGGTTGAGAAAGGATGAGGCAAGCCACATGCGCGAGCCGCCGCCGGCCCTAACCCGACGCAACACACGTGGTGCGGGACATGAAAGGTTTTGCCACTCAAACCAATTATGGGAAGCAGTTATGTGAGTTTCTAGGTTACGGGAGTTTCTCCTTGTGATGAGGGGAGTTTTTGCCCCTAATACGGAAAATAATGAGAAGAGTGACGGGAGTTTCAGGAGTTTCTGCCCCTAAAGTGGAAAATTATGAGGAGAGCTATGGGAGTTTTCTGTAGAACGTGGTGCGGGACATGAAAGGTTCTGCCACTCAAACCAATTATGGGAAGGAGTTATGGGAGTTTCTAGGTTACGGGAGTTTCTCCTCGTGATGAGGGGAGTTTCTGCCCCTAATACGAAAAATATTGAGAAGAGTGACGGGAGTTTCAGGAGTTTCTGCCCCTAAAGTGGAAAATTGTGAGGAGAGTTACGAGAGTTTCCGAGACTGAGTTTCTAAGTTATGGGAGTTTCTCCTCGTGTTGAGGGGAGTTTCTGCCCCTAATACAGAAAATAATGAGAAGAGTGACGGGAGTTTCAAGAGTTTCTACCCCTAAAGTGAAAAATTATGACGAGAGTTACGGGAGTTTCCCGTAGCCGCATGGGTCTCCTCTCCTAACTCCCGTAGCCGCGTGCATCTCCTCTCCTCCCGTCTCCTCCTCACTCGTGGTGACTCGTTCCCTTCTGAGGCTGACTCATGCACCCTTTGGTTTGCCTGGTTGCGAGATAAATAGAAAGGCTCGCTTCAACATTCGTTTCTCTTTGTTGAACACGCAAACACATCCACTGTTTCTGCTGTGGCCAAGTTTCCGTCCCGGTTCCCACGAGCACGGGAATAGGGAGAGCAGGCCGCCGGAACCAAGTCGTCTATGAGTTCATCTGTTTGGGTGAAGGGCGGCCATCAGGTTTTTGGGGAGCGATCACGTGACTGCTCGATCGATCCACGACCTACGACTTCATCGTCTTCCCGGCGTTCATGACGGCGGCGGGAGTTCGGCACTGCAACTCTCTGCACTACATCGAGCGGGACGACTACACCAACAGGCGCTATGTCGACTAGCGTAACCGGCTCTGGTGCCGCTGGGTATGTTCTAATTCATCCCCTATCTTCAGTGATTAAAATCATGATTATTAGTATCATCTACATGTCCATGTCACTTAGATCACACGTGCACATATATGAGGCCACAAACTTGTTAATCTTTTTCTGGATTAAATTAATCCTGAAATTGCCTAAATTTCTAACAATCCAAAAACCTGATGGGCATTTTTCGGTAGTCAGTTTTGCGGGTATGCTGAAACCGAATGTCTTTGAGGGCACTCATTACAAGAGGTGGCGGCAGAGGTGCATTCTATGGTTGACTGCTATGCACTGTTATTTTGTCGCTGAACCTAGGGCTGTTGGGCCGCGTACTCCTGATGAGGAGCGTGCGTTCAAACAAGCTGATACTACGTTCAAGGCTGCAATTCTGAGCGTGCTAGGAGACACCATAGTGGATGCATATGTGCCGCTATAGACTGGTAAAGAGATGTGGGATGTACTTGAGACCAAATATGGGTTTTCTGATGCTGGTAGTGAGTTGTATGTCATAGAGCAGTTTCATGACTATAGGATGGTTGATGACCGTTCTATAGTAGAACAAGCTCATGAGATACAAACACTGGCAAAAGTACTCGAAATTTTTGGTTGTGTATTGCCAGATAAGTTTGTGGTAGGCTGTATCATTGCAAAGCTGCCATAGGCTTGGACAGATTTTGCTACTTCTCTAAAACATAAGAGACAGGAGTTTGGCATTGCCGACCTCGTTGGCTCTTTGGATGTTGAAGAGAAGACAAGAGCAAAGGACGTCCGTGGCAAGAAAACTGTTGAGAGATATTCTAGTGCCCATGTGGTGTAGAAAAATTCTCAAAACTCCCACAAGAAGAAATTCCACTAAGAACTCAAACAAAAGAACACTACACCTTTTAAGAAGAAGAAAAAAAAGAAGAAGAAAAAGGACAATTGTTTCACTTGTGGCAAGCCTGGGCATTATGCTAAGGATTGCCCGGATGGCAAGTGGAAGCCCAAGAAGAAATCTGCAAACATGATTGAAGCTGATGGAGGAACATCGGGGTATAGTAATTTATTATCTACAGTTCTTTCAGTTTTTCATTCACCTGATTGGTGGGTGGATACAAGAGGTAATATTCATGTATGTGTTGATATTTCTTTGTTTTCTTCTTATCAGGTTGGGTGGACTTCCTCCTTGTTGATGGGGAATGGGGTGCGTGCGGCTATATGTGGTATTGGTACGGTCGATCTGAAGCTTACTTCGGGAAAGACCGTGCAACTGAAGAACGTGCAGTATGTCCCCTCATTAAGGAAGAATTTGATTAGTGGTTCTCTATTATGTCGTGATGGTTATAAACTTGTGTTTGAGTCGAATAAGTGCGTACGTTCTAAGTATGGAACTTTTGTTGGAAAAGGCTATGAGAGCAGAGGCTTGTTCCGCTTGTCTTTAGATGATGCATGTGTTAATTCTGTGAACCATGTGAGCCAGGTTAATGAGACAAATGTTTGGCATTCGCGCTTATGTCATATTAATTTTGGTTGCATGACTCGCTTAGCTGGTTTGAATTTAATCCCAAAATTTGATTTGGTCAAAGGTTCTAAATGCCATGTATGCGTGCAATCAAAGCAACCTCGCAAGCCTCACAAGGCTGCTGAGGCGAGGGACTGGGCACCACTAGAACTAATCCATTCCGATTTGTGTGAAATAAATGGCGAGTTGACCAAAGGTGGCAAAAGATATTTCATGATATTTATAGATGATTGACTAGATTTTGCTACGTGTATCTATTAAAATCAAAAGATGAAGCATTGAATTATTTTAAGATCTATAAAGCTGAGGTAGAAAACCAACTTGAGAAAAAATTAAACGTTTGTGGTCTGATCACGGGGAGAATATTTCTCAAATGAGTTTTCTGAGTTTTGCGTGAAGCATGGTATTGTTCATGAGAGGACACCGCCATACTCACCACAATCCAATGGAATTACAGAGAGAAAGAACCACACTCTAACTGAGTTGATTAACGCCATGTTAGAGACCGCGGGACTATCTAAGGAATGGTGGGGTGAGGCAATATTGACAGCATGTCATGTCCTGAATAGGGTGCCCACAAAGAACAAAGAAATTACACCATTTGAGGAATGTGAGAAGAAAAGATTAAATTTTTCTTACCTGCGAACACGAGGTTGTTTGGCAAAGGTGAATGTGCCAATTAACAAGAAGCAAAAGCTTGGATCAAAAACCGTTGATTGTGTCTTTCTCGGTTATGCTATTCACAACGTGGGTTATAGATTTTTAATAATAAATTCTAGAGTGCCTGATGTGAATGTTGGTACTATTATGGAATCTAGAGATGCTATATTTTTTGAAAGTGAATTTCCTATGAAAAATACACCTAGCACTTCTAGTCATGATTCTATAATACTTCCACAGTTGCATGAACCGATAGAACATGCTGATGTTGAAACCCATGTGGAAAATCATGAGGAGGATAATAATATAGTCACTCGAAAGAGTAAGAGACGGAGGACTGCAAAGTCCTTTGGTGAATACTATATTATATACCTCATGGATGACACTCCTAAGATCATAGAAGAGGCATATTCATCTCTTGACACTAACTTATGGAAGGAAGCTGTTCAGAGTGAGATGGACTCTATTATGTCTAATGGAACTTGGGAGGTTGTTGATCATCCTTACGGGTGCAAACCTATGGGATGTAAATGGGTGTTCAAGAAAAAGCTTAGACCTGATGGTACAATTGAGAAGTACAAGGCGAGGCTTGTGGCCAAGGGCTATACCCATAAAGAAGGCGAAGATTATTTCGATACTTATTCACCAGTTGCCCGTCTTACGACTATATGAGTGTTACTTTCCTTGGCTGCCTCACAAGGTCTTCTTGTTCATCAGATGGATGTTAAGATAGCTTTCTTGAATGGAGAGCTTGAGGAAGAGATCTATATGGATCAGCCGGATGAATTTGTAGCAAAGGGTCAAGAGGGAAAGGTATGTAAGTTATTGAAATCCTTGTATGGTCTAAAACAAGCACCTAAGCAGTGGCATAAGAAGTTCGATAGAACTTTGACATCAGCTAGCTTTGCTGTGAACAAAGCTGACAAATGTATTTATTATCGATACGGTGATGGAGATGGTGTGATCTTGTGCTTATATGTGGATGATATACTAATTTTTGGAAATAATGTTAATGTGATCAAGGAAGTGAAAGATTTTTTGTCTAGTAACTTTGAAATGAAAGACTTGGGTGAGGCTAATGTTATTCTTAACATAAAGCTACCGAGAGAAGGAAATGGTGGGGTAACACTTGTGCAATCCCATTATGTGGAAAAGGTGCTGAGTCACTTTGGATATAGTGACTGCACGCCTGCTCCAACTCCTTATGACCCAAGTGTGCTGTTAAGGAAAAATCAAAGAATAGCACGAGATCAATTGAGATATTCTCAAATAATTGGCTCACTTATGCATTTAGCTAGTGCAACGAGGCCTGATATCTCGTTTGCTGTGAGCAAACTTAGCTGATTTGTTTCAAATCCAGGAGATAATCATTGGCGTGTTCTTGAGAGGGTATTGCACAATCTAAAAGGGACTATGAGCTATGGCATACAATATACCGGGTATCCAAGGGTACTAGAAGGTTATTGTGATGCAAATGGATATCTGATGCTGATGAGATTTATGCCACAAGTGGATATGTGTTCTCACTTGGAGGTGGCGCTGTTTCATGGAAGTTTTGCAAGCAGACCGTCTTAACACGGTCAACAATGGAAGCAGAACTCACAGCGTTAGATACCACCATAGTTGAAGCTGAGTGGCTTCGTGAACTCTTTATGGATTTACCAGTGGTTGAAAAACCAATACCGGCTATATCCATAAACTGTGATAATCAGACTGTGATAATCAAAGTGAACAATTCTAGGGATAACTTGAAGTCTACAAGGCATGTGAAGAGGTGGTTAAAATATGTCAAAAAACTGAGAAGCTCTAGAGTAATAGCGTTGGACTATGTCCATACATCAAAGAATCTGACAGATCAATTTACAAAGGGTCTATCATACAATGTGATAGAAGGTGCATCGAGGGAGTTGGGCTTGAGACCCACTTGAAGTTACTCCATAGTGGTAACCTGTCCTATATGATTGGAGATCTCGTGAAGTAGGATGGCGAAACAAGCTAGGGGTTAACTGATGGAGAAACCCCTTACATTAAAGCCCAAACCGTTATGAGATGCACTATTTCTCCTATGCTGTATGGCAGGTTGGTTAATTCCTTAATGTGATCCGAGTGGCTTATTTAAGCAGGGATGTTACCTTACAGAACATCCTAGAAGGAACACACCTATATGAGTTCGACTGCTAGTCACAATCTATGAGATGTGGGTACTCTCTAGATACTTATGAAAGGCATCGAAGTGTGACTTATATGCTTCAACCAGAGAGATGCTTGTAGCAACCTAGTACCAAAAAAGAATTAGGGTGAAACTCACTTCATACAAAACTGTCAATTCAAGTCATAGTCCATTGTTCAGTTGTGACTGAGTGTAACCTTTGTTCTAGACGGATGTTTAACTTAACAGTCTCCGTCAAAACTCTGGTATATCAAAGAACTATGGATTGGAGATTATTTAACATGTGTCCTATAATTTGGTGGGGATTGTTAGATTTAATGTAGGCCAGGCTCATATATTATCTAATTAAATCAAATAAATTCTAAAGCCCGTATTAAATAATGTGCGCAATATCATTTAGTCCCATATGGGATTTTCACTGAATGTTGACTCGATTTAAATGTGCGGACTGTGTCTGTCTACATTGAGTGGGTTGAGAAAGGATGAGGCAAGCCACATACGCGAGCCGCCGCCGGCCCTGACCCGACGCGACACACGTGGTGTGGGACATGAAAGGTTTTGCCACTCAAACCAATCATGGGAAGGAGTTATGGAATTTCTAGGTTACGGGAGTTTCTGCCCCTAATACGAAAAATAATGAGAAGAGTGACGAAAGTGGAAAATTATGACAAGAGTTACTGGAGTTTCCCGTAGCCGCGTGCGTCTCCTCTCCTCCCATCTCCTTACCCATGGTGACTCCTTCCCTTCTGATGCTGACTCATGCACCCTTTGGTTTGCCTGGTTGCGAGATAAATAGAAAGGCTCACTTCAACATTCGTTTCTCTTGGTTGAACACGCAAACACATCCACTGTTTCCGCTGCAGCCAAGTTTCCCGTCCCGGTTCCCGCGAGCATGGGAATAGGGAGAGCAGGCCTCGAGAACCAATTCGTCTACGAGTTCATCTGCTTGGGTGAAGGGCGGCCATCAGGTTTTTGGTGAGCGATCACGCGACTGCTCGATCGATCCACGACCTACGACTTCATCTTCTTCCTGGCATTCGTGATGGCGGCGGGAGTTTGGCACTGCAACTCTCTACATTGCATCGAGCGGGACGACTACACCAACAAGGCGCTATGTCGACTAGTGTAACCGGCTCTGGTGCCACTGGGTATGTTCTAATTCATCCCCTATCTTCAGTGATTAAAATCATGATTATTAGTATCATCTACATGTCCATGTCAATTAGATCACACGTGCACATATATGAGGCCACAAACTTGTTGTTAATCTTTTTCTGGATTAAATTAATACTGAAATTGCCTAAATTTCTAACATAGAGATCACTATTTAGTTGTAGTCCTCGTGACCCAGACCGAGCTGGTGCACAAGAGGAGGTGATATTGAAGGAACTGGAGGAGGCATCAATGGCGCTCGAGGAGGTGATGAACAATCATAAACATGTGTGCGCTGTACGTGCGTGGCCACTAATTTATATATAAGTTCTTTCTATTAGAGATGTATATGTGTGTGTTGTACACAATATGTCTTGTAACACAAGATGTGTACAACACTTATAATTGTCTAATACTTTCTTTGTGTAATTTACTTTGGGTAGCCATAATAAGAGTATTATATACAATGTTTCTGTAGGCATCATACAGCAACACAACTTCTCAAACAGTGGAGACGACATTGTGGTAGATCGTTCAAGTAATGCTAGTGCTTCTTTGAGCTTTGCATCAGATTGTTCTTTCATTTGATTTTTGTACTCTTTTTTTGCAATTTTAGTGATATGCTAATATATATTGATTCTTCTAGGTGATGCAACTTAAGTAAATGTTGTTAGGAACAAACAATATATTCCCGAGGAGGAAGCAGGTAATCAAAACCCATCCAATTGCAAACACTTGAAATAATGCATTGGAGAACTAGGAGCTCTCTTATGTTGTAATGTTTCGGTAGGCACAGTGCAGCTCGAGAACCCTGCAAATGCAGAAGGCATTATGGAAGAGGATCGTACAGGTTTTTATACTTATTTGATTTTCTTACGTCTGTGGTTTCATTTGATTTACGAATATATTCAAGACTGTAGTTTTAATATGGTAATATTTATCAATTTGTTTTTAGATAATCCTACAAGTAATGTTGTTTCTTCTTTGACTTTTTCTTCAGGCTAATGTTTCATTTATTTTTCCACTTTTTAATATTTGTAATTATATGTTATTAATCTGTTTTGATTCTTTAATTATAGTGCAACAACCAAATGATATCAACAACGACCAACAAATTATGGAGCAATAAGCAGGTAAATTATAACCTTTCCAATTGGAGACCCTTCAAGAAAGGTCTAGTGTTGAACTAAGACTTTTGTGATGCTGTGTGATATGCTAATATATATTGGTTTTTCTAGATGTTGAGAACCAACAGGACGTTGCCATTAATCAGCAACACCTTCCAGATGAACAAGTAGGTATTACTTAACTCACCCAATTAGTGATCTTTCAAAAAGTGCAGTTGAGAAAGTAAAATTTCTATGACATAATATTTTTATACGTAGCCATAATGCAAGACATAAGAAAAAATATTTCTTTCCTACCATATATTAAACTAATCTTTTTTATTGTCCAGACACCATGTGTCCACAACTTCTGCCAAAAAATATTTTAAGAGTTGGATAAGTGATGGAAATAGGATGTGTGGGAAGTGTTGCGCACATATCCTGTCCGAAATGGCACAAAAGAAACAATAAATCAACTCTACATTGGTTGAAGCTATCCGTATGGCTCATCACAAAGAAAGCTAATTAGGTTGGCTCAGAAATCTCATATACTTATATAGGCATGATGATAGGCCCATCAAAGAAATTTTTTGGGTTCTTCTTCTCTGTGGAACGCCTGGGACATACAGTAGAACCGGGAGTGCCACATGGCTTTGGCTTTAGCTCAGTAGTAGGACCTTTTCTAGCTTGTTAGTTGTTACTGAAAAGCACAAGAGGGGTGTGTT
Organism: Miscanthus lutarioriparius; assembly: GCA_904845875.1. NCBI lineage: Eukaryota > Viridiplantae > Streptophyta > Magnoliopsida > Poales > Poaceae > Miscanthus > Miscanthus lutarioriparius. Next base: position 115,032,053 of record CAJGYO010000010.1, on the reverse strand, counting down.
CCGGGTTGGGTGTAGTACGGCCTCTGTTCTTAAGTATATAGCATGCGCGGAATGTGCCTTCAGAAAGGAGAGCTCTACATTCGCAGGCCGCAGAAATCTAGTGGCCACTAACTTGTTAGGGAAACATTTGAAAAGCTTCATAGTGAACCCTGCCGACCTCCCTAGAAAGAGGGTCAAGAGATTAGCTATCTCGAGCAAAAGGGTAAATCACGGCTCGTGGTGAAAGTATACAAACTCTGCAAAGTATTAAAACCAGTATATCAGCCGTGCTCACGGACAAGAGCAGCCCGGAAAACTGACAGAATAGTTGCTCACTTGATTATGATGTTATTAATGATGTTAATTCTAATGATGGATACTATTCATGTTTATGATCATGTGGTTTAATTGGGGCTTAAGCACAACTAAATGCTAATATAGTGTTAAAACTTTGACTTATTCAAATGCTAACCACAGTAAACCAGCGTCAGCCTCCTGAGCTTCATAAACCCATGTTATTCTTGTTAAGTACGAGATGTACTTACACTTGTTTATTTTCATTATTTGGATAAAAATTTCGGATGGGTAACAGATGGCAATGGTTATGAGTACTTTCCAGAGGATTACTAGACTTGTGGTTCACCGGTCGACGTCCCTGTGGAGTTTGGACGCTCTCGTGGAGAGTAGTTATCTAGTTCTTCCGCATTTATGATAGACTTGATACTATTGTAATGAATTATTATACGTGATGTAATAAACACTCTGTGATGATACTTTGTAATTTGTCAGCTTATGTGTGCGACTGATCTCTGGGAGCACATAAGATTTATGCATCCCATTTTATCCTTAAAATCGGGTGTGACACGACGCTTCACTCAATTTGGGATTTGGGGAAGAGAAGATCTAGGGTTTCTCATTGCACTTGTGAAATTTGTGCGCGAACCAGGGGCGCGTGAGCTAGGTGGGGGCCACTTCTTTTTGGCGACAGACATATTGACGATATACCTATTTTTAGCAACAGACAGTTAGACGTTAAATATAAATATTTATAACAACAGATAATGAATCGTTAAATGAGGATTTAGCCACAGGTGGTCTGTGAGTTGTCTTTAGTGACTGATCATCCATCGATAAATATAATTTTTAGCGTCAGATGTCTGACGCTGATGCGGTGTTGTGGTGTAGTGTTCGTTAAACATTTTTTTCTACCATATATTGAGCTAATAAGCATTTTTTATTGTGCGGACACCATGTGTCCACAAGTTCTGCCAGAAATGTTTCGAGAGGTGGACAACTAATGGGAAAAGGAAATGTGGAAATGTCATGCACATATCCTGTACAAAATGGCACGATGGACAAAAATAGTTGAAGGTATTCGTATTGCCAAGATCTCAAAGAAAGCAAATTCAGCTGGCTCAACAATTTCATATCATTATATACCAAACGATGATAGGCCCGACAGGGCACATACAACTGAAGGTCTAAGTGGGCTAGAATGTTATGCTTTAAGCGGCCAGATCATCATAATAATTCCACAAGATCATTTTGGACTAGTCCTTACAAAACAAAACCTGAAAAGGAACATTTTGTCTGAGCTGGACAAACCTGGGAAGACAGGTTTAAAAGCAGGCAATGGGGAGCTCATTTTCCTCACATAGTCAGCATTGTTGGCTATACCGGATTAGGTGCTGAGTCAATAGCACTAAGTGCGGGTTATGAAGATGACTAAGACCACAAGGGCTAGTTTCTTAATAGTGGAAGGTTTAATAATTTGACAACTCACCACTCTTCTATTGTTTTCACGTTTATGGTCATAGATATGTTTCACCTTATTGAAATGTGTATAAAAATAATAATACAGTAATACTATTGTGGGAGAGATCTTAGAAGACACAAGCAAACAAACAAGAAGCAAGGCTTTGACCAGAAGATGAACGAGGCTTTGCGATTTAGTTGCTTGTCGTGTTATCTTGTTTGAGTTGTGTGGAGTGTTTCTTTTCTTTTGCAATATTTTTAGTTAGACCGTACATTTTGCTCTTTTTTCATGCAACTACATGTGTTCTAAAATAACTACCATATTTTATCCAAATACGCAACGAGGTTTTACCTTTTGTTCATTTATATGTATGTTCTTTTCTATTAGACATGTATCTGTGTGTGTCGTACACATTGTCTCGTAACTCAAGATGTGCACAACGCATATAAATGTCTAATACTTTTTGTGTATTTTACTTTGGGTACCCATAATATCCATATACCACTATTTATCATTATCCACTAAACATATTTTACATATTTGAACTAATAATTTTTTATTGCGCGGACACCATGTGTCCATAATTTCAGCCAGAAGTGCTTCAAGAGGTGGATAACAAATGTAAAAAGGACATATAGGAAATGCAATGCAATGATATGTCCCAAATGGCACAACAACAAAGAATCAACTCTACAATACTTGAAGGTTTCTGTATGGCCAGGATCTCAAAGAAAACTAATTCAACTGACTCATCAATCCCATCTCATTATATATGGAATGATGATAGGCCCAATAAGGCACAAACAACTGAAGGTCTAAGCAGACTGGAAAGGCAAATACTTCAAACAGCCAGATCTTCATGAAAAATCCACAAGATCATTAGGGTCCAATCCTTGCAAAACATGACCCAAAATGAAAAATGTGTCTGAGTTGGAGAAACATGGGAAGACAGGTTTGAATGCAAGCAATGGGGTTGCTCATTTTTCTCACACTAGTATATTGCCCGTGCTAACGCTACGGTAACTTTCGGGTCTATGCAAATTAGAACTGAAATATATGCAAAAGACTCTCCAAATGATGACTTAGAGAGTGAGATTTAGAAAGGCTCTTGGAGATTCTCTAAAACAACCAAAAGATGGTTCCCTTGCGTAAGACTTAGCCATTACAGCTCAATACATCACAATGCAAACCAATCGTATGATTTGGGAAATCCTTTTTAATAACTTTGACTTAAATATCTTGGAAAACAAAAAAGAAGAATGTTATGCCTCGTTACAGAAAAAAGTATTTCACAAACCGGAACTCTCTCAAATTACAGTTGCATGTTTTACACTAAAAAAACCTTCCTTCTATGACAATAATCCTCATGACGGGACAAATTATTGTTATATAATATATCATAATATGACGCAAAGGTCTATAGGTCATAAAATCAGGACCGTCGAAACTATATATGATGATTCTTTTTCTTTTTCTTTTGTCACATAAAGGTACCAAGGAGCGTCATAAAATGTAATTCTTAGGAGCCGGCTGATGGTAGTGAATTTATGACGATATATGGAGTTTTTATGTGACGGCAGTAGACCATCACTGAATGTTTTTAAAAATAAGAGTCTGTTTGAGGGCTTGAACACATGATTTCAAGGTTCCAAACGAGCAGCCTTACCACCGAGCCATAACCACATTTGTGTCAGTTGAAGCAGTTTTACTTTTATGTATTAAATTTTAGTAGCTAATGTCTTCTTCAAGTTGGGACTTGGGCTTGGCTCTGGGCCAGCCCAACACGGGAGAGGGATAAGGCGCGGACGACGTTGGGCTTGGAGATGGGCCTCGGCCCAGGTCAAAAGGAAGAGGGGGCGCGGATGGAGGAAGACAGTCCGGGCCTGAAAGAGTATGGCCGAGAGACGTTTTTTCTTTTACCTTTCTTTTTTCTTTTTAATTTGTAAATCCATTTTGAGTTCAAATTCAAGAGCTTTAAATTGTTCAAACAAATTTGGATGAAGAAATGACCAAGACCAAAGTTCTAGATCTCGATGAGTTGTACAACTTTGTTGTTGCTCACTTTTTCATTTCAAATCATTTTACTATGTCAAAATTCTATTCGAATTTATCAAATTTTGAAACTCATTTAAAATTACCCAAATGAATTTGGATGAAGAAATGACCAAAACCAAAATTGTAGGTCTCAATAAGTTCTATAACTTTGTTGTTTACAACTTTTTATTTGAAATAATTTACTCTCCTAAAATTCTGCTCGAAGTTCTTATATATTGAAATTCTCACAAATCATATGAACAAGCGCAATTTTTCTTTTTAATCTCTCTCTAAAACTTGTAACTAGTCTTTCTCCCTCATACTAACTTCAAATTTGATGATTTTTTTCATAAAATTTTCTAAAATCATTCTTCATCAATTTATTGTGCTCTTACAGCTATTATTTTGGTCATCTTTTCATGTGACTTTGTTTTATCAATTCAAAATTTGAATTTTCAAAAGTAGCAACTACAAACAACATTTTGAAACAGAAAATGATTTCAGATGAAAAAGTCATGAACATAAAAGTTGTTAGACTCATGAAGATCTACAACTTTTATTTTGGTCATTGCTTCATCCGATAAAGTGTTAGTAACATTATTCATAAATTAACATATCTCTCATATAGTTTTATAAACTATGTTAGAGAATTATGTATTTGTGAACAATGTATACTACCACTTTGACGGATGGAGAAATGATCAAAATAAAAGTTGTATATCTCGATGAGTTCTACAACTTTGTTGTTGATGACTTTTTCATTTGAAATCATTTGCTAGGCAAAAATTTGGAAAGAATTTATCATATTTTGAAATTCAAATTTTGAATTGTTCAAACAAAGTCGGATGTAAAATTGACCAAAACAAAATTTTTAGATCTCATCAATACCTACAACTTTGGTTTGAGTCATTTCCTCATACAAGTTCGTTTGAACAACTAAAAAAATTTAAATATCAAATCATAAGAACTTCAAAACAAAGTTTTTAGGCAAAAATGATTTCAAATTGAAAGGTAGTCATCTACGAATTTTTAGAGCTCATCGAGCTCTATGACTTTTGTTTTTCAGAAATGCTATACAACACACATGTGTTTTAGCAAAAAAAAAATACATGGACTTTTTTATCTCTCTTTCTCACCGGTGACCACCGGCGCTGGTGCCAGCGACCGGCGAGCTCACCCAGCGGTGGCGGCGGTGGATCTGTGATTTGTCCTTTCATAGAAAAAAATTTATGATCTGTGATCTGTGATGTGTGATCTATGGAGGCTGGAGGCTAAAGGTAGAAGAAAGGTGGAGGCTATTGGATCTTAATCCTATGGTGAAAAAAACATGGTTGTGTAGTAGACATACTCTTGTTTTTATAGTTTCTTCATTCGAGTTTGTTTGAACCAGGCATTATAAAAGTCACAAGTAATAAATATTAGAAAAACAAGCACTGAAATTAGTTTAAACCTGATTTTTTGGGCTAGAATTCTGTTTGGGGCCGTGATGTCCCTTGGCCCAAATAAGTGTCCGACGATCTTATTCGTCCAAATTCATCCAACGGCCCAGATTATGCCCACCTAAGATAAATTAGCCTCCCAACCCTGCCTCCTCGACACCACCCACACACGCCTCTCTCTCTTCTCTCTTTGACTCCTTGCCTCCTCCCTCGACTCTCTTCGACTCCTCTCGGGGTGGCACGGCGGCGCGGCGCGGTCCCCCTCCTGCTCCCGCGATGGCACGGCGCGACCTCTAGCCTGCTCGAGCGGCGGCGCGGCGCGGTCCCTGGCCTGTTCAGGCGACAGCCCGGTGCGGGACGGCAGCCATGGGCCACGGCCGGAACCCTAGCCACCGGCCGAAGGGGTGGCCGCCCTTCTTCTCCTTGGCCAGATCGACGACGGGGTGGCCGCCGTTCTTCTCCCAGACCGGATCGACTACGGGATGGTCGCCCTTCTTCTCAACGTATTTGTCCTATAGGTTTTAGACTGTAGGTGTTTCGATTAAACTCAGAATAATAAAACCTTGCAGTTGGGAGCCAACATTGTGTAGGGCAAATCAAAGGTCCAAAAATCACTAGTTGATTGTACTGTAAGACTACAGTAAGATCAGTGGATTATTAGCATACTTAATTTTGAAGCAGTGATATAACTCGATACAACTTAATATATTTATTTGCCCTCTATATTTGCCGCTCTAGTCACTCGACACCAAGGAGCCTCCCAGATAATAGTACGTACTTGTTGATATATAGTATGTATATATATCTATGTATTATTAGTTACTAGTATAAAGAGAAAACAAGTCCATGAATTAATGCAGTCATAGAGCGTATCCAATGATAAACTCTTGAATTGGTGATTATTGCTATTAATTTAGATAACTAACGCTGTTGAAGACATTGTTTATTGGTGATACTTTGCAATGTTGCATCGAAGAACATTAGAAGAAAATTCTAAAGTAATTTAATATTTATCTTTTATTTGATATGAATATTGCATTTGATATTCTTGAACTGTTTATAGGTAAATTTTGTTTATACATGTTTTTGTAATATGGTTATAGTGAGGAACACATGTCTCACAACCTGATTAATGTTCTCTTCCTGGCTCCTGCAAGGTTCATATAATTAGTACAATGTATTAAACCTTTTGCATTCTAAATAATAAAAAAAGTAAGCAACTTTTATCAGTTGTATGTGTTGTCGCCGTAGGTTCATAGCCATATGAGATTATGAGTACTCTGATGACAAAGGTTTTTATTTGAGCATCAGGTGCGTATAGTGATTCCCATGGTATCCCTGGAATTAGGAAGGAAGTTGCTGACTTCATCCACAAACATGATGGATATGAGGTTGAATTCTTTACTGCTGAAAATTTTACTTCTTTAGAAAGAACTAAAAATTTTATCAGAGCTGTAGACCATTTTATCTCTAACGCTTCTATGCTCTACTTACTGCAGTGATCCAGAACTCTTGCTGCAGTTTTCTTTAAATGGTGTTGCAAATGTGATGTCTTCTCTTCGATAAGCTGTCTGGATGTTCGCACTGTTGCTGTGCTAACAAATTCCACTGTGTCCTGCTCACAAGGTTCTGTATCTTGTGTATTTGAGTGTATATGAATCCTTGGAGCTGATGATCTGAATTACATTGGTTTATTGTTAGCATAGAGGATATGATTGTTGGCCTGTACAGCAAGGTTTTAAGCTAATACTTTATTCAACCTGCCAGGAAATCAGCAACCTGTCATGTTGTGAGATTGGGCTGTAATGAACAATTTGTGACGGTTGACGTATTGAATGACGATTTGATCAACCAATATGTGACAATTACAATCGTCATTAAATGACAAAAATATATGACGACAAAACATAACCGTCACAAAAGGTCGTCACATTTTGTGACGGTTATCCTTGTTATCGTCACAAGGTACATTTAGCGATGGTCTTTTTGTGACGACCTTCATGATGGTGGTTTTTCGTCATACCATTCATTGATAAATCCTGTACTTTTCATGACACTTTTAGTTTGTTATAAAAGCCTAGATTTTTTGTAGTGTTACTTTTTGAACAATTATTACATTGCAACTCCACTAATTACCACAGAACCAAATACATAATTGAATATATATTATAACTTCTAAAATTATTTTTGACTAAATTGATCTGTAGTTTCTTGAAAGAGTAAAATGATGGCAGCCACCATATACCCCTCTAGCCATCAGCTCCTGGAGGCTCCATTTTGCATGTCCTGAGTTAAACCACAACATGCACTCGGATCCACCTCGACCACTCAGGGTCAATGCTCAGATGAAAGAGGTGACTAATCCAACTATCTAAAGGGCTTAAAGACTATCGGCCGGTCACTCACCGTCACCTCGATCAGGAACGCCTCATGGCTTCATGTCCGGCTGCACCTTTTTTCTGCCTCCAGGCAAAACAAAAACAATCAATATAAACAATCAATATTTTTTTCCATCCCTGTCTCGGTGCAAAAAAGATACATGGTAAGTACCAAGCCAAGTTATGTGCCCTGCGCAACGATGATGAGTGGGACTCCGAGGAAGAAAACACTTTGTAGCTTGGTGATACAGTTAGCACGGGCAGTAAGCATAGAAAAACGAAACCAACATATATTGGAAGATAAGATGTCATGAAATATTTTTAGATCACAAGACAGTTTTTAATTTATGTAAACAATTAACATATCTAAATTTTAGACAGCTTTTTTTGTAACTCAGCCACTCAGGCAAGCAGTTCTTGCGTAAATGTATAGCCATTAATCTGGCTGGAGCTTGAGAAGAGAGTGATTACCGAACATAAACCGGATGACCAACCCTGATAATCGTTCCTTTGCCATTTGATGACAGGGATTACTCGCGGACCAGATTTTGCCCAAAGTAACCTATAGAATTTTATCCGAAATTCATCAAGTTAGAAAGTCCAAAGCAGCTAGGTTAAATTCAGGTAGATTTTAAGCAACTAAAGTACAAATTCGCTGTGGTCTGTTAAGCAACTGAAGTACAAATTCGCTGTGGTCTGTTGAGCAACTGAAGAAAAAAAGGACTACCTTTTTCCGATGGCCTGTGGGCATGAGGCTGGCCTCCTACAATCTGATCTCTCAATTGCAGTAATACCCTTGCTTTGCTATTAAGAAAAACAGGACTAAGAAGATTCACTATAGGCTGGTGATTAGATGCTTTGTTGGGTGTTGGCAATGACAGAACAGGACTAAGAAGCTTCACTATAGACTGGTGAGAAGTGCAGACAAATTCAAAGCTGGTTAGTTACCATCCTAAAAATTACAACACCATCTACACAACAAGAATCTCTGGGTTACCTTATCCCAGATCTCGGTAGGCTCCAATAGCTCCTCCAAGGCCTCCATGGTTAGCGGTCTCCCTGGCGGCAGGTGTTGAGGGAACTACAGCAGGCTCTTTAATAAATTTTTGTGTGGTGCCAGGCGCAGGAATTTCATCATCACTGTTACTGCAGATCATAGCCCCGTTTCCAACTGGATCAGAGTAAAATTTTCTCGTCCTCCGTTGGTTTCTGCGCTGCGCTGTTAAAAAGAGTAAAATAACATAAATATAAAAAAGATTAAAAAAATGATGCACTGCTCATTCTGAGAAGTTATATGAACAATGTTGCATACACAGAACTACTCACGGAATTAATGAAGCAAATAAACTCAGGTGGACTTGCATGGCCCCGATTTTATTTGGTGTATCAGCTGCGTCAGCTTCCCTGGATTACAACGATGGAGGCCGCAGTGCCGCATTGGCGTCCCTACCCATCCGCTGATTCGGTCAGTGCAAGGCACACAAAACAGCGAAACATGAAGTGGAACTGATAAAACAAACAATTAGATTCCAGAGATCTGGCCGGCAAACCCAGGGGCAAACCCAGGGTTTGTGGATCAAAAGTACGCACTCACCATGGATCATTACCAAGTGGAGTTGGAAGATTTCAACGACAAAGCCATGGCGGGCGGGTGGTTAAGACTCTCGCTTCTCTCCTCCTTCCGGTGCCACAACGCCGTGTACTGGGTCGAACCGTGGGGACAAAGTCGAGCCCGCTGCTGCACTCTTCTTCTGCAAGGCAAGGCGGGGCGGCACCGCGGCGGGACGGGTCGGGAGGAAGACGGCGCGGGACGGGCCACTGCGGTGTTTCTCCGTGTCGTCTGGAAGGAAATTTTTTTTGGAAGGAAACTGTTGATGATAAAAAATGATCGGAAGCATGAATTATTCTTGGGCAATGTTTCTAATATTATTATGGTCACAAAAATATATTTGAAACATTGCATTAGAATCCATGAGAAAAAGGAAGGAAAAGGTGATCTCTCTCTAGCAAACCAGCCTAGCCGGTTGGGAAACCAGCCAGGCCGGCTGCTTTTGCTGCTGGTGTGATGGATCGGCTTGGCTGGCCTGGGAACCAGCCTGGCCGGCTGCTGCCGCACCTCCCTGGCTGAACGGCTTGGCCGGAAAGCCAAGCAGCCAGGCCAGTTGGCCCCACTGCGCTGCCCCTTCCCTGCTGCGTGTTGATGCTTGGTCGCAGCCTCCCTCCCATGCATGTACGCTGCTGGCCTGCTGCTGCCGCACGCGCGCACTGGCCTTTGTGCTGCATGCTGCATGCTGCTGCCTGCTGCTGCATGCTCCTCTCCCTTGGCCCATCAGCTGCATGCGTTTCTCGCCTGCCTCGCTGCTGCATGCTCGGCTGGGTGCTCTGGCCAATCGGCTTGGCTGAAGGCCGATCAGGCTGCCTCCCTGCTGAACGTAGCGCCCCTCTCCCCCGCTGATTGCCGGCACAACCAGCGAACCGGCTAGGCCGGTCTCCCTGCGCATCCAGCTGGCCCAGCTATTCCAGACCCACAAAAACCGGCCTGGCCGGTTTGGGATCCGACTAGGGTGGTTTGACTGTTCCAGTCCGACCCGAACTCCTTCTTTATCGGGATTTGGACGTATTTTCCTATAGAAAACTTGGAAATCACAATATGGAGATGTTTCCTATTGAGATAAGACCATCCCTCTATATATATATGAGAGGATCACGGCCGATTGAAGGATCTAACACTCAATCGTCAAAAAACACATCAACTACCTCTCTCTATCCTCTTTTCATATCTACCTCTTCTCCTCATTCTTCGTTAGTGCTGCATGACTGGAGGATCGATGACAACGACGCTCTAGAGTAGTTAGGCCGGCTAGAGCAGCCCCTAGCCGCTGCACGCCTCGATGGGGTCCCTCCCGGGCGTGTGGGGTTTCAGGTCTTAAGAGACCTCGCCGGCGTGTCTTGCATATCGCGCTCCCGGCGAGGCTCCTCCGACGATGTGTCTTGCGTATCGCGCTCAGCTCTGGAGGCACAAGGTCCAGGTGCGGACATTCCCAAGGCGCTGGCCGACCTCAAAGTCGGCTAGACCCTACATTGAGCGATTTAGCTCCTTATCGGTGTGGTGACCTAATTAAGCGTTAACAGAAACTTCATTGCTTTTTTTGGTGAGTTTGAGATTTGACCGTGGGTCTCATCCGGTGTGTCGTCGTGCAAGCGGCATGCGTTGAAGCACGAGGCGTGCGTTGAAGCTTGAGGGTGGGAGATCCAAATAACGTAGGCCATCGTGTTAGAATTAATTACCTCTTAGCTGTAATCTCTTAGTCCTATGCGCCACCTCCAGGCTGGCCAGGCCCTTTGGGCTCTCCCTGCTCTCCTATATATACGTGTAACTCCTCCTGTAATCTGATTAAGTAATCCAAGCCTATTGCCCTTCCTCTATTATGGTATCAGACTAACTTACGATTCCTCTGCTTCCGCTATTCCCGGCGCCCGCTCCTTCACCTCTCGCACGCGCGCCTCGAGTCGCGCCCGCCCCGCGCGCCCGGAGCCGCCGCGACCCGCGACCCTTCCCTGCCGCCGGCGTGCCCGGAGCTGCCCCCGTCGACGCGCCTGGTGCCACTCCAGCCGCACGCTCATGGCCACCTCGACGCTCCGGCATGATTCCCTCTCCACCGCGCTACGTCAAGAGTGGTCCTCCACTGCCAATAGGAGCCGTCTCCATCCTGCCAATCGCCAACTTTGATGGCATGGTGACCCGCGGGAAGTCTGGATACAGGCAGCCTCGCCTTGCTCTACACACCGAGGCGCTGTCCCCACTGCCACGGTCCTGTCGTGACGCTCTTGCTAATCCACACTGGCGTCGGGCCATGGAAGAAGAATTTGCTGCCCTCTTGGACAACCACACTTGGGATCTCGTTCCTCGGCCTGCCAAGGCAAATGTGGTCACCAGAAAATGGATCTTCAAACACAAGTTTCATGCTGATGGCTCCTTGGACAGATACAAGGCTTGTTGGATGCTCCGTGGGTTCACAGAGCGCCCTGGAGTTGATTACGATGAAACTTTCGGTCCCGTTGTCAAGCCCGCTACCGTTCGCACCGTCCTCACTCTAGCTCACTCTCGGGTTTGGCCCATCCATCAACTTGATGTGAAGAACGCCTTCCTCCATGGGACTTTGTCAGAAACAGTGTATTGCTCTCAACCCACTGGCTTTGCTGATCCTGCTCTTCTTGGACACGTCTGCAAGCTCAACAGATCCCTCTATGGCTTAAAGCAGGCACCGCGAGCATGGTACAGCCGGTTTGCCTCTTTTCTGCTCTCACTGGGTTTCACTGAAGCCAAGTCAGACACCTCTCTCTTCATATATCGTCGTGGCACCGCGACAGTCTACTTGCTTCTATATGTGGACGATATTGTCCTTACAACCTCCTTTGAGCAGCTCCTACACCGTGTGATTGATGCACTGAAGAAGGAATTTGCCATGACTGATCTCGGTCCCCTGCACCACTTTCTCGGCGTGGCAGTTCAGCGACACAGGGATACTCTCTTTCTCTCACAACATCAGTACACTCTGGACATTCTCACTCGACACGGCATGAGCGACTGTAAACCATGCTCTACCCCTATCAACACTTGTGCCAAAGTGTCTGCTGATGTCGGCCCTTCTGTTGATGATCCTACAGCCTACCGTAGCCTTGTGGGAGCTCTTCACACTAGTAGAGAAATGAGCTGTACTCCCGGTTCTCAACCCTGTTCAATCCCGATTTTGGAACCGGTAGCATGAATCCGGGACTAAAGGCCCATCCTTTAGTCCCGGTTTCATGCCCAGGACTAAAGGTCCACCTTTAGTCCCGGTTGGTAATACCAACCAAGGCTAAAGAGGCCTCCTGGCCTGGCCACGTGGGCTGGCCCTTTAGTCCCGGTTGGTATTACCAACCGGGACTAAATGTTTTTTTTTGTTTCTATTTTTAATTGATGATTCGTTTTGGTTTTCGAATAGGTTTTCGAATACGCATTCTACGCTGCTAATAATATACGTATTCTACATGTTTATAATGTTAGAACATTTTGTACAAACTAAAGTATGAAACTAACGTATATATTACATGCATATACATATATTGTATGCTATTTTATGTACATATAATATGTATATATATATATATTACAAATAAAGCTTGCATTGTATATTCTATCATATCTTTGGGATAACAAATTCAATCTATCTGGTTTGGCTTCCATGTTTCGTTCACGTCATTGTAGAACTCGCCGGCGGGGTTTAGGACCTGGTCATTAAGAAATCCTGCTATGGTCTCTTGAATTGCTTTTAGTTGGTCACGTCGTATGACTTTTTCCTTCAACCATAGAGTCTTCAATAAAAGTTAAAGGAAAAGTATTAATATATATATATATGTTGGTCACGTGATTACTTATATATATGAGCAATAAAAGAAATTGTGAATATATGAATATATTTATATAACATACTTTGAGGTTCTCTTCAGGAGTTCTTTTTGAGTACGCCATGATGAACTCGCAAACATAGTATCCGCAGTAGTTGTTCCCCTGTTCTTGCCTTAGAACCCACTTTTACGAGAAAAAAGATCCGGTGAATTGAAGCATGCATGGTGTTAATTGAATTATATATATAAATGTAGCTAGTACTTACTTTGTGTGCGATTACATCCAGTGGCGCTTTGCAATGTTTCATGTGGTGTTCCTCAATGAAACTTTTCCAAACACTGCGCCCAATAAAATAAAAAATTAATTTGGCCTTTAATAATTGTTGCAGTTAAGAGATCGGGGTATATATAGTTGCTAGAGAGACTAAATTACCCTTGGATAATATCTATCATGTCTTGGTACTCTATTTGCTCTTTTCTTAATGAGTCTAAGATGCTCAACCGACTATTGGTCATATCGATGACCATCAATATCCAGTGATTGCTGCATATGTTTTTATACACAAATATGATCGACATTAACTAGAGTCAACATATATATATATATATATATATATGGGAGATAGCTTAGCTAGTAAGCAAATAATTGAACAAATGTTCATATGATCGACATGAATTATTTAACACTCACTTGAAGTTGTAGGGGAAGAGTATGTCCTTGTTTTGTTGGTTCACTAAGAACCTCATGAGATTTTTCTCGAGTTCAGCTTTCCATTGAGGCGGGGGATCGGGTGTTTGAATACGACATTTGGATCAACGAAACCAACATTATTATCCTTTCCCTTTCTGAGTTCTGTCATCTCATATCTGCATATATAAAAATATAGTGTGAGGATATATAATTTATATATATACATGTAGCTTCATATATATACACTTTAATAGTAGAAAATAATCACACTTATAGACAATAGCAGCTAATGAGACTTTTGTCGAGAGAGTCCAGGTGGCATAGTTGGTGTAATTCTAAAAACTCGACATATATAATGTCATCACCATGGAAGTAATGTTTGTTTCTAACTCTGACAGAAACAAAGGTCTCTCCCCATTCACACGCCGCCATGTACCACTTGTTTAGCAGGTACATTTGCGTACCCAGTTCACCTAAAGCCTTAGGGTTGTATAGACTCTTTCCATGTTCAAATTTCTTCCATTGATCCACTTTCGGAGCAGATGGTCCTTCAACGAGCACTTGGGCAAGGTCCAAATCAGTTTCCTCATAAAATCGAACTAGTTCCTCATAATCGACGTCCAGTAAGTCTAAGTTTGAACCATATTCATTACGAATGACAAGAGGGGGGACTGATTGTTGCGATTGTTGTCCGAGTTGTGCAACACCTTTCCCTACTCTAGTCGTTTTTTTGCGTCGCCTCAAATGACTTGGTGAGAGATCTTTCGTAGTCCGATTTTGGCTGGGTCTTTTGAGATTCCCGCTTTTTCTGGTTCACCTTCTTTCTTAGAAGATCTGGAGGTTGGTAGAAGTATGGTTTCTCCGGGTTCTCCCTCGCTTGTCGTTGCTTTCTTACATTTTTGAAGAAACTTTTCACATCTTTTTGTACTTCAGCCTTTAATTCCTTTTCACTTTTCTCATAAGACAATTTTTGGGGAATAACTGGATTAGAGGAGGCTTTCTTCTTTGCCAGCTGGTGGGCCAACGGCTTTGTTTGTGGGGCGGACCTCTTAGGAGCTGGAGACCTCCTTGGAGGCGTTGGAGACCTCCTTGGAGGTGGCGGCGGTGGCGGCGTTGCATAATCATTGCCCGGAACACTATGATGATCGGGAGATTGAATAATTGGACTTAGGTTGGTGGAGGCCCTGCTGTGTGATTACAAAAAAGATTAATTAGGTATAAGAAATTTTTATTATTAATCATGCATATCAATAGAAAATTTGTGAAAAAATTGTTTCATTCACTTTTGTCCGCACCTATTGTATGGTAGTTGAGGAGGCGGCAGTGGACTAGAGACCCCGGGAATTATGATGTAGCACTTGCGCCATAGTATGAATGTCTTCTCTGCTTCTCCTAGAGTCTTCTCCCCATCACCTCCTGGAATGTCAAGAGGCAGATCACTAAAACCTTTGTTAACTCTATCCACTGAGATGCTAACATATCCAGGTGGTATTATTGCCCCATGGATTCTTGGTGTCTTGGTTGGATCTGGAGGAGAAAAAACACCGAGAGCCACCATGATTGTGGCATTCTCTTTTGGAATATGTAGCTCACATGATGTAAACGGTGCAGTGATGTCATCTACGGGGAAACGTAGCATTGCGTCATCTTGATTTGGCAACTCCGTGGAAGCGCAGCTGCTTTTCAACTGATCAGGGGGGCTAATATTAATGTTGATTCCTAGATCTGATGCCTACCTTTGGGCACTCATTGCTATTTGCACTTGCTTTATGATTTTGTCCTGCATTCTAGCTTGCATGTCTTTTTTGCGCTCCTGTGCTTGAAGCAACGCCTCCCGTGACTCACGAACCAATTCCTCCAACCTGCTGATCCGCACTGCATCCTCATCCTTCCTTCTCTGCCAGCTTCTGTAGGTATCTCTGTCGTCAGGGAAACCATGCTTCCAAGAAATGTTCCATCCTAAACCTCTCGTTCGGCCACTGTGTTCAACGGTCCCAAGGGCATACGTCAGTTCATCCTTCTCTCTATTGGGCCTGAACGCACCAATAGCTTTAGCTTGTAGAGCATAAGAAAATCTTTGTGTTGCTCTTTCGAGTTTTGTGCCATGAACCAGCTTCCCGGTCTCTAGGTCCAGTCTTCCCCTATGAGCGAAAAACCAATTCTTCGCGCGTTTGGGCCAATTGAGTGATTCTGGTGTGATACCCTTGGCAAGAATGTCCGCTTCCATTTTTTCGCACTTGGGAATGGCAGTCGCGTAGCCACCTGATCCCATGCCATGGTGGTATACCTTCTGTCGGGCATTCTCTTGGTTCCTTCTCACCCGTTCTTCACCATCTTCCAATGTCTTGTACTGTACAAAATCATTCCAGTAGGGCCTCAATTCGCGAGCGGGCCACTAGTATTGAAATTGGGCGTTAGGTTTTTCTTGACGTATTTCGTGTATATGGATTTCTTCCAAGTCTAAAATTGTGTGGCCATCTTCTTCATAGCCCACTTTTGAACTAGTTCCTTCAATTATCATCGTTGATAGCATCATAATCATCCGCTTGCAACGTGAAATGTTGAAGGATATCATCCCAAATTAAATTCTTATCAAGATCAGAGACAAAACTAACATGAGGCTCGTTGATCTTTTGCTTCCATTCACGGGCACTGATCGGAAGTCTGTCCCTTACAAGGCACCCACAGTGTTGCATGAATTTCTTTGCATGTGGACCAAGTGGTTCGCCTATCTCGATATTGAATTCTGATATTATGTAGCACCCCTCCAATGGCTTTTTTGGGCCTCGAATTTTTTTGGTTGTCGCCGTTGTGGTGTCGATCCAGAGGGCTACATATAAAAAAGAATAAATCAATATCATATGTACACATAATAGATGATAGATATTCAAATATATATATATATAATATTCAAATATATATAAATATATATACCTCGCCAGTATTTTCTTGCACAATATTTTCTTGGTTATCTTCAAGAGCCAGGTATTGACTCCCGTCATCTACATCCTGCTGGTCACCATCGGCAAATTAAGTGTCGGTGTTGATAATATTCATCATTTCTTCATCCATGTTGTCTCTCGGGGCAGCCATCTAGCTTTTACACCACTAGATATATCTATAAAAAATAAAAACTATATCTATAAAATGAACTCCTGCAGGACGTGCCACCTCAAGGATAGTAACATTTGTAAAAATCATTTCTGTATCTGTACTAGTGATAGAATATAGCATAAGCCTTATTTAAGTGCCTAGCTTGTTTGAAGGGGAAATCTTAACTGACAAAGTTTAAAGGTTTCCAGAGCGTTTAACACTACTATGCGGTTTAGACTGGACAAGGAAACCTGTTGTAAATGTACATCGTGGTGGCATAAATATGTAACTCCAGTAGACTATTGATTACTCTACGGTTTCTGGAAAGTTCGTCAAAGGAGACTTTGGTAAAAGTAAGATATTGATGCAACAAATGTAATAACAACACTCTAGGTATATATAACCCGACGGGGAAGAGGAGAGCAATGAATGAACAAGAACCCATCCAGAGAGAGAGGAACAAGTGCTTCTCTCCATATAGTAATTCGTCCCCAACAACACAATGGTGCTTGCTGAGAAGGTTGCTAGTGTTGTGTCGTTGGCATTTTTCATGGCCGTGGCCATGGTGATTGTGTTCTCGTCTTTTACTGCGGCAGGTAAGTAATTCACATGATATTTCCGCAGGTTAACAGAAGAATGGGAGTGTACACACATAATAATCGTTTATCGTTCATATTTATATATATACTACGTTTGGGTACGGTGATTGACAGACTACTGCGATGATATCAGGACGTGTGAATAAATAACCATCCGTACTAGTTGACCTTGCTTACGTGATCATCTCGGTGAGCATTTCTCCACCGGATGGCACCGTACTTGGCCATGGAAGAGCTCCAATTCTACAAGGAAGGGAACACAGTCTTCCATGACCGTTGCCGCTCTCCCTCGTAGAATCAAAGCTCCTCCTTGACGTCCATTACCGCTCGACAGAGAACATGCTCGCCGAGATGAACACGGTCTGCAAGTTCAACTAGTACGGATTTTCTACAATTTTCTAACTAGTCCGCACCAAGGAGGCGGAGGTATGCCTGCCCGAGTACGAGAACTACGTGCCCTGCTACTACAACGTCACGGACGCCGTCGAACGTCTCGGATCTGGGGGCCGACGTCGTCATAAGCTACCGCGCAAAAAGGAGGAAACGACGAGACACCGGGCCGCGCCCGTGCTCCACTGAGATCGATGGCTTAGCGCAAAATCACATTACAAGATTGCCGGCACGAGGGCTTGGCACACGCATCCATCCGATTACAAAAGGTTGGAGCAATTAATCCATCATAAACAGATTATATATGGTGGCGGCGGTGGCTCACATCCAAGGTGTCAAACACGAGGTCCAGCTCCTGCAGCCACAAAACACGTTAGAGACTTAGACTTTACTAAAAAACAGTATGCACCAATTGCAAAGGCTAGAAAATAATTATCTATTTTTCTAATGCAAGCTAGAAGTGCATGTATAATTTTGTTTCAAAATAATTCCAATAACTATGAGTAAGGACAGACCCAAAAAAGCACAAAATATAGCTAATCACATCGATTTTAAATGAGTACTCAGAAGTAAAAAAAAACTAATCCATATTACTACTCCAATTCCTCTTCTAGCAGCCTAAATATCAAATCCTTGATGGCTAGCCGGCCATCGGCATTCTTGTCAAACGGCGTCCGGACAGTGGGGATTATTGGCACAGACATTAGCAAATGCCTAGAGCAGCTAATTAAGCTACCATTAACATCCAAGGGACGGGACAACAATTCATCCCCTTATAATATTCATTCTCATTCTTATGATATTCATTCATTCAGACAAACAAGAAGCAGACGACCGAGCTGTATGACATAAACCTGGCAAAATAAAACAGGAAACAGTTTACTCGTCGAGCATTCAACGATTCATAAGATCACACAGCAGACAACTTGTTTTTCCGCCTGCCCTAAGCACAATTCAGTTCCATTCACCACAGAGACAGAATACTAGCTATTTGTCGTGCCACTGAAATTGTCTTGCAGTCTGATAATGCATACCACTCTGACATCCAAACAAGAAAGCAGAATGAGATCCAGTTTGCTAGAAAAACATGTCCATTGCTCATCCTGACATGAGCGTTAAACTAGATGTAAACTACTACTAAAAAAATCGATTATCTAGCTCTACAAAAAAAAGGATGGCAAGGAGACCCAACAGAACCCCGACGACGGCATCATCAAGGGAATATCAACCCTACACTACTGAATCTAGCCAATACTAGTACAATGATGAATACTAGTACAAGAGAGTGCAGAGGAAGAGGGAGACCGGGCCAAACCTGGAGAACCTTGAACCGCTTGGGGGCGAGGTGGGCCGGGGACGAGGACGACGCGAGGCGTGCGCTGGCCGGCCGGAGAAGAAGCGCGCGTGCACGTGGGGCCGGTGACAGCGTGCGCGCGTGACGAGGCGAGGCTAGGGTGGTCGCCTGGGGGCGGCGGCGCTGCTGGATCGGATCGATCTGGTGGAGAAGATGAGGCGACGGAGAAGAAGGCTTGGCGGCTATTGGATCCGGTTGGAGAAGAAGGCGGCGGAGACAGAGAGGAAGAGAACTAAGGGAGAAGGGCGTGGTTTATAAAGGGGGACCTGTAGTCTTGGGTGATTGTTAGAACCGGGACTACAGGTTCTTTAGTCCCGGATGATGGTTAGAACCGGGACTAAAGGTCTGACATTTAGTCCCGGGTGTAGCCACGGCCCGGGAGTAAAGGGGATTTTGGCGGGCCGCGAAAATGCAGCCCCTCTTTAGTAGTCCCGGGTGATGGTTAGAACCGGTACTAAAGGTTCTTTAGTCCCGAGTGGTGGTTAGAACCGGGACTAAAGGTCTGACCTTTAGTCCCGGGTGTTTTGGTCCACCCGGTAGTAAAGGTGGGATGCAGTTTGCCTTCCCGCCAGTTTGTAGAAGTTTTTCCTTTTTTATATATTTCTTTTATATAAATATGCAGATAGTTGTTAATTGCCTAGTAAATAAAATATTAGCAAAAAAATTACAAAAAGAATTCCAGGACCTGGTTTTGCATTATTGTACATAAGAAAAATTTATAACCTAAACTCTTTTGTTTTACCGTATAAATATTTAACATAGTGTAAATAATAATCATAATTTTCACCATGCAAAAATGTACCACTTAATTAAAATCATTAAAACTATTGCTTTTGGACAGGAAATTAGTTTTCACATCTTATTGGCGTTGATCATTTGTTTTTTCATCACACATTCTCCAAAGGAAATCCACCGTCAAGCAGAAAATTCATTTAAATCGTAGAAAATATGAATACATGACAGAAATATGAATACACTATATAGATCAAGCGGGCACAGTAGTGAACTTCTTCTTAACGTATATCCCTTGGTTATGATCGTGCCGTAACCATGGAGTGTCCTCATCATTTAGCTGGATGCTTGGGTCTTTGTTCACTGTGAAGGGTGGAATTCGGTCATCATTTTCATAATCTTCTGATATGTCTGACTTGTCTTCAATTCCGACGATGTTTCTTTTCCCTGAAAGAACTATGTGGCGCTTTAGCTCATTGATTGGGTCGTTGTTGTTTTTCCCTCTCTTCGATTTTGTAGACATGTCCTTGACATAGAACACCTGATTCACATCCTTGGCAAGGACGAACGGTGCGTCTTTGTACTCAATATTGTTGAGGTCCACGGTTGTCATTCCATACTGGTTGTCGACTGCTACCCCCCTCTAGTCGCTTTTACCCATTGGCATTTGAACAAAGGTACCTTAAAAGTAGGTGCATAGTTTAGTTCCCATATATCCTCTATGCGGCCATAATATGTTTGCTTATTTGCATTAGGGTCGGTGGCATCTATGCGGACACCACTGTTTTGGTTGATGCTCCTTTTATCTTGGGCTACTGTGTAAAATGTATTCCCATTTATCTCGTACCCTTTGTATGTGAGGATATGCCACGATGGCTGCCTAGCCAACAAATATAGTTGCTCATCAATACTCTCATCACCCTGACATTCTTTTCGCAACCAGTCGCTGAAAGTTTCCATGTGCTGATGCATAATCTAAGCTTCAGACTTCCCTGAAAACTCGGATCGGAGCAACTCTTTATGCGTCTCGATATACGGATCGACCAAGGAGGAGTTTTGCAGAACTGTGTAGTGTGCTTTATTAAAATAATTGTCCTGCGTACCAATATATGTTTTCTTCCCTAGTGTCCCCTTTCCACTTAGTCTCCCCTCGTGTCGCGATTCAAGAACACCAATCAGGTCAAGGTTGGGAATAAAGTCAACACAAAACTCAATGACCTCCTCTGTTCCATAGCCCTTGGAGATGCTTCCTTCTGGCCGAGCATGGTTGTGAACATATTTCTTTAGGACTCCCATGAACCTCTCAAAGGGGAACATGTTGTGCAGGAACACAGGACCGAGAATGCTAATCTCCTTGACCAGGTGAACTAGGAGGTGTGTCATGATATTAAAGAAGGAAGGAGGGAACACCAACTCAAAGCTGATAAGACATTGAACCACATCATTCTGTAGTTTAGCTAGATCCATTGGATCGATTGCCTTCTGAGAAATTGCATTGAGGAATGCATATAGCTTCACGGTGGCTAGACGTACATTTGAAGGTAGAATTCCTCTTAATGCAACTAGAAGCAATTGCGTCATGAGCACGTGGCAGTCATGGGACTTTAAGTTTAGGAATTTCTTCTCTGGCACATTTATTATACCCTTTATATTCGAGGAGAATCCAGATGGTACCTTGATGCTTGCTAGGCATTCAAATATGCTTTCCTTCTCTTCTTTGCTAAGAGTGTAGCTGGCAAGACTTAAGTAATGGCGTCCATCATCTGTCTTCTCTAGATGTAGGTTGTCTCATTCTTTCAAACATCGCAGGTCCTGTCATGCTTCAAGTGTGTCCTTAGGCTTCCCATACACACCCATGAAGCCTAGTAGGTTCACACAAAGATTCTTCGTCAGGTGCATCACGTCGATCGCGCTACGGACCTCTAGGACTTGCCAATAGGGTAGCTACCAAAATATGGACTTCTTCCACATGGGTGCATGACCGTCGGCGTCGTTCGGAACAGGTTCGCTGCCATGTGCCTTTCCAAATACTACTTTCACATCCTTGACCATATTGAGTACATCTTCACCAGTTCGGTTGCCCGGCTTGGTCTGGTGGTCTGTCTTACCTTTAAAATGCTTGCCTTTCTTTCTTAGGGGGTGATTCGCAGGAAGAAATCGACGATGGCCAAGGTACACGACCTTTCGACATTTTTTCAAGAATATACCTTTAATGTCATTGAAACCGTACGTGCATGCATTATATCCCTTGTTTGATTGTCCTAAAAGATTACTTAGAGCAGGTCAATTATTGATTGTTACGAACAACAATGCTCGCAGGTCAAAGTGCTCCTGTTTGTGCTCATCCCACACACGTACACCTGGTCTGTTCCACAAAAGTAGAAGTTCTTCAACTAGTGGCCTCAGGTACACATCGATGTCGTTGCCAGGTTGCCTTGGGCCTTGGATGAGCACTAGCATCATAATAAACTTACGCTTCATGCATAATCAGAGAGGAAGGTTGTAGATACATAGAGTAACAGGCCAAGTGTTATGACTACTGCTCTGCTCCCCAAAAGGATTCATACCATCCGTACTTAAAGCAAACCTTAAGTTTCTTGTGTCGTTTGCAAACTCCAAGAATTCTCTATCAATTGCTCTCCACTGGGACCCATCAGCAGGGTGTCTCAACATATTGTCTACCTTACGGTCTTCTTTGTGCCATTGCAACAACTTTGCATGGTCTTTATTTCTGAACAGACTTTTCAAGCGTGGTATTATAGGAGCATACCACATAATATTGGCAGGGATTTTCTTCGTGGGATGTTCGCCCTCAACATCACTAGGGTCATCTCGCCTGATCTTATACCGCGATGCATGACATACCGGGCATGCATCTAACTTCTCGTACTCCTCACCACGGTAGAGGATGCAATATTAGGACATGCATGTATCTTCTAGATTTCTAATCCCAAAGGGAAGACTACCTGTTTTGCTTCGTACGTAGTGACGGGCAATTCGTTATCCTTCGGAAGCATCTTCTTTTGGATTTTCAGTAACTCCCCAAATCCCTTGTCAAATACACCATTCTTTGCCTTCCATTGCAGCAATTCCAGTGTGGTACCCAACTTTTTCTGTCTCGCATCACAAGTTGGGTATAGCAATTTCTTGTGATCCTCTAGCATGCGCTCGAACTTGACCTTCTCCTTTTCACTTTCGCATTCTCTTTGTGCGTCATGAATGGGCTGACCAAGATTATCAGCGGGCTCATCTTCTGCCACCACCTCTTCTTCAGCTTCCCCCGTTGCAGTATCATTGAAGGCACCATATTCAGCAATAATGTCATCATCGTCCCATTGTTCTTCTTCACCTTCTTCTATTACAACCCCGGTTTCTTCGTGCTTCGTCTAACAAATATAGTTTGACATGAAACCTGACTTCAACAAGTGTGAATGAAGACTCCTTGAGCTAGCATATTCCTTCAAATTCTTACATATGGCACATGGGTAGCACATGAAACCATCGCGTTTGTTTGCCTCGGCCACACATAAGAAAGAATGCACGCCCTCAATGAACTCTTGGGAGCGGCGATCAGCATTGTACATCCAATGCCGGCTCATCTACATTACATGACATACATACCATATTAAAACCTAGAACATAATCAGTTAATTATATGACATGCATGCCACCATACAAGGTATTAATTTATGAAGGTCTCGCTACAATGTAGACAATCCCAACTACCAGTAAAAAAACTAAAGCAAAAATGCACTTCAGTAGCATAAGGATTTCGTGACCAATCCCAACTAAAACAGACAGATCATGTGTTTGTTCAACATCTATGGGCTTCTTCCGTAGAATCACTGCCTCATCAGCCGCCGTAGCCGCCTATGCAAGAGAGTTTTGCACGTGTTCAACATACTCTTCCTCCCAGTACCAGCCTGAACATCCAGTGCCATCCCACTGAAATTAGAACTTTAATCACAATCATCATGAAAATAAGTATAAATTAACCATAATCATCAAATGCGATAAAATAACTCACATTGCGATCCGGACACTTGTAGAAGATACGGCCCTTGTTGGGACACTCCTTCCTTACCCGGTACTCCATCACAATCTTCTCCTCACACTTGCCGCAAGCAATGAGAGGGAGGTCCAGCCTCAATCGCTTTGGAACCCGATGAGAGGCCGAGGACCCAGAAGCAGTTGCCATCTACTCTCTATACTCATTTTTAATATAATATAAATTTCTCATTTTATAAACAAATAAAATTAAAAAACTCTAAAATTCTCTATATCTCTAAACCATGAAGTTTGATATGCATGCTAACCTTCCTTCGTCCAAATATGCAAACTTTAAAGTGATTTTGAGCTTAAATGGCTTACAAATAAAAAAATTCCACCATAAAAAACCACATATATCTAGTCCACAAAATGAGATATGCTACTGATGAAACATGAGAGTATAAAGTTGGTAACCTTTATAACCAAAGAATCAATGGAGGAATCGAAGAAAATCTTATGATTACCGACGATGAGGAAGAAGAGAGGCCGGCGATGAAGCAAGAAAACACTGAGCTCGAAGTGGCTCGGGCTCGGGGAGGAAGAAGGGCTATATAGGAGGGGAACTGTAGTCCCGGTTGGAGACAGCAACCAGGACTAAAGGTCCCTTTCTAGTCCCGGACGGAGCCTCCAGCCGGGAGTAGACTTTTACTCCCGGTTGGAGGGACCAACCGGGAGTAAACGTTAACCTTTAGTCCCGGTTGGTAGCTCCAACCGGGACTAAAGGTCCCCTGCAGCAAAAGCCTGCTGCAGTAGCCGTTGGGCAGGGACCTTTAGTCCCGGTTGGAGATACAAACCGGGACTAAAGGTCTCTCTAGTCTCGGGCGCGAAAAATACCGGGACTAAAGCCAAATTTCGAGGTGGGATCAAAGGTCGTTTCTCTACAAGTGTCAGTACCTGACCTTCACCTGGCCTGACATTGCATACGCCGTCCAACAAGTCTGCCTACACATGCATGATCCCCAAGAAGTTCATCTTGTTGCTACCAAGCGGATTCTTCGCTACCTTCAGGGCACTATCGGTCATGGTCTGGTCATTCCCAGATCTGCTCCAACTCAGCTCGTCGTGTACACCGACGCCGACTGGGTCGGCTGCCCCGACACCCGCCGTTCCACCTCAGGCTACGCTGTCTTCCTCAGAGGCAGCCTTGTTTCCTAGTCATCTAAGCGTCAACCCACTGTTTCTCGGTCAAGCACCGAGGCCGAGTACCATGCCATTGCCAACGGTGTCGCTGAAGCCTCCTGGCTGCAGCAGCTTCTACAGGAGCTTCACCATCCTCTGGATTCTGCCTGCCTCATCTACTGCGACAACGTCAGCGCCGTCTACCTCTCCACCAACCCCATTCAGCATCAGTGCACCAAGCACGTGGAAATCGACCTCCACTTCGTCCGGGAACGGGTCGCCATTGGAGCCGTCCGTGTTCTTCATGTTCCCACCACATCGCAGTTCGCCGATGTCTTCACCAAGGGGCTTCCTTCTTCTGTATTTTTGGATTTCCGCTCCAGTCTGAACGTTCGCTCTAACGACGTTCCGACTGCGGGGGGGTGTTAGGATTAATTACCTCTTAGCTGTAATCTCTTAGTCCTGTGCGCCACCTCCAGGCTGGCCAGGCCCTTTGGGCTCTCCCTGCTCTCCTATATATACGTGTAACTCCTCCATAAATCTGATTAAGTAATTCAAGCCTATTGCCCTTCCTCTATTACATCGGATCGAGTTGAAGCCTGTGAGGAAGGATTAGGAGCCATAAATTTTACTGATGTTGTAGTGTTGGGTACAATTTCATTGGTGCGCAATGGTTAGAGTCTCTCAACGAGGGAAGTTTTTTTGGGGGACCTAGTATAGTTTTGATTGGTCCCTTATAGTAGAGATAGCCGGCATTGCTGTCTATGCCTGATTGGGTGCTCACTTCGTAGCACTATGCAGGGTCTATAAAGATGACTAAGACCAAGGACTTGTTTCAGACGATTTAATAATTTGACAACTTGCCACTCTTCCATTGTTTTCTCCTTTCTGGTCATAGATATATTTCAGAAAATGTGTGTAAAAATAATAGTATAGTAATACTATTGTGGAAGAGATCTTAGCAGAAACAAGCAAACAAAAAAGAAGCAAGGCTCTGATCAGACATTTGAGAAGATGAATGAGGCTTTCCGACTTAGTTGCTTTCACGGTTACCACGTTCGTGTTGTGTGGTATGTTCCTTTTCTTTTGCAACATTTCTAGTTAGACAATACCTTTTGCTCCTCTATTTTCAGGCAACTACATGTGTTATGAAATTACTGCTGTAGTTTTATCCAGTTAGGCCATTAAGTTTGCCTTTTGTTCATTTATATGTATGTTCTTTCTATTAGACGTGTATGTGTGTGTTGTACACATTGTTTTGTATCACAAAGATATGTACGCTACATATACACGTCGTATACTTTGTGCATTTTACTTTGCTAGCCATGATATCCATGTACCATTGTTTATCATTATCCATTAAACATTTGCTTTCAACCATGTTTTGAAATAATAGTCTTCATTTATTGTGCGGACACCATGTGTCTATAATTTCTACCAGAAGTGCTTCAAGAGGTGGATAACTAACGCTACTAGAGAACAGACTTTAGAACGATATCCTAATTTGGCATTAGCCTCAGCATTTTTTTGCCCCCGGGACTAAAGGTCCCTGCCCAACGGTCGTCCGCAGGGTAGGGATCTTTAGTCCCGGCTGATATTACCAACCGGGACTAAAGCTTTTAGTCCCGGTTTGGGTGATGCCCCGGGAATAAATATTAATCTTTAGTCCCGGTTTAGCCCCCTAACCGGGACTAATTATCCCGGCCTATACACCAGCTCATTTCTTCCTTCCCGAGCCTGAGCCATTCCATTCAAACTCACTTTCTCTGTTCTTCAGCTTGCTGTTGTTCTTGCTCTCTCCCCCTCCATTGGTGTTGCTCTTCGATTTTGGAGGTAACAAACTTAATCCTCTTATGTTTTATCAGTAGCTTATCTCATTTTGCGATGTAGATGCATATGTAACTTTATATGTTGGACTTTATTATGATTTTATATGTCATTTTTAGCTCAAAATCACATGATGATTTGCATATATGTTTGGATAAACAAAAGTTAAATTAGTTCATCAAAATCACGTCTCGCTCGTCCTCGCTGAAGCACGCGCCATCCTCGTCCCCGGCGGCTTACGTGATCTTAGAATTAATTTTCCATGAAATAAAAAACTTAGAAAATAGTTAGAAAATTGTAGAAAATCCGTACTAGTTGAACTTGCGGACCGTGTTCAGCTCGGCGAGCATGTTCTCTGCCGAGCGGTAACGGACATCAAGGAGGAGCTTTGATTCTACGAGGGAGAGCGGCAACGGTCGTGGAAGACCGTGTTCCCTTTCTCGTAGAATCGGAGCTCTTCCTTGGCCAAGTACGGTGCCGTCCGGTGGAGAAATGCTCGCCGAGATGATCACGTAAGCAAGGTCAACTAGTACGGATGGTTATTTATTGTAACATGTTTTTGAGCTATAATTTGATGGATATTTGATAACTTCAGACCTACAAATGTCATCTACAAATGTTACTACCCTCGGCAACCTAAACGCCCGCGAGCTCGCCGATATCGAGCAGGTCACTTAGAATTATTTTTTCCATGAAATGAAATACTTAGAAATCATGCCTTTTATTTTTTAGAATTAAATTTTCCATGAAATGAAAAACTTAGAAAATAGTTAGAAAATTATAGAAAATCCGTACTAGTTGAACTTGCGGACCGTGTTCATTTCGGCGAGCATGTTCTCTGCCGAGCGGTAACGGACGTCAAGGAGGAGCTTTGATTCTACGATGGAGAGCGGCAACGGTCGTGGAAGACCGTGTTGCCTTCCTTGTAGAATCGGAGCTCTTCCTTGGCCAAGTACGGTGCCGTCCGGTGGAGAAATGCTCGCCGAGATGATCACGTAAGCAAGGTCAACTAGTACGGATGGTTATTTATTGAAACATGTTTTTGAGCTATGTGATTTCTATGTCATTTTTAGCTCAAAATCACATGATGATTTACAATAGTAAAATCACTTGATAGTTTGGTATTTTACTATTATACATAGTACATATTTCATGGTTTAGTTAGATAAATAAATAATTTTAGTTTTGTTTAAATATATTATTTTAGAAAATGTGAAATTTACACTAGTTTGCAAAAATAAGTATAGAAAGTAGATGACAACTGGTACCGGATCCTCGGCCTCTCGTTCTGTTGCGAAACGACTGAGGCCAGAACTCCCTCTCATTATCTGCGGCAAGTGTAAGCAGAAGATTGTGATGGAGTACCGAGTCAAGAGACAGGGACCCAACAAGGGTCGTGTTTTCTACAAGTGCCCGGATCGCGATGTGAGTTTCTTACGCATTTGATTATTATGGCTAATTGACCTGCTTTTCTTGAATATTTTTGACTAAATATTTTTTGGCTTTAATTTCAGTGGGAGGGCAATGGATGCGATGGTTGGTACTGGGAGGAAGATTATGCTACATACGTGCAGAATTCGGGTGCGCTTGAGGTAGCGGCTTCTGATGATGAGGCAGTGAGCCAGCAGGAGAAGCTTATTGATATTCAACAGAAGAATGATTTGTCTGTTTTAGTTGCGTATGGTCACGAAATAATTATGTTACTGAAGTGCATTGTAGTTTTAGTTTGTTTAGTGATAGTTGGGATTGCTTACGTTGTAGCCAGGCTTAATTAATTAATCAACCGTGTGTGTGTCATCTATGTTGTGTAATAAAATACTTAATTATGTTCAAGGTTTTCATAATGTGTCGTGTAATGCAGATTATGTCACGCCATTGGATGTACAATGCCGATCGCCGCTCCCAAGACTTTATTGAGGGCGTGCACTATTTCTTAGGTGTGGCCGAGGCAAATAAGCGGGATGGTTACATGTGCTGTCCATGTGCCATATGTAAGAATTTAAAGGAATATTCAAGCTCAATGAGTCTTCATTCACATTTGCTTAAGTCAGGTTTCATGTCAAACTATATATGTTGGACTAAGCATGGAGAAAGCGGGGTCATGATGGAAGAAGGTGAAAGAGAAGATTTAGACATTGATGACATTATTGCTCAGTATGGTGCCTTTGATGATACTACAATGGGGGAAGATGAAGAAGTGGTAGCGGCAGAAGATGATCTCGGTGATGCAACGCACAGATCTGTCCAAAATGGCACAGCCACCAAGAATTAACTATACAGCAATTGAAGCTATTCGTATGGCCAAGATATCAAAGAAAACTAGTTCAGTTGACTCATCAAACCCCATTTAGAGAAGTCAAAATGCAATCATGAGGTATATAGGAAGAGTAATTAGAACAACTTTCACAGTGATGAGCCGACCAGCACGATTCGTGAGTGATGCCTTCCAATTCAGAAGATTATCAGCCACTTTATCAACTAGTTTGAGCAATTCGGTTTTGGAGGGCTTTCTGATACTCAAAGGAAGACCCAAATAAGTGCAAGGAAAATCCTTTATCTCACAAGCCAAATGATTGGTCATCAACTCCCGCTCTTCGATGGGTGGTCAGTGAGCTCTTAGCAATATAAGTCACCAGCCCACTGATTTGCCCAAAAATATCAAGCAGCTCTATAATGAGAAAGAGATCATTAGCATTTGGCTGAACGAACATCAGCACATCATCTGAGGCTGCTACAATGCAAGTGGCTGTAGAAAACATTCTTGGGTGGCCTATTCACTAGAGAGTTGAGCACGTCCACCATCACTAATTTTTTGGGCTACAACCCTTCGGCAATTCTTATAACGCTTTTTGGAGAAACATCATAAATCAGCGACATATTTCGCAATTGTCATGAGGAATACATCATCATATTTGTTGTGGCGTATTCTCAGTTTAATCAATTTTATGGAGAAGGGTGTAAATATTTATGTCACCAAATCCAATATACATATTTTGCATAATTAATCAGTCATACTGTTTTAAACATTTGGTCAAATATCAGATTATTTGACTTAGGACAAAATAGAATAACTTTATTTTATGGAAAGAGGGCATAGCTGTTTAACAGAATTAATTGTAGACAATGACACATATTTTGAACTTCATTGTATTGTTTAGAGTTTGCAAAAGGTACAGCTATTGCATCTTACATTAACTTTGATTTGGCTAAAACACAAGCACTACTACATTACATTCTACTACTACATTGAAGTTAACATTTTGGAATAAAGTAAACCGGATACACACTAGATAGCTACTCAATCATATGCAGCCTGTTCGCTGGTTGGTTTCTGGGCTGATAAGCCCGGCTGGTGCTGATTTGTTGTGAGAGGAAAACATTGTACCATGGCTGATAAGCCCTGACTGAAACCAACAAGTGAACAGGCTCATGGTTCCCAACTGATCTCCTAGCTCCTAGCACTAATGGATGCCCTGGACCATCCGAAGTTCAGTTGTTGTTGCAATTGCGTGGGATGTACGCGCGGAGCCAGACCTAATGCCCGTGTATGAAGATCTAGGCACGGTCAATGCCGTTGAGTAGCAAGCTCATGAACGCTTTGCTCTTGTAGATGACGCGGCCGTACATTGGCTACGCGCCACGGGTGGTCCCACGTGGAGAATACAGCCACCTCAGGTACTGCATTATTCGATGAGGATGTAATCATGCGCATGTACATATATATGGCATTCACAAAGCTAGCAAGAGATTGAGTGTGTAGCAATCATGCATGCATGCGTCAATGAGTTGAAACAGAACATACTCCCTGAAGTAGCTAAAGATCTTGTCTCGTTCGACTGCCTGACCCGAGAGAATGTCACGAACATGGAGCGATAGTCCTCTGGCACAGTGACGATGACCCTAGCGTAGGGCGCTTCGAGCTCTGGGTTGCGGCCGACGAGGCCCGTCTGATAGCGGTGTAGCAAGTGGTAGAGGCGATCATTGAAAATGAGCGTGCACACGTCACGCACGATGAGGTATAAGTTGACGGGGAAGAAGAGGGGGTGGTCCATGCAGCTGTCCTGGCAGGGCACAGAGAGGAGCAGGGTCGGTGGGCCGGCGAGGAGGTTCCTCATGTAAAGGCAGTGGATGACGTAGCTGGCCTCGATGGCCAGATGGCCTAGGGCGGTGGTGGTCATGCCCGGCAGGTGGTAGATGACCTGGTTGGTGCCCAGATCGAAGCAGAGTAGGAGCGCCATGGCGTTTTGTGCCACTTGTGGGTGGCGGTCGTAGTCGTCGAGGAAGCGTTCGTATACATACACCCCAGGAGAAGGTGTAGCTGTGTAGCACGTCACGGGCAGTGGTGACAGCGACCATTGGTGGAAGTGGAACTAAGCAAGCAAGAAAGATAGCTCTTGCTAGTAGCTAATGTATGCACTGATGATCGAATAACTGATGAAAGGGTGATTGGTTGATGGAAGGGAAGCTCTGCAGGATGGGGATTTATAGGCCAAGGCGACCAAGATGACCCTCTGGTAGTTTCTTGGTTGGATCATTTTCTCACTCACCGTTCCCTCGTAGAATTAACAAACACAAAGCGCGAGAAACAGGGGCATGCAACTGCTTCAAATGGGCGCTATGATTTGGCCAATCACCACGCATATAAGAGGTGAATCTTAATGAATCTGATTGTTTATCTTACTTTTTACAAATTTTATCTTGTTTTGTATTTTACCATAGCACTAGCATAGGCACACTACTAGTATAGGAAGCTATGTTTTGCGTTTTCTTCATCTATATGTATGTTATTTCCATGGCATGTATATGTGTTGTGTTTGTACTGTCATGTAACACCCCAAGAAAATGTGTACAACACATATACATGTCTAATTTTTTTGTGTATTTTACTTTGGATAGCCATAGTATGCATATAATGCTATTTATCATTATCCATTAAACATTTGTTTCCTACCATATTTCTATATAATAAATAATTTTTTATTATGCAGACACCATATGGCGGCCATAATTTCTGCCAAAAGTGCTTCAAATCGTGAAAATGTCATGCACATATCACATCCAAAATAGCACAGAGCATACTCCCTGAAGTAGCTAAAGATCTCGTCTCGTTCGACTACCTGACCCCGAGAGAATGTCACGAACATGGAGCGATAGTCCTCCGACACAGTGACGACGACCCTAGCATAGGGCGCTTCGAGCTCTGGGTTGCGGCCGACGAGGCCCGTCTGATAGCGGTGCAGCAAGTGGTAGAGGCGATCGTCGAAAATAAGCGTGCCATGCCATCGAGGAGATCGGCGACGCCGTGCACGATGAGGTCTCAGTTGACAGGGAAGAAGAGGGGGTGATCCATGCGGCTGTCCTAGCAGAGCGCAGAGAGGAGCGGGGTCGGTGGGCCAGCGAGGAGGTTCCTCATGTGAAGGCAGTGGATGACGCAGCTATCCTCAGTGAACAGATGGCCTAGGGCAGTGGTGCTCATACCCAGCAGGTTCGAGATGACCTAGTTGGTGCCCTGATCAAAGCAGAGTAGGAGAGCCACGGCGTTTTGTGCCACCTGTGGGTGGCGGTCGCAGTCGTCGAGGAAGCATTCGTATAGACCCCAGGCGAAGGTGTAGCTGTGTAGCACATCACGAACGGTGGTTAGAGCGGCCATTGGTGGAGGTGGAACTAAGCAATCAAGAAAGATAGCTCTAGCTAGTAGCTAATGTATGCATTGATTGATCGAAGAACTGATGAAAGGGTGATTGGTTGATGGAAGGGAAGCTCTGCAGGACGGGGATTTATAGTTCAAGGCGACCAAGATGACCCTCTAGTAGTTTCTTGGTTGGATCGTTTTCTCACTCACCGTCCCTCATAGAATTAGGAAAAACAAAGCGCGAGAAACGGGGGCACGCGACCGCTTCAAATGGGCGCTATACGGTTTGGCCAATCGCCATGCATATAAGATGGTAATCTTAATGAATCTAATTGTTCGTTTTACTTTTTACAAACTTTATCTTATTTTATATTTTACCATAGCGTTAGCACATGCACACTACTAGTATCGGAAGCTATGTATGTGTTGTGTGCATACTATCATGTAACACAAGAAAATGTGTACAACACATATACATGTCTAATTTTGTGTATTTTACTTTGGATAGCCATAGTATGCATGTAATGCTATTTATCATTATCCCTTAAGTATTTGTTTCCTACCATATTTCTGTCTAATAAATAATTTTTATTGTGCAGACACAATGCGGTGGCCATAATTTCTGCCAAAAGTGCTTCAAATCGTGAAAATGCCTTGCACATGTGACATTCAAAATAGCACAGACCATACGCCCTGAAGTAGCTAAAGATCTCGTCTTGTTCGACTGCCTGACCCCGAGAGAATGTCACGAACATGGAGCGATAGTCCTCCAGCACAGTGACGATGACCCTAACATAGGGCGCTTCGAGCTCTGGGTTGCGGCCGACGAGGCCCGTCTGATAGCGGTGTAGCAAGTGGTAGAGGCGATCGTCGAAAATGAGCGTGCACACGCCATTGAGGAGCTCGGCGATGCCGCGCACGATGAAGTCTCAGTTGACAGTGAAGAAGAGGTGGTCCATGCGGCCATTGGTGGAGGTGGAACTAAGCAAGCAAGAATGATAGCTCTAGCTAGTAGCTAATGTATGCACTGATGATCGAAGAACTGATGAAAGGGTGATTGGTTGATGGAAGGGAAGCCCTGCAGGACAAGGATTTATAGTTCAATGCGACCATGATGACCCTCTAGTAGTTTCTTGGTTGGATCATTTTCTCACACACCGTTCCCTCGTAGAATTAGCAAAAACAAAGCACGAGAAACAGGGGCACGCAACCACTTCAAATGGGTGCTATACCGTTTGGCCATTCGCCATGCATATAAGATGTGAATCTTAATGAATCTGATTGTTTGTTTTACTTTTTACAAATTTTATCTTATTTTGTATTTTAACATAGCGTTAGCACAGGCACACTACTAGTATAGGAAGCTATGTTTTATGTTTTCTTCATCTATATGTATGTTCTTTCTATGGCATGTATATGTGTTGTGTGCATACTGGCGTTTTGTGCCACCTGTGGGTGGCGGTCGCAGTCGTCGAGGAAGCGTTCGTATACACCCCAGGTGAAGGTGTAGCTATGTAGCATGTCATAAATGGTGGTGAGAGCGGCCATTGGTGGACGTAGAACTAAGCAAGCAAGAAAGATAGCTCTAGCTAGTAGCTAATGTATGCACTGATGATCGAAGAACTGATGAAAGGGTGATTGGTTGATGGAAGGGAAGCTCTGCAGGACGGGGATTTATAGTTCAATGCGACCAAGATGACCCACTAGTAGTTTCTAGTTTGGATCGTTTTCTCACTCACCGTTCCCTCATAGAATTAGCAAAAACAAAGCGCGAGAAACTGGGGCACGCAACCACTTCAAATGGGCGCTATACGGTTTGGCCAATCGCCATGCATATAAGATGTGAATCTTAATGAATCTGATTGTTTGGTTTACTTTCTACTAATTTTATCTTGTTTTGTATTTTACCATAGCGTTAGCATAGGCACACTACTAGTATAGCAAGCTATGTTTTATGTTTTCTTCATCTATATGTATGTTCTTTCTATGGCTTGTATATGTGTTTCGTGCATACTGTCATGTAACACAAGAAAATGTGTACAACACATATACATGTCAGATTTTTTTGTGTACTTTACTTTGGATAGCCATAGTATGCATGTAATGCTATTTATCATTATCCATTAAACATTTGTTTCCTACCATATTTCTATCTAATAAATATTTTTTTATTGTGCAGGCACCATGTGGCGGCCATAATTTCTGCCAAAAGTGCTTGAAATCGTGAAAATGTCGTGCACATATCACGTCCAAAATAGCACAGAGCATACTCCCTGAAGTAGCTAAAGATCTCGTCTCGTTCGACTGCCGAACCCCAAGAGAATGTCACGAACATGGAGCGATAGTCCTCCGGCACAGTGACGATGACCCTAGCATAGGGCGCTTCGAGCTCTGGGTTGTGGCCGACGAGGCCCGTCTGATAGCGGTGCAACAAGTGGTAGAGGCCATCGTCAAAAATGAGCGTGCACACGCCATTGAGGAGATCGGCGATGCCGCGCACGATGAGGTCTCAATTGAGGGGGAAGAAGAGGGGTGGTCCATGCGGCTGTCCTGGCAGAGCGCAGAGAGGAGCAAGGTCGGTGGGCTGATGAGGAGGTTCCTCATGTGAAGGCAGTGGATGACGCAGCTGGCCTCGGTGACCAGATGGCCTAGGGCAGTGGTGCTCATGCCCGGCAGGTGGGAGATGACCTAGTTGGTGCCCTGATCGAAGCATAGTAGGAGTGCCACGGCGTTTTGTGCCACCTGTGGGTGGCCGTCGTAGTTGTTGAGGAAGCATTTGTATACACCAAAGGCGAAGGTGTAGCTCTGTAGCACGTCGCGAACCGTGGTGAGAGCGGCCATTGGTGGAGGTGGAACTAAGCAAGCAAGAAAGGTAGCTCTAGCTAGTAGCTAATGTATGCACTGATGATCGAAGCACTGATGAAAGGGTGATTGGTTGATGGAAGGGAAGCTCTGCAGTTCCGGGATTTATAGTTCAAGGCGACCAAGATGACCCTCCAGTAGTTTCTTGGTTGGATCGTTTTCTCACTCACCATTCCCTCGTAGAATTTGGAAAAAAAAACAAAGCGCGTGAAACAGGGGGACGCAACCACTTCAAATGGGCGCTACGATTTGGCCAATCGCCACGCATATAAGAGGTGAATCTTAATGAATCTGATTGTTCGTTTTACTTTTTACAAATTTTATCTTGTTTTGTATTTTACCGTAGAGTTAGCACAATCACACTACTAGTATAGGAAGCTATGTTTTATGTTTTCTTCATCTATATGTATGTTCTTTCTATGGCATGTATATGTGTTGTGTGCATACTGTCATGTAACACAAGAAAATGTGTACAACACATATACATGTCAGATTTTTTTGTGTATTTTACTTTGGATAGCCATAGTATGCATGTAATGCTATTTATCATTATCCATTAAACATTTGTTTCCTACCATATTTCTATCTAATAAATATTTTTTTATTGTGCAGACACCATGTGGCGGCCATAATTTCTGCCAAAAGTGCTTCAAATCGTGAAAATGTCGTGCACATATCACATCCGAAATAGCACAGAACATACTCCCTGAAGTAGCTAAAGATCTCATCTCGTTCGACTGCCTGACCCCGAGAGAATGTCACGAACATGGAGCGATAGTCCTTCGGCACAGTGACGATGACCCTAGCATAGGGCGCTTCAAGCTCTAGGTTGCAGCCGACGAGGCCCGTCTGATAGCGGTGCAGCAAGAGGTAGAGGTGATCATCGAAAATGAGCGTGCAGACACCATCGAGGAGATCGGCAACGCCGCGCATGATGAGGTCTCAGTTGATGGGGAATAAGAGGGGGTGGTCCATGTGGCTATCCTAGCAGAGCGAGAGAGAGGCGGGGGTCGGTGGGCCATTGGTGGAGGTGGTACTAAACAAACAAAAAAGATAGCTCTAGCTAGTAGCTATTGTATGCACTGATGATAGAAGAACTAATGAAAGGGTGATTAGTTGATGGAAGGGAAGCTCTGCAAGACAGGGATTTATAGGCCAAGGCGACCGAGATGACCCTCTGGTAGTTTCTTGGTTGGATCGCTTTCTCATTCACCGTTCCCTCATAGAATTAGCAAAAACAAAGCGCGAGAAACAGGGGCACACAACCGTGTCAAATGGGCACTATGGTTTGGCCAATCGCCACGCATATAAGATGTGAACATACATATAGATGAATACAAATTTTATCTTGTTTTGTTCTTTCAATGGCATGTATATGTGCTGTGTGCATATTGTCATGGAACACAGGACAATGTGTACAACACATATACATGTCTGATTTTTTTTTGTGTATTTTACTTTGGATAGCCATAGTATGCATGTAATAGGTTTGCCTCACATGCATGACCCGCGTGAACTGAATCTTACAAGCTTGAAATAAATACTTCGATACACCCATAGTATTTTGCATCTAGGCTTGATCGTGCAGCCCTCTTCTCATTCTAAATTGATGGTCTATTCTGATGTTGATTAGGTTGGTTGTCCTAATATATGCAAGTCAACTTCTGGCTTGCTGTGTTCCATGATGAGAATCTTTTCTCTTGGCCATCCACTAGTGATTGGCACCTATACGTACTGATGGTAGAAAATCATCATAGTCCTAAATCACTCTTATTCTCCATAAACTATTAATAAACTCATATGCCGTAGTGCTTACTACAGAAATTAGCTAGGACAACAATATTTAGCACTGGATTAGCCCTCCCTCGATGTTTGGTCACGCTCCGAAACTCATAGTTCCCCCTAAAATAGAATTATTATTTGCATAGAACTTATGGTTTTCAATAGACAAGAACAATTCAAGTCTTCAAATTCAAATATATATCTAACAGCTTTCTAAGAGAAACGGCTTAACGAATTACATATGCATACTAGAAAAGATGAAACAACTCAAAGACAACGTAGCCACTTATTCTGTTTTACACGAAAATCAAAGCATTACGGAGCTGGACCAAGAACACTATTGGAGATGCAATTTCATCAAAAAAAATTGAGATGCAGTTTATTTAAATCATGCCTGCACATTTCGTGGAAGTTATGCCAGATTGAAACCACTGAACGTATCTCTGTCCTTCAAACAAGGAATTATGCACAAATTAATCCAAATTACTTAGAGCACTAGAAGTAGGAGGTGATATTAAAATCACAACCTCAGATGGGACACAAGAAGCATAAAGACGATTGCCTGGAGAGGAAATAGTAATCTGGCCTGAAACTAGAATTGAGAAGAACTCGAAGCGTGAGAGATGTTAGGGGCTTAGGGCAACAGACAAACAGTAGACGAAGAAACCACAGAAATCAGAAACCGTATGTGAAGAATCTAAAGATTTAGCAAAGTATACTCCCATACCGCAAAGTATACTCCCGTACTAGGAGGAGAATTGAAGAACGCGGATTAAGGATGGAAGCAAAGTAAGACATCGCAGACGGATCACACTGAAAAGTGAAAACAGAAATCGAAGGCACATACAATTCGAAAATGATAGAGGCATCGAGCGAGGGACTCACAGTGACGGGGAGATCGATGGTGCGGACTGCGGCGATGAGCACACCTCCTGAAGCCACGGGGTGGCATAGGTGGAGCACGTCGACCTCAGATGGTGAAATCCTGCCGCCCTGCCGCGGCCCGCAGGCCATGTGTAGATGCCATCGCTGATCGCTGTCGCAGGGTGTGAAGCGCAGCGGCGGCGGCTGGGGCTTGGAATTGGGGAGGGGCGGTGTCCTAGGCTTTGGGAAGGGTTTCGCTTCCTGGAAATTTTGGGGATAGTTTTCTTTCTTTTTTTTTGGCACACAAAACCGTTGATGTTAGGGCAGGCGAGCGATAGAAAAAATATTATTCATCAATTGCCCTTTTCTTCCTTTCCGGCGACGCCTAACGGCTAAGGTTGTCAGTGACGGCGCAAAGCATGTCAACAGTCAAAAGGTTAAATCCTAAGTCCAAGACTACGTTTTGGCCACAAGCTTGGAAGGAGGAAGTCGAGAGTCTGTATAGGTGTAGACTAGGGCCCTGTTTGGATCCATGGGGCTAAAGTTTAGCCCTAGGCTAAAGATTAGCCCTTAGAATGAAGGGGCCAAAATTTAGCCCATGGGGCTGTTTGGATCCAGGGGCTAAAGATTAGCCATGTACCCTATCATGACTCATTTGTCCTTAATTAATACACATGCATAGCCATGCATAGCGATGGATGGGGGTAATATGCGTCTTTTGCCCCATAGAACCACATTTAGCCTTCTTTAGCCCACCTTGGAGGGGCTAAGGGAAAAGGGATGGGTTAGAGTTTGGCCCCCACTTTTAGCCCTCATGTTTAGATCCATAAGGGTTAAAAGGTGACTAAAAGAGGTAGGCTAAACTTTAGCCCTATGGATCCAAACAGGGCCTAGACATACATGTTATAGAGAGACTAGGAGATGGAAAGACTAGGCATAGATCGCTAATAATAAAAACTGCAAGAAAAGTGTATGTACATGTGTGTTAGGTTAACATTATATGCATTGCTATATATATAGTCGGTTTTTCTCCTTCACGCAACAGTGTAACCAAATCTCACCCGGCATCTCTATGCCCGCAACCTTCATCAATGCAAGTCCGCCCACTATAGCGATGCGCGGATTTATCTTCTTCTCATTTTGCTTCTTCTTCTTCTACCTAAAACTGCTCCAGCCCACACCCCCGACCCCCGCCGCCCGCCACTCACCCCCACCGCTCCTTCCCCACCCTCCCCTAATCGGAATCAGAGGATTCTCCACCACTGCCCCTGCCCTGCCGCTGGCCTCGCCCACCACTGGCGACCAGTCATCGACCGCACTGCCCACCAACCTCCCCCACCAACCAGCCTCCGCCCTCCTCTAATCTCATTCGGAGGAGGAATATGTTGATCCCTTGCCCCCTGCCACCGACACCGCCCTACGGATGTCCTCTCCATCACTCGCTCGGCAGCCCCCTATCGCCTCGCTACCACCAGTAGAACCGCCACCACCGCTTGTCCGGCCGCCACCCCGTATCCCTCCTTCTAAGTCCGGAGAACACTAGAGGTTCCCCACCGCCACTCAAAAACTCTAACTTGTACTGTTGCCAAGAGGAAGACGACGCTTGCTAGTTCCAATCACGCATCGACACATGCTCGCGCGTTGGCAACATCTAGATCGGATTTTTAGTTAGGCCGATTTTGTTGTTTCGTTCTGCTTCTTGACGCGCACCTAGAACATCATAAGTTATGTCTCTTGTATGCCATATTTTATATATATAGGTAATGTCTAATTTTACTTGTCAAAAACTGGTGCATTTTAATTATTTACTTTTTCTTTACAAAATTCTAGCCACTCAGATTTTCTATTGTTCTCTATGACTAATTAATTTGTAATTAATTCTCTATCACTAATTGGAAAAAAAAGGCGATCCATATTGGTTGCTGCTACGCAAAAGCCAAGCGCTAACTACCAACTGACCTAGGAATGCAGTGAGCGCACTTCGCCACTAGCCTTTCTGGGCTTCGACATGCACAGCAAACCAGCCAGTATATGCTGATGCTACCCAGCCTTTGAGAAACAATGGATTGCGATAATGAACTTCAATTACAAGACAACAATTGTAATAACAAGTAGTTCCAAATATGTACATCAATGTTACATAACTTCAATGTTTATTACAACAATGACCCAGCCTTTATATTACAAGAGAGGAGAATGAGAAATAGTTCAATCTAGCTAGAACTTCAACATTTATTTATATGATTACATAACTCAAATTGTACCAAATAGTTCCAAATATGTACATCAATAGTTACATGCTTTCTCTCAATAATATAAGATAGAAAATCTATTTTATATTTTACTGTGGAATACAAAATAAAACAATACACATAGCATTGGAGCATCTCTATATAAAAAATAATATCTAGACTATGTATTTTCTATACGTGCAAATGTCTTCAGTCTACAAAGAATGTAACTAAATCCTATGCAAGTATTCATCTGCTAAATGGATTCCAAATTCCAAACTCAGCAGTAAAATCCATGCAGCTAGCTAAGCATGAGAGCAACCACCATCACACTGAAACGGTATGTATAACCTCCAAAAGGAACTAGGTCGTAGCTTATAAATGTGTATCAAATCTGATCACGTGAAAAGTGTGACAACATCTCTTCTATATCCCCTAACTATCAGCATCCGTGGGACGTTCACGACAAGCATATCCATATATTCCATGTAGCAGTAGGCCGGGTGGTTCAGAGGTGGTGGTGGGAGGCTCACCAGCACCACGGCCGCCATCATGGAGTACTTGACGATAGTTGTATTCAGCTTTAGCATCGTATAGAGGAACTTCTCAACCTTCTCTTCATTTACCACGACTTGCCTGCCATCCTCCATCAGTGGCCGCCCTTCTCTTTGTGCGGTCTCCTTCATCTGAGAAAGGTATGCTCTGATTCTATCCTGAGCGCTTGCGTATTCTTCTTGGGGATCCTTCTTAGCATTAGGGCTGATCCCAGAATGTGCTTCCATTGACTTCATGGTCACAACAATAACCTCAGCATGCATCCGCAGATCATACAGATACTTTTTAACATCAGCCTTTAGCTCCTCAGCTTCTGTACCCTCTTCTGCTATGCAGAATACCTGAATCTTACAGCTTTCAAAACCATCTCTGGCGAGTAGGAGCTGAGATAGCAGAAGCATTAGTCCTCCATCCCTCACAATCCAGTATAGGTCAATGGTCCCATACAGTCTCTGGTACTCATTAGGCCACTCATCAAGTCCTTTCACAGTAACAATAGCCTTGTTAGCAATAATGCAGTCATTTATAATGCTGATAAATGATGATGGTATCTGTGTTATTAGATTCTCGCGACGCCATATCTCAGGATAACGCATGACAACAATATTTGGCTTCAAGTTGCCTAGGCCCATTATCTGAACAATGCTGCGGAAACCGTCAGATATTGAGCGAGCAACGATAATCTCAGCAACACCCTCACAATGCTTATAGTCAATATAGGCACTAAGTTGACGGTAAGCTGTATTTGCTTCCTCAGCTGATTCATGGTAGTCACCATCAATGATTGAGACAAAAATCGACATGCCACGGCCCTTTTTCTTCATGCAATTGGCAAAATCTGCAAGTTTTGGATGGCACGGGACATTTTCTGGAAGTTTACCCCAAGGGCGGCAAAATATAAGAGGAATGGGGTACCAATTTTTTGGATGTACGTTATTTGCTGCACGAAAATAATGATAGTTATATAACATGGAGCTTGTAGCTCAGCTAAATAATGTTTATTTTCCATGCAAAAATATTCTACCTCCCAGCGATCGGAGGCTTCGCAGAGCCAGTTGAAAGTATGCACTTTTAAATCCATCTCCCCAGTCACCAGCCTTTCCTTTTAAGCTGACATAGTAGTAGATAAGGCTTGCGAGGGCAAGGGAGACCACGGTAAAAGTCCATGAGATCATAAACATGATAACTGTATATTTAGGGGAAAATTATCTGTCATTAAACTCAAACTATACAAAATATTTTATACAGCTCAAGGATATAATTATTTGAGACATAAACCTTTGAAAAAAACAGATAACAGTTCCATGAACATAAGTTTCAAATTTTGTACACTTGTTTTGTGATTCAGTCTTCAATTTCCACATGCTTCTAAAGAAGTTATTGCAATATTATTTACAGATTATAACATGTAGACATATATTTTCGATAAAATATGGTCACAAACAAAATTATAGGAATGAAGAAGCATACCAATACATTGAGATGCACCGATCAGCGAAAGGACCCAGTGGTGTATCTTCCAACGAGGGCGCCAGCTAGGAGCATCAAGGAGATCCAGCAGAAAGCATGACAAATTAACACCAGCATAACACAGAAGGAAAAACATAGTGATAGTAGGTGTAATCAGATCCAGGTTCCCGATCACAACACAAGCAATACATATGAAGCTTGTAAACAGAGTTGCCACATGAGGCTCAGACCCTTCGTAAGCCTTAAAACAGTTAAGAATGGGAAGGATGTCATCATTCGCTATTGCTGCAAGTAACCTTGGAGCCCCGGTCAAGCTCTGTAGTGCTGCACCCAAAGTGGACAAAATAATTCCAATATAAATTACTGCTGGACCAGGCCAAGCAATTGCTGCAGCAAGAAGCCTGCATATATTAGGCATGTTTAGGAG
This sequence comes from Miscanthus lutarioriparius, assembly GCA_904845875.1. Taxonomy (NCBI): domain Eukaryota; kingdom Viridiplantae; phylum Streptophyta; class Magnoliopsida; order Poales; family Poaceae; genus Miscanthus; species Miscanthus lutarioriparius. Next base: position 114,989,401 of record CAJGYO010000010.1, on the reverse strand, counting down.
CTGACTACACAAGACGAAAAGTAGCTAGTCTGAAGAAACAACACAATGTACTTTATGAAATTGGAGAATTCAAGCTTTCAACATTCAAATTGTGTGCTCATATTATAGTATATTAGATCACTCCCCCTACAGAATATGAGTACCTACTACTAGTTACATTCAAATTCAGTGGTTCAGACTTCAGACATAAACAGCTGCTGCATTTCTGAATTAGTTTTTCCCCTTAAATTCCAAAGGCAAGAAAATGGCACTCATGGAAGATTTAAGCATGTTCCATTTCTCATATGTAGCACTTCACATGACAACAACAGAGAAGAAGGTGTAGCAACAATATTGCTAGCTAAATTCAAATAACCACCAGAGTTTGTCAGCACTCCAGCAATCTCAGCAAAATTGAAAAAAGAAAGATTGATTCTTTAGCAATACTCTAATAAGCCATTTATGCAAGTAGAAAGGTTTAGCTTCCTTGCACCAAGTGCAGTAGGATAGCAAGAGTGCTAAATGACAACGCATGTAAAGCATCCACCACTTCCCCTTGATGTCACAGATTCAATAAGCTAAAGGTATCTACCACTAGGAAACATACTATCAACAGTCATTAGAATGCAAGACCAGTGATGCCATATTTCTAAGGAATATGGAACCTGTCAGTTAGAAGCTCTTCTCTTGTAGCCAAGGCTCCAAAAAGAAACACAGATAGCAGATACATCAGTGTAGTTGAAAGGGTAGCACTTAATGTTCCAACTGGTATGGAACGCTGTGTGTCTTTCAGTGAAGCAGACCGGTTTGAACCAGCCATGATTCCAGTAACTGCTGGGAAAAAGAGTCCTAACAATGCACTGAAAGAAAAATAGAAAACTGTCAGTAGGTGTGCATTGATTATAGATTAATAAATATGAATAAGACACACTATTATGTCACTAATTGGAAGGTTTCAAAAGATAAGTGTCAAAAGCAGAGAAGGTCCTACTTAAAATCCCAATATATCGACCCATTTGGTTCAGGAACCCCAGCATTGTTTGTAGGTTGGTACTCTGAACTCCAGTTGTCCGCAAGTGTGACGATACTCAACCCAGTGATTCCCTCTAGGTAGAAAATACATCAATAAAAGTTCAATGCAAAAAAGAATACAAAACTAAATAATAATCAAAGGACTACTTACTTGAAGCACCAGGCTCTGGTGCAATGGAGACGCCAATATAAATGCATAGTATTGAGAAGAGGACTGGTACTAAGAAAGCAGGTGCAACCTTGTTGATAATTTTGACACCGCCAAATACAATAAAACAGAGTAATATGGTCACGACGACACCATAGATCTGGAGGTCATGCAGACTAGGTGTTGATATAGTTGTTGCACCACTTTTTGTTGTACCATTTACTAATGTGTTGTTGACCACTGTTACAGTCTCTGCTTTTAAATAAAATTTCTACAAGTTAATTTAAATAAAAATATTACATAAACAGAACTTAGAATGAAGAACATGACCACTGCAAAAGTAAGCTAAACACAAATTCAATACTTCAAAGAAAAAGGTTCCCTTTTGCTACTAACGATTTGATTTTAAAAAAAAAATTGCACTTCATACAACTGTAACAAATAATCTCCTAGACATTTCTTTAGTAAAAATAAATTATTTATAATCTTTACTTGCACCTCGAATTATCCCAACCCATGAGAAATATGAAAATGTAATTTTACTATCCAAACACCACAAATATCAGATATTTGTTGCCCAGGCACTTCCTAAGATTGGTTTTGAGCTAGTGGATATAACAAAAAACGGGGGTCTCAGAGGATTTTACAGTAGTGTATTCCACATACAAAAAAAGTTTCAATACAAATATGCAATATATTGGACCATAAGTTCATAACACAACGACCATAACAAGAATACAATGCAGAAAAATTAGATTACAGTGATTCACTCTAGATTTTATCAATCAAGATTTCAATTTGTTCTCAATTAGAGAAGAAAACGAAATTTGAACATGGAAGCCTAGAGTTTGGACGGGAGAATAGATCTGGGAGAGATAGACGCTGAGTCGAGCAAAGCTAGGAGGGGGTGCCGAGCCGCTGAGGGAGAGGGGTACTGCCGTGCTGGCTACTGTAGACACTGCAGTGACAGCCAACGACTTCAATGCCATCCTCTGCTGCTGACGTTGGTTGCCGCCGGCAGCAGCTTGGGGGAGAGTCGAGCGGACAGCAAGGTTGGGGTTGAGGGGGAGCCGAGAGGGGTGCTGGCTGCACCGTGACTGCTGCTTATGACTTTTGAGTCTCGCCCGCTGAGGTGTTGTGTCACGGAGGAAGGACGCCGATTTGCCAAACGGGAGAGCGGAGACAGGAGATGGGATGTAGTTTCTAGTGACTTCATGGGCTGGTAGAAGGTCGATTAGGCTTTTAGACGAATTTACAACATACTGTACAATTATTGTTAGACAGCCGTGTATGGTGCATGGGCTATTTGGGCCTTTATGGTTAATTATAGATTGATTGATATTATATTAGGCAAGGAGATCCCACGGTGACCATGATTCTATAAACCAACATGGCCCTCCTTGCCTATATATGTAACCTGCCTATTGACCTCCTAATCAATCTATCAATTCCAATTGCCTTCAATTATATGTATATAATTATTTTTTAGAAAAAATATGGGTATTCCATGGAATACAGGGGAATACCCCTAGCTCCGCCCATGGGTGGTCATTATAATAGCGTATCCATCTGACTTGGAGACAAAAACAATGAAAAATCACATCAGGATCCCTTGACCCTTTCCGCCACAATTGCAACCATTCGACAAATAGTGCCAAAGAAACATCCAGATTCCATAGTTTACCAAACTAGTATGACAAACTTGCAATCAAATCTAAATTTAATTGTTGTTCCTATCACCAAGGGTAAATAGACTTTTTCGTTTAAATTTGGTAGTAGCTATTTTTATGGGAACATACGACACATAAAGCGCATATACAGACAAACTATATGACTAGCATGTTAGCATTGCATGTATCTTTCACAACACTAGACATAGAATGATAGAACTGTTCATTTTATGGTATTGTCTTTCTAGATATACAAATTGATCATCCACACATAAAAATATTCATAAGAAAACCAAGAGAAAACTTGCTCGAGTACCTTGAAAGAACCCAGCTGACGGAATAGCATCTAGAAATGTTTCTACAGCTCCCAACACATACCTAAAATTAGGGATCACAAATAAGAACATAGTAGGTCATAATATCTCCACGGGAGAAGGCTAGCAAATAGAGAAAAATACTAATGCATCCATGCACTCCACTCATAAAAGAATGGAATTATACGCTCAAGGTTGCTATATCTGAAACTTGATTAAGCTCACATTGCAAGAACCAAGATTCATTTTTCACCATGTAATATTATAGTTATTTCCTCCTTTAGTCCTAAATTGACAGCTATTAATAAGCATGTTATAAATTCTCAAGAACATATGCCAACATGAGGGTTTGCACTCAACCACAATGTTGCCAAAGGTCTAATTTGATTTGTTGAGCTTTGAGTAGCATTTTTAGGAACCCAACTCATAGAAGATCAGGTCACCAGGCCATATATGTGCAAGAAAATAAGCAATTCAAACCTAGTTATATGATGTTGAGTTTACATTTTAGTGAGTTGTGGCAACCTTTGAATGTAGTTCTGAAAGTGCATCTAGGCCCTAAGTGGGTTTTGGTGAATTGAATGACACCACGATCATTGGACTAATGTAATTGATGAGATCATATGCAGGTACTTAGTCCTAGGTTGATTATTGTGTTGGACTCAAATGAAATGCAAATGAGAATTGAGTCCAAAAACTGCCTGACAAAATGAAGAATCGACAAATATGTGGAAATAACAAAAGAGGCATGTTTTGATAAATATCAATTGGTCTCACACATGAGGCTTTTTCATTGTATGAAGATATTGAAATTGTGACTTTGAATTGATCAAGGATTGTTGGTATCAAAGTTTGATTGATCTCAAGATTGATATTCAAGTGAGGATCACAGTATTGAAGAAATGGAATTCAGTTGACTGCTTAATGTTGATTCATGACATGGTGTGATTTGAGGATGGCTCGATAGGATGAAGGTAGCAAGAAAATAGCTTTGAGACGCCAAGCGAAGGTGAAGGGCAAGTGATATCTTGGAGGACGAGGTACCATGGCTAACGTGAAAAAGAGAGTACTTACATTGAGCTAATGAACTAATCGAGCTATGATGGCTCATGTTATATGCAAATGAACAAGTGACTTATGGATAAAAAGTGTAGTCTTGATCACATGGTTTGGAACATCCTAAGTCACAAGCTCAACCAGGACATGCTCACGGAAATGGCAATGTTGAAGGCCCCTAGATGATGAAGATTGAAGTGATCGCACAATTTCAAGAATTAGAGGCTCAAGTATGAATTAATTGCATATATTTAACCTCAATTATAGGTGTGTCGTACTCAAAAGAGATGCAACACTGGTTACTAGACAAGGCCTAAAAGTGCTCAAATCAAATCTAGAAAGATGATCGAGTGTTAAACATTAGTTTTAGAAAAGAGTGGATAAAAAGCTGGTAAAACTGGCTAGCGCATGTTTGAGTAGCAATGGCTAGTTTTGAAAGAAGTACTAGGCCAATTTTGACTGACTTTAACCCCAACAGCTCTTTTATGGGAGTCGAGTATTTATACATACTCATCCCCTCCCACTTTGAGGGGTTGTCGATGCCTTCCACGTCCATCTAATTTTCAGAAAACCTTGAGAGCATCGTATATTCCTCCCTTCATGCGACTTGAGTCTAAGTGAGATACCCTTTGGATTAGAGAGTGAGCTTTGAGTTGTGTGAGCATGAGTGAGAACTTGGGAGTTGATTCCAAGCTTTGAGCACACTTTGTGGCTGTGTCAAGCAATCACTGAAGCATTTGTTACTCTTGAAGCTTGGCTCCTAGATGGCTAGGCATTGTTGGCAAGCACCCAAGGCTGTGGAGTGCAGTGGGATAGTTTGTGAGGGCTACGATCTTGCCCTACAAAGGAAAAGATCAACAAGGGAAGTGGTAGTTCAGAGAGACCGGACATGAGCTTGACCTTTGCGGCCACTCAATGGGGTCCAAGTAGAGGACAGTTTGTGAGGGCTGTTGGTATAGTTGTTGCACCACTTATTGTTGTACCATTTACTGATTGTTGTCTCTTTGTTTTGATTTGTCTCACTTTCATGATTCTACCACCTCTTTGTGCTTTCAATTGTGCCTATTTTGTTATGCTTTCACTTGTGACTATTTGGCTGTGCTTGTTTGTGACTGTAGGAGCTTCATGAACCAGTCAAGCAACACCTAACAAAGCAGCACGCCAAGTTTGGTTCATGATAAAAGAAGTGTGGGGGCGTTCTACATTTACATATGGTTTCTGCAAAAATCAGCCAGGTCAGTTTCTATAGACCCTGTGAAATTTCTTTAAAACTGCTAGGTTAGGAAGGATCTTAGAGCGCTCAAGAGATCCATCATGATGTGAAGACAAAAGTTAAAAACCCAAAGAGGTTGAATTGAAAGAGTTTTGAAACAAAAAATAAATAAAGCACCAGACAATTGACCTTAAAAATTGACGATCAACTAGCAAGCACTATATTATCTGTTGCACTTGCATCAGATCGACTTACACAAGAAAAATAAATTAAGGTCTTTGAATGTTACAATTAGGTCCTTGGGCCTTACAAGTAGGTGGACCTGAGCATTTGTCGTGCCGTATTGAAAAAGGCCGGTGTTTTTGGACCACAAATCCATGCCCACTAACCCAATAACTTCCATAGGCATAGTCGGGTCAACTCTTTTCGAGCCAGGACCATGCATGGGAGGCTACCCACTAGTTTTTAGTTGAATAATAATTAAAAGAATTGTTCTGGGTTGGTCTCGGACCATGCTAATATTTTCGGGTATGCTTCTCACTATCCAAGCCCTATCCAATTGGAGCTGCAGGCAAAGCTATTTTGCTCAGGTCTACAAGTAGGATCCTAGATTGATAATGGGTCCCTAGAAACTTGGGCTGGGCCCTTTTACACACAACAGGGCTCCTAGCCTAAAGCACACCCCCAAAAAGCACTGGGTCATCTTTTTCCAACCCCACATCTAGAAATCAATCCTTTCGCTATATATGCCCCTGATTGGGTAGTTCTATGGAGATATTTTGCCACGTGTGTAAGTGTTTGAAACTAGAGGAAAGAATCAAACACTTTAAGCTTCAAAGATTAGAGGATTCTAGCCTAGTGTGGTGAGAGATTAGAGAGTTTAAGCTCTCATAGTTGGCTCGTAATGACCCATGAAACTCAGAATTGTTGTGGTGCAGCTCACAAGAACAATGGTCACTAGACGGAGGAAAGGGTTGAGAGCCAAGGGGTCAGTATATAATTAGCTAATGACTAAATTTCGAACCAAAATAATGGAGACCAAATCAAAGTGACCAAAGCTGAAAAACCTGTCATCAGTTTAGTATTAGGTTACTAGTAACCGGACTAAGTCTGGATAATTCGGTCCGTGCCATTAGGTAAGTTGAAAAAAAACTAAAACACAAAAAAAAGGCCCAGTAACACTTACACCTTCGTATATAGCCCAAGGCAGCCCGGAATAATATAGCTTAACCCTATGTCCCTAAATCATCCTTGGATCCCTACCTCACACCTCTCTTCTAGACTTCCGATGCCGATACCATCTTCATCTTTGTCCTAAACCATATCTCATCTCCCAAACTCCAATTCCAACTGCGGTCGCACAAGGCATAGCTATCCAGCCATCTATATCCCACCTAACTCACAGCAAGGCGGCAAGCTCACGAACACTGTTGTACTCCTCTATCCTCTCTGTCCCTCTTTTTAGGAAATGAGGCAAGGAGATCCACTTCACCACTCAGAGTGTACAAGTGCACGACAGTACGAGACGCCCGGTGAACAACAGCGGTGGCACGGTGCTGCTCCAGCCTACCACCCTTCCCTGTAATCCAGGTGGCCAGTGAACTTTATGGTGGTCACCTGGTCAGCCACGATGACAACACGCCCTCAACCCCTCATCATGGTGGCCTCATGTGGTGTCCTGCCCCATCGTTCAACAGCGTCAACGAGGCACCCTAACCCATATCGCCTCACCTAGCATCCTGATGCGTCGATTCCCCCAGCTCTATGGCTACATACACATTTTTTTTGCTCCGATCCATCTTGTTTTGTTTTCTATGATTAATTTATCAGTCAAATTCGGTTGGAACCAAAGACTAAATCCTGCCTAGTCTTGAGTTTTTTCAAGAACCGGTTGGTTTACAATTTTGGGTAACCGATATTTGCAAATGATCGAGGAAACGATCAATTTGGTCTAACCGAATGCCCAGGTCTTTTGATATGGGGTCATAGACAACCATTAATGGATTGGCCAAACCTCATAAATCTTGTGTTCCCTTTGTGCTCCATGTAACTATGCTTCCCTTGTGTTTTTGTTTTTGCCCCTTCATGCTATCTCTTGTGTTTGTTATGTGCACTAGTGCTTGTAGGTGCTCCAAGACGTGGGCTTCATTAAGACATCATCTTCACAGTTGTAGTTATCAATCCATCTAGAAAGTAGCTTCTAGTTTGCCAGTAGTATCTTCTTAGGGCTAGGCTGTTTCTTGTCTTGCTAGTTGCAGCTAGAGAAGCACCCAATGCTTGTTCTTGTTGTAGGTTTGCACTTAGGTACATTTCGAGTTGTAGCACTAAGTGATTTACTTTCTTGCAAGTTTATTTCTTTATCTTGATCACTTGGTTGCAAAACCAAGTGAGCAACAGGTTACGAGTCATGTTCCCACAAAGTTCTGTAAAAAATTTGTAGATCCACCAATTCAATCTACCCCCATCTAGGTGATCATTAGCAAATCAAGATCCTTTCAATGATATACACCTAACTATGATTAATGATTTAGGGGGATTTAGGCCCTGAGGGTCACATATCATTTCTCTAACATTCACATGCATGACGAGAAAATTAAATAAGCACGTGGACTTACATAGCTCCAGCAACTGCATTTCCAAGGAAGAAGCACAACCCAATACTAATCCCAACTTCTGGACCAAGTGCACGACCAATTAGATAGTAAGGGCCACCACCCTGAGAATAAAAGAAAATATATCTCACTCTATAGGTGTTCAATTAAATTTCTAGGCCATCCATTCAAATACAACAAATTGTGAACTAATTTATTTATTTTTAAACAAGCGGGTGACAGAGAAAATACAGAGAGGATATGGAAAGGCAAATAATTCTAGTAAATTTTAGATTTTTTTCTTCTAATTTTGAGATTTTCATTAAATATTTTTACTATTTGTTAGATTTCAGGTTTTAACCTCAGCGTCTCACATATTTCACGAACATAGAACAACTCATTGATTTGCAAATGCGAATTGTAACATATTTCGAGAAACTTCACGCACCTACCACTAACTCTACTCATATTCAGCATACCTTCATTGCTCCATTTGTTGCAATTGCACTTAATGACAATCCAGTTAAAAATGTGCATGCACCGCAAAATGCGACTAAAACAAGTGACTGCAATATGCCTCCCATACCCACAATCCTGTGGTAAATAGAAATAAATTGTCAATTCTTGAACATTGGAATATATTGTTAGTTTGTCCATAAGAAATAGACAATGCAATGAAGCACAAATTTCAAAATGCCAAAACTTCTTGACACTAAAAATTTAAACTATTGACTTACTATATCTAGATTTGGTTATAAGATTACAACCTTACCATTCTAAGGTTTTGGTTAACTATGAAAATAGATCGCTGCTAATGACTAAACAGATAGCAAATGTAGCACGAAGGATATTTGCCAAAAACAGATAGTTATATTTTACATGATACTTGATGACATATGAAAATATGAATACAGTAATGAAAGCTGGTGTGCTTAAGCTGGAAAACTATCTAGAAACTAATGCAACACATACACAATAAAAACGATAGTAGAAGTATACCAAGTAAAACGGATATAATATATTATTCCCAAGATGTTCTGCAGACATGGAATAAATACACCCATCAAGGTGCCTTGTTTAGGCTCAGTTTCCTACACACCAAATAAAATAAATGTAATTATCAACAGAGTTATGTTTATGAAGAGTTAGGTGTTTTGCCCGCATATATATGGACCAAAAAAACCTTAGGGAATCCAATGGCTATCTCAACATCCTCACTGTCCCTAGGGCTACATGGTGCCTGAGCCTGTTCTCCTGCCATACTGTTCATAATCAATTAGATAAATGGCACGTTCCTTTTCATTTGTAGAGTAAAATAAATAGCCTTAGGTTTCTAGCCATTTCCTTAAATATCAAGTGGTTAACAAAAGAAAACACAAAGTGCTAGCAAAAACACCCTAATATCTAGTAAATGTGGTGAAAATAGTAGAACAAGTGGTCATACCTCTTGAGTCCCAAAATATTGACTAGAGAGTCAAAACCAAAGAGCTCGAGCTTTGAATCACTTTGAGATACATTAGGTACAGCATGACCATTTGAAGAAGCCATTTGTGTTCTTGGGTCAATACTTTGATTAGCACTAGGCTTCATGGCCCATCATATAAAGAATTGTAAGCATGTATGTTCTCGCACATTTCACACCAAAACCGAATAGTTTTCTTTTCAAAACTCATAAATGGATAATAGAGGAACATGACCACTATCTAGAATAATTGGAGAAGCTTTGGATGGCACTACATTGTTATACTACATTAGACTTGACGACAGTGAAAATATTGGTGCAATATCAAGCAACACAAGGAAAATTGCACTTCTAGTCTAGGCTCTAAGCTTGCATAATTCCTTTAAAGAACAAGTGATCAAACCAATGTCATTTCAAAGTATACAACCATGTGTCCAAACTGACATGCCAAAAACTCCATTAATTCAATTTTAATCAAACAACAAGGTCTTGTTCAAAGTCCTACATAATTTAGTTTGCATAATTTTTATGGCCAATGGGCTCAATACAAGAGAAAACGATAGGGTAGTATTTCAATTTATGGGCACTTTATCGCTAGCCCTAAACCAATGTCGACAAAGCACCATGGTATTAACTCAAATTACTAAAAAAACAACTCCATGCCTTGGGTTCCTAGCCTCACTTGACCCATTCTGGATCTCACATCTGTCGCCCCATGGCTATGGCATCAATTGATAGCTCCCTCCATTGGCCTAGGAGCATGAGGGGATCAATGGCATCAATGAGGAGGACCCAGCACCAAAGCCATGCCTTGGCAGCTGGGGTCCTGGCTATTGTCCAGATAGCATCTATGGAGCTTGGCTCATCCGCTATGGCACTTAATTAGGTGATGGTGTGCCGCTAATTTCCCACACTGTTTAAAAAAAGTCGATGTAATATTAGGTAACAAGTAGGGGATGCAGTGGGTAATTTTGGTTTGTCAAGGCATTATATTGGACATAGGGACAGGGTAATTGAGATGCATGGTGAGTGCAGCAAGCTATTTCAATGTTGTATCTATCCATGTTGCTGCGGTAGATATTGGAGATATTCAGCTATTGGAATGACGGTTATGTTCTAGGTAACACACATAAGTGCTTACCACACATGTTTTACTGGGGCTTTGATGTATAAATCAGTGACACTGGTTTTAACCCACTTGCCTAATGAGCTTGAGATAGCAGCCAGAGTTGTAAGCTTTTTAGTAATTTTGTTATCAATGGTGGATAGGTCATCGGGACATTGATTTAGGACGAAGCCCATCAGTGCTTGATTCTTGACAGATTTCTTTGCTGGATATATCCTTGAGCAACTCACTTCCCCCTTGTCTCCAATGGGTATTGCAATAGGTGAATTATTGTCAACAGACCCGGACTGCCCATACGATCCACACCTGGTACTCATGCAAATTCCGCAGATTCGTTGGTGCATGTTGAGTGTTGACATATGAAAAATGACATCTAACCCATTTTCATATTCCAATGGTGCATGCCTATACTTCTTACAAGCTGGGGCCACCCTGTAAATAAAAGACAAATGTCGATCCGTTTGTAAAAATTAATGCTTATCAACTGAGAAAAAATAAACATATACTCGTGTATACCTTAATCTTTTCATTCCACCACTCTTCAGTTGTAGCAATAGTCCGAATTTTAGGGTCACCCCCTAACCTCGGGGCATGGATTTTCAAAGTCTTTCATGCTCTGTATTCAGCTCTGAGGGCATCTGTCCCACCTATTTCTATGTTGGCCACGACGGTAGGACCCTGCCAGTTTGTTCTTCAAACTTCAACAGGCTCTGTGTGTAACCTTATGGCCTGTTCTGGGTAGCTAGCGATCTCTTCCAAAACTATCTCTATCCATGCTCTATGTGCAATGGCATCCAATTTTGCAGTGCCTTTCCTTTTTTTTTTTTTGTCCCTTTTTCCATCTATACAGAATTATCATTGCAACCAGCCAATATTACTAACTCACTAACAGGCTTCCGGCATTCATGAAGATTAGAAAATGAAATGTACAGGACTACGCAACAACAATAAACAGGGTGTGCTTACAGTTGAACTAACAGACAGTGCATGGAAATTTCAGGGAAAGGAAAGAATTCAGAACATAGAAGGACATGGCAGGCAAATTCAGAATATAGCAGGGACATACCATTACTGAACAAGTTAGGCCTGCTGTACGATTTGCTACTGAAAAAATGATTCTTCCTAACATATAGCCAGATGAATTCCAGTTGTAGTATCAAGCATCATCAGCTTAGCTAGAGCTACTAGTAATCAATCTTGTGTTTTGTCTTTAAGCTGCAGTTGTTAAGGCCAGTCTCAGTGAGTATCTTTGTTAGAAACAGTATGGACTAGTCATCCCCATGAATAAAAATCATTCTACTCCCATAAAACTCTTTTTATCAATATTGTGCCATATTAGTATATTTAATGCTCATGAAACTCACGTGAAATTCTCAAGGCAAAAACTGCACAAGTTAATGCACAGTTTCCCATCCAAATTGCAGCAAGGAGATTGTAACCTCTGAGCAACGCCTTTCCAGATCTGATTGGAAAAGCAAGGAGGAGGAGAGATGCTCACGTACGTCGCCTTTGTGACAAGGAGTGGGCGGAGGTCCGAGGTGGCCCGGCGGCCGGCCAGACTCTTCTGCAGCAGCAACGTCGTCGCAGGCGTCCGGGGGCTGACGATCGATCTTTACGGCAGCGGAGGAGCGGGTTCGTCGTCACCTCTTACAGGAGCTCCTGGCGGGGAACGGATGAGTGGGTGTACGTGGTGGCTGGCGCCCTGCAACCTGGCCGGAGGCGCCGGGCGGCGGCCGGCCAGCAAGCCCTAGCAATTCCGGCTCCGGGAGAACGCGAAGGGAAGGAAACGCACAAATGGCATGCAAAGTTTGTTTTTAACCGGTGGCAATTGTGGTAAATACTTAAGTTTTGCCACAAAATCAGCCGCACAAAGCTCCTCTCCACCCGAACCAAAATCGAAGCCGGAAAAAGCTCATCTCCATTCACTTCTCACTTGCTAAGGCCCCGTTTGGCAGGGCTTCACTTCACTAGTGAAGCCATTTTTTTTAGCTTCAGCTCCACGAACAGCTCCACCGTTGTAAACCGTTTCATGTTTTTAGGGGCCTCGGAGGAGGAGCCGGGAGAGTTACTATTTTTGGCTCCTTCCCACCCCAAAGCTCTGTGAGAGCACATTTTAGGGGCTTCATCGGTGGAGCGTTTCATTTTAAACGGCTCCAAACGGCTCCTGAAGCCGCTGGAGAAGCCCTGCCAAACGGGGCCTAACTGTTAGCTCACGTTGTCTCTATTATACTTCTCACTTGCTAACTGTTAGCTCACGTTGTCTCTATTATAATAGACCAATTAAAATTATACTAAGTCTTTCAAAGAAAACGTCCCCTGCTGAGAGTCTCCAACCATTGTGCACTTAGAAAAATGCACATAGCAAATCAAATCCATTAAAATCAAGGGCTAATAAGATCCAACGGCCGACGGAAGAAGTTTGATGCCAGGCTTCAAATGCACCCGCATCCCGCACACGCGCCCTCCACCCACGCAATCGACCCGCTGACTCGCGAGCAGGGTTCGAAGTCTGGGAACATGAAAAAAAAAAAGCAAACGCCGGGATCCAAGACACGAGCAGGGATCCGCTACCGCCTCTGGCCATGTGTTCTCGCGCAAACCCACGCTGCCACTGCGCACGCGAGCGCGGAGGCCACCGCCGTGGCCGCTAGCCCTGACGCTCTGCCAATCTGCAGTCGCACCAAGCCACCGTTGCTGAGTCTTCCTCTGCCATGCTGCTCCGTGCCGCCTGCCGCCGTCGCCGAGTTTACCTCGGCCACGCGAGAGATTCCCGCGGCATCAACTGCTCGGGCCGGAGGGGTCGCCTGCCATCGCAGACGCGGAGGGGCCGCCGAGGGAGCAGGCGGCGCCTTTCGTGGCGGTGCGGGAGGACGGGCAAGTGCGGGCACTGGATCTGAGGCATGGGGACGGCCGGTGCATCGCCATGGACCTTGACTCCGCCGTGATATTCGGGAGCGCGTTCTTCGCCGCCATGGTGCCGGACGCCTCTGCGGGCGGGGGTGGTGGTAGGAGGGTCGAGGTGGATGGGGTGGACAACTTGGAGGCGTTCGAGTACAGAGAGACTAAACAAATTGCTGTGCTCGAAGTCAGATGCATCCCTTTCGTTTCCTTTCCCTTCCGGTTTCTTCTGTCTATTTGTTTTGTTTGATTCATAATATCCATTTTTTATTGGCCTGGGTGGTCCACAACACACAAATCTTTTTTGTGCGGATGTGCTTGCAGGATCGAGATGAGGAATTTATTCTGATATATATGATACTATTCGAGAAACAGGCCAGTCCGATATTCATGTACTACAAAGGGAATTCTTCGATATGTGGTAACTGGTATGGGAGTAAAATTGTATTCTTATCCAATTCCTATTCCCTATGCGCAAAGGGGTCAACTTATTTCCCCCTTCTTGCAGAATCAGAAAACTTATTTGATGTAAGCTGCGATTGAAGGGCAGAGGAGCATATCGTCCTGAATAAAAGCCACAAAAAAAACCTACTGATTTGCAAGATCTCTTTCGATGATCACTTTTTTTTACCATAGTCCTGGGATTATCGTAAATCAGCCAAACACTCGATCTGCTCACATATGAGCACCTCCAAGTTAGTCTCTGTTTCGCTGCTCTCCCCTTGTTTTTTTGGATATGGTTTCGTGCATTAGCTTCTTGTATGTATGTTTGATCAACAACATGAATCTTTGGGTGTGTTTGGTTGAGTTGTGGCTGTGGGAAAAAGCTGTTGTGAGCTGTGAGCTGTGGGAAAGCTGTTGTAGGCTATGAGCTGTAGAAAAGTTGAAAGCTATTTGGTTAAACAAGTATAAAATATACCTTCTATCTTTATCTCTATTGAAACAACTATAGAAGAGTTTTTTATTCCACCAATTTCAAAAAATAGAAAGCCAAAAGCTAAAAGCAGTGTCAAACCAGCTTTCAAAAATATACTAGACCCTTTAGTTTTCCAGATCTGACACCAAAAAGCAGCATGATCCATACTAGCCTTATTTGTGACTTAAATCAATTAGTTTAGTCTGTACTCTTGGATTGAATATCAATTTCCCCAAATTGTTTCAGATTAGCTGGTCACTGCGGCATGCCTGTCTGTGTGTTACAATAAGCAAATTGGTATGACCATGGTTTTCACATATTATTTTTTGCTGTATCTTATAATCCTGTCATTGTAGTATGGTAATTTTGTGGTCATATTTTACCAATAGTGTTTTAGAGTGCACACGAGCCTTCATCTTGGCAACAGCAGGTTGTGACAATCACCATCTATCACATATTCTTTTATTTAGCTGTTAAGTTCTATCTTTATCAAACTGAAATTTTCTCAAGTATATTCAATGCTAGCTTCCCATATAGTAAATTTGACATATCACTGATCTCCATGGGTGAAAACCAATATAGTTTCAATGAAGCTTGATTCCTGTACTGGATAATTAATATTTACTGAGTGACTCAGTGTTGTTTATAAATGTCAATCTTTCTCAGTTTCTTTTTCTCTAAAATATGCAGGAACTAAGCCTTTCTGATTGCGTAAAATTGCCACTGCATGTGCTAACCTTGGCCACCCGGGCCTCCACCACGCCGCCGCCACGACAGCCGGCCATCCCTGTCCTCGAGCGCGTCGTCGTCACGCCGCCGCCTGCCCCTACTGCCAAGGGGGGGGGAGGGGAGGGCGAGGTCGGGGCCGTGACGGCCTACGACGACGACCAGCAGCATCGTGCCAAGCCTGACCAGAGGGGCGAGGAGTGCTCCCTTGCCGCCGCTGTCGTCACGCCGCCGCCTGCACCTACTGCTGAGGGGGAGTGGGAGGGGCAGGGCGAGTCCGGGGCCAGGGGCAGCCTGCGGTGACGACCAGCAGCAGCGTGTTGAGCCTGACCAGAGGGGTGAGGAGTGGTCCCTCGCTGCCTTATCTGGCTGGATGCAGCTCGGCGACACGCATGCCATGCTCGGCCGCATGGACAGTCCATCGCCTATCATGGCAAGGGCCTCGAGATCCAGATGGCTTGCTCGGCTTGGCTGGCTGCAGCTGCAGCTGCAGGAACTCCTCTCACGAGTTACTGTAGTTACAGCCCCTGCAATGTTTTCAGGTTGCTAGCGCATCAGTTGCTTCCGAGTTCTAACCAAACAGGATAAATAGGGTAATTGTTTCCACAAATTCCACTTCACATGGTTTCTGTATAGGAACTAAATCACGTAAATTGCATATCTTGTCTTGTGTTTGTTTGTGGGTGCTGAGGTGGCATGGCCCGGCGGGACGACTCTCGGCGCGGCCGGCCGGAGCTGCCGGCGGGCGATGGGCAGGGAAGCTGTGGCGCCGCAGATCGCCAGGGCCCAGGGCTTGGCCGGGGTGGTGTGGTATGGGCTACAACGGCATAGGGTGTCCACCATTATTTAGTCTTTCAAGAAACTTCTAGCCAGTTTTATTTAAAAGAATTTTAGAGGTCATACAATGTATATTTCTCGTCATATGTTTTATTGTATTGTAATTAGTGAAGTTACAATATAATCGTTGAAAAGAAAGAATTGGAATGAAAAAAAGTGGCTACAAAGTTTTAGAGGTTACTGGTTTCGTCAGCTCATATTTTGGTTGTTTTGATTTGTATGTCTAAATGTCGCCGTAGCGTTAGTACGGCATACTACTAGTTTCTAGGGAGCACTAGTTTTCCGCGTTATTATTAGAAGCTGGCGTATGGGATTGGAATGTATGAATGCTTTTATTTTTGAAATTGCTAACACAAATAAAATACTGGACGCTCTGTTGACCCACCTCAGACCTCAGTGATTAAAAAATTCTACGCCCGCACACTTACCACGCCGCGCAGTCGGCTTCCTTTCCCATCATGTTCCATGCGCTCGCCTCGCTCACGCTCGGTGGAGCACAACCACACACCAACCTACAACCTCATACTTCACCGCCCAAACATGGCAGAGAAGAGAAGATGGGAGATATGGCTACAACATTAAAACATAGTTGTTGCAACATTTTGAATCAGCCTATGAAACAACTAGAGAAAACCTGTTGTAACATTAAAACATAGTTGTTGCAATATCTTGAATCATCTTACGAAACTAGAGAAAACCAGCAGTAACATGATAGAGAATGTTTGAATAAAACTAGGCCTTTGCACCATCCAAAAACATGCAACTGCAATATAGGAAAACACATGTCTACAAAAAAATTGCTGAAGCATCCAAAAAAATGCATCTAGAACAGAAATATATCAAAATCCGCTTATTATGCGGTGCAACATCTGGAATGAGTCAATGCAACATCTCCCAAAGGTCATTCAAACATCACAATCATATGTTGCAACATCATGAGAATGAAGGATCCACGGAAATAGATCTGGTGAGGAGCTCCAGCCCTGGTCGCACGCCCATCGCCCTCCACTTACGAGCGCACCACTACTCTGCCTCTATCTCCTTGCCCACAAATGTGTGATAGCCTTATGCTCCTCCAATGCAACATAGCTTACGAGATCCATCCAACAGGGGGAGGGAGGGAAGGGTGTAGGGTCGAGATGACGGACTACAAGGGGGTGAATGGTCATTTCTAAAATTAATCGCGTCGGCTAACCGTAACAAATGCGAAAATAAAACTATCGGTCTAGCCAAGACTACAACCCTCTATCTATGTTCTCTAGCACCTTACAAAGATCCTAATTATGCAACTAAGGTGTCGAGCTAGCTAGAGCTCACCCAATCAATTCTAGTGGCAAGGTCACACAAACCTATGCAACTAGTACTTTGCCAACCGGGGGAGCTCCTACACAATCTAGTAAGCAAAAGCACAAAGCCACCTAAGCTTACTAGCAATGCTCAATAACAAGGTTACACAAGCCAAATTATAGAGCGCAAATTACTTAGCTACACAAACTAAGGAAAGTGACTAACAAGGTTACTAAAACCAAATTAGCCACGCAAGGGAGCTACGTCTATGCTAGACAAGCAAGAAGGTAACTAGCAAGCTACACAAGCCAACTAATTACAAGAGCAACTACACAAGCACAATGTATATGAAAGTAATACAAGCTTGTGTTTCGTGGAATGCAAACCGCCGAGAAGATGATGAAGACAATGTTGACACGGTGATTTTCTCCCGAGGTTCACTTGGTTGCCACCAGGCTACGTCCCCATTGTGTCGACCGCTCACTTGGTGGTTTGGCAGCTAATTGGCATCACCCGCCAAGCCCACACATTGGGCACCACAAGAACCTACCCCGAAAATGAGGGTAGCTCAGTGACACGCTCAAATAGAGTTGCTCTTCGTGATACCCGTGGGGTGAGTACAATCCTCCTCCAGAGCACCGCACAATCTTCTCGCGTGCTTCAACAGAGTCACAAGCTACCAAGCCGTCTAGGAGGTGCCAACCTCCAAGAGTAACAAGCACCATCGGCTTGCAACATAATCACCTAGTGCCACTCGATGCAACCTCACGATGCAATCTCACTAGACTCGCTCACTCACTCAATCGGATGAACACAATCAAGCAAGAGTGAGTTAGAGGGCTCCCAAGCACCACCACATAAGCCACCAAGGCTCTAGTGTGCTCAGCTAATGGCCAAAGTCCGACCAAGGGGCTATTTATAAGCCCCCACACGAAAAGAGCCTTTGTACCCCTTCATTGGGCACAACTCGGGGTGACCAGATGCATCAGTCAAGATGACCGGATGCACCCAGCTAGCGTCCGGTCACGCTACGCCATCCACGTGTCGCTCTGCGTTCAACCGGAGCCGCCCTATCTCAATGGTAACTTCACGCGCCAATGGTCAAGACGACCAGACGCGCCAAGTCCACGACCTGACGCGCCCGAGCTACATCAGATTGCCACCGCGCGTGCGCAGCCAACACCTAACCGGACGCGCCTCCGCTCCATGACCTGACGCGCCACCGCCTGAGTCTGGTCGTTTCCAGAGAGCTTCTTGAGCCTCTATTTTGCGACCGGACGCGTCAGGTGAGTCACGATCGGATGCAACACCTAAGTCCGGTCCTTCACCACCTGCCAGAGGTCAGAGCTATGCACGCGCCATTGCATCATCATATGTTAGAGATGACTAGACGTGGCTCCTACGTGTCAGGTCACTCTTTGCGCTAGCGTCCGGTCACAAGACCGAGACCGCGTGCTCTCTGCAGCCACTTGACCAGACGCACAGGTCCTGCTAAGGCTAGCGTCCGATCACTCACAATGACCTCCTTTGGCCTCCTTTTCTTTGCCGAGTTGATCTGTTTCAACTCCAACTTCTTTCTTCTTTGCAAATGTGCCAACACCACCAAGTGTACACCACCATGTGTATGTGTGTTAGCATTTTCACAATCATTTCGAAGGAGTTAGCCACTCAACTTGCCACGCCACTTGATCCGAACACGTATGCAAAGTTAGATCGCTCAAGTGGCACTAGATGACTGATATGCAAACAAGTTTGCCCCTCTTGATAGTACGGTCATCTATCCTAAACCCGGTCATAAACTTCTCTACTCACCTATGACCGGTGAAATGAAATGCCCTAGGATATACCTTAGCCTTGCGCATTCCATTCCAACTCCTTCGATGTTGATGCAACACATGCACCAACATGATCGACAATGATATGATCCACTCCATATCATCACATGATCATATTGGTTCATCGATCTTGACTTCACTTGCTCTTCACCATTGCTTTGGTCCATCGGCGCCAAGTCATCACTCAACTTGCCCTTCACACTTGCAACCGGTCCGTTGAGCCAAGTCATGTCTTGATCTTCTCCACCTTGATCTCATGACTCAATGTCATGTCTCATGTGTAATGAGCTCCTTCATCATCACATGTGTAAGCTTTGCAACAACTCCGAGCCATCTTCACCATCATGGCATATGTTGCTCACACACATGTACTTGTGGACTAATCACCTGTGTATCTCACTCAACCACATATTAGTCCACCTAAGGTTGTCACTGAATTACCAAAACCAAACAAGGACCTTTCAATCTCTCCCTTTTTGGTAATTGATGACAACTCTACAAGGATATGGAAATTAAGCTCTTTTGGATTCATGTTGCTTGCCCAAGCAATTTTACCATGTGTAAATGATTTTGGACAAGTACCACAAACCCAAATTGATAGTATTAGCTCCCCCTATATATGTGCTAGAGTGTTTGGTTTGAAGCTCGCACATATGCATAGATTAGAATTGTGGGAGAGTAATTACTACCAAATGATGCTAAGGTGTATAGAATAAACCTTTAAAGCGTGATACCAATCAGAGTTGCACTTTTTAACACCATCCTTAGCACCATGAGTAGCTAGACAACAAAAATACTAGAAAACCCGTGAGATCAGCACTATAAGCAAGGTTCTAGTACCATGTGTAGAAATACAAGTCTAGCTACCATCCTATGCATGCTAATTATCAAATCATCAACCCAATTCTACAACTAGCACACACCACACAAGCATGCATATCAAATTTAAAACCTTATGCAATGCAAGCAAGGACATGAGTATGCACATATCAAATGCAACCAAACAAAGTTCATGAGCTTGCTCCCCCTACTTGTGTGCTTCTCTTGTCCAAGAATTTTGATCCTTCTCCATTCCTCAATGTTGCTCCCTCTTTGTCCATATCCATGTCCAAATCCAACTTCTCCCTAATGCCTCTTGCATATTTCATATCTTTGTACCAATCTCTCCCCCTTTGTCATCAATTTCCATAAAAGGTGTGCATCACTTGATACAAAAGGTTGCATTGGGGTAGATGGTTGACACTTGAATCTTGCATTTTTTATGGACATCACTTGATTATTGGAATGACACCACTTGTATAGCTTCTTGAGATACCACACATAGAATCTTTGACCTTGATACCAATTGGTGGGACACCTCCCCTTAAGTCATTTCATGGGTCATCCATTTGATAAACTTGAGCTCTTGTAGTGAGGGATGCATTCTTCATTTGATGATCACTTGTAGAACCACCTTCTTGTATGGTTGATACCATGTGTAGAGATGTCGACGAAATATGGTCGGCAGTCTACCTAGGGGTATGCCCAAGGTAGTAGATTATCGGCAGATAGATGCGCAAGCTACAAACAAGATGGTGACGCAAGACAGACATGAGGTTTTATCCAGGTTCGGCCGCCGTAAAGGCGTAATACCTACGTCCTGCGTCTGATTGTATTGCTGTATGTCAATGAGATATGTTTTGAGAGGGGTCCCCTGCCCGCCTTATATAGTCTGGGGAGCAGGGTTACAGATCTTGAAACTAATCCTAACCAGTTACAATTGCCATAGGTGGCGGATAAGGATTCCTATTCTAACCGACCAGGATCTTGCTTGATCTCCAAGTATGCCTTGATTCCTTGCGTGGGACTCCAAGCAGATTGGCCGGGCCGCGCGTCGTCTTCTAGTGGGCCAGACCCCCTGGTCCAGGCCGGCCCAATCCTAGCCGTAAGGGTATAGGGGTTAATACCCCCACAGCTAGTCCCCGAGCTCCATGTATTATGCTGCGACACATCGTTCAATCTCCTTCGGCTAATGCGATCCGTCTTCATATCATCTCCAACTGGTTGAAACATTGACCAAGCGAATGTGCCAGTATTCTGGTCAGAACAAAGAGCAGTAGACCACAATTATCGCTGAAGATTCCGGTTGTCCGAAGAATGCATGGTGCTCTAAAGAAAAAAGAAAAAGATTTCTTTCCTGATAAAGTGTGCCGACTTGTATTTCTCAAAGGAAATGTAAGTGACCCTTGTACAGTAGCAGTTATGGCCAACAGTCAGAGCGTAGGGGTCGATAAAATAAACACATTCACCGCAAGGTGAAGTGTGCCCACTTAGTCCCCGAGCCTGGTAGTAGGGACGCAGGCACGTGGTGTCAGGGTCTAAAAAGAATTCCCAATTAAGTTGAAAATCTAATTGTCATACAAGCGATACGAGATGTACCAGCAGGTGCATCGTACCAATGTAGTCCCCGAGCTTGCTGGAAGGCGAGATATCAGCCTTGTAGCAAGGTCCAAGTGAGAAAAAAATAAATGCCTCTCAACTGTATGTGAGTACAAATCACATGTAGCCAAGGAGAGTGGTCTCCGAGCAATGGTCGGAGAGTGGTCGAGGTAGTCCCCGAGCACGAGAGTGGTCTGGACAGTTCTCGAGCACGATGATGGTCTGAACAGTCCCCGAGCACAAAAATAATCTGGACAGTTCCCGAGCACTATGGTGGTCTGGACAGTCCCCGAGCACAAGATTAGTCGTGACAATCCCTAAGCACAAGGATAGTCGCGATAGTCCCCGAGCACGGGGGTGGTCGGGACAATCCCCAAGCACAAAAAGTGTAGCAAAAAACCATATGCTACTTGTACTATTATTTTATGTATTTATTTATTTACTTGTTCTATCAAGTCTAATCTGACACATCTGGTCAAAAAAGTAGATGGGTATAGCACGTCATGCTGCCATTTTGTCTTGTCAAGAAAACAGTTGCGTGGCACCTATCAGTAGGTGTGTCAGCGTGGGCCCTCCCACACTGGCAACGAAGAGGCGCATATATTGGCGTAGATCTCGAGGCTATGAAAACAACCGTCTGCGTCGCATGCGCATGTCTCCCAAGAATCCCAGGCAGACGAAACAGCATAACCCTTGGGTTAAATACAGTATAGGATAGGTAAGTTACTATTTACTGAACCCCATTGCCATTCGCAACCATAGTTTTCTTCTTCCTCTCACCAACCCTAATACATCTGAAATCGCCACCAATCAATCCGCCGCCATTTCCCCGTTCACCAGCAAGGCCAGAGTCATGGCGAAAAGTGATGCGCAGAAGAAAGCAGGGGTCATGGCGAAGGAATGGTGGAAATCGAAAAGCAACGAGCAGACCATTGAAGACCTCATCACCATGGGGGTACTCCACAACAAGGAGCTCACAGGATGGCGTGCGCCGGAGGGCGAGGGGTACCCCGATCCACAACCAGGTGAGATCGTGGTGTTCGAGGATTTCTTTAAACGGGGATTTGGGGTTCTAGTACATCCGTTTCTTCAGGGGCCCTGTCTTTACTATGAGATTGGGATTTGCAATCTGCATCCCAACTCGATCCTCCTTGTCGCCACTTTTATACATCTCTGCGAAGCATATGGCGGCTTCCAGCCTCATTTCGATTTTTCCGCCATCTTTTCTGTCTACGGAAGAAAGGAAGCGGTGGTTCGAAGATAGCCGGGGGTGTGTACCTCAACCTTCGTGACGGCATGAAAGCCCAGTACCTGCACTGCCCATGGAACACGTCGCTCGACGACTGGTACAAGAAATGGTTCTACATCCGTGAAGAGCCGAACACGATAACGCTGTGCGACGTGGGCTATATTTCGGAGAAGAGGACAAGCTGGACAGAGAAGCCCGAGTACCTAGAGCAGATTCTAGAAATATTTGGAATGATCCCGTGGAAAAAACTGGATGGTCGGAGCGTGGTCGGAAGCTTCATCAGCCGACGGATCCAGCCCTGCTAGAGGAGGGTACATCCTGGCTATGAGTATCAAGGGAGCGTGGACCGACGAGGACGAGGCAGAGGGCGCTTGACAAAATCAAAGTCAAAGCTAGAATTGGCGAGCTATTTAACTTAGCCGACCCAAATTATGCCAGATTGAGCGACATCGAGCACGCTTTCAAGCTTGCCCGACCTCCCCCAAAGGTAACTCGTCTTGCCTTGTACCCATAGTCTTATATTGTGGTAGGATAAGTGGAAACTTACTATGTTCACTCCCTTTTGTTACCCAGGTTAATGGTCGGGATAGAGCGACAGTGTTTGTGTCGCCACCCCCTGGAGTAGAGTGGCCACAAGGAGTTAATCCCACCACCCAGACCAGTGTCGAGATCGAGGACGATGACGTCGACTGGGCGATGCTTGGAGCGGGAGAGGAGGCAGCGGCCAAAACTACTGGTAAGCGGTCGGCTACCCCTAAACAGTCGAAGAAGAGATCAGTAACCACCCTGCTCACCGGGGGAGCGCTAAATATCAATGAGCCCGAGGGGAGCCCGAAGGAGAACCCGGCCAGCAAGCATCGGCAGGCGTTTTTTGCCTGGTTGGACGACGACGCAGAGGAGGGAGAGGATGCGGACACCTTTCAACTTGTCCCTCAAAAAAGGAGGAAACAACTAGAGTCGATGGAGCTAGGTGGGTCATCTGCGCCTGTGGGACCCTCATTGCCGACGGCGATGAAGGATGCAGCCGGGGCAACCCCGGGAGTACCTAGGCAAGGAACGTGACCGGGGACGGGAGTGACAACTCAACCGAGCATGCCACCGACCACTGCAACATGAGGGACAAGTGGCGGAGGGGTCGAGCACCAAGGCCCAGCGACAGTGCTGGATGTAGAGGGAGACCAGGAGTCATCCGCACAGCACATGGAGCAAGTACAGCCAAAGAGACGCGCCTTCTCCACATCATTCCGTGCTTCTAACATGTAAGTATTTGTAACCTTGACATAAGTTAGCAATTTGCATTTAATATGATTTCTTTCTAAACTTATCTCGGATGTACTAGCTTGGCGTCCACAGAAAGTTCGGACCAGCTAGCCGGAAGTGGCGTGGCGCCACCAATAAGTACATATCAGACTACCTAGCAGCCGACCACCGAGAAAGCCATAGTAGAAGATCTGTCGGGGCCTCAGCAAGCGAGCAGTCAGACAACAGTCCCCGAGCAGGTGGTCGAGGAACCAGCTGAGCCAGGCATGAGTGCTCCGAATGCTAAACCTGCTAAGGGCAACACCTCAGCGTCGAGGGTAACAGAGCAAACCGAGGAGCAGCAGCCAGAGGTGAGAAAACAGACCTCATTCACCGATGCTGCATCTCGTGGGAAGGGTGTGGTGATCACAGATGCTGCTGACGCCGGACCAGCACCAGGAGTCGAAGAAGAGCCCGAAGAGGACGAGGTGGAGGAGGTCCTGGGCCATCCGCAAGACAAACGACAACATGTGTATGTGTCACATTGGCGGAACGACCAATGGGTTATCCATGAGGAAATCCCAGAGGTTGAAGAAACCAAGAAAGTTGAACGGGCGGCGAAGCGGCTTGTTACGAAAGTGCAGGTAAGCTTCGCTTCACCCCCTGGTCGTGCGTTCTAGTCGTAGTTGTCTTACTTAACTATCTGCACACAGGACTTAATGAAGACCGCAAGGTACCGCAAGAAATGCTTCGACTAGATCGATGGGATCGTTGCAAACAACAAGGAGCTGACGGTGGAGGTGGACCGCTTGCGCCAGTGACTTGAAGCCGCCGATCATGAAAAGACGGTGCAAGATTCCTAGAACCAAAACCTGGTCATCTAGCTCAGTAAGAAAGAGTAGGAAAGGACAAGTAAGTAGCCACTTGGTCATACCGACTACTGACAAGTGCTGTTGCATTGTTGGTAGTAACAGCTATAGTGCAGGCTTAGAAGCTGAAGTGATCCGTCTCCGAGAGGAGAACAGTCGCGTGGTCGGGGAGTGTGATCGCTTAAACGAGAACAACAGAAAACTGGCGCAAGACTAGTCGCAGCTCTGGGACCATACGACCAAGATGACAGAGGAGCTGAAAGGTAAGTTGTCCAACCGCCTTTGCTCGTTTTTGTTGCCACCGTAGTTTGGCGTGGTCTAACATCTTAACGGCATGTGCAGTTTGTAGTTATAAAAATCAATGCGAAGAAACATCTGGTGGCCATGATGAAAGATCGTGATGACTAGAAGGCGCAATGCCAAGAGATCACCAAGGACCGTGACACCTGGAAAAGCCAGTGCTAGGAGGTTGCAAAGGGCATTTTGCCGGTCCTTAAACTCATCGATCTGGCGCTAACAGAGGATGTGCCAAAGACGCCACAGCTAGGATTGATCGAGAGATGCCAAAGGGCATGGGGATGGTTCTAGGAGTTTGTGAAGGAGGTGGGAGAGTACATAGGCGCACATGTACTAAGCATGGTATGTGCTCACTACCCCCTGATCGATCTCAAGTGCCTGGAGGCTGGATACCCGAAGGAGGTAGATCTAGACAAGGTCGAGGAGCTACGAATGACCCAGCTGGACTTGTCGGCAAAAATAATTGGCGATATTAACCTGTGTGGAGGTGCAACACCGCCCGTACAAGGAACGCCGTCAACAAATCAGCTGGAAGCGCCGTCATCTTCAAGCCAACCGGCGAAGCCTGTGGTCTCGACCAGCCAGGCATCGGCGGGGCCATCTTCTTTAGCTCGATCAATGCTAGAGACCCGAGCACGATGTCAGGCGTTGCGAGCAGCAGGAGCCGCGTGCCCCGACCAGCCAATAGCCCAATAGTGTAGGCTATAGCTGTAGAAGAAGATGTAGTTGTGTTATTGTAAACTTGGACCTTTTCAGGCAAGCTTGTAATAATGTAACTGTATCTCAACATAAGCTTGTTTGTTTTGTAAAAAACGTGTTTAAGCTCGGATATCGTGTTGATGTAACTAAGTTAGAACGTGTTGGCATTCTGTTTAGTTGTATCAGTTTAGTCGACACGTCATCCTGAAAGGTTTGTATGGCCCTGGTTTGTCTTGCGGTCGGAGTGTGAGGTGTGTAGCTCGTGCACACGTAGAAACACACAAGTCAAACCAGAGAACGTCTGCCGATCACCCGTAGCGTAGAGAGCGGATCCCATGCACGCGTTGGGAGGAACCGGAGACAGGGCCTGCTCCAAAAACCCGAGAAGGAATGGTGGTCGATTTTAACTGGTAGAGTTAGAATAACAATAGACTTCGAAATGACACATTAGAGTGGTCGGAGAAATCATAATAGCTTTATTGAAATAAATCAATAGTACAAGAGGGGTACATATCTTGGTAGCTAAGCATAGAAATGCCTAAGCTTGTCGATGTGCCAGGAATTGGGTACGTCTGTGCCATCTAGGCGAGCTAACCTGTAAGACGTAGGGCGTGTAACCTCCTTGATCATGAAGGGTCCTTCCCATGGGGTTGCGAGTTTGTGGACACCTGCCTGATTCGTCTTCCACTTCAGGACCAGGTCCTCAACCACGAAGAACCGCTCCTTGACGTTCTTGTTGTAGTACCTGCGCAAAACAGCAAGGTATTTGGCTGTACGTACGCAAGAGTCGAGCCGCTTCTCTTCTGCACTATTCACTTCTAGCTCCCACACTTCATTGGCCTTGTCTTCGTTGAAGTTCTCTACCCGTGTTGATCTGAAGGCTATATCTGCTGGAAGTACTGCATCAGCGCCATAAACCATAAAGTATGGTGATACGCCGGTATTGCGACTGGACTGGGTTCTGAGACCCCAGACCATGGCTGGTAACTATTTGAGCCATCTTCCAGGAGCTTTGTCATTCTCTCTGTACATCCTCTTCTTAAGTGCGTCCGGGATCATACCGTTTGCACGCTCAACCTGTCCATTAGCTCTAGGGTGTGCCACCAAGACGTATTTTACTACTATGCTCCTTTCATCGCAGAAGTCCCAAAAAACATTCTCGGTGAACTGAGTACCCAGATCAGTGATGATGCTGTTGGGTATGCCGAAGTGGTGGATGACCTGGTCGAGGAACGCGACAGCCTTTTCTGAAGATGCCGTGACCAGGGGCATGTACTCTATCCACTTTGAGAATTTGTCGATCAGCACAAAGACGCATGTAAATTTCCTAGGGGCCGGTTTGAAAGGGCCGATCATATCCAGTCCCCAGCATGCGAAGGGCCAAGAGGCTGGTATAGTCTGAATCTCATGTGCTGGTACATGGATTCTCTTGGCGAAGAACTGACAACCTTCACAATAGCGGACTAGCTTCTCTGCATCGGCTACGGTTGATGGCCAATAAAACCCTGCTCGGAAAGCCTTGCCAACCAGCGTTCTCAAGGCCGTGTGGTTGCCATAGGAGCCAGAGTGGATTTTGTCTAGGAGACGTTCACCATCCTCTTGGGTTATACACTTCATCAAGATTTCCTCCTTCACGTTCTTGCGCCACAATTGCCATCGACGAGCAGATACTGCTTACTGCGACGCATTAGGCGTTCGTTTTCTGTCCGATCGGTGTAACCGCTACCATCTGTTAGGTACTTGATGAAAGGTACTCTCCAGTCAGGCTCCTTAGTGGTCAGAGGTGGTTTGGTGGTGTTTGACGCCGAAACCGTAGCCACCAATAGCTAGTCTGGAGGCTTGTCGACCGTGGGATCTTCTTCTTTGATGGAGGGCGTGAGCAGATCTTGAACAAATACGCCATGTGGGACTTTGGCTCGGGATGATCCTAACTTTGACAGCGCATCTGCTGCTTGATTTTTGTCCCGGACCACATGTGTGTACTCGATGCCATAGAACTTACCATCTAGCTTTCTGATCGCTTTGCAGTATGCGTCCATCTTTTTGCTGGTTGTATCCTAGTCCTTGTTGAGTTGGTTGATGACCAGAGCCGAGTCTCCATAGACATAGAGACGTTTGACACCGAGCTCAGCCACGATGCGCAGACCGTGTAGGCATGCTTCGTACTCGGCGGCGTTATTAGACGTCGGGAAATAAATCCTGAGGACATATCGGAGCTGCTCCTTGGATGGTGATACGAAAAGGACTCCTGCTCCTACACCGTCGATGTTGAGAGAGCCATCGAAATACATCTTCCAATACTCCGCGGGCCCCTGAGAGGCAGGTGCGCTTAAGTCTGTCCACTCGACAATAAAATCGATAAGTGCCTAAGACTTGATTGTAGTACGGCTTGCAAATTCCAAGGAGAAAGAGCATATCTCCATTGCCCATTAGATGATGCGCCCGTTCGCATCCTTGTTGCGAATGATGTCTCCCAGAGGGTACTCGGTCATGACCACCACACGATATCCATCGAAGTAGTGTTTCAACTTTCAGGATGTAATCAATATGGCGTAGATCAGTTTCTAAATCTGTGGGTACCTGGTCTTGGATTCATTGAGCACCTCACTGATGAAATAGATTGGTCACTGTACCTTGTAGACATGGCCGGGCTCATCGCGCTCGACCACCATGGTAGTGGAGACCACTCGATTAGTTGCCGCAATGTAAAGCAGGAGGGTTTTGTCTTCTCTAGGAGCAGTGAGGACCGGAGGTGATGTAAGAAATTGTTTTAGCTATGTAAAGGCAGCGTCTGCTTCCTCCGACCACTCAAACTTCTCGGATGCTTTGAGTAGCTTGAAAAATGGTAGTCCTTTTTCGCCTAATCTTGATATAAAACGACTGAGGGCAGCCATGCATCTGGTAAGCTTCTGAACATCCTTCACCTTTTTGGGCGGCTTCATGTCCAAGACAGCTTTTACCTTCTCTGGGTTAGGGCGTATGCCGTCATGACTGACAACGTTGCTGAGCAGTATACCAGATGGAACACCAAAGATGCACTTCTTTGGGTTTAATTTCCATTGGAATGTGTTAAGGGCTGCAAAGGTACGCTCTAGGTTGTCAACAAGGGTGTATGCTTCCTTGGTTTTAACGACTACATCGTCAACATAAGCCTCGACAAGGTCGTCTTTTATCTTGTCTTTGAGGTAGGCCTGTATGGCGCATTGGTAGGTAGCCCCAGCGTTCTTGAGCCCGAAAGACATGGTCATGTAGCAGTAGGCGCCGAAGGGCGTGATGAAGGATGTCTTGATCTGGTCGTCCTTTTTGAGAGCGATCTAGTGATAACCAGAGTAGCAATCGAGAAAGGAAAGCAGCTCGCAGCCGGCGGTTGAATCTACGACCTCGTCTATGCGAGGTAAGCCAAAGGGGTCTTTAGGGCAGTGTTTGTTGAGATCAGTATAATCAACGCACATTCTCCATTCATTATTCTTTTTGCGTACAAGAACCGGGTTAGCTAACCACTCCGGATGATATACTTCTTTGATAAATCCGGCTGCTAAAAGCCATGTAACTTCTACCCTAATAGCCTCCTTTTTGTCATGAGCGAACCGTCGTAGCTTCTATTTGATGGGTTTGGCCTTGCCATCGACATTTAAGGAGTGCTCGATCAAGTTCCGAGGTACACCGGGCATGTCAGCGGGTTTCCATGCACACACACTCACATTGCTTCTCAAGAACCTGACGAGCACGTCTTTCTATTTAGGATCCAGGTTGGCCCTGATAAGGGGCGTTTTGCTGGGATCGCCATCAACCAGCTGGATCGCTTTGTGCTCTTTGGACTTGATGTTCTTGCGTGGGGCCTTGAGCTCTGGAATCTCCAGGTGATCGGCTGGGGTCTTCTTGGTGTCAAGCGTGGTCTCGGCCATGCGAATAGAGAGGTCGTGAGCCTCTGCTATTTTGAAGTTGTCATCCTCGCAGGTGTAAACTGCGTATACGTTGCCCCTGAGAGTTAGAACCCCCTTATTAGTAGGCATCTTAAGCACCAAATACCTGTAGTGAGGTATGGCCATGAACTTGGTGAGCGCTGGTCGGCCAAGGATAGCATGGTAGGTGCCTTCGAAGTCGACGACCATGAAGTTGACGTAGTCGGTGCAGAAGTGGTCTAGGGTACCAAATTGCATAGGTAGCGTGATCTGCCTGAGAGGTGTGGAGCTCTGTTCGGGGAGAATGCCCTAGAACTGTGCCTCGTATGGCTTGAGATCAGTCTAGGTTATCTTCAGGGCTAGCAAACTGTTCTTGAATAGTATATCGATGGAACTGCCACCGTCAATCAGCACCCTATCGAACTGAACCTTGTTGATATAAGGGTCGAGGACCAGAGGGAAACGCCCTAGCTCAGGTATTGTAGCCCATTGGTCCTTTCTGCTGAAGGAGATCTCGCGGTGAGACCAAGGAGGGAGCTACAGATCGGCGATGAGGTTGTTGGCATTGGCCACGTTCAAGCAAGCGCGGGCGAGCAGCTTGCGTTCTCGTTTGGTCTCGATGGACACTCTACCCCCAATGATGGTGTGGACGCGGTCGGTTGGCTTGACGTACTTGTGACGGGGATCTACGTCTTCATCATCATTGTCCTCGTTATGCTTCTCCCCTGCATCGTTAGGCTTGTCGGATGTATCCGGAGCCTGTTGGCGCATGTAGATAGATTTGAGAACGCGGCAATTCTCCAAGGTATGGTTTGACTTGGGATGGAGCTGGCAGGGTCCTTTCAATGCTTTGGCGTAGTCTTCTTCATAGTTGCGATGTCCGCCACCTTTTTTAACGGTATTGACTTCGCCGTCATCTTCCCAAGCACGCTTGCCCCTGTAATCGTCATGGCGATTATGCCGCTGATTACGCCGGTCGCGGTGGTCACGGGAATCGTTGCGCTGGTTGCGACGATCAAAATTGTCGTTCCAACCACGGTTGCAGCGGTAGTCGTCGCGGTGTGGGGGGTGGTCGGAGCGTGGAACCCTTGCTGCTTCTTCGATGATTATCTTTTTAGCATCATCGGCATCCGCATATTTTTTAGCAGTGGCTAGGAGCGCTGTGACCGATTCAGGTCTTTTGTAGAGGAGCTTGTCCCTTAGGGCATTGTGGAAGCGGAGACCAATGATGAAAGCTTCGATTGCCTCGTTGTCAGAGATTGACGAGACCTTGATGCGCATCTCCGAGAAGCGTCGGACATACTCGTGCAGTGGCTCATCTTTGCGATCTCGAATCCGCTGCAAATCATATTTGTTGCCGGGTTGTTCGCAAGTAGCAATGAAGTTATCGATGAATGCTTGCCTAAGCTCTTGCCAAGAATCAAAGTAGTTCGCTGGCAAGCTGACCAGCCATTGGTGGCCTACATAGCCGATGACGACTGGGAAGTATTTAGACATGACGTGCTCATCAGCCATGGCCGATCTGCATGCCGTTTCGTAGAGCATGACCCATAACTCGGGGTTCTCCTTGCCGTCGTACTTCTAGAGTTTTTTTAGCTTGAGGTTTTTGGGCCATATGACTTGGCGAAGGTGAGGGGTAAACTGCTTCAAACCCGGAGGGCCGTGGGTGGTATCATATTCCATACGGCGATAGCTTTCGTGGGATGCACGATCGTTGGCTTTTTGGTTAATGCGATCGTGCAGATCGCGTTCTCCGAGGTAATGGCGGAGATCGTTATTGCCATCACAGCGATCCCGATTGCCCCCCTGGTTGACCCCGTGACCGCAGTTATCACGGCGATTGCTGCGGTTGTCTTGGCGGTTGTTGTCTCGGTAGTTGCGGTGGTTGTCGTCCCGGTTACCATCATGACCACCGTTTCCACCTTGATGGTTGTCTGACGGGTCGTTGTTGCGTGAGCCACGTTGGTTGGGTGGCTGTGAGCGACTTGAGTACTGGTGGCTGTGGCTTGATTCGACTGAGACGGATGGAGCCCGGGCTTGGTTTGCAATCTCTGCGGTCTGGGCCATAGCAGTCGTCAAGTAAGCTTGTACATCATCATGAATTGCCTGGATTTTTGGGGTATTGGGTAGTCGTTGCATTGTTGCCATAGCAACAGCTACGTTGGCGCTTGGAGTCCTGAAAACTTGCTTGTCCCCTACCCTATCAAAGGCATTGTTAAGATCACGCGGCTGGACCCTTATGCGTCGTGCCTCCTCTTCTGCCTCGGCTTCGGCTTGTCGGCAATTAAACCGGTCAATATTGTGTGCTTCGCGTGCTAGCCTTTCTTGTTCTGTTTCACCAACTGCCGGTGGCTCGTCATTACTAACGACATTGATCAAGTCTCCTCGCCTTGGTGGGAAAGATGGGAATCATGGGAAACCCAGGGAGTGGTCTGGGATATCCAGATCATATTCAACTTCTTCATTGTCACGGCGCTGGAGCTCAGTGCGGACAGAGCCGATAGATGCGATGCTGGACGAGGAGCTTGAACCGCCCTCTTGAATTGCCCTCTTGAACTGTGTGGACCGACCCTTCTTGATATTCCTCAATCCGAACCATGTTGACGAAGTTGCGTGACTTTGGCCGAGGTCGATGTATAGAACATAGATCCGAGCAGCGTTGTATATTGTGCGCGTAGTTGGAAGCAGTGTTTCGTAGGCCGTACTCGGAGAGCCGGAGACCCGTCGCGGGGGCTGGTCGTCGACGAATAGAGCGCCCTTCAGGAGTAGACGTGACCACGAGATCCGTACCGAGTCATGCAGGACGACTGGCCTGAGCTAGTCGGGTAGATCTGTTGTGGGTAGTGGTTACCTACTCGGTAGGTTGATTTTGAATCGAATCTACCAGAGCTAGGGTTTCAGCAAGCTTGGTGCCGACCCAATCGATGGAGTCGAGCAGGTCGGTGTTGTCGACCTGCCTCCCTTTGTAGCGAGGAAGTGGACGATGGGTTGTTGGCGTGGCTGAAGACGATGCTGGTGTGGCCGGAGCTAGATCCAATGTAGTCGGAGCCGTAGCTAATGCTGGTGAAGCAGTGGTCGACGCAGATTGAATCCGCGCCTCCTCCATGGTCATGGCAATGAAGTTGTCGGAGCCAGTGGTCCAGGTGATCTGGCCAATGGTGAACGTGAGGTCGTTCGGCATAGCCATGGAACCGGGGATGATGACCATCTTGTTCGTCTGGAGAGCAGTACGCACACCCCCTACCTGGCGCGCCATTGTCGATGAAATATGGTCGGCAGTCTACCTAGGGGTATGCCCAAGGTAGTAGATTATCGGCAGACAGATGCGCAAGCTACAAACAAGATGGTGATGCAAGACAGACATGAGGTTTTATCCAGGTTCGGCCACCGTGAAGGCGTAATACCTACGTCCTGTGTCTGATTGTATTGCTGTATGTCAATGAGATATGTTTTGAGAGGGCTCCCCTGCCTGCCTTATATAGTCTGGGGAGCAGGGTTACAGATCTGGAAACTAATCCTAACCAGTTACAATTGCCATAGGTGGCCGGATAAGGATTCCTATTCTAACCGACCAGGATCTTGCTTGATCTCCAAGTCTACCTTGATTCCTTGCGTGGGACTCCAAGCAGATTGGTCGGGCCACGCGTCGTCTTCTAGTGGGCCAGACCCCCTGGTCCGGGCCGGCCCAATCCTAGCCATAAGGGTATAGGGGTTAATACCCCCACAGATGTGATACCACGTATATGATTGATTTGTCAATAAAAACTATTTCTTGAATATTTGCTATTATCATGAGTACCACTTGTAGGATATCACTTATAAGTTGATCTAGACACCACTTGTGAATTCTTGATGAAATACTTGAGTCTAGATGCCACTTGAAACAATTCAAACTAGATATCCATTTGCATTGTTGTCTTGTGCTTGTACTCTTGTTACTTATCATGAGCTTCTAAGTTGACTTAAACTAAATTGATTTGCCTAAGCTTGCAAGTTCGGTTTGAACCAATGACAAGCTTCTTCACACCTCTTATAAGGGTTATCTTGCCAATGTTGCACTTGTCACTTGTTAGCAATCCAAATTAAATCAAGTACTTGGGTTCACTAACTCATGAACAAATTCATATACTAACCACTAGATCAATTAATCATTCAAGCAATAATGATAGGCTATGAATTTAAAACTTTCATTTGTTATGCATGATCCTATGAAGTATGAACTATATGCACTAACCGCATACTAGTAAGGGATGAAATGATCATGCACATTACAATGATACCTTTGCTATCTTGAAGTAGATGATAGTCATATATATTCCAATTTATTACTCCAATAGCAATGTGAAGTCCAATTCAATCGCTTGGTGAAGACCAATCGTCAATATGAAATCCATTCTTCACCCATATGAAATGAGAACTACTAATATGATCAAGTGCACTATGATGATGTGGTTGACTTGCTTTATTCTTTGATCAATGCTTGCATGAGAGAACTATTTGGAATACCACTTGAATTTTCATGACTAGCTCTCTTTTGGGTGTTACTTTTCTTGATCAACCATTTTGATTGCTTCAACTAAGCATCTCAAATGCTTCTCAGATCACCACTTCCATGTTAGCCTTCCAAGTACCGCACTTGGTTTACCTACAAAAGGTGGCAAGCCCCTACACTAGGGAGAAGTGACCTCTCTCCAAGAATCATTCTTGACACTCACTTGAAATGAATTTGTTGATTGATCCAAGTGATGGACTTAACTCAATGAGTATTCATGAATCCTTCTTTAAGTCCTTTTCTTTCTACTTATTTAAGTCCTTTCCTTTCTAATAAATAATCTCCAATGATCATTAGAACTTAAACTTCATCTTCATCTTGAGCTTGGTCTTGATCTTCAATTTTAGTACCAAATATGTGCCAAGTACACTCCACAATCAAATGGCCTTGTACTCTTTGCTTGTCAAGCTTCTAGATCAATCCAAAACCAAACTTAGGTACCTCAAACACTTGTAAATATGTTTCCAACTTGAGGATCTTTCAATCAAAGTGACTCTTGATCAATCCAATAATTGTCACTTTTTTGGCAGATTATGTACCCTTCAAAGAAAAATGCATATCTCCCAATGTACAGACCCAAATGCCACCAAATTTGGTGGATATGTGCTTCACTACATCATCTAGCAGATGTAAAATTTTAGCTTAATTTGATCTCATATGAACTGCCAGGAATCAAATCTTCCACCGCTGCTACATACTGAAAACTGTTGTACTATAGCTGATAAGATCTACTCCAAAACTGAAGCATCTCTTATCTAATTCCCATGAAATTTCTACAGCATCTCGTACCATAAGTCTAGAGCATGTACACCAATTTTCATGTCAATCCAATAAGTTTTAATCACTCAAATATGGCTAAGATCACAGCTCACTCCGGGTTTTGCAATTTAGGAACGATTTCAATCACTTGAGCTATACTTCATCAAATGTGAATCAAACTTGAGATCAACTTATTTGAACACTTTCATAAGACATATATCCATTCAATCCTCTTACCAAAAGTCATCTCATGAATTTATCCAACAGAAATCAATCTAAACTTGATTACTAAGCAATTTATCCATTCAAATATCTCATAGCAAGCAACATATGCATATATATATCCAATTCAATCAACTCATATGCACCCAAACAAATGATCAACAAGAGATATACCTTGGTTCGCTCATGATCATCCATAACAAGCTTCAACTCAATTATTTGCAAGCCATCTAATATTCCATTAAATCACCACAACTTGAATATGACACTTGTATGTTGATAGCACTTGGACTTCACTAATTCTTGGCTTGGCATTGGGATAGGATTGCATTAAGCTTCAATACTTGACTCAACATATGATGATCAATGTGAAATCAATTGAGTCAAACCTCCAATGCCATGGTACCTACACACATTCATCCACTTTTTGATGGTACCCAAACTAGTTTGGGTCCTCTCATGTTAGGTGCAACATACTTAGGCAATACCTTAGTATGAGTAGCGGGATGTTTTGCAATTGCAACCAATGAGGTACCATTGCCATCCTTCCTAAGCATAGTATTTGCATCAATTGAAATGGTCTTAGGAGAGTTACCTAGGGGACATGAATGAGCCATGTGTCCCCTTTTCCGGCATAAGTAGCACTTTCTCTTTGATTGGGCCTTCTCTTCATTTCTTATGTGGTGCTTCCCATTGCCTTGCCTCTCATGAATTGCTTGAGCCTTTCTTCTCAAGCTTGGTGGGACACTTCGAGGCAAAGTGTCCCATATCTTCACACTTGAAGCACTTGATTTGAGCATACACCTTCTTCTCTTCTTCATTCTTGCTCATCATCTTGGCATCTTGAATTTGCATTGGATGCCTTGCCTTTCCACCCCTTCTTGTTTTCTTCTTCTTCATCAAGTCACCACTATCTTCATGGTTGATCTTGATTTGCTCTTGGGGTGTCTTCTCTTGCTCATCTTGTGGCTTTGGTTGATGCTCTTCTTGTTGCTTCACTAATTGCTTGGTTGAGCACATTGAGGTAAGGTGACCCCAAGTGCGGCACTTGAAGCACTTCACATGCTTGAGCCTCTCTTCTTCCTTTGTATTCTTGAGATTCTCAATGTTTGGGCATCCATTTGCAAGGTGTCCCACTTCATGGCACCGGTAGCACATGGAGTGAGACAACTTCAATTGTAGTTGCTTCTTCATCTTCTTCGCCCTTTTTCTTTCACCATTTGTCATCTTCCTTTTGAAGCCAAGGCCACTCTTGTCACCGAAGTTTCTTTGAGTCTTCAATATGTGCTCAAAGGTGACTTTTGAGTTGTAGCACCTTTCTAACTTGTTGCTCAAATTCTTCACTTCATTCTTGAGCTCATTGTTCTCCTTCAAAAAGTTAGTCTCACAAGACAAAGAAATAGAACAAGCATCTATATGTGAAGAGCATGGCATTTCTAATAAATCATCACAAGAGGTGGATACATGCTTCTTCCCTACATCACAAGAGTTAGTCACATCTTGCAATTGATCACTTGACTCATGTGATGAGCTCTCATTCTTTTTAAGTTTCTTTGAAAAAGCTTTAATGAGAGAAGCATGTTGTTCTAATAATTCTTCATAAGATGCAAGTAGTGTCTCATGAGATAATTTTAGCCCACCATGTGAAGATTAAGAACATCAAGTAAGTGCTTATGTTCTTCACATGAGTTCTTTAGAAATGAGTTTTCCTTTTCTAATTTCATTGTTTTAGCTTTCTCATTTTCTAAAGACATGGTCATGCTAGTAAGTCTACTAACGAGCTCATCATATGAATCATCATGATCAACCACATTAGCATTTTGTACCTTTGTATCACCTTATGACATGAAGCAATATGGTGATGGAGAGCTTGTAGAAGCAATGTCATCCGGGCATGACCCATCATCATTACCATCAAGTGTGCATGGAGTAGCATCATCATTTGCATCACTTGAGAAATCATCATCATCAATCTTGTCAAGTGAACTTGTAGTGGATCGATTATTATCACCAAAACATAGGTCCCTTTGCACAAAAATGATCAAACATGTGATTTTTCTAATGTGCAAAGTTTGTGCCATCAAAAATGTGTGTCTCACAATCATCTAGCCCACTAGACGCCATCCTCTTGGGTCGGTGAAGACCACAAATGAGAGACCAAGCTCTTATACCACTTGTAGGGTCGAGATGGCGGACTAGAGGGGTGTGAATAGTCCTTTCTAAAATTAATCGCGTCGGCTAACCGTAACAAATGTGGAAATAAAACTATCAGTCTAGCCAAGACTACACCCCTCTATCTATGTTCTCTAGCACCTTACAAAGATCCTAATTATGCAACTAAGGTGCCGAGCTAGTTAGAGCTCACCTAATCAATTCTAGTGACAAGGTCACACAAACCTATGCAACTAGTACTTTGCCAACCGGGGGAGCTCCTACACAATCTAGTAAGCAAAAGCACAAAGCCACCTAAGCTTGCTAGCAATGCTCAATAACAAGGCTATACAAACCAAATTATAGAGTGCAAATTACTTGGCTACACAAACTAAGCAAAGTGACTAACAAGATTACTAAAACCAAATTAGCCATGCAAGGGAGCTACTTCTATGCTACACAAGCAAGAAGGTTACTAGCAAGCTACATAAGACAACTAATTAAAAGAGCAGCTACACAAGCACAATGTATATGAAAGTAATACAAGCTTGTGTTTCACGGAATGCAAACCACCGAGAAGATGATAAAGACAATGTTGACATGGTGATTTTTTCCCGAGGTTCACTTGGTTGCCACCAAGCTACGTCCCCGTTGTGTCGACAGCTCACTTGGTGGTTCGGTGGCTAATTGGCATCACCCACCAAGCCCGCACGTCGGGCACCACAAGAACCTACGCTGAAAGTGAGGGTAGCTCAATGACACGCTCAACTAGAGTTGATCTTCGCGATCCCCACGGGGTGAGCACAATCCCCCTCACAAATCCTCCTCCGGAGCACCGCACAATCTTTCTCGTATGCTTCAACGGAGTCACAAGCCACCAAGCCATCTAGGAGGTGCCAACCTCCAAGAGTAAAAGCACCACCGGCTTGCAATACAATCACCTAGTACCACTCGATGCAACCTCATGATGCAATCGTACTAGACTCGCTCACTCACTCAATCGAATGAACACTATCAAGCAAGAGTGTGTTAGAGGGCTCCCAAGCACCACCACATAAGCCACCAAGGCTCTAGTGTGCTCAGCTAACGTCCAAAGGCCGATCAAGGGGCTATTTATAAGCCTCCACATGAAAAGAGTCGTTGTACCCCTTCACTAGGCACAATTCGGGGTGACCGGTTGCGCTACGCCGTCCACGTGTCGCTCTACGTTCAACCGGAGCCGCCCGATCTCAACGGTAACTTCACGCGCCAATGGTCAAGACGATTGGATGTGCCAAGCCCACGACCTGACACGTCAGATCACCGCTGCGCGTGCGCCACCAACACCTAACCGGACACGCCTCTGCTCCACGACCTGACGTGCCACCGCCTAAGTCCGGTCGTTTCCAGAGAGCTCCCTGAGCCTCTGTTTTGCGTCTGGATGCGTCAGGTGAGTCACGATCGGACGCAACACTAGAGTTCGGTCCTTCACCGCCTGCCTCGTGTCAGAGCTACGCCCGCGCCATTGCGTCAGCGTACGTCAGAGATGACTGGACACGGCTCCTACGTGTTAGGTCACTCTTTGTGCCAGCGTCCGGTCACAAGACCAAGACCGCGCACTCTCTGCTGCCACTTGACCGAATGCGCAGGTCCTACCAAGGCCAGCATCCGGTCACTCACAATGACCTCCTTTCGCCTCCTTTTCTTCACCGAGTTGATCCGTTTCAACTCCAACTTCTTTCTCCTTTGCAGATGTGCCAACACCAGCAAGTGTACAACACCATGTGTATGTGTGTTATCATTTTCATAATCATTTTTAAGGAGTTAGCCACTCAACTTGCCACGCCACTCAATCCTAACATGTATGCAAAGTTAGATTGCTCAAGTGGCACTAGATGACCGATATGCAAACAAGTTTGCCCCTCTTGATAGTATAGCCATCTATCCTAAACACGGTCATAAACTTCTCTACACACCTATGACCGGTGAAATGAAATGCCCTAGGTTATACCTTAACCTTGTGCATTCCATTCGAACTCCTTCAATGTTGATGCAACACATGCAACAACATGATCGACAATGATATGATCCACTCCATATCATCACGTGATCGTATTGGTTCATCGATCTTGACTTCACTTGCTCTTCATTGTTGCTTCGGTCCATAGGCGCCAAGTCATCACTCAACTTGCCCTTCACACTTGCAACCAGTCCATCGAGCCAAGTCATGTCTTGATCTTCTCCACCTTGATCTCATGACTCAATGTCATGTCTCATGTGCAATGAGCTCCTTCATCATCACATGTGTAAGCTTTGCAACAACTCCGAGCCATCTTCACCATCATGGCATATGTTGCTCACACACATGTACTTGTGGACTAATCACGTGTGTATCTCACTCAACCACATATTAGTACACCTAAGGTTATCACTTAATTACCAAAACCAAACAAGGACCTTTCAAAGGGCTAGTCTCGAAGTCTTTTTTCTTGAAAATGGGCCTAGTCTCGAAGTCAGAGGGGCGTAGGGCTCGACCTGTGTGCTAGAGCTTGCCGGCATTGGCGCTGCCCCTGTCCTTGTGTCACAACGCTCGCCCTCTAGGATTCACAACGAGGAATCGCTTTGTCTTCACATGGCAAACATGGTCGAGCTCATTTTGAACCACTTCATCTTGAGATGGCGGAAAGCATGGACAAACTCATTGTGTTGCGCGCTTGGCTTGGTGTGAGAGGAGAGCGAGGAAGATGTGAAGCGAGAGTGGTGTTCTGGGTGCGGATAATAAAGACTAGAAGTAGAAGATAAGATGGGAAATGTGAGGCTAAGCCTTCGACGAGTGGAAAAGAATGAATGGTTGGCTGGGTAGGAAGAGGAGTGTGAGGCTGACGTAGGTGTCTGATCTTTTATTTAGGTCTAGACATCCAAATAGGAGCAATTCCTCTCATGTATAAGTGCATCTTCACCGGATCTCTTTTTTTCTTTTCCTTAAAATCTACTTTAGGGGATTCAGAAACATGATTGGTGATTTTAGTGGAGTATTGCTATAGTAGATTGAGAAAACTCATCTATTTATTTAGGTGTGACCCTCCGGGGGAAACCTTTTCTCTCATTCCTTTCCTTTCTCCCTCAAACGGTCTTCTCCCTTTCTTCCTCTAGCGGCAGCGACATGGTGGCCCACGTGTCTCGCCCCACTCAACCCTAGTGGTGGCCCTGGTGTTGTGGCTTGCCTTCTCGGCCCTCGGTGGCCTCGGCACGACGATCATCGTAGCTCACCCGCTCGGCCCCTGGAGGCCCTAGTGCGACAAAG
Organism: Miscanthus lutarioriparius; assembly: GCA_904845875.1. Taxonomy (NCBI): domain Eukaryota; kingdom Viridiplantae; phylum Streptophyta; class Magnoliopsida; order Poales; family Poaceae; genus Miscanthus; species Miscanthus lutarioriparius. Next base: position 114,948,671 of record CAJGYO010000010.1, on the reverse strand, counting down.
CCTACTCAACCCATCCTTCTTGTTCATCGGTCTGAGCTTCCTCTTCGATGACATAGTCAAAGGGAGATGGCGTGGGTGCATCATCGCCAGTGGAGGAGGCTGCCCTGGAGCGCTTTGTAACGCGGCGGCAAACTCCATATGCGGTGGACAAGGAGAAGTGGCAACGGTGGTGAATGTGGTCAGTTGCAGGCAACTGGGGTTATGACTGACTCTAGGCACTGCGAGCTTGGGGAAGATAGTTGGGGCTGCGATGACCCAGTTCTAGCCAGTGACCAGCCTCCGCAGCAGCCCCCGGACAGTTAACCATACCATCAGTGATGCTAGATGCGAGAAGAGACGGTGGCGGATGTAAAGAGATGGATGATGATGTGGGGAAGAAACCGTTACGGGAAAGGGAAAGGGGATGAAGGGCCATCCCCCTAAGTTTGAGGTAATAGTAGAGGTTTTTGAGTGATTGGGAAAAAATGGAAAAAAGGATAAGAAAATGGGTATGTTAAAGTATTAGTTTTTTATCTTATTCCCCTATATGACATGTTTTAGAAAAAGGAGATTATTTTTTCAACTAGTGATGATGCTCTAAGGTAGATTTGGGAATAAGATAGACACACCATGACCGTACATCATGGTCCTCATTGCCCATGGCTATCGAGCACGCCAAACATCACAACAGATGGCCTTAATATAATATATAAAATACTGTTATAGGATGGATCAATAGATAGATATTGATATAGAAAAATAGATATTATTTAAGAAGATGAGTTGGATGAATATTGTATCATGGGAGTGAATAAATATAAAAAGAACATAATTTATAGATTCGCGACATCCTCTAAAAGGTGAGTTTTAATGAGTGTCTATTCTCAAATTTCGGAATAATTGCTAGACCATGACTAGTGAGCATATTGACAGGGAAGCAAATAGCCAGAGAGTGTGCTCATTCAGGATACTTTGAGAACCCTCCCCCTCCCCATCCTGATACATTGAACAAAAGTTTTAGTCTTCTTCCTCCTCCAATCCCAAACCACCCTACTCAGTTGAATTCTCCCTCAATCTCCGCCTCTCCCCCTACCTCCATCGTTGCCCCTCCCAATCTAGGTATATCACAGCAACCACCTTTGTCACTAACCTGTATGGCAACAACGATGAGATCCACCATCGTCACCCCTCCTGATCTAGCGACACCATCGCCACTAGATCCATTGCCATGCCACTAGTCCACTAGCGACTACAGATCTGATTCCCCCACCGCTGACCATCCCCAACCAGCCTCCTCCACCACCTCGGTGCCGCCACCATTCCACCCACATACCATCACCATTGTGGGCTGGACTGCCTCTTCTAGAGATCTATCCCTCTAAACCAAGAAGCCACAAATATCCTCTCCCCAATCTGAAATCCTAATCGAACCTCGCCGGTGTTAGCGGAGGTGGCCAGAGAAGGTCACTGGAGCTAGATGGATTTTACTTCTTTCTCCTTCCTTCTTACTTCCATTTTATCCTAATTTTTTTCGTTCTTTGGATTCGAATGAATATTTCCAAATATGGGGGGCCTCTCGATTTAGGCTTTTGTAGGTTCTTTGATTTGAATTCCAATTATGTCCAGGTTTCTGTTCCTCATAATAAGACCGAGCCTGAAATTTGCACTTTGAAAGGAACAGTCTTACAGGTGAAATTGGCCAAATGAAACAAACGCCATCCAAATCAACGGTCAGCACATAGCAGCATACGGAGAGGAGTAGACAAGTTGGTAGTTTTAATTTCAAAGAGTTGGGCCGAAACTACACAGTGGATGCAAAACGCTAAAAAAATGGCAGAACTTGAAGCAAATTTAAATCAACTAACATTACAACACAGTTGAGATTACATGGATCAACGCAAGACGAAGTTGTATATGGTAACATATCCAACATTCTAGTTGCTAGTCTAATTGCTCATAGAACGAAGATTACAAGTACCCATCACCACGTGGCAGCTCTTGCTAATTAACTTAGTAACTTTAAGGCGATGATCATCAAGTCCACCATTCCTTGTAGGCTTGCATCTATGCAGCGCGCACCATCAACGACGATGGCATGGGAAGCATGCTCGGCTTCGGCGCGGCGATGAAGCCTAGTCCAGCGTAGAGCGCCCGCGGCAGAAGCTGCCGCCACGGCGTGTCCAACTCCATGTCGTTGCTCACCGAGGACGACGTCGCGCTCGTCTTCTTGTCGCTGTCCCACCTCTCGGCCGCGCGCGGCCGGCCGGACTTCCACTCCTGGCCGACCCTGACGACGACGACGACGACGCAGGGGCGGCCGTGGCAGCAGATTTGGTCTTGTGTGCGTCCCACCTCGCGACGGCGTCGGCGCGGCCAGGCTTGAAGAGCGGGTTGCTGCCGGCGTCCTTGCGTGCGCCCCACCTCTCGTCGGTGTCGGCGCGGCTCGGCTTCTTGGGCGGCGATGAGTTGGGCTTGAGGAGGACGACGTGCGCGTTGCCGGCAGCAGCGGCAGCATCTTTCTCTTGGGCGGGGTCGGGAGCGGCGCTGGCAGAAGCGCGTTGGCGAAGTACACCCGCGCGCTCTCCGCCGGTGTCGCCATGGATGGAGGTCGAGAGGGAGACGAGACGCTCACGCACCAGCAGCGCAGCAGAAGCGGCGGCGCAAGTGATGAGCTGGGCAGAGGAGACGAGGCGGAGAGGATGGATCGGCCGTAGCAGCATCCGTGAGATATATATATAGGCACCAACGCATATAGGCACAGGGAATGCGTGATGCGTCGGTCGGGATCGGCGAGCGCGCTCAAAAAAATTCAGGTACAGGGTGGGAATAACATGGCGACGCCTGAAGGCCAGATCTAGCCGAACGAACCATGAGGGGCGAAACAGAGCGGCGACCGGCGACTCAGCCCGTCCTTCCCAACTACCCCGCCGTCCCGGAGGCCGCGCCGGTGAACTCCGTCGGAGGGGGGAGTGGGTCAACGGAAGACTCTCTCCCAGCTCTCCTCGCGAAGCGTGACGACTGGCGAGCCGAGAACCTCCCGGGGACTTCGACGCCGAACACGGGTTGGGGTGGCACTCCGCGTGCGGTAAGTGCTCCTCCGGCTCATGCGTCTTCGATTCAGGGGAAGGGTTCTGATACGCCGGTTGTTGGGGGAGCGAGGGGAACGAATCCTGATGGCGGCGTCCATGGAGGTGAGCGTTCCGGAATCCCGTCGGTGGTTGCTGGGCATGGCATGGGGGATGCATGGCCGGAGTTGCAGGGGGGAGGACGGTCTGAGAAGGGTCTCCATAGGCGCCTCACCCTGGCTCCAGGTGCGCTTTTTGCAGGGGAGAAATCATCGGGTTATCGCCCGACCACGGGGGGGAGCGATTGCAGCGGCTTCAATTGGCCGAGGCATCGCAATTGGAGGACCTGGAAGGGGCCTGTGACCGATTGGAAGAGGCTATGGCCAGGATGAAGAACGTCCGATGGGGGAGCGCCATTGTATCAGGGGAGGCTTCAGCTTCAACGGTGCGTGAGGTAGGAGACGAGAAAAGGCGGGGGGATGAACGGTTTGACCATTCATGGACACCGCGGGCCCAGAGCCCTGGACCGGGCTGGATTTGGATCCCGAAGGGCTGTATCTCTCTGGAGGAATATTACCCATCCCATCTTGAGGATATTCGACGATTTGGACACGCAGCCAGGAAAATTAGGGTTCATCCGAAGCCACCTCCCCTCACAAAATCCTTTGCTCAAGCTGTCCACGGGCGGAGCATGGCAAATCGGGAGATCCAGCGATTTCCTGGGAAAAGGAGACAGGAAGAATGGAGGTATGAGGACTGGATGGATGAGGATGATTTACCTGGAGGGGACCTGAGACAAGAACAAGACCTGAGGATTCAACTTCAACGTGGCTCAAGATTTCAAGGAGAGGATGAGAGGGGTGGGTACAAGGGAAGGAGGGTTGAAGGCTCTAGTGCTCGTGGAGATCAGGGTGAGTGGGATCAGGACCGATTTGGTGGTAGAGGCCCCAATCAAGGTGACCGCGAGCAGAGTCGATTCGGTGGAAAGGGATTCAACCAAGGGATGCCGGAGTACTCTCGACCGCAGGGACAGCAGGGGAGCTGGTACCCGGGTCAGCAGAGTGGACCGAGTCGTCAAGCAAGGCAGCAGGGCCAGGAACAGCGGAAGGATGATCACAAAGGGGGTCTACAAAAGGAAGGTATGCGCCCCAAGGTCCCTTCTGATATCAAGTGCTATCGCTGTCTTCAGTTGGGTCATCAACAATTTGATTGTGAAAATGAACCTGTGTGTTACAAGTGCAAACAGTCTGGGCATATGGCGGTAGACTGTAAGAATGTGAGCAACAAAAGATTGAAGATGTATGGTTTCGGCATACCTGGCCAGGGCTTTTATTCGATTGACATACCAGAAGTGGAGGTCAAAACTTATCTGGCTACAGGCTTGCTTACCATTCTGGAGGGTGTAGCGACGGAGGAGAAGCTTGATCAAGAACTAAAGAATTTGGTTCAGAACAAATGGGATTTCCGAGTGAAGAAAATGGCCTACAAGAATATCTGGTGGTTTTCCCTGATAAGAACTCTTTGGAAAGTTTTGCCAAGCTTAAGTGCTTTGAAATGCCTCTTTTTGGGTTGAAGGGTACTCTGGAACGCTCCAATGCTGATCCTGAAGCGTCTTCGGTTCTGCAAACTGTGTGGATTAGGATCTCTAATGTGCCAGGCCCAGCTCGAGAGGTTGATATTGTGAAGGAGATAGCAGCCTTGGTTGCCGAGCCTTTGGTGGTGGATGAGGTTAGTCTGATCAGAGCTGGTCCGGTTAGATTTCAGGGGAGATGCAGAAACCCGGCAGCTATTAAAGGGGATCTGGAATTTTTCTTCAATGGCACTGGTGTGTTACTGGGTTTTGAGGTTGAGGGTAAGTAAGGTGGGACTAAGGGAGGGAAAAGAGGCCCTCTTGGACCAGGAAAACCAGATGGTTCATTTGATAAGGATAAGGATAGACCCTTCAGAGGAGATAACTCTAAGAAATCCTCATCCAAGTTTGACAGGTTTGGCAAAATAGATAAAGAAATGGATTTCCAGCAGGGATGGTTCTATGGAGGAACAGCTGGGGGAATGAAAACAGTGAGTCCATTAACATGAGAAACATGGGAACTCTAGTCACGCCTATTGCGGCTTTTCATCCAGAAATTGGTCTGGTGCAGGGGGAAACATTGCACAATTTCCAGATCTTTCTAAGGACCGGCTGATGGCTAATCAGCAATTAAAAGTAGGGGGATGAGGGTTCTGTGGAAATGCCTGTCAATGTTGCTGACGGGGATAATACCTTGAGGTCCGATAATGAGCAACAAATCGTTGTGCATGGTCTGGATGGGAGCTACCTTATGGACAAGAACAAATGGCCAAAATTGACCCTTCCTTTGGAGGCAATAGAGACTGATCCAACTGAGGCTTTAACCCAAGAAGAGTCACTGATTTCGGGGGCCAACAAAGGTGGGGGTCTGGACAGTTCTGACATCAGTAAAGGGGTTTCACATCATTCTGATGTTTTTGAAGCCGAAGATATGATGGACTCCCAGTCAGTGCTCAGTAAGGACTCGGATCTGGAAAAGGAAACTGCTGGGTGGCAATTGTCTAAGTCTAAGAAGAAGAGGAAGGGTACCAGGAAGCAAGTTATGGTGGCTATAAGAACTAGCAGTAGGGTCCCTAGGGACGGGATTCCGATTGCTACCAAAGCTGCTAACAGGATCAAAGCCTTGAACGACACCATAGGTACTTCTTCTAAGAACCCTTTTATGATTTTAAATAATACCTCTAATGATGCTATCGGAAAAGTCATTATTGATTTAGACATAGAAGTAGAGGATCTAGAGGAACAATTAGATGTTTTTAGGGTTGAGGAGAATGCTAGGGCAGCTATTGCTGAAGCTAATTACAAAAGTTTTCTTGAGAAACAAAAATTTAGGGATGCCTCTCAAAATGATGAACAGTTAGCTGATTTGACCATGGAGGTCATTTCCAATATTCAAAGGAATCATTCTCAGTCCTCTCTCAGGGGTGAGAGTACGTAGTGACAGAGATGTGGGCAATAAAGATGATACCTCTGCTATTCAAATTTCTCAATGAGGATTCTTTTTTGGAATGTTAGAGGTTTGGGGAAATCTTACAAAAGGGATCTAGTCAAAGAACATATTCTACAAGAGGAGTTGGATATTGTTGCTCTGCAGGAAACCATCAAGCAGGGCTTCGAAGATTAGGAGCTGAGAGAGATGGCTGGTAACAAGGATTTCAGCTGGCATTGGACTCCTGCTAGGGATCACTCAGGGGGTATGATTTTGGGCATTCGTAATGATGATCTTGAAATCGAACTTGTTGAGATGACTAGCTACTTTCTGGCTGCTCAGATTAGAATTAGATCATCAAACTTCAGGTTTTGGGTCATCAATGTATATGGGCCTGCTCAACACGAGAATTCTGGAGATTTTTTGCAGGAGCTGGCTGATTTCTGCGATAAGGAGTCTTTACCCATCTTATTGGGTGGTGACTTCAATCTAATTAGGAATGATAAAGAGAGAAATGTTGGTCAAGGGGACCAGAGATTGATGGCTCTATTCAATGACTTCATTGGGAGATTTCAACTCATGGAGATCTTTGTTTCTGGTGTTAAATTCACATGGTCTAATAAACAAAAACAGCCTATCCTAGTGAAACTATACAGAATTTTAGCAACAGATGATTGGGAGGACAGATTCCCTAAGTGCTCTGCATGGTCAAAAGCCAGGGTGGGCTCTGACCACTGCCCTCTGATTTTGGATTCTGGGGATCAGGGGAATCCTAGACCAAAATACTTCTTCTTTCAAGAACAATGGCTCCACAAGGAAGGGTTCCAAGGTATGGTTTCTGATAAATGGAAGGATTTCAGAGCTAAGTTGAAAGATCAGACATATTCTTTGGACATTTGGAATGGATGCCTTCAAGCTCTTAGAAAGTATTTGAGAGGTTGGCACTTGAATCTGATTGGTACTCAAAGGGAGAACAAATTATGCATAACTAAGAGAATTCAGGAGATTGATCTGTTGGCTGAAAGTAGACTTCTTGATATGATAGAGTGGGAGGAGAGAATTGATTTGGAGAAACAACTTGAGGAGCTGAATAACTTAGAGGAAATTTATTGGAAATAGAGGGCTGGTGATAATTGGATCTTGAAAGGGGATGCCAATAATAAATTCTTTCATCAATTTGCTAATGGAAGAAGGAGAAAGAATAATATTGCTTACTTGGAATCGATCGCGTGTGATAGACTACTACAAAAGGTTGTTTGGTCATAGTGATGCCTGCTCTTTAAAGTTGGGGAGTAATTTCTGGCCTGTTAACTTTTCCCTGAAAGAGGAAGATAAAGCTACTTTGATTAAAACCTTTGATCTGGGGGAGATTAAGTCTGTAATGATGGAGATGAAAGAATCTTCTGTACCTGGACCTGATGGGTTTGGAGTTTCCTTTTATAAACATTTCTGGGAATCAATCAAGGAGGACATTCTTGTTATGTTCAAAGACTATTGAGCAGGTTTGTTGACATCAAAAGACTTAATTATGGGGTTATCACATTGGTTCCCAAACTCAAGGAGGCTAATACAATTAAACAATTCAGACATATATGTCTCCTTAATGTGGGTTATAAATGGTTCACCAAGGTTCTCACAAACAGGTTGGTGCCTATTGCTCAAAAATACATTGGGAAGAATCAAACCGGATTTGTGAAAGGGAGAAACATTTTAGAAGGGGCAGTGGTGCTTCATGAGGCCCTACATGAGTTGAAGAGATCTAAAAGAAGGGGTTTGATTCTAAAAATTGACTTCGAGAAAGCATACGACAGGGTAAGATGGAACTTTTTGGAAGAAATCTTGGTAGGGAGGGGGTTCCCTCCTTTATGAATCAAATGGATGATGGATACTGTTAAAGGGGGTAGAGTTTGTGTGAACGTTAATGGAGAAAGAAGCTCATATTTTAGAACATATAGGAGGCTTAGACAAGGCGACCCTCTCTCCCCACTGCTTTTTAATTTGGTAGCTGATGCTTTAGGGATTATGTTAGACAAAGTTGTTCATAAAAATCATATTAAAGGGGTTTTAGATGATCTCATTCCTAGGGGGATTTCACACATCCAATATGCAGATGATACTATTCTGATAATAGATGGGCCTGACCATTCAATCACTAATCTGAAACTAGTTTTATACTGTTTTGAATGGTTATCTGGTTTGAAGATTAATTTCCACAAGAGTGAGGTATATGTGTTTGGGGCTTCTCAAGGGGAGAAAGAACATATGGCTAATATGCTCAATTGTGCTCTAGGAGAATTACCTATTAAGTATTTGGGGATACCTATTAGTGATTCTCAAATTACTATTGCTAGTTTTAGTCATATTGTTCAGAAAATCTATAAGAGATTGGACCCTTGGAAAGGTAAACATTTATGTAGCACCCGGTTTTAAGGACAAAATCAGATACACAACATATGTAAGTCTAGGAAGTCCAATCTCACATATAGCTATAAATAAAGGTACTATCAATAGACAATGCTTAATATATAACATACTTAGTATAAAGAATATAACCTTAGATAGCAAACAGCGGAAAGACAACTCTGATCTTCGAGTGAAGGCTCCAATTCCATAGGGCAACTGACTGGTTGATCACAAACCTATTTCCTTCAAACTCTAGCAATCTGATACCCATATGGGATTTTTATCTAAATATTTGAAAAATAAAGAAAGCGTAAGTACATGTCGTACTCAACAAATATAACATGGGGTTCATGTGGCTCAAAAGGCTAACAATGGTTTAACTGCGATTAGCTTTTAATGAGTCATAATTTTAGTATTTGAGTAGCAACAAATTTATCACAAGCCCATATAAACACATGATCAGGTAAACATGAATAATAAATAGCATAAATAGTAATCATTAGTGAGCATCTTTATCATCAGTATCATCAGTGGTCGTCATCTATTCCGTAAGGGTCTAAGGCCGCTCGTGACCGTGAGCACGGCTATTATAACAATTTTATACTCTGCAGAGGTTGTACACTTTCACTATGAGTCATGATTTACCCTTTCGCCCAAGGTAACTAATCTCTTGACCCATTTCTAAGGAAGGTCAGCAAGGTTCACTATGAAGCCTTTAAAAGGTTCGTCTAATAAGTTAGGGCCATTAGATTCACTCGGCAAACAGATATAGAGCTCTCCTTCCCGATGGCACAATGACGCACAGCCTATACACAAGAGGACAGAGGCCGCACTATACCCGACTCGTCAAGCCAATCTTTCGCCAATAAAGGTAACCACTAACAAGCTAGAAAAGGTCCTCATACTAAGCTAAAGCCAGAGCCATGTAGCCCTCATAGCTGTACTGTAAGTCCCAGATGTTCGCTTACTGATAAGTCCTTAGGGAAAGAAATCTAGAGCACCATAATAATAGCCCAATGCTCTAGCCCCCTGATTTCATGTTACTAAAAAGCATCTTTTAGTGTTTATTATATATTTCATTAGTTAAGTTATAAGATCATGACTTTAGTTGAGTACTAGCATCATACTACCCAATGCAATAACCCAAATGTATCAATTAGGTAGGAAAATTACTACAGTTGCCAAGGTAGACACATGCAGCATGAATTAAATGATTAAAGGTGTATAGGACGACAGGGAAGATCACATGCTATACTTGCCTTAAACTTAGATCATTCTTCTTGTCCAAACCTTCAATGTATTGCTTCTGGATTTACCACGTATAGCTCACTGACTAGACATGATTATAGAACACCACACAAACATCCATGCAATCATACACGAAGCAAACAATAAAACTAAATTAGAACAATACACCAAACATAAAATAAGATAAAAAGTTTGTAAAACGAATCTACGTCTCGCTATAAACACAGACGCGAAAAGCACCCTAATCGGAGCTATAACGAAGAAGTTATGAATTAACCAAGATTTTCTTTAATAAAATAATAGATTAAATCTAACATTGAATTTCAAAAGTTGAAAACATATTTATCAGTAGTATAAATATGTAGATTACTCAATTACGAATCTAACGCAACTTGAACGGATCAAATCGGAGTTAAAACAGAGAAGTTATGACCTAGAGAAAATAGTGGCAAAACTATAAATAGATGAAAACTTATTTTGAATTTACTAGAAAGAAACTACGCTTTTAGGATAGGAAAACATATTCTGGAAGTGCGCCTTGGACTGCGGGTTAGATTATTCAAAAGCCGAGGGTCTCTTTAGCAAAAGTACATGGACGGCGGGTTCTAATCTACAAAAATGCGAGGGCTCTTTTGAAAAACTATCGGCCGAATCGGTACGGTGCGATCACGGCCGTTAGATCTAAGATGGACGACTCATATTAGAATCGGGGAGGGAGAGAGAGTCACCGGCCGGAGAAGAAAGCCGGCGCGGCAGAAATCCATCATCGGTGGCAAGAAGCTTGCCGGAGCGCTCGGTTTGGGCCCTAGAGGCCACAGTTTGACGAGCCGAGAGCACAGGGAACAAGAGGAGAAGACGGTGAACTCACCACGACGCTTTTCGCGGTCGAAGACGGCACAAAGGCGACGCGCGGCTTGGCGGGCGGACGACGAGCACGGCGGCTAGGGTTTCGAGCTCGGCTCGGTGAGATAGGACCTTGCTCCGAGGCTCGCGATGGAGGTGGCACGGTGCAGGCTAGGTATTTAAGGCCAGGGAGACGTGGGGCGCACGACAAATGGCGAAGTCATGGCGGCGGTGGGCTCTCGGCGTGGCGGGGAGTCCGGGTCGGCGATGGCTCAGGGAGGAAGAAGGCGATGCAGCTGACAAGCGGGGCTGGCTCGCCAGCGAGGGAGCGAGGAGAAAGGACGCGAGCGTCGCGCTGCTGGGCTTCGGCCCACAGAAAGAGCTAGGCCTGCGACGCTCTGGCCCAAGCGGGAAAGGAGTGAGGAGGCAGTGGAGAAGGCTAGGCCGCAGCGGTGCGTTGGGCCGTGGAGAGAGAGAAAACCAAGCTGGGCCAAAAATGAGAGGGAGAGTTCTTTTTTCCTTGTTATTTCTTTTCTTTTTCTGAATTCTATTTTCAAATCCATTTTCAAACTTAGTTTGAAATAATTTGAACTTTGGTCAAATCCACATGGTACAATAAAACATATGTGTCGGCATGAATGCACAAAAATGTTGCTAAGCCTTATGATAAATTTTAATTTAATGAAAATTATTATTTTTCCTATGTTTTCATGAGCACACAAATTCAAAATTAATTCAATTTCTCTCTATTTCAAAAGGAGCAATTTTTAGGGTGTTACAATTTAACATCTGGGGGCAAACATATTCTTACCAACTCTTGCTTGAGCAGTATCCCTATCTATTGCATGGGCTTCTATTATCTTCAGGATGGGGTGCATAAATAAATGGATAGTATTAGAGCTAAATTCATTTGGCAAGGAGCTGATGACAATTTTAAATACCATATGGCTAAATGGGAAATGGTCACTCGACCAAAAGACCAAGGGGCTTGGGGATTATAAACACTAGAATTATGAATGATTGTTTGCTAGTCAAATGGATATGGAAAATGTTTCAGGAACCTGATGAGCTATGGTTTAAGCTGGTCAAGGCTAAGTATATGTCGGAGGGAAGCTTCTTTGACTCAAATATAAAAGGGAGTTCCCAGTTCTGGCAGGGTCTCCATAAGATCAAACATCTGTTTAAATGGGGGGCGATTTTTAGAATTGGAAATGGGAATAACTGCAAGTTCTAGACTGATTGTTGGCTACATGATGTTCCTCTATGTATCCTGTATGAAGATCTATTTAAAATGGTTAGAGAACCTAACATCTCAGTTGCAGATTGCCTTGATGAGGATCAATGGGTAATAGAGTTTAGGAGAACTCTCTCTGTGGATGAATATAATAGATGGTTGGGTCTGCTAAAAGATCTTTAGGCTATAAGCCTCAACTCTAATCATTATTCTGTCGTTTGGGCTCTTGAAAGCAGTAAAAAGTTCACAACTAAATCCCTATATAGGTTCTTGACAGATTGTGGGGTGGCTAGTAGGATGGCTAGATATATTTGGAAAGCCAAATTGCCTTTGAAAATCAAATTCTTTTTGTGGCAGATTTTTAACAACTTGCAGGTTGCGCAAAGTCTTATCAAGAGGGGGTGGAATGGCAGTAAGGATTGCTGCATCTGTGGGAAGTCTGAATCTGTGGATCACCTTTTTTTTAAATGCCACATTGCTAAGTTTGTTTGGAGAGTGATTGAGGAAGTTTTTAACTTGCATGCTTCTAATTCTTTGGAGGAGTTTAGCTTCTGGATTCAGGGCAAAGGGCCCTTTCCTAGAAGAATAATCATGTTCATGTTTGAAGGGTTTTCTTGGGCTATATGGACGACTAGGAACAAGATGGTGATTGAGAAAAAAATTCCTAAAGCTCCTTTTGATGTCATCTATTGTGATATATCCTTGATGCAGAAGTGGAGTCTGTTGCTGAAGGAGGAAGACAGGGAGACCTTTGATCAGGCCAAAGATGCTATCATGAAATGGATGAAGAGCTTCCAACCGAATACCATTGCTGTATCAGACATTGTTGAGATCTAGTCTTTGTAATAGGGCCTGTCTTTTGATGATGTTCTGTTGTAGCTGGTAACCCCAGCAGTTACCATTTGATACTGTTGCTTTCTATAAAAGCAGAGGTAAAACTCTTTTTTTTTAAATCAGGTACAGGTCGGTCGGAGATGGAGTCGGAGTCGGAACTCAGGACCTGCCGCCGCGTGGGCACCACGCCATATCTGTCCGCTTCGGATTGGGAGCTGGAACTCCCTGCGCCCGGTGGAGATGGCGGCGCCGCGCGGGGGTGGGGGAGTGTTGCCTGTGGCTGGTGCGTGCAGCCTTGCACGCGGGGGCACGGCACCGAGCAGCCAGCCAAGCGTTCGCGTTGGACGGCTTGCCCATTGCTCAAGCCACGACACGAATGGCGTCAGCATCAGACCACATCGCCGGTGGCGGCATCATCCCTTCCCAGTCCCGCAGGACGGTTGCTCTGCGCCGCGGCCGCATGCACGCGACGTCCTCCGTCGTCGGCCACACCGCTGGTCAGCCACGACGCCGAATAGTGAACGCATGAGCTGCGGCCGCCGACGCACGACACACGTACGTCCGCCGCCGTGGCGCTGCAGGACAACAGAGCCGACCGGCGCCCGCACACGAACTGCAGCGCAGCGAGAGCCATTGCCGCCGGCACGCAGCCGTGCGCGCTCGAGACCCCGCCTCTGCTGCGCAACCAAAGGTGGAACGGGCATCAAGGAAGACGCGGATGATGCCGAGGAGGCCATCGATGGCTTGCTGTCGGGGAAGGTCGCGGACGCACGGAGCTCTCGCTTCTGGTCCTCATCGATGCAGACGATACGGATGGGATCGATGATGGCGAAGAATACTCCTATTGCTCAGTGGGGCTGTGCCACTGAGCGTTCATCTCCTCCAGCTTCTCTAGGATCACGCCCATCATCTCCTTTGTCATCATGGTCACTCCAACTCCGGCACGGTGGTAGTGGGGCCAAGGTTTTGGGATTCATTTTGAAAAAATTCGGAGCTCACCGAATTGGATGAAATTCAAAAATTCGGAAAATTCGGACCGGTATCCACTCAAAATTTGAATGAAATTTGAGCAAATTTGAACAAAAACAAAACTTCCTTAAACGATCAGACATGGCAGTGGGCTGGGAGGGTGCATGGGGTGCTGGCGTGGAGCACACAGGTGGCGGGGAGGGCAGCGACGACACGGTGGTGGCAGCAGGCGGTGCATATGGCAGCGACCACGCGTCAGATGCGGTGATGGCGCGACGAAGGGCGTCGAGGAGCGGCCATGGCATGTGGGTGGTATCGAGGAGCGTACCTGGTGCGAGCTCGGATGTTGGGAAGCAACCACGGATCTCGTGCGGTGGCCACAACAATGCTAGCGCACGTGGCGAGCAGAGGAGAGCCGGAGACGACGATGCTGGCGGGGGCTCGGGAAAACGATGCGCAGGCTAGCGAGCGTGAGGGAGTTTTCCAGTGTCGAGGAATGTTTGTGGACCATAAAATGGGCTGAAAGTTTAAATCGGGCCAAAATATTTTGTCGGGTTTGGTTTTATCTCGGGCCGGACCAAAATGGGCGAATTTCGGTGAAAATCGGCCCATTCGGTCCGAATCCCAAAACGTGAGTGGGGCTCCCTGGATCGGAATGGGAACTTATACCCGTTGTTACCGACCCACAAGTTTACTCAATAATTGACACTCGGTAGCACATTACTGGGTTCTGGAAGGTTCTGGAGGAACAAGAAAGGGATTAAAGGAGATCGTCACCGCTAGCGCCCGAAAAGCGCCTGCAGTCCGCTCCCCGCGCCCACGAGGGCCCATGCCGCCCATAGGCACCCATCCAAGAGCTGCCTCGAGCCGCCGCTAACCACTACTATAGGGATGTGGTCTGCCCGTCGCCACTAACCACTTTGCAGTTGAGAAACACCGCCAGAAATCTGATCCACACCGATCACATGGTGATCAGCACATACAAAAGAAGACAGATGAAACACTTGAAACATACTTCTGAAACATTTGAAAAGACACCTGAAAACACTTAAAAACCATTGCAAACATACGCAACATCTAGATAAAACACTTGCGACATATGTGTGAAATATATGTGCAACATACATCTAAAAACACAAATGAAACACGGGTAACAGACCTTTGCAACATACTTGTATAACCATTGCAACATATGTAACATCCCGATCTACTTTGTAACATCCATCTAAAACACTAACATACCTTTGAAACATCTGAAACACTTGAAACATACACTTCCAACATGTGCTTTCAGCAAAACCTAGCAGGTGGGCGAGCGGAGCACTGCATAGCGGGATCCGGCTATGTGGTCACGATGAAGGAGGATGGCAGTGAGCGTGTGGCTGTGCGGCCCTCAATGAGTGGGTCAGACCGCTCAGAGCGCATATCACAGATGCCCGGTGAGAGCGGTGCCAGTGGTGGAAGGTGGCAATGGCAGAGAAGGTGTGTGGGTCTTGCCTTGCTTGCGAGGGGGGCGTGGTTGTGCGGTCGGGGAGCACGCCGTGGTGGCGTCTTGGTAGCGGCGGCATGTGGAGAGGAAGGCCGGCAAGAGGCGCGGTGGATCGCGGTCTCGGAGCGCAGTCGTGGCGATGCGTAAGCTTTTTTATATAACTGTGGTGACTGCAGAGGAGTGAATAGGATAGCCTTTTGGACATCGGGATCCACCAACAGAGGTGTCCGACGCGGACGGAGGTCTGCTTCCCAGCTTTTCCGAAAGGGGATAGAAATCGAGCCGCAGCCGGTTCAACCGTATGGCCGGTTCGACGCCTTGTCCGTTTTACTTACTTGTGTATTTGTATTGTGCTACATCTCCCATACTTCCTCGATGGGCCAAGACAACTCCAGCGCTGCAGCTTACTTGCTTCTCTAACCTGTTAGCCGGCCCAGCCTATCTCCCATGAGGTCCCTGACATGGCGTTCATGTCAGGGACTACCTATGGTTGGGCCGCCATATGGGCCCTGGGCCTTGGACCACTGGAAGACATCTACAAGAGCGCAGGAACAGCAAGGGGAAGGCATCGAAGATTGAGAAGAAACACATCTCCATCTCCCTCCTGAGTTACTGTACTTCTTCCTCGTCAAGCCTCCATCTGTAGGTCTCGAACTCTCATCCTTGCCATGTTCTAGTTCTCCACTCCTCCGTCTAGATTGCTTTGCTTGCTCGAGCAGGGTTTACAATTTCAATGAAATATCATGAAATTTCAAATATCGCTTTTTATTTGAGGTCCAAAAATTTTTTGTATCGGTCAAAATTTTTCGGTTAAATTCATCTTTCACTCTAAAATTACACCAAACCACACTAAAATGACCCTCCATATCATCTAGTCTTATCAAAGCCCTAAATTTCTTCAAATTTATTTAATTTTCTCACTCACACATTGGACGGCACTAGTATATGTAGCTAGCCCACCACCGTCAAAGACTTCTAACATTACCGTGGCTCTACTTACTGTGATATATTATGTTATTTAAGATCGATGTTATATAAATTTATGATGGATGATGGATTATAGAGTTTTTCTAGTGAAATGATGCCAAATTTGTTTAAAACTCAATTTCAATTTATTTAAATTTGAACCGATATTTCTGAAATTTCCGAAATTTCGTATTTATCGCTGGGGACCGAAATTTTTCTTACCGGTATTGTAAACCCTGTGCTCGAGACCTCCCTTCCCCTGAGGTCATGTACTCCGATTTGTATCTTAATTGAGCTATTCTGTGAACCAGTTGATAGGTGTGCTAACAATTAGTACCGGAGCCGTCGATTCTCAGAACCCTAGCACTATGAATCCCCCTACTGAGATCTCTCCATCTACCCAGTTCCTCCTCGATGAAATCAACAGGCGCTTCAACAAGCAGGACGCAAAGTGGGACGCACACCTTGCACGGTTGGGTGCGACGTGGGGTGTACGCACAGACACCCCTCTCGGTGTCGATGTTCGCCTCTCCGAGCAACCTCAACGTGAGCCAACCGCGCCATCGCCGCCGATGCTGGAAGCTACCTCCTCGGTCGTGCGAGAGCAGCTAGTTGCCACCGTCGACTTCGCCAGGTTCGCGTATGCAGACCAGATCCACAACGAGGATGGCTAGACCTCCACCGACCTCGACGCACCACTCGACATCGACCAGAAGTTGGTCATTCCGCTTTCACTGCCCTACGTCACGCCCGCCCACTCCTTCCTCCGCTGCTGCTCGCGAGGCGAGCCGCTTCCGCCTCAACACTGACGCCCCCAAGCTCGACTCTAAGGCCGATCCACCATGCAGAATCGCGTTCCCGTTGAGGACGAGATCCCCAACAACCTCTATCACGCCAACTCCAGCGCCGTCGTCGCCGCTAGTTTCTCGCATCCTCGCCGCGCACCTGGGTTCGTTCTGCTACATCCGCTCCAACTCCAACGATGCTGGATTCTCGCTTGGCGCTGTGCTGTCTTGCGTGTCTTCCTCATCACCATCCCCAAGCTCATTGCCAGCGACTACGATGGCACAGCCATGGATCGGCTCACGCGTGCCTACGAGGTTGGCCCCAGGACAGGCAAGCTCTGCCTCTTCACCGACCTCCTCGGCGACACGCTCTGCCGCATCCGCCGTTCTCGGCCTTCCTCAAGCTCGATCCGCGGTGGAGGCATCCACTCCGGCGTCTCGTATGGCACCCTCCTTGGCGCCTCGCTTCGAGCTGTCGGTGTCCGCGTCGACGATGATGG
This sequence comes from Miscanthus lutarioriparius, assembly GCA_904845875.1. Lineage (NCBI taxonomy): Eukaryota > Viridiplantae > Streptophyta > Magnoliopsida > Poales > Poaceae > Miscanthus > Miscanthus lutarioriparius. The sequence goes on along the minus strand of CAJGYO010000010.1, from coordinate 114,931,357 downwards.
CCTCCATGGCTCTTGGTTTGAGGCCACCGTTCTCGACTTTGAGACCACGCACGCCCACCGCGACCATCGTGGTACACCTTTCGGGCCCCTACTTCTAGGATCCCTTGTGCATCATGCATCAGTCCCTAGATCAGCAGCTGATACGCACAATTCCACAAGTTCGATATCAAAACCCATACTTTTATTGTTAATGGGATAAACAGGATACATGTTTGGGTTCACATGGCTTGGGCCACTGGCCTCATGTTGTATATCATAGTTCTGAGACAACGGTCCTATGTCGAAATAGCTCCTTTCCTATAGGCATCTTGGAGTGCGGACATAACCCTAGTCTTGTTCCTTATCCGTACTCCTATTTCCTAATCGTCGTGGTCCTAGTGTATCTCTCTCGTATGGCTCCATCACCGAGTATACTCCAGGCTTCTTGTCCTTGCATAGCTCCAGTAGTTCCACATTGGTATGTCCTCCTAAGGCTTCTCACCTAAAAATGTAGAATGGGGAGGGTTGAGTACTTAAAGTACTTAGCAAGCCCTAAACTTGGGTGGAGGGAAAGTGGAAGGAAGGCTATATGGTGGAGGTGGATTATGGTGGTTGAGGTAAAGGTGGTAAGGTGAAGTAATTATAATTATAGATTAGACCCTGGGAGAGTATCAGCCTTCTCACCAGTTTTTGAAGTTAAGTATGGTTATCACAGTTGTAGAAATCTAATCATAGTATCCCATCCTAGCATCTGCCCATTCCATGGACGTGGCTATTCGAATAGATTCAGTAAACTCTACAGAGGTGTACACATTTCCCCACATGATAGACACAGCTCCAAACCATGTGCGGTGCAGGAGCAGGACTAACGAGACCTCATACCCGAAGGGACGCATCCTCAGATTTTCATATAATTCTACTGCGGCTTCTCAGGGGTTGGAAAAACACACTAATCTCTCAGGAGGATAACAAATCATCCCTTCTCATAATCTAGGATGATACCACGTCATCCCATCATATAATCTCGGATGATACAACATCATCCCAATATAATAGTGCCGATCATACCAAATCATCATAATAATCAATAATAGTCATGGGCTCGAACACGGCCAAAAATCAAGGGGCTTAATGTGGAAGACCACATAGCAACCACGCCAACCAGACCACGAAAGATCCACATCCGTGCCGGCTCCTGATATTCCGCTACCATCAGCAGCCTCCTAGTAGAAATCATACTTCCATCTAACAGGGTGTAAGATCAAGCCTACCCATATAGACATATGGTTGTACGTAACATCGCACTAGGCGAGAGGGACTACGAACCAGTCCTTATGTGACCGAGGCGAGTATCTCCCAACAGGAACCCTCACTAGGCGAACTTGTCAAGGTAACTTGTACCACACAAATTACCCTTCACTCACCCCTTGTCGGGGTTTAACCAAGCTTTACCAACTTTAAGTTCCATAGTTATTATCATCAGGTTCATGGAGCTCGTATCATGTCAAGGTAACCATTATCTTATTATCATCGATCACCTCATCATAGTCAAGCTCATAATTCATTATAATTTCATTAACTCACAATGAGGATTTAAGTATTATTAGTTGAGGTTATTATTTGGTGGAGATGGAGTGTGGAGGGTTTATGGTGGAGGCTAGCAAAATGTGGTGGTGGTGGAGAGGGGTGATTATGAAGTGGCATGTGATATGGAGGGGAAAAGGTAGGTGGGTGCTAGGACTTGCGCCCTTTCGCTAGCGATTATGCCCTTATCCGATTATTGTGTCTCCTATCTCTGACTTCCGGACTCTTCGGGTTCCCTTGATGCGTTATCCTATGAGGTCTAGTGTCGGCAACAAGAACACCCAAACAAGGGAAATAACAAGCAAAGCGGTAAAACAACATAAACAAACAAACAATCCTATTGGGTGATGAGTTGTTATTTAGGTTATCACTATTACATCAATCTGAAGTAAGGTTTGAATAGAGATACTCCGTCCATTGGGTAGGGCTCTACGGATTTGATTACGGGAGGGCAGCTGGTCTGATGGAAAACCAGACCACATTATTAGGGGTTCACTATTATGTGAACCTAAAATGAGAATGCCTGACCAAGTCATCATAGATGACCTGGTTGGCCTCCTTAGGTCCATGGGGAAGTGACACACACGCACATGCATATATGTGTGTCCATAATTAACTAGCAAGGCGGGGAGGCGAGAAGGCCAAGTTAGCCCTATATCGGGGTGTACCCGGGTACCGGGCATTTCCACATATGTGTGTATATAGGTAGTTACTATTTTTGGTGATTGGGTATATATATATATATATATATTATATATATGTCATGGTATATGATATATATATATATAATATCGGTATGGGTAAATCTAATGCTAATATATGTGGTGGTCTATGCTACGGTGGTGGTCTATTACTGGCTAGTATTTAATTTAAATATATAAAAGGAAGGCAAACAAACTAGGATTTAAATAGGCACCAAATAATGGGGTGAATGGTAGAAATAGGTAGAGCTTAATTTTAGAAGATTTTTGGTGGTGGAATGAAGTAGTTCGGAGTTGAGATGGTGGAGATACGGATTTTCAAAGATTAAAAGAAAGATAGTATGTATGGAATATAGTTTTGAGAATTATTTCTAGGAATTGGAATGATGGAAATGGGGTGAAAATATTTGGGTAGGATCTGGAGTGTACCTAGTTCATTTAGAAATTTTCTAGGAATTTTCCATGTAGGGAAAATGGATTTCTAACTCCCTGTGTACACTGCTCGTGTGTGCCTAGCAATATCCGCCTGCTGTACGTGGTGGCGTGGGGTGTGTGTGTATGATGGGGTGGGGCCTACGTGTTGGTGTAAGAGAGTCGCTGACACGTGGGTCGTCTCTGCCCTTCTTCACTTCACCAGCGCGGACGCCGTTTGGGGTTGGGCCCGCGTGGCAGAGAAGGAACGGGGAACGGAGGGAAACAGCGGGGCAGCGGCAACGGCGTGCGCGCGGTGAGGCAGGGGAGAGGCATCGAGGCTCACCGGATGCGATTACACCGGAGAAGTCCTTGATCAGAGCCTGACACGAAGGAGTGGCCGGCGCTCTCGGGACTCTAGCATAGCCCTAGGGCAGCTGGTGGTGGCAACGGGCGCGTGGAGCGGTGGTGGCGGCTTGTTGGAGCGGATGCGGCGGCGTGGCGGTGGGCGGAGGCTGGCGCTAAGCATTTAGGTGTGCGAGGCAAGTGCGGCGGGATGTAGTGGGCGTTGCGGGCGCGTAGCGGGAGCTGGGGTTGCGGCTAAGCTCTCTACTGGCGGTGGCAGCGGCGAGGGCGGCACGGTGGCGGGGCCAAGGCGACATGAGGGAGAGAAGAGGCTAGGGCTATGAAATCAATGGGAGAAAAGCTCACGGAGCTTACCTGCCACTCCAATTGGCTAGAGACGCAGTGGAATGGAGGATTTGGAGCTCGGCTCCCATGGCGTGGCGGCGCACCCGGTTGGGGAAGAAACGAACAGGGCTCAGAGGGAAGAGGGAAGAGAGAAGGTGAGGGGGAGATGGCATGTTCCAAGCCTAAGAGGAGCTGGTGGAGGTGAGGGATGAGGCGGGGGAGCTACGTGGGGGCCTATTTATAGGTGGCGGGGATCGGTCCGCGGTGGTAGGCGGTGGCGAGATATTTTTTCTTGCGGGTGGGATTACGCAGGCACCAAGCTTCTTCTGCGCTTGGGTCCAAGCTAGAGAGGCGGTGCGCACAGTGCGCATTTAGCTGTCCCTCGGCGGGTAGCAAGCTGGAGCGGAGTGGCCATGGCGGGGCGGGGCGTGTCGACGGGTTTTGCGGAGAGGATAAGGATGGCGCGGAAAGAGACAAGGGAGAGAGGCGGTTCACAGGCGGGACCCGTCCTAACCTATGCGGCGTGGCAAGGCAGTGGCGAGGTGGGGGGTAGGCGGCGGGAGCGACGCGGTATTTTCGCCGAGGTCGCGAGGTAGAAGACGATGATGACATGTGGGGCCACGGCGTCAGCGGGCGAGGGGGAGCGGAGGCGGGTTGTGGCTACGTGTTCGGTTGGGCTGGCCCATTTGGAGGGAGAGGGGAAAAGGGGAAGAGGGGCGCGCTCGCGGGCTAGGCCGGTGACGGCCCAGTGTGGGAAGGGAAGGAGGGGGAGGGAGCGGGCCACGACACGGGCCAGAAGGAAGGAGGAAGAGGATTGAGCCCGTGAAGTCTTTCCCATTTATGAAATGCTTTTCTTTTTCCCAGAAATTCAAACTAGGGTTTTTGAATAGTTTAGAATTGGATTTTAAGATGGTTTGGAATGTAGTACACTAGTAAATTTCCAAGAAAAGCCAAGGTGGTTATTTGGAATGGGGAAGGTCAAGGTAAAATACCAAGGAGGCTTATTTGATGCCAAAGTAAATCCTAGGGCACATGCATAAATTCACACATGTGATCACCCAAACATTTCAAGCAATAAGCAATCAAGCAAGCACTCAAGCTTTTTAATCTAAGTGCATATGGTGAGTTTTGATAGAGGGTTTTTGGAATACATTTCTCTTTTAAAAATGGTTTTGCGAAAAATAAGCTAAGTAAGTTTTAATTTGTTGTAAAATTTAAAAAGTTCCAATTTTTAGTGGTTTTTACTAACACGGGTGTTACAACACCATCACGTGTGCGCACATCCTCGCCGACGACGAAGCCGTGCTCGCGGAGCTCTCCTCCAACCTCGCCCGGAACTCCGCCAGCGCCTCAGTCGCGCTCCGCTCGTTCGTCCACTACTCCGTGTCCGAGCGCTGGCCCGGGTACACCTCTGTGCCCTTCAGCCCCAAGAGATGGACATGAACACCAGCGCCTTGGTCACCGGCGTGACGCTCGCAACCACGCCGGAGCGCCGACTCTCCTACCACCACAGGATGCGGCAACGGCTTCACCAATTCGTACTCCTCCACGAGATGCGTCCTCGCTGGTTCTGGCTGCTGCTTGGAGCAAGTCAGGTGCTCACTCCGTTCATGAAACCAGGGTGTTCGACGAAATGTGGAGCACCAATTCCCCCACTGCAAAATCACTTCGCGCCAGCAGGCTTGCTTCTATGGCCCCATTCCGGAAGCAGGACGACTTGTGCTTGGTCAGTGACCTCAAGGATTTGGCAGTGCGCGAGGAGAGCAGGTACCTCATCACATTTTTCGCTACTCATTTGATTGGTGTTGAGATGCTGGGCTGTGCCACGTGTGTTCCTCCCGGTGAGAATAAATTGGAGGTTCGGATGCAGCAACCATGGCCATCGCTTGCTGTTCTTCCACTCCGGCCATCACCCTGGCCTTGATTTGGTCATCGTAAAATGATGCAGCTACTGGGTGCTTGTCCAGCGGTGGCTTCTAATTCAGCTTGGCTGGGCGGGATGTGTGGGACAGTCATTGTTGGTTCCCAGCAGAACAACAGATCATCACAGTCCCTTGTTTCTTGTCGAGTGAAAGTCTACATTGCTGATAGCATGATTGAGGTGTTTGTCCGAGGAAGATGCTGGAGCTTGACACCAACACAAGGCTGGATTGACAACAAGCTATCATGCATGGAGCTTGGAGTTGGGCAGCACATGTGTGTGGGCCAAGGGAGATCATACAAGTTCAGTTCCAATTGCTCTGTCTTGATTGTTGCAAGATCGATGGTTGTTCAACTGCATTGGCACAAGGAAAATCAGCCCCGGCCACCTCCATGGCCCCTTTTCCATACAAAGCAGGATGGGCAAAGGTTCAGCCCCGCAAAACCTTTTGCCAAGGGTGCTTGAGCATTGGATAGCTGTGGATGTCAGTACGTGCCAACAGTTGCAGAAACCCAAGATTGTCATCGTGGGCTGCTCCTATTGTGTTCCAGCTTCAGAAGAGTGCTCAAGGGACACCACGTTCAAATGTATTGGCTGAGATACATGCTATCAACTTATATGGTGAAGTGTCGTCTACTAGTATGATGTGGCTCTCAAGTTACAGCAAGTTGCTGCAATTTTCTTGGCTGTCATCTATTGGGGCATGCCTTTCAGTCGTTCTGTGGTCTCACCAGCATCTATCAGTCTCTGTTGGTGGTTCTGATGATTCTGATGGAGTCCATATAGCCGCTGCCTACAAGGTGCTCAAGCTGCAACATAAGTTAAGTCCACAAGGTGTGTTTGATTCTGATGGTTTGCAGCTCTTGCTATCAGTGAGTATGTCAGCAACACGTCTACAACACCTGAAGCTGATGAAGCAGCGGACTCTGAAGGCGCCGCGCGCAAGGACGGAACATGGGCCAAGAAGGAGCGTGCGCGAACGCCGGCCCAGCACCAGAGCCCAAGGCCCGGAGTGGGCCTGACCGCATCCCAGCTGGAGGAGAAGGCGTGCCCGAGTGGCCTAAGAGCCGTGTCGTAGAGAGAGGGAGAGATTAGGAAAGAACAAACTTGTAATCTAAACTCCCAATCACTCTTCTGTTCTAGTGAGATTCATCTGAACTACCTATTTGCTGTTGCTTCCTCGATCTATATTCCTCTATTCTCGATTTATATTCCTCTATTTTTCCACTCTTTTTGACCAGCTCAAAGCCTACCAACCAGACCCTGATCTCCTACTATTATACCACCAGATTCGTGGATGGCCTGCGGCATGACATTCGCATGATAGTTGCATTACAGCGCCCTGCCGACTTGAGCCTGATTGTTTGCTCGTAAACGATCGTAAATTTCTAGAAGCAAGCCTTGTTTTTCTCACCCAGCCAAACCGGTACACCAGCCGGCATAAATAAGCGATATGACACGGCCAGCTAAACAATGGCTATTGAATCTGAACCTTGCTTGCCTCGTTGCAGGAGGAGATGGCAGAAGCTGACCCGAAGCAAGAATTCCACGCTGTTAGCCGTGGACCAAGCTTCAAACCGGTACATCAGCCGGCACTAGCTCCACCGCGGTCTCATCAGCCAGCTAACACTATGGGCGAGAAGGCAATCGTCAAGGCCACGGTACCAAGGTTTTCATTTTCGAAAATTAAAATTTATCGGGGGTCACAGATAAAGAGGATAAACATGATATATTAGAAATATCGAACCAAATTCAAATAAAATTTAATTTGAATTTAAGTAAATTTAAATAAATTTAAACAAAATTTGTACGAAAAAAAATAGATATTTTCTTATCGGCACCTAGAAAATTTCGGCCGAAAAAGGAAACCATGACGGTACCAGCAACTGAAGACAAGATTTCTTCACTCCGTCAATATCGCCGAGCGCGGGGACTCTGATTTCTGTGCTGAGAAGTGGTTTCGCAGCCACAAGTGTGCTCCAAACATATCATTGCAAGCTATGCAGGAAGTTTGGGATCTTTTGCAGCTGGACCCTTTTCCGGAACCGCAAGAGGATGATCAGGAAACTCCAGCAGAAGCACCAGAACACCTGTTTTTGGCACTGTCACATGATGCTCACCGGGGGTCCCAGGGACGCAGAACAATTCAGTTCCAAGGCTCAGTACACGGCCTGCCTGTTACCGTGTTGGTGGATTGAGGGAGTTCGGCTTCTTTTCTAGCGGCATCAGTGGCTGCCCAATTACCTCATCTACAGCGCACACCTTTGGCGATTTCAGTTAAAGTGGCAAATGGTCAGCTGTTGCATTGCAAATCTGCCATTATGGGTTGCACTTTTTCTTTGGGTGAATACCAGTTTCAGCATGACCTGCGAATATTGCCACTGGAATCTTATGACCTCATCTTGGGTATCGATTGGCTGGAGCTATATAGCCCTATGGAAGTACATTGGCGCTCCAAGTGGTTGTCTATACCTTATAAAGGACAAACTGTGGTGTTGCAAGGCCTAACAGCAGTCTCAGACGATGAGGTGGTTCTGCAACTGTTAGCAGTGGAATCTCAGGATGGTGATCCTGGAACAGTTGATCTGCCTGATGATATTGCAGCTATCTTAGCTGAGTTTCCCACTGTCTTCACTGTGCCATCTACATTACCACCTAAAAGAGCTTGTGATCATGCAATTCCACTCATCAGTGGTGCGACACCAGTTAACATCAGGGCCTACCGTTATCCACCGAGCCTCAAGGATGAGATAGAGCGTCAGGTGCAAACAATGTTGGACCAAGGATTAATTCAACCTAGTAAATCCCCCTTTTCATCTCCTGTTCTGCTAGTTCGCAAAAAGGACGGGTCCTGGCGATTTTGCGTGGATTACAGATACTTGAATGCCATGACAGTGAAATCAGTTTACCCAATCCCAATATTTGATCAACTTGTCGATGAGTTGGGATCAGCATCATGGTTCTCCGTCCTTGATCTTCACTCGGGGTATCATCAAATCCGTCTGCAGCCGGGCGAAGAATTTAAAACTGCTTTTTCTACTCATGCCGGCCATTTTGAGTTCACAGTTGTTCCATTTGGTGCTACCGGTGCTCCAGCCACGTTCCAGGGAGCTATGAACTCCACACTAGCACCACTCCTTCGCCGCTATGCACTGGTCTTCTTTGATGACATCCTTGTCTTTAGCTCTTCTTATGATGAACATCTCAAGCATCTGCGGCAAGTCCTGACTTTGTTGGCCAACGATAAGTGGGTGGTCAAGTTGAAGAAATGCAAGTTCGCCAAGCAACAGATACACTATCTGGGACATGTACTGAGTTCACAAGGAGTTAGCACGGATCCTGACAAAGTAGCAGCAGTGTTGAACTGGCCGACGCCATCTAATGTTCGTGAGCTCAGGGGGTTTTGGGGGCTGGCAGGATTTTATCGCAAATTTGTTCGCCACTTTGCAGCTTTGGCCAAGCCGCTGACTCAGCTTCTCAAAAAACATCAGTTGTTTGTTTGGACTTCTGATCATCAGTCCGCTTTTGAAGCACTGAAACAAGCTCTCTGCTCTGCACCAGTGTTGGGCATTCCCAACTTTGCCAAGACTTTTGCCCTGGAAACTGACGCATGCCAAACGGGGGTTGGGGACTTGGGGCCGTATTGCTTCAGGACGGGCATCCTTTGGCGTATGTAAGTAAACCACTTGGACCAAAAACTCAGGGCTTGTCTATTTACGAGAAAGAGTATTTAGCAATCCTTATTGCCATAGAACAGTGGCGTTCATACTTACAGTTAGCTGAGTTCATCATCTACACGGATCATAAATCCCTCACTCACCTCAACGATCAGCGACTTAATACATCGTGGCAACAAAAAGTGTTCACCAAGTTATTGGGCCTCCGGTACAGAATTATATACAAGAAGGGTGCTGATAACACAGCCGCTGATGCTCTATCTAGGAGGGTCCACTCTGAGGAAGTGTGTTGTGCTATTTCAGTTGCTACTCCACAATTGTGTGCTGATGTTGTCCAGGGATATAGTGCTGATCCACAGGCCCAGCGTCTTCTGACCAAGCTGACAACTTCTACCGGCAGCTGTGCACCATTTACATTGACTGATGGCGTCATCCGGCACAAGAATCGGATTTGGGTAGGCAACAACACTGCCTTGCAACAACAGATCATCCAGGCATTCCATAGCTCGCCACTAGGAGGACATTCGGGTGTTCCAGCAACTACCAAGCGCATACAGGAATTCTTTGCTTGGCCTGGTCTTCGGAAGCATGTTGATATATTCGTCAAAAGCTGCCCAACCTGCCAACAAGCAAAAGTTGAACATGTTAAGTACCCGGGCCTCTTACAGCCGCTGGCAACCCCATCCTCGGCATGGCAGGTAATCTCTTTGGATTTCGTGGAAGGTTTACCTACATCCAATGGATTCGACTGCATCCTAGTTGTGGTTGACATGTTTTCCAAGTACAGTCACTTTGTGGCATTGAAGCATCCATTTACTGCTCTTTCGGTTGCTAAGCAATTCATGCTCCATATATATAAGTTGCATGGGTTACCATCAGCCATGGTTTCTGATCGTGACAAGATCTTTACAAGTCAGTTATGGAAGGAACTGTTTCGCCTTGCTGGAGTGGAACTTCGTATGAGTTCGGCCTACCATCCCCAATCGGACGGCCAAACGGAGAGAGTGAATCAATGCATGGAGACATTCCTACGCTGCTTCGCTAATGCCGCTCCTTCCAAGTGGGTAGACTGGTTGCATCTCGCAGAATTTTGGTATAATACTACCTGGCATTCAGCATTGAAGCAGTCTCCGTTCGTGGTCCTCTACAGTCACACGCCGAAGCAGCTGGGAATTGACGCTGCCTCTGCTTGCTCGGTGTCCTCTCTGGATGATTGGTTCCAACAGGGAACAGTGATGCAGACTTTGATTCAACAGCACTTGGCCAGGGCACAGAACCGTATGAAAATGCAGGCGGATAAGAATCGCACGGAGCGTTCATTTTCAGTGGGCACCTGGGTGTATGTCAAACTTCAACCCTACGTTCAGACTTCGGTTGCTGCCCGAGCAAATCAGAAATTGTCCTTTCGGTTCTTTGGCCCCTACCTCATCACAGAGAAGATAGGCTCAGTCGCTTACAAGTTGCAGTTTCCGGCCTCTCTTCTACTGTCCATCCCATCTTTCATGTGTCCCAGCGCAAGGGCGCTATTCCAGTAAGTCATGTGGCTCAACCATTGCCAGATACAATTGATGATATGCAGGTACCCCAACGCGTTCTCCAGAAACGTGTGGCCAAGTCTGGAACTGCTGTGCGCCTTCAGGCGTTGATTCAGTGGACCGGCTTACCAGCTTCTCTGGCGACCTGGGAGGACCTGGAAGCTTTACGTCAACGCTTCCCTCGAGCACCAGCTTGGGGGCAAGCTGGTTCTGATCAAGGGGGGGATGTCAGCAACACGTCTACAACACCTGAAGCTGATGAAGCAGCGGACTCTGAAGGCGCCGCGCACGCAAGGACGGAACATGGGCCAAGAAGGAGCGTGCACGAACGCTGGCCCAGCACCAGAGCCCAAGGCCCGGAGTGGGCCTGACCGCATCCCAGTCGTAGAGAGAGGGAGAGATTAGGAAAGAACAAACTTGTAATCTAAACTCCCAGTCACTCTTCTGTTCTACTGAGATTCATCTGAACTACCTATTTGCTGTTGCTTCCTCGATCTCTATTCCTCTATTCTCGATCTGTGCTTACAGAGTATGACTGGCTGTGCACTGATTCAACAGCGAGTACAGCGGCAGCGTGGTGGCAATTGTCGGTGTTTCTTGCTTGTCGTGACGGCACATAAATTTCGAGTCGCAAGGTCATGTACCAAGTGCAAGGTAATCAGCTGGAAATTGATGCTGCTTGATATGGGCTTCTTGACTACCAACAAGGAAGTGCAGTACAATGCTGATTGCTTGAGCTCGACATATTCAGAACACGAGTTTCCGCAGTTCCTTTGGTATGCTGGTGGTTCCATACTTCTCCATCGGGCAAGCCGAATCTCAAGGAGAGTGAAATGTCAGGGACTACCTATGGTTGGGCCGCCATATGGGCCCTAGGCCTTGGCCGGGGAGTATTGCCAGGACCACTGGAAGACATCTACAAGAGCGCAGGAACACATCTCCATCTCCCTCTTGAGTTACTGTACTTCTTCCTCCCCGAGCCTCCATCTGTTGGTCTCGAACTCTCATCCTTGCTATGTTCTAGTTCTCCACTCCTCCGTCTAGATTGCTTTGCTTGCTCGAGACCTCCCTTCCCCTGAGGTCCGATTTGTATCTGAATCGAGCTATTCTGTGAACCAGTTGATAGGTGTGCTAACAGTTCATGTGTGTATACCACGGCAGGGAACGGTTGGGATGGGAGCTCTGCTACTCGAGCTGGGGCAGACCATCAGCCAGGAATCTGCACCAACTCTAGCCTATCATTTTGCCACGTGTCTGCAGCCGAAAGCACGCTAACAGATCGGTGCGGACCTTCAGATTTTGGATCGGCCCGTTTCATCGCAGTGCGGGAACCTCGGGAATCTTCTCGACGCGTCCGCTTGATCGGCTTCGGTGAGCAGGGCGGCAGCACGGGTAACCGCGCGGGCCACCGGCGAAGCGGCGCGGCGAGCCAAACGCGAGCTTGGCCGCGGGACACCGGATGCGCGCAGAGCATCATCGAGCTGTGATGCCGTGGACGAGCTGTTGGGGAGTGGCCACCGCACCGCGTTAGGGAGCGTGTCCGCCCCGTCATGGCCGGGGGCCTGGGCCACCGCACCGCCCAGCCGTGGGGGCAGACCCTCCTTGTAGGTTTGTCTGCCGGATCGGCCGACGCGCACGCGGGCACCACGAGGCAAGCGCCAGCGCCGGCGTGGCGTAGCGCTCTCTGACCTGCGGTTAGCTTCGCGCCGGCAGCTTCCTCGTGTCCTCCTTCCACGAGCCCAACGCCGAGGAGGACGGCAGCAAGGTCCAGGCCTTCCTCGGAGATGGAGAGCGCCATCAGGGACCATCTGCTTTGGGCCAACGCCACCAACCAGGAGATCGACCACGCACTCAAGGTGAAGCCCTGCCACACTGATCATTGTTTTTCGCCTTCATTCACACGTTTGTGTTTCAGACGCCCTGATGAGTTTTTTTTTCTGTTATCAATTACGTTGTCATTGTACTGTCGTATATTCAAGAGTTGCTTGTTTTAATCATGTAATATCCAAATTTGAAATTATCCAAAATTCCCATAAAAGAAAACATTCCAGTGATCCAGCCAAAGCTTATACTAACTATGACCATTCATTTTCTGCACATGCCACTCGAGCTTGCACCTTGCAGTGAAAGAGTTGCAGAGGATTAATTCCTTCAAAGCACCACGCGAGAAGCTTCTATGCACCATGAGCTGTTGTCAAGTCATCAATAACTTGCTTCTGAACATATCAATGTCAAATGTTCGTACATTATCTGAGACTGATGAATTCCTTCCTATTCTTATCTATATTACTATCAAGACAAGGCCAATCCTCAGCTGCACTCAAATCTGAAGTTTGTTCAGATCTATTAGAAGAGAAACAAAGCTAATTTGGGAAGTCGAATATTATCAGACAAACCTCATTTCAGCAAAGATGTTTATAATAGATATTAATGCTCGCTCACTATCAATACAGGAAATCGAGTTTCTGAAACATATGGAAACAGCAAGACCAGGTACTTAAACATCAGTTGCTAGCGGAGTTTTTTATATTTTTAATCCTTTTTTATTCAATATTTTAATAATAACCATGTCTAAATTTTTTTTGCAGATCTAAGATCTGTATTTTTTTAGACCCGGTTGTTATTAAAATATTGAATAAAAATGATTAAAAATATAAAAAATCCCGTTGCTAGCCCAAGTAGCTCACAGGGGCTTCCCACATCTACAAGGGCAAATCAAGAGGAAACCGATATGACAGGTTTTCTTACTATATTAGTCAATTTATTCAAAGAAGTTTATTTGACCATGGATTTGCATTCCAGTTTTCAACTCGCAAAATAGTTTCTCATCCATGAAACAAAATGTATAATGATATATTATGTTTTGGTTCAAGTATGATCATGGATTTGCATTCCAGTTTTCAACTCACAAAATAGTTTTTTTTACCTTGAAACAAAATGTATAATGATATATTATGTATTGGTCAAGTATGATATATGATATTATGTATGTATCCCTCGCTATTCTTCCATAAACTAATTCTAAAAAAACGTATTTCTTGTAGGGACGTTTAGAAAGGATAGACATTAGTTAGTACTCAAGACATCTTCCAATAATGGCAAGAAAGTTTGAGAGATATGCAAAGGGAAAAATACCACAATACTAATACATTATATATATTATTAGGTAACTACCTATTCAACTTTGGAACTAAGCAACGTGTTATATATCTACCTTATTCAAATTTTGAACTATAGTGGCACTGCACAAAACAACTTAGTACTAAATAATAAATGGATTTATTTAGACATGGTTCATCATATCCTTCTCAACTCCTACTTTTTGCGGAATTGCATGCACTCTATTGATTTGCAGAGATGCTTTCCATCAGAGCCTTAAAAACGTTATCTCATCATGTAAAGTACCTAAGAGCCCAAGCGGTGAATTCACGTCAATTCAAAACAAAATAAGCATATTCAGGCAAAAACATTAGTAACACTGTTCGTACTTGCTTTTTATATATTAATTATCTTGTAATACTGCTATTTATTCTCCACAGAAGGTAAGTAACACTAATGGCAATATAACACGGCAGCGACTCTAATGGTACCACTTCTATCTATACAACTAGCTCCATGATGCAAGCATCCCATGGGACCGCGCGGCAAGGCCGCGCGTTGCTTTCTAGTCTGGAACGGAGGAGACACCAAGTAGCATGTCGCTGCCGTGTGTTTCAGCAATTTTTCTTTTGAAGGAACTGGAGGGGCTAAAAGCCCCTAATTTTATTAAGACAAAGAAACGTGTTTCAGCTAATTAGATTAGATGCTGTCACGTGCGCAAATGATTCATGTTTTCAACTCCGTCGATAAACAGAGTTTGTGATGCTTGCATCACATTGTTTTGGAATTGTACTTTTGTCAACGTTCCTCTTTCAGTAATTAGTAGGTAATAAAATAAAGTTGTACTGTTGTTGAAATTGAAACAGAATCTGTGAGAGTCAAGACCATACTTGCACATTGATGCATCCGTTTACAGTTTCAGCTCGCAAAGGCATCAAATTCAAATTAAATGAAACCTAAGACCTGCGGGAATATACATAGTAATAGAAGTATAGAACACTTGCAAATTCTAACATCTCTGCTATCTAAAACAACTTCATTAGAGCCCATGAGTGTAGCATCTCTGCCAGGCGATTACAACTTGGTTTTACTAACTGAAGAAACAAGCAGCCGGAGCCCATGAGTGCGTGCGGGGTGCAGCTATGCAACGGGAACCAAGAACGCTGTTGGCATGGGAAGCATGCTGGATTCCGGCGCGGCGACGACGAAGCCCGGTCCAGCGTACATGGCCCGTGGCTTCCATACTATCTCCTCCTCCTCCGTGTCGATGTCGTTGCTGCCAGTACTGCTGCTCTCGCCGTCGTCCAGCAGCTTGGCCTGCGGCGGGCAGGACTTCTTGTGCACGTCCCAGCGCTCGGCGGATGACGCGCGGCTGATCGTCCACTTGCCTGAAGACGACGACGACGACGAAGCTGGGCTCGCTGCCTTCTTGTGCGCGTCCCACCTCTCCACGGAGTCGGCCCGGCCGGGCTTGGGCGGCGGCGAGGCGGCCATGTTCTTGCGCGGGGATCCGTGGCCGGCGCTGCTCCTGACGCTGTCGGCGGGACGAGGGCCTGACGATGCTGAGGCTGAGGGTTCTGCGCCAGCCGGCTTGGTCTTGCGCGCGTCCCACCTCTCGTCGGAGTCGGCGCGGCTGGGCTTGGCGAGCAGCTTCGCTTGGAGGATGGCTGCGACGCACGGTGGTGGCGTCGGAAGCAGCGGTAGCATCTTCCACTTGGGCGGGGTCGGGAGCAGCGCGGGGAGAGCCGCATGTGCCATGGCGAGGTGCACGCGGGCGACCGGGATCGCCATGGATCTTCGATGGAGATCGACGCGCGCGCGGTCACGCGGCACGGCGGCAACAGCGAACCAGAAGCGGCGTCGCAGGTGAGCTGGGCGAGGCGGAGAGGATGGATCGGCCGTGGCAGAGCAGCATCCGTGAGATATATAGGCACAGGGAAGTTGCCGTGGCAGAGCAGCATCCGTGAAATCTCAGGTACAGTAGAGGTGAGTCGGAGTCGGAACTCAGGTCCGTGTCGCCGCCGCCGCGTGGGCGCCACGCCATATCTGTCCGCTTTGGATTGGGGTTGCGAGTCGGAACTCCCTGCGCCCCGGTGGAGATGGCGGCGGGGCCTGCTGTGGCTGGTGCACGCGGGCACGGCACTGAGGCTACCGAGCCGAGCAGCCCGGCCCGTCAAGTGTTCGAGCTCGACGGCGCGCCCATTGCTCAGGCCACGACACGAGTGGCGTCAGCATCAGACCACGTCGCCGGCGGCGGCATCCCTTCCCGGTCCCACAGGACGGTTGCTCCGCACCGCGGCCGCATGCACGCGGCGTCCTCCGTCGTCGGCCGCACCGCGGGTTCGACGCCGAATAGTGAACGCGTGAGCTGCGGCCGCGACGCACGACACGTACTTCCGCCGCCGCCGCTGCCTGAGATGAGACCACGGCCCCGCCGGACAGCAGAGACGAGCGGCGTCCGCACACGCACTGCGGCGCTGCGCGCCGTTAAGTTGCCGCCTGAACGCAGCCGAGCAGCCGTGCGCCCTCGATACCCCGCCTCTGCCGCGACCGCGATCCGCGCGCGCCGTTGCTTCTCAACCTCGCAAAGTTGCCTCGGCCAGGCAGCTCCCCAGGCGGCCGGTCGATTTCGAGCGCCTGATGGCCGGATCGCGAGCGCCCCCAGGCCACGCTGGCACGCTGCAGAGCAAATACACCCGGACCTGCGGGTGCTCACTGCGCCGCGTCGCTCCCGGCTCCGGCACGCTCGCGCCACACACACTGCTGCCAGCACCGCCGTCTTGCTGCATGTTAGCAATTACCATGAGGGATCTGTCTTCTTCTTCTTCTTCTTCTTTTGAGAAAAAGAGAGGTATTTTATTACTCGGAAATAGGATTACACTCCCGAGCAATAATTTGCTCGATACAAGCCAAAACTGAAAAATGTCAAATGACGGACAATTTTGATCTCCTAACTAGTGTGAGAGCTCATGGGCAGCACGGTTTTCCTCTCTTCTCGTGTGGACCACTCTCCACTCAGGTAATCGCCCCGTTTCCTGAAGCACTTCGTCCACGATGAAACTTATCTCGAAACGCTCCCTTGCACGGTGTCTGATCATCTCGACAAGATTAGTCAAAATTAACAGTTGCCTACCACTTATCACTATGTCTGACTGTCTGTAATGTCGGAAGTCACTTAGCCCGTGTTTAGTTGGGCGAAAGTTGAAAATTTAGCTACTGTAGCACTTTCGTTTTTATTTGGCAATTAGTGTTCAATCATGAACTAATTAGGCTCAAAACATTCGTCTCGCAATTTTCAACCAAACTATGTAATTAGTTTTTTTTTCGTCTACATTTAATTAATGCTCCATACACGTATCGCAAGATTCGATATAATGGATACTGTAGCACTTTTTGAGAAAAGTTTTCGTGAAATATATAAGGGCTTATTTGCATTGCTTGTGACACTGTGGTGCCTGCTGGACTGTACTGTGCTACCTCATTCAAGTAAATTTTAGCATGCAAACACAACCATCCTATCCATTGTCGTCTAGTCCGGTTAGGATACCTGGCTTTCACCCAGGCGACCCGGGTTCAAATCCCGGCAATGGAATATTTTTGTTTTGTATTTTTTCTGTCTTGTTTTTGCTATTTTTTTTCTCTGTCTTGGTTTTTTTATACATTTTTTCTCTCTGTCTTTCTATTCACGTTTATCTTCTTCACATAATCACACATCTTGGCTACACGATATCATACTTCTTTGATGGATGGAGTTTTAACATGACTGTATCGGCTGTGGCACTCTACCTAGTTGGTTATTGCAAACTACTAAAGGAAGGAAACCCTTGTTGTTGTTGTCGTCGTCGTGGTCGTTGTTTTTTGCAAACTAGTAGAGGAGGGAGGAAGGGAGAGGCTGGTTTCGGTGTGGGTGTGCAACATAAACAAGATACATCGTGTACATAGACTTTTCCAGGAGGAAAAATAGCAGTCCATAATATCACATATTCATATATCTCCTAGCCTTTTGGAACCGCGAGATCACAAAAAAACAGTCATAAAATTAAAATTGGACTGTTCAAAAATAATTCACTACTTGTACATATGGTTTTTATATATTCGCTACTAGAGCAATTCCACAAGCCTCTACAAAATTCAATTTCTATATCTCTACTATTTGAGAGACATTCAATTTCAATGAATATACTCTCAGTTTTTTTTTCTTTATACACAAATAGCTTATTACTAAAAATTTTCTTGTACCAAAGAATGCATATAAAACTATCATATATTGTATTTAGAGTGCAATGTAGTAGTCTAAATCGACTCATGCAAATAAAAAAAATCAAAGCAACAATGCACAGAGGACGCACGGACTGCCTTTCTCGTTCCTTTAAGATCGGTCTTCTCCAAAGGTTCAATTCATGGGACTGCCAGGTCGGACAATGATTTGCTTTTTTTTATCACTTGAGCTAGGACACAGGAAGGGATAGGGTTGGAAGAGGGAGAGCGTGTTGGGCCATCTCATTGTTGGACTGTTGGGCTAGCATTTGTGCTGTACGCCGATGCGGACACACTTCTTCGCTTGCTTCTCAATGACCAAAGCCGAAATTGAAAACCAAAAAACCGACATTTTGGTTCGGTTCGACTTGGTTTTTGATTTCCGGTTTAAAAGTGCCCAACCCTAGTCATCATAAGTTGGGGTTCTTAGTTACAATGTCACAAGTAGTTCTTTTAGGGCTCACAAGTACTTAGAGTTTTGCAAATTTAACTCATGGTTTTTGCCTGGTCAAGCAACGGTTCTATTTAGCTGGTTCCTAAGCATGGGGGTGATATAGTAAAAGTAAAATGTACAATATTACTATGATTCGTGATATGTTCGTGAACGCACAAACCATTATAATTTGTTGACCAACATAAAAAGATTTATTTAGCTTTCGAATTTAATTGGATCCAATGTACGCTTATGAGCGTCCGTGTCTGTACTGAGTTTCACAAAAATATATTTCTAAGAAATAAATACTTCAATATAAAATCCATCAGAAGTTCAGAACAAAAGACAAAGGTCAAAATTTGATTACAAATTCTCCATCTCGGTAGGACAAGTTCAATACTCTCTCGGTTCAAAACGATAAGTCACTTTGACTTTTTTAATACATCTATTTTATGTATGTAGATATAATAATATGTCTAGTATCAAAATGGATAAAATTCAATCGGAACGGAGGGAGTAGTTCAAACAAAGCACGAATGATCTGGTTTGGACCAATGGGCCTAGACAACTAGTTTCCATGGGCCTTAGTTTCCGTTCCTAGTTTCCAGGCCCAGGCGAAACAGCCCCGGCCCCCGTTCCTAGTTTCACTTCCACCCTGCTGTCTCTTTTTCTTCGGATTCTTCTCCCTTCTGCCGTTCACCCCCCTCTTCTCTCGTGGCGACGACGGCGACAGACGCCGCCGCCCTACGCCAGGTGCCACGGTCCGTCGGTTCCTTCGCCAGCGAAGAGCACCCACCAGGTGTGCCGTATTCCCACCCCTTCTCTTACCTTCCTGTTGTGCGAAAGGGCTCCGAAACCCTAACTTAAGCTATTTGGCTATCTGTATCCGGATCTGATCTAGTTACAGTGTATATGTATATACGTGTTTTATTATTACTACCAATTTCGATTTTTTCTAAATATTATCGCCCAAGTTCTTGGCTGGCTCCGCCCCCTTGTTTGGATTAGCTGGCTGACAATTTGGATCGTTCGTTTGTTCTAGGCGACCCAGTGGTGTTCTGGTGCGGTTTCATTGCGGCAATCTTTGGGTGATTTCCAGCTGGCGGGCAGCGGCCCCCGGTGGCGAAGATGATCCGACTACCGACGTACGCGGCGTTCAGCCTGCTGGCGACGGCGTCCGCGGCGTACTACGCGTTCAGCAGCCGGGAGCAGTTCTACCCGGCGATGGTGTACCTCTCCACCTCCAAGATCTGCTTCGTGCTGCTCCTGAACATGGGCCTCGTCGCCATGTGCGTCGCCTGGCAGCTCGCCAGGCGCCTCTTCCTCGGCTCGCTCCGGGAGGCTGAGGTCGAGCGCCTCAACGAGCAGGCCTGGCGGGAGGTCATCGAGATCCTCTTCGCCGTCACCATCTTCCGGCAGGACTTCTCGGTGTCCTTCCTCGCCATGGTCGCCGCGCTGCTCCTCGTCAAGGCGCTGCACTGGCTCGCGCAGAAGAGGGTCGAGTACATCGAGACCACGCCCTCCGTGCCCTTGCTCTCGCACGTCAGGATCGTCTCCTTCATGGTTTTCCTGCTCACCATCGACTGCCTCTTCCTGTCTAACTCGCTTAGGTCACTCATACAGAAGCGGGAGGCGTCCGTTGCCATCTTCTTCTCCTTTGAGTAAGCTCAATTTTCTTTTCTTTTCTTTAATTTCGCCTCAATGCCTTTTGTGTGTGCGTGGAAATTCTGCACTCTCTGTTTTCATTTTATCACTGTATCAATGTGACACACTACAATAATTTGACCTCTTTCGCAACATTATTAGAGTGGGTGTAGAGATTGATTAGATTGGTCAAACTCTTTGATATGACATTTCCCAAGATAATGGGCAAATATTTGCAAAACGGAGAAGTACTACATATTAGGTCTGTATAACAAGCGAGTGTCTTTTTGTAGTTGCACTGTACCATGCCTGCCACAAAGGTCTTAATTCTTCAGTAGTGTAATCTCTTTCCATTTTGTGTACGGTCCTTTGCAGTTTGCACTGCCCTATACTACATGAATAATGCCAGCTTTGCAGTTATTTTTTTATTTGCTCTTAGAAGGGCAGGCCTAGTGCAGTGGTGAGAGCTGTCTCACTCAGTCACCAGGTCGTGGGTTCGAAGCAGCCTCTCCGCAGATTTTGCGGGGGAAAGGCTTGTCTCGGTTTATCCCTTCCCTAGACCCCACTCATGTGGGAGCCTCCGGCACTGGGTCTGCCCTTTTCTTATATATGCTAAGCCATGAATATATCTACTTTCACTACCTCAACAGTCTCAAGCTTGCTAATCAGTTCATCTATATGCTCTTGTTGCTTATTACGAGATGTTAGTCTACAAGCTTGTCTAGTTATGTCTGTTTAGGTTTGAGCAATACTCAAGTGTCTGCAAAGTATTAGGTCCATTTAGCATGAAACTCTCAGCTATACTTCTAATTATTTGCTTCTTGCTTCCAAGGCAAGGGTTATGCCTTACAGGCTAGGTAATAACCCCATATTTCTTATTTCTAAATTCATTGCAATTTTTTTATTGATGTATCATTTTAAGATCCAAAATACGCAATAATAGCTAACAAGTATAAATCATGACTAGCAACATCCACAGTATCAACATTCGTGAAGTATATATTCTATGTCAGTGACATGCTAATGGAAGGCCAATGGGAGAGAAAGGCAGTGTATACATTTTACTTGGAGCTCATCAGTGACCTTGTGCACCTGTCCTTATACATGCTCTTCTTCATAGCTATCTTCCTGTAAGTTCTCTTATTATGGTACTCTGATACTATAATGTAAACTATGGTTGTTGATTCATTATACTGATATCAGAAACTATGGTGTCCCGCTGCACCTGATTCGTGAGCTATATGAGACCTTCCGCAACTTCAGAATTCGCATTGCAGATTATGTACGCTACAGAAAGATCACTTCCAACATGAATGAACGCTTTCCAGATGCTACAACAGAAGAGCTCGATGTGTAAGTTTTATATTGTAACTTTGGCGATTCAGTTGACTCGACTATAAAATTTGTTGTCATTTGAATTTTATTGTATTCAGGAGCGATGCTACATGTATTATTTGCCGTGAGGAGATGACTACAGCAAAGAAACTGCTCTGCGGGCATCTGTTCCATGTGCATTGTCTAAGGTCTTGGTTAGAGCGCCAGCACACTTGCCCTACATGCAGAGCTCCAATCATTCCCGCAGATAATGGACGTGCTGCATCAGCGCGACAACATGGAGCTCAAGCCGGAGTTCAGCCTGGTGAGTTTCCTTTTCTTGATCTGATCTTATTTCCCCCTCACATATTCTGATTTGAGTCTTCATTGGTATCATAGAGGACTGCACTCTGTGGTCAGTCTATATTTGTGATTTCTGTTTTGATGTGAGATCCATCCTCAGAAGGAGCACCAGGTGAGAACATGAGCAGGCGCCAAGCAAAACTTGAAGCTGCTGCAGCGGCAGCTTCTTTATATGGAAGATCTTTTGTTTATCCTCCAGCAAACACCCTAAACAGGTATGTTTCTGCAACTGTCTAAAGTCTAATCACGAAGTTTTTCATCTTGCCAAACTGGGTGGTTAACCATGCTTGTCTACTTTTCAGTACTTTGTATTCACTATAATTTAATTATTACTATATTTATAGCATAATAAAATGTATGGGTGTTATGATATAAAGCATAAAATACTAATACGTATGTTGTATTCAACCAACAGGTCTGGTCCTCTGCTGTCTACATCAAGCACACCACAATCTGAAGCAAGTAGCTCCAATCAGTCACAAAAAGACCAAGAAATGCAGTTCCGAAACAGCAACGATGGTTTAGTGCCTCTGCCTTTTAATGCAAATGGTGCTGTTGGTTCAGGAACAAGCACAAGGGATCTTGAAAATTCACTGCAGAAGGCACAAGAAAACTTTATTAAAAGCCAGATTGAGGTAAGAAAGAATCTTTATCCCAAAAGTACTCGGCTCACATCCTTCCATGCTACTTTATGATGTGATCAACAAGCGCTGCATACAAGCTATAATGAGCTAGATAGGTCTACAATGACTGCTTGAAAGTTGCAATATCATAGATATTTCTGTTGCAAGCTCATCTTTAGCTGCAATCGTGCAAAGCTGCATACTCTGTGACCTTCATATGTACTGATGACTTGTCACGATGACTTGTGTGACATCCGACATGGATGGATAGCTTCTGAATCACACAATTGATTATTCGACTCAACTTGCATCTATCTAATGATTCATTCATTGCATGATCACACACGAAAATGAATTTGTTGTGCTAGGTATCTGTGTGATGTTTTTAATACATTCGGATTATGTTAACGAAAGTTAACAGTTTGGAGATGTTACAGTCTGCTTGTCATTGAGTACTGCTGTAAATATGCAAATATGCCATCCATTGCATGCAATCTATGATCTACATTTTACTGTAGGCTGCAAGTTCATGAGCTTTGAACAGTTACACAATCTGACTTGTTTTCTCTCAAGTCGTGAATGCTTTTCTTGTATAGCACTCAGTAACTAGATTGGACCTGCCTGTTGCATTTGTGCACGTACGGCAATTATTGGGCGACTTGTTGTTTCACCTTTAGTTTATAATGACATGCTTAACATAATGCATAGATTTCTTTCATTGATATATCAATAATATCCAACAACCCTGATAAGCTGTACATCTTCTATCCAGATGTTACAAATCCAACTGCAAATGGTGCAGTGTGGCGCCGCTGCGTCGCCCAGTAACAATGGGAATGCTGAGCACACAAAGAATGACTGAATCTGTAAACAGGCACTCCTGCGTCACGGAGTAATCATGAGAATGCTGAGCACACACAGCTGAATCTGTAAATAGGCGGAGATGAGGATGGGGAAACTGTTACATGATGCCTTGCCTTGAATTTGGTAGGCTTGTTAATTTATGCTTCCCTGTTAGTGCCTTATCGCCAACACCAGACGTTTCTTCTATGTCGTGTGGTGGTTTCTGTAGTTTGGGTACATCAAGCCTATATAACCTTTTGATGGGAGAACAATGGCTGGTTTAATCATGAGATTACACAAAATTCTTCTACCGAGGGAAAATAGAAATGACTTTTTTTCTTGCCTATCCATGATATCAGGAAAGTCTGTAGATTTTATGTTTACTGAAGTCAAATAGAACATTTGGCTGGTGGTTGGATGTTGAACACAGTGGAAATTTCGGTTGTATCCGTGATCAGGGAGTTTTTTTAAAATAAAAGAAATAAAGAAAACTGTATATTCATATAAAGTTTATCTGTGTGTTGATGCTGTAAATACAGGTTGCTAAATTTGCTTGAAAGGTTTAGTTCCGCTGCTTTCCCCGAATTTGATGTGTTGGGAGGCGTTGACAAATATTCCACTACCTTCCTGTTCCTGGTGTCCCTGGATCTGGTTGAAACATAAGACTACAAGTTGGTTTCCGTGGGCCGTGGCGTTGGATCGCCGGCCCAATCGACCGTGGAAGACGAGTGTGCAGCAGGGCAGAGCCGGCGAGGTCCTTGAAACCGTTTGATTGCATTTCGTGATAATTCTTGGCAGCTGGAACTGGTAGTAGCTCGAGTCTTGATTGATTGACTCGTGAATTCATCGACGATTCTTGTCCAAACTGTCCGTATAGGAATTTTGTCTACTAGTGAGATTTTTATTGATTGGCTCGTGAATTCATCGATGATGCTTGTCCGTACAGTCCGTATAGGAATTTTGAGTATAAATTTTTCCCAATCATGTTTACACCTCAACTTTTGAGAGGAAAGTCTTCTAATCGTATAGTATTATTGTAGATCATAGATTTATATCGTTTCAAAAAAAATTTAAAGTACATTTTTTATAAGAGCCAATGTCATTTTGCGACTGCGCGATCCTGGCTAGACTTAGTCTAACTTTGCCCGGTCCATGCCACCTAACATCATACTGTCAATGTCTCCAAGGCGAAAGCGCTCATGGCCTCACCCGCATCACCAACAATACGGTGATTGACACGGCCAAAGAGAACTCTAACCACGTACGTGTCATTAGATGTACGGTGAGCGACACGTCGAAGACAAAAATCCTCATGGAAGACAAAATCCTCATGGTATCCGCCTGTGCCACCAAATAGCATGGCAGCCGACACACCCAAAGCCTCATCCACAAGGGCAGATCAAATGGTGAGGCGGGAAGGGGGGCTCAAGGCCATTGGCGGACCTAGTGGGTGGTCAGGGTGGTCCATCGACCACCCTGTGGGCCCCCCGTCAACCATACACAATACAAATAAAAAATTTTAAAAAAAGCAAGCCATCTGGCGTCCGGTGCCCTTCGTATTCGCAACTGACGCGGTCACGCGGAGCGGATTCCCTCCGTCTTGGCGTGCGGTTGGGCCGCCTGACTCCAAATCGATCAAGGCGGAGTTGGATATAGCGTCGCTCGGATCGCCGTCGATCCTGTCGCCCCATCGAGTCTGGACTGCCGCCATCGGCGCATCGGCATCGCCCGTTGCCGCTGGCACGAGCCCTAGATTGCCGCCATCACCTGCAGGACTGATCGCCAGTCCTTCCTCAGTTCCTCGGGTGATACTCCCCGTCCATCCCCGTCCTTCCTCAGTTCCAGGTTTCTTCCGATCGTTAGTTTTGCTAATTGGCGAGTGTTTTTTCTAGAACTCTTGAGTCTTGAATTATGAAAAGAAACAGAGACATTCGATCCCTTTTTCAGAAAGCAACAAAGAAGGCGGCTGCTATTTGTAACACCCCGGTGTTATGCCTACATTTAGGCACTGCAAATCATGCATATCATGCATCACCAAGCATCCTAATCATACATGCATAATCTTGCCTATAATAACTGAAACATTACTTGAAACATCTGAAACATGTTTGTGAAACGAAAAATGATGCATACACTTATTAGAGTTGTTTTGCTCGATTCTTGCTTGCTAGGTTAGTAGAACATGTTTGGCTGCTATTGTAAATCATCTAGCAATGTTTAGTTCAATTTTTGGAGCAATGTTTGTATTCCAATTTAATTCAAAATTGGCTTCAAAAATAAATTCCAAAAATTAGGGTTTTGAGCTAAGCGTGGACTTTGATCTTCCAATTCAAAATCTAGAAAGAATTTGGTTTGTGGTCCTAAAAGCAAAGTTGTAGAGAATTAAATTCTAAGCAACTTTCATTTTGGTACATTTTCAAAAGAGGTCATCTTCTTACTCAAAATAAGATTTGAAAGCTGGCTTTTAAAAAATTCTTGAAAATATAAATGAAAAAGAGTTTTTTTATTTTCATGGCGCAGCCTCGCCGCTCGGCATTGACCCATAAGCCGGCCACAAAGCCCCCTCGCACCAGACCCCTGTTTGCTTCTGCTTCAGCGCTTCGCCTTGGCCCAATGCCGCCTCATGCCAGGCCAGGCCACGGCGCCCCGCTTCGCCCGCGCTCATGCGCGCGCTGCGCCCACGCAGCCGCGAAGCCGATCGCCAGCGTGGCGCCACCCGTCGCTGAAAGCTCGATCCCATGACCCACGAGCCACAGGCTTCAGACCTTCTTGGCCGAGTCTTGAGCACCCTGCTACGCCCACCGCATTCAAATTCGCCCACTCCCACCGCTGCCTGCCCTCTCGCCTCTCACGCGCGCCCGCCATCGCCACCACCGTGCATGCCGCGCCTTGCCGGGCTTTCTTTCGCCCGCCCAGCCACCTCGGCTTCGCCGGTGACAACTCCGTCTAGCCTCTGACTCCGCCGTCACACCTCGCGCACCCGTGCTCTCGCTTCTTTGCGGTGGTAAGCATCCCGTTCTTGGGAATTGCTCGCCCGAGCACGGCGAAGCTTCATTGGTGAGCTCGCTCCCGTGGACTCCCCTCCCAGCTCCTCTTCCTACTCAGATTGCGCCAAGACAAGCACCTGACGGCGACGTTGAGTCTCCGGCGCCTCCTTGCACCTCGCCGTGGCGGAGATGCTCCACCGGCGACTAGCCAGCGCCGCCCGCTCCGCCATTACCGTCATTGAGCTTTTTCCCTGCACCGCCCTCCTATTCACCTCTATCCGAAGCAGCGGTTTGGCATGGGGAGCACGTTGGTGCCCTCCGTTTACGCCGGGGACCTCGCCGTCGTGATTTTTCATTGCCTGCATGCCGTCGTCCCTCTCAGTCCCTATTTTTTCTCGCTGGCATGCGGGCCTGGTTTGTCGACCGCCCATTCTTCTTGAGGGGCGGAGATGGGCTGCGTCGTTCTGGGCGTGTCTTGGCCTAAGATCGTGGGCCGCCGAAGCCGTTCGGGCTGGCCCAGTAACGTTTAAGTGATTTGATTTCCATTTATTCTTTATTATTTGAAATCTGAAATGGTTTGAAAAATATTTGGATACTCAAACTTGCTCCAAATTTGTTGAAACAAATTTTGCTAGGTTCCTTATCATCAGATCTACTTGGGAAAAATAGTGCATGTCATTTTTGAGATACTTTTCTATAGGATTTTATTTAATCTTGAATATTGCTGATAACTTGAAAAATATGTAGAAAAATATATAGGCTTCAGAAAAATATGATTCCAAGTTTGTTAATCTTCTTATTTCATGTACTTCCTAGGAAAAATATGTTTCATGCATGTGCTGTGGGAAAAATTTGAGGTGTAGTTCAAGTTCCTTTAATGGCTGATTTTGTATATTTTTGCTAGAGCACAAATTTTGTATAAAACATGCATGTGACAATTTTTGTACAGTCATTATATACCATGAAGAACCTAGGAAAAATATTAATTCTGTTGTTTGACACTTTTCATAGTACAAAGTAATTTCATGCTCATTTTAGGCTATAGCTTGTCATTTTTGTGTAGGATAGTTTACTTATCCAAATGCCATGAAATTTTATGGTAGTCTGTTTAGGGTAGTAGTATGCTACTGTAATTTTCTCAGATTTTTAGGAGCATCAGAAATTTAGGTTGCTATTCAAACCTATTATTAATTAGGGTTTAAGCAAGTGTTGCCTTAAGTGTGATTAAGAAATTAGTAAAGCTTTGGTGTATCTTTGAAGCATTTAATAACATATGTTGACTTAACATATTGGTAGTAGAAGAAAATGCAGTAGATGACATGTGCTTGTAGCATAGTTTCTTGGATGATGTTGTCTACCTTGCCTTTCAACATATTCATTGCATTCATCTCCTTGATGCACCGATTGCATAGGCACTTACACGCATTGCATCATACTGAGGATCGCAAACCGAGAACCCAGTCGTCATTCCCGAGGAAGCGATTCGAAGTGCGGCCGCATGAGAAGTGCCGAAGCCAAGCGAGGAGGGCGTTGAAGAACTTCCGGAGTGCCCCGATCACCGTCAAAGCTCCTTCGAGAGAGGCAAGCCCGGAGCATCTTTCTCCGGTTTGCAATGATTTCGTTAAATGCTTTACTTTAAATTGATGCATTACGTTCAGGAGTTGTTTGCAACCGTTCTTTGCATTATACCTTGTTTACCTTTGTTATACTATATCCTTGTTACCACGGTATCCATGATCGAGTCAATGCTTAGGTGGCTTAGACCGGTAGAAGTCGGGTGATTTCTGTCACTGCGAGCTATAGGTGGTTACTGGATCTGTTTGGATGGCTATGAAGTCATGGTATAACTAAGTGTTAAATGAAGTTGAGACCGAGGCGGAGACTTGCGGGGTTTTTGGTGTGTAGTGTTTCCGTCGTGTCGATTAAGGACCGACCGTTGTTGGGCCTCGAGTCATGTTGAACGCATGCCTTACATTTAGTGGCGGATAAAGTACCTTCCGACCCATAAACCGGGAGATTTTTCGGGCCGAGTAGATTGCCATGGCCTTGCCTTGTGCGGCGGTGTGGTAGGACACGAGGCGGGATGATAAGACCAAAGTGCGATCGGTCGGCCCCGGTACATGTGGTTCTGGCAAACTCGAGATATACGGAAAGTTGACTCGGTGATCAATATCTCACTTTAGCGGGTGAGTGAGATTTGTGTAAGGAATAAATCACCGGTGGTTAGGAATCGATTCGAATCGCCATCGCTCTGGATAGTGAGCACTTGACTTGAGTGACTTCATCGTAGTAAATGTTTATGGAACACTTGGGCGAGTTATAGTGAATATGACAAATTATGGAAGTTGTTTAATGATCAGTGGTTATCATTAATTGCTTAATCACATGTTTACTTTAGTATAGGTGCAAATCTAGTCGACAGGTTAATAATAATTAACTTGACAATAATGCTTTTAGAAAGGTTCTTGAAATGCTAAAAATGCTTCTTTCGCAAATGAGTCAGCTACCCTACTATAATGCCTGCATAATCCTTGGTGTCATTTATTTTCGGTTATGTCGGGTAAGTCTGGCTGAGTACATTCTCGTACTCAGGGTTTTATTCCCACTTGTTGCAGATGGGCAGATGTACTATGGCTATTGTATCAACTGCCTCTATCCTGCGATGGGTGATGCTTAGGACCATGGGCATGGTCATTCCTTACGTCTCATCTAATGCTTTTGTTGGAGATGATCATCAGCTGGCACTATATTTGAACTCCGTGTGAGTGTGTGTGGTTTTAAACAAATGACTTCCGCTACTTTTTATTCGAACTTGTTTTGTAATAACTTTTATTTAAACTCGATGTATACATTATGGAAACTTTTATGTAATATGTGATTGGTGACCGCTAAACTTATTACGATCATTTGGGACACGAGTTGGTTTGAAATCCTTCGTGATTTCACGGACTACTACCGGGTTATCTGGGCTTAAGTTTGCTCAATAAATGCGCTCTCGGTGGATGATTTTCTTACTTAATTTCGTATAATTGGTCGGATTACATATACGGTGGCATCGAGCATGGTTTAGCGTGTTATTGTTCACAAGTGTATTTAAAACAAAAGGCATTTGGAAAAGCGTGAATTTCAAAATCTAAAGTGTGCGGTTGATCATATTCCTTATGCCCGATTAAGGACTTTAGGTGGCTTAATTAAATCTTGACTTGGGGTTCTTGCATCATATTTACATTTCGTCGCTCATACGGCGTGCTATTGTATGAGTGCCACTTGTTTGAGTGGTAATGAATGGATCATTTGCCTCTACGCCTCGGTAAGTGTGAGTTGTGAGAGCATGATCGGATACACCGCCGATCTAGGGTGAATGCTTATATGATCTTTGGAGTAATTACATGTTCTACGCATGTTTTACAAAGGTATCTCATGTATGGGTCTTCCGTGCGTGGAGGCGATGCCGTCAATAGGACGATGGTTCGGGTAGTTACTACCGTTGTACACGATGTCTGGGATTCGTGTAGGCGTGTAGATAAAACTTCTTTGCTTTTATGCATTCATTGGGAATTGGGCTGAAATGAATCTTACGCGGTACATAACAACGCTTATCGTGTAGAACGTATTAGCTACGTATTGAGAGATCGTGGTATGCCACGAATTAAATCGTTAGAAATTATTTATTCCTAAGTTTGTGAGAACGTCACACGCATTACATACATCATGTTACTTGTGCATCTCATTCATCTCATGCATTCCTCCTTATAAATTGATTATCTCATTTTGATAAAAGACGTATCACCAAAAGTATGTTTCCCAAGTAATAAGAGAACTTTTTGCTCTGAGATGGCCCATTGCAAGCAGACCGCTTGCGTAAGTCCACGGAGGAAGAGCACCCGACGCCCGTTGGCCCTGAGGGAGCACCGCACCACGGACACCTTCTTGAGCGAGTTTGGCATGCCAACTTTGCTTTGGAGAGTGCTCCATGATGTGGGGTACCCAGAGGGTCAAGAGCGGTGTACTCTTGGAATGAGAGCCGATTGGCGGATGATGGACTTGCGGTGGTGGAGATCACGGTTTCCTGCTCTCGGTGATGCTCCAGTTGGGATGGTTGGCATTTGGAGTTTGAGGGTCGTACTCACTCGGTGAGAGGTGCAGAGGGAGCGACCTTCCGTGTCATCGGGGACATTATGAGCAGATTTCCCGGTGAGCTTGCTGCAGCTCTAGGTGGTACTTTTCCTAGGGATGATCCTCGCGATGCCATTTGGGTTCACCTCGGGGAAGTGCATTGGTCGAGAGGTCGGTGAGGGACAAAGCTAGTGACAACCGGGCAATGAGTGCTATGTTCGCCGCCATCGAGGCGTATGAGGGTCTCGGCGTACCCTCTTGGACTTTGGACCGGCTTGCGTAGTGAGGATAAGCTCAAAGGAAGAAAGGAAGAAGAGACAGCACGAGCTATAGCTAGCTTGCAGGAGCGGTTGGGCGATATGAACTTACAAATGAGATCGAGCGGTTGAGAGAGGTGATAGAGCTATGCGGCGAGTGCATACGTTGACTCAAGCCAACAACAATGCGGACCGCATGATTGGACAATTGGTTGAGGAGAGGAATGAAGCACGGGAACGCAAGAAACCTTCTCTACCGAGAGAGAGTCGATGAGTTAGAGGAATACAACGGCAACCCGCACGAGGAGTTTCACGCGCTCTACAATGGGGTTGGCCCATATGCTCCGAGCAAGCGCTTGTTGGCATGGACATCGACGACGACGACAACCGAGCGAGCACTGTAGTTTCACACGGAGGCGATGGTGATGTCTCCGATCCCGACGATGGCCCCGAGGAATAGGCTAGTTGCCTTGCGCTAGTATCTAGGTCTGTCGCGAAGACCTTTCTTTTGTTGGCATGTAACCTATCGTATGTTGTTTTGAACGTATGAGACTTGGCATGTGGTTGGAACTTGATTTTCGAATCGATATCTGACGCATAAAAAGTCCGATGTATATATATCTTGGCAATGTGATTGTATGGATGCGATGTTTGCCATTGAAGTAATTCGATTCGGTGTTGTTGTCTTAATTGGGATGAGATTGTTGTGCCTCTGTTTTATTGCATGAATTTATTCTCTCCGGTAAAATCGACGGCATAATTTTTCTTCACTCGCAATCATTACGACTTCACTCAATCGTTACTTATTCTTTGAAATATGCGGATGACAAACACTTTCGCCGAACCACGTATGAAGCCGCTGAGACCGGTGCTAATGGTGCGGGGACCGGTGGTGGTGGTGATGGTGGGAACCACGGCAACAACAATGAACCTCCCCATGAACCACATTTGCCACCTCCTCCCCCGTTTACCCCCGAGATGTTTCTCAGTACGGCTGCTCGGGAGTCGCAACGCGGAACAATCGAGAAGAACATGGAGGATTTTTACGCGCACCATAGCCAACAACGTTCAACGTGGTAACAATCAAGGTGGTGGCATGGGAGTGAACCAATATAGCGACTTCAAGGATTTCATGGACACCGGGCCACCCGTATTCAAGGAAGCCCAGAGCCACTTGATCTTTGAGGAATGGATCAACACAATGGAAGATAAATTCCGTGTGTTGAGGATGGTGAGGTTCGAAAGCGGAGTATCTTGCACTTCAATTGCGGGGACCCGGCGGGAATGTGGTGGAAGCACCATCGCACCACCTTCCCTCCAAATGCTCGATTTCTTGGAGAGAGTTTCTTTGAGGCTTTTCGTGGAGTCTATATTCCACGGGGTGACCGAAATGAAGTTGGGAGAGTTTACGGCGTTGAACCGGGGCACCAAAACCGTGGACTTAATACACGCATGCTTTCAACAACTTGTGTCGCTATGCTCGACATGGTTGACACGGATGCTAAAAAGGATAGCCGATTTTAAAGAGGGTCTAAATCCAAAATGATGAAGCATGTCGGTACCAACAACCGTGTCGATTCAATGACTTCATCGGCGATTATGCTCAAGCGGAGGAGAAGAATAACGCCATGATCGCTGACCAAGACACGCAAGAGAGCCTTTGAAGGTGGGCCGTCTCAAGCTAGAACACCTATGGGAGGTCGTCCTCCATATCGCCCATCGGCACTGGCGCTAGATTGAGCCACCTCGGCCAAGAAGTCGAAATTTCCGTGGACCTCAAAAGCCGTACAAGATGGCGATCAAATTTAACAAAGCGGCCAAGAATGCGGTACAAAGCGATTCAAGGGGCTGTGGATCTCTAGGGACAAGAAGAGAGAGGACCTGCTATAACTGTGATCAACCCGGTCATTTCTCGAGGTTTTGTCCGTACCACGCCCAAGAAGAAGCGGCAGACTTATAATGCTAGAGTGCACAGTACAACGGTGGATGAAATTCCGGAGGAGAGCCCGTCCTCCTTCTTGGGTAAGTTTCATCAGCGAAAAACCTGCGGTTGTTCTATTTGATTCGGATCATCGCATTCTTTTATGAGTCAAGCATTTGCACGAAACATGGACAACTATGCACGCAGAATTGGGGTATGGGTACCGTATAAGTTCATAGGGTGATGTTTTGACTAACCGGATGGTTCGAGGGCAACCCTTGAATTAGTTAGCGAAAGTTCCGAGTGAACTTGATAGTTATGCTGGGTTAGTCTTGGATGTCATTATAGGGATGAATTGGATGAAAGATTGGGGGCGGTCATAGAATCTTTGGAAGTCGAGTACTTACCCTTAAGGATCCCTGGGTGAGGGTACTTTCCAAGTACCATTGCCTCGGAGAATGCAGACCTTATAAGTGTTACATGTGCTACTGGCGATCATTCCTATTCATCGATTCCGGTAGTGTGTGAATTTCCGGATGTATTCCCGGATGAGTTACGGTCTTCCGCCGAGATAGGGAGATTGAGTTTGGAATTGAGCTAGTACCGGAACAGCTCCGATTTCAAGGAGACCATATCGGATGCCTCCGGATGAGTTAGTTGAGCTAAAGAAGCAATTAGAAGATTTGTCAAAAAGGGGTTTATTCGGCCAAGCAAGTGCGAGTGGGGATGTCCCGCTTTGTTTGTGAAAAAAGAAGAAAGAGGGCACGTTGAGAATGTGCGTAGATTCTGAGCCACTCAATCTTTGTGACCGTCAAGAATAAGTATCCCTTGCCTCATATTGATGTTACATTTGACCAATTATCCAAGGCCAAGGTGTTCTCAAAAATAGATTTGAGATCCGGATATCATCAGATTAAGATTAGGCCACAGGATATACCGAAAAACCGCATTTTCCACCGGATCACGGGTTGTATGAGTATCTTGTCATGTCTTTTGGCTTGACAAATGCTCCTGCATATTTTATGTTCTTGATGAATACAGTTTTCATGCCGAATTGGATAAGTTTGTGGTAGTATTCATCGATGACATTACGGTGTACTCGAGAATGAGAAAGATCATGAAGAGCATCGAGAACCGTCTTGACCGGACTTAGAGATCATCAAGCTGTATGCTAAGTTTAGCAAATGCGAATTCGGTTGAAGGAAGTTCCTTTCCTTGGTCACATTACATCGAGGAGAATGGAGTTTGATCGATCCAAGTAAGGTGCAAGAAGTTATGAATTGAAAGCACCGACCTCGGTTCACGAGATTAGAAGTTTCTTAGGACTAGCGGGTTATTACCCGCCGCTTTATACCAGATTTCTCGAAGATCGCCAAACCGATGACAAGCCTCCTCTGAAGGATCATAAATTTGTGTGGACAGAAGAGTGTGAAGCGACTTTCCACACTTTGCGAGCTATTAACCACTCGCTCTGTTCTAGCCCAACCGGACATCGAGAAACCATTTGATGTGTTTTGCGACGCATCAAAGACCTGGATTAGGATGTGTTCTCATGCAAGAAAGGAGAGTCATTGCTTATGCATCACGTCAATTGAGGAAGCACGAGGTCAACTATCCAACACATGATCTTGAACTTCTTTGCGGTTGTGCACGCCCTAAAAATTTGGAGACATTATCTTCCGGGTAATGTGCAATATTTTCACGGATCACAAGAGTCTTAAGTATATCTTTACCCAACCGAGCTAAACATGAGACAAGCGTAGATGGTTGGAATTGATCAAGGATTATAACTTGAATGTGCAATATCATCCTGGTAAAGCCAATGTAGTGGCGAGATGCTTTGAGCGAGAAAGTCACATTACTTGAATGTGCAGCCATTACTTGAAGATGGGTTCGATCTAATGCATCCTGGCGTGTGTTACATAGTATTGATTAGTTGCTCGTTGGAGAGTAAGATAATAGAAGGTCGGAAAACCCGACAAGGGATATTCCACATCAAAGAAAAAATAAAAGAAAAGCCGTCTCAACACTTTAAAATAGATGAGCAGGCGTGTTGTGGTTTGACAACCGTCTTGTGGTTCCCAAGGATCGAGAGCTTAGAAATAAACTCATGGATGAAGCTCACCTTTCTAAGCTATCTATCCATCCCGGAAGTAGTAAGATGTATCAAGAACTAAGATCTCATTATTGGTGGACCAAAATGAAGAAAGAAATTACAGCATATGTTGTCGGATGTGACACATGTTGTCGAAAGTGAAAGCAATTCACATGAAACACGCGGTATGTTGCAACCCTTATCAATCCCGAGTTGGAAGTGGGGACGATATCAATTATGGATTTTATCGGCGGGTTTGCCCACTACTCAAAAAAAGGACATGATTCGATTTGGGTAATTGTTGATCGTCTTACCAAGACCGCTCATTTCCTACTGTCAAAACCACTTATCGACCACCTCAATATGCCGAGAAGTATATCGCATGAAATTGTGAGGTTGCATGGTATACCAAAGACCATAATATCGATAGAGGCTCACAGTTCACGGCTCATTTTGGGAACATTTACACAAAGGCTTAGGAACTAGTTTGATTCGCGATGATCGCTTATCATCCTCGACGATGATGGTCGGTGAGCGAGTAAATGCTTTGTTTTGGAGGATATGTTGAGAGCACGTGTATTGTCTTCCAAGGGATCATGGGAGTCATGGTTACCGTTAGCTGAGTTTTCTTTATAATAATAGTTATCAAGAAAGCATCAAGATGGCCCCATTGAAGCTTTATATGGCAGAAAATGTAGAACACCATTGAATTGGGTCGAACACGGAGATAGAAGATATTATGGCATTGACTTTGTAGAAGAAGCGAGAAGAAAGTTCATATTATTGAGCAAAATATGAAAGCGGCCCAATCACGTCGTAAAAGCTATGCGAGACAAAGAAGGAGACCCCTTAGTTTTGAAGTTGGTGACTATGTTTATCTGAAAGTCACGCCAATGAAGAAGAAAAGGTTTGGAGTCGAAGAAAGCTTGCCGCGAGATTCGTAGAGGACCATACAAGATCTTGGAACAAAGAGGTCCGGTAGCCTACAAGTTAGAGTTACACGAGACAATGAGTCTGATTTCCCGGTTTTCCATGTATCACATCTCAAGAAATGTTTGCGTGTGTTAGGAGGAAAGAATAGAACCTCGAGGTATTCAACTCAAATCAGATTTGGTGTATCGTGAACAACCGATCAAGGGTGTTAGACACTAAGGAACGTGCTACTCGGAATAGTGTGGTGAAAACATACAAGATACTGAGTGGGATCATCATGATGAGGGAGATGCAACTTGGGAAGCAGGAGAGTATCTACAAAAAGCTTATGAAGATTTTTATAACAAATGGTTCAGTAACCCAAATCTCGGGGACGAGATTTTTATAAGGGGAGGCTGTAACACCCGGTGTTATGCCTACATTTAGGCACTTTGCAAATCATGCATATCATGCATCACCAAGCATCCTAATCATACATGCATAATCTTGCCTATAATAAGCTGAAACATTACTTGAAACATCTGAAACATGTTTGTGAAAGCGTAAATGATGCATACACTTATTAGAGTTGTTTTGCTCGATTCTTGCTTGCTAGGTTAGTAGAACATGTTTGGCTGCTATTGTAAATCATCTAGCAATGTTTAGTTCAATTTTTGGAGCAATGTTTGTATTCAATTTAATTCAAAATTCGGCTTCAAAAATAAATTCCAAAAATTAGGGTTTTGAGCTAAACGTGGACTTTGATCTTCCAATTCAAAATCTAGAAAGAATTTGGCTGTGGTCCTAAAAGCAAAGTTGTAGAGAATTAAATTCTAAGCAACTTTCATTTTGGTACATTTTCAAAAGAGGTCATCTTCTTACTCAAAATAAGATTTGAAAGCTGCTTTTAAAAAATTCTTGAAAATATAAATGAAAAAGAGTTTTTACATTTTGGCAGACGCCGCCTGCTTTGCTTGCCCACCCATAAGCTTGCCCAGCAAAGCCCCCTCACGCGCACCGCTTGCTTCTGCCTTCGCCTTCCGCGCTTGGCATAGCCCGCCAATGACTGCCAGGCCCACGCGCGCCTTCCGCCGCTTCGCCACTTTTCGCGCTATGCCCAGCACGCCGTGAGAAGCCGATCGCCGCGGCGCCACCGTCGCCGAGCTCCTGACCCATGACCACGAGCCACGAGGCTTCCCAGCTTCTTGGCCGAAGTCTTAAACACCCAGCGCCCACCGCATTCAGCGTTCGCCCACTCCCGGCCTGGCTTGCGCCTCTCTCGCCTCTCACATCACCGCGCCCGCCATCGCCACTGCGTGCGTGCCGCGCCTTGCCGGGCTTCGCTTCGCCCAGCCACCTCGGCTTCGCCGGTGACAACTCCGTCTAGCCTACAGCTCCGCCGTCACCTCGCGCACCCGTGCTCTCGCTTCTTTGCGTTGGTAAGCATCCCGTTCTTGGGAATTGCTTTCGCCCGAACGCGGCCGAAGCTTCATTGGTGAGCTCCGCTCCGTGGACTCCCCCCCGGCTCCTCTTCCTACTCATGCTTGGCGGCACAAGCACAAGCACTGCAGACGGCGACGTTGAGTCTCCCGGCGCCTCCTTGCAACCGCTGGTGGCGGAGATGCTCCACCGGCGACTAAGCGCGCCGCTGCCGCCCGCCATTCCGTCATTGAGCTTTTTCGCACCGCCCTCCCTATTCACCTCTATCCGACGCGCGGTTTGGCATGGGGAGCACGTTGGTGCCCTCCGTTCGCGCGGGGACCTCGCCATCGTCGTGAGTTTCAGTTCTTGCCGCCGTCCCCTCTCTCCGTCCCTGTTTTCTCTCACGGCATGCGGGCCCCCGTTTGTCGGCCGCCGCTTCTTGAGGGACTGGGAGATGGGCTGCGTCGTTCTGGGCCGTGTGTGCGCAAGCGATCGTGGGCCATGAAGCCGTTCGGGCTGGCCCGATAACGTTTAAGTGATTTGATTTCCATTTATTCTTTATTATTTGAAATCTGAAATGGTTTGAAAAATATTTGGATACTCAAACTTGCTCCAAATTTGTTGAAACAAATTTTGCTAGGTTCCTTATCATCAGATCTACTTGGGAAAAATAGTGCATGTCATTTTTGAGATACTTTTCTATAGGATTTTATTTAATCTTGAATATTGCTGATAACTTGAAAAATATGTAGAAAAAAATATATAGGCTTCAGAAAAATATGATTCCAAGTTTGTTAATCTTCTTATTTCATGTACTTCCTAGGAAAAATATGTTTCATGCATGTGCTGTGGGAAAAATTTGAGGTGTAGTTCAAGTTCCTTTAATGGCTGATTTTTGTTATTTTGCTAGAGCACAAATTTTGTATAAAACATGCATGTGACAATTTTTGTACAGTCATTATATACCATGAAGAACCTAGGAAAATATTAATTCTGTTGTTTGACACTTTTCATAGTACAAAGTAATTTCATGCTCATTTTTAGGCTATAGCTTGTCATTTTTGTGTAGGATAGTTTACTTATCCAAATGCCATGAAATTTTTTTATGGTAGTCTGTTTAGGGTAGTAGTATGCTACTGTAATTTTCTCAGATTTTTAGGAGCATCAGAAATTTAGGTTGCTATTCAAACCTATTATTAATTAGGGTTTAAGCAAGTGTTGCCTTAAGTGTGATTAAGAAATTAGTAAAGCTTTGGTGTATCTTTGAAGCATTTAATAACATATGTTGACTTAACATATTGGTAGTAGAAGAAAATGCAGTAGATGACATGTGCTTGTAGCATAGTTTCTTGGATGATGTTGTCTACCTTGCCTTTCAACATATTCATTGCATTCATCTCCTTGATGCACCGATTGCATAGGCACTTACACGCATTGCATCATACTGGGATCGCAAACCGAGAACCCAGTCGTCATTCCCGAGGGAGCGATTCGAGTGTGCAGCCGCAGAAGTGCCGAAGCCAAGACGAGGAGGACGTTGAAGAACTTCCGGAGTGCCCCGATCACCGTCCAGAGCTCCTTCGAGAGAGGCAAGCCCCGAGCATCTTTCTCCCGGTTTGCAATGATTTCGTTAAATGCTTTACTTTAAATTGATGCATTACGTTCAGGAGTTGTTTGCAACCGTTCTTTGCATTATACCTTGTTTACCTTTGTTATACTATATCCTTGTTACCACAGTATCCGCAATGAGTCAATGCTAGGCGGCTTAGACCGGTAGAAGTCGGGTGATTTCTGTCACCGCGAGCTATAGGTGGTTACCGGATCTGTTTGGATGGCTATGAAGTCATGGTATAACTAAGTGTTAAATGAAGTTGAGACCGAGGCGAGGAGACTTGCGGGGTTTTGGACTGTAGTGTTTCCGTGCGTGTCGATTCAGGACCGACCGTTGTTGGGCCTCGAGTCATGTTGAACGCATGCCTTACATTTTATTTGGCGGATAAAGTACCTTCCGACCCATGAAGTGGGAGATTTTTCGGGCCGAGTAGATTGCCCACGCCTTTGTGCGGCTTAGTGTGGTAGGACACGGGCGGGATGATAAGACCAAAGTGCGATCGGTCGGCCCCGGGTACATGTGGTTCTGGCAAACTCGAGATACGGAAAGTTGACTTCGGTGATCAATATCTCACTTTAGCGGGTGAGTGAGATTTGTGTAAGGAATAAATCACCGTTGGTTAGGAATCGATTCGAATCGCCATCGCTCTGGATAGTGAGCACTTGACTTGAGTGACTTCATCGTAGTAAATGTTTATGGAACACTTGGGCGAGTTATAGTGAATATGACAGTATGGAAGTTGTTTAATGATCAGTGGTTATCATTAATTGCTTAATCACATGTTTACTTTAGTATAGGTGCAAATCTAGTCGACAGGTTAATAATAATTAACTTGACAATAATGCTTTTAGAAAGGTTCTTGAAATGCTAAAATGCTTCTTTATAAATGAGTCACTACCCTACTATAATGCCCGCATAATCCTTGGTGTCATTTATTTTGGTTATGTCGGGTAAGTCCGGGTGAGTACATTCTCGTACTCGTGGTTTTATTCCCACTTGTTGCAGATGGGCAGATGTACTATGGCTATTGTATCAACTGCCTCTATCCTGCGATGGGTGATGCTTAGGACCATGGGCATGGTCATTCCTTACGTCTCATCTAATGCTTTTGTTGGAGATGATCATCAGCTGGCACTATATTTGAACTCCGTGTGAGTGTGTGTGGTTTTAAACAAATGACTTCCGCTACTTTTATTCGAACTTGTTTTGTAATAACTTTTATTTAAACTCGATGTATACATTATGGAAACTTTTATGTAATATGTGATTGGTGACCGCTAAACTTATTACGATCATGCCATTTGGGACACGAGTTGGTTTGAAATCCTTCGTGATTTCACGGACTACCACGGGTTATACTGGGCTTAAGTTTGCTCAATAAATGCCGCTTCGGTGGATGATTTTCTTACTTAATTTCGTATAATTGGTCGGTTCTGTTACACTATTGACCCACCTCCGGATGAAAATATTGTGGAAGAGAAGAATCAAGAAGAAGATAGAGTACAAGTTGAAGAAATTGCAGATCATTTGCCCTCGCCCCCGCTAGCATCACCGCCACCGCCCGCGTCAAAGCCGCCGGCGTATGACATCAATCGCCTACCATATGATCTAGGTGAAAGACTGCCCATTGAAGATTATCCTGTTAATGATCAAGATGCAATCCGTATAGCATATATTACTAAAGGTGCTTGCAAACCTTATATACATGATTTTCCATACCGAAACATTGGAGGCGTACCTCGTTGATTTAGTATACAATGGTTGTATAATTATGAGTGGCTTGAATATAGTGTCAAGAAGGATTCTGCATTTTGCTTCATATGCTACTTGTTCAAGAAGGGCAGTGGGTCAAAAACTTTTATTGTTGATGGATGGAATAATTGGAATATAGGAAACACAGCACTTCTCAAACATTCTGGTTCTAGGGCACATAAAGCAGCTCAAGAGAGGTACATTGGTTTTATGAATCCCAAGGTAGCAATTGATTATAACATTGACAAGTGGAGTGAGGAGGAGCTTCGTCTTTTGCATCAAGGATTGGCATTCCGTGGACATGATGAAAGTGAAGAGTCTAGCAACAGAGGCAAGTTCATTGAACTTTTAAAGTTTCTTGCAGGAAATAGTGAAGAAGTGAACAAGTATGTCTTGAACAATGCACCAGGTAATTGCACTTTGACTAGCCCAAAGATACAAAAGCAAATTATTCACTGTTGTGTCATAGGAACTAGAAAGAAAATAATTGAGGAACTTGGTGATGAGCCCTATGCAATTTTAGCTGATGAGTCTAGTGATATATCACATAAAGAACAACTAGCTCTTTGCTTGCGTTATGTTGATAAACTTGGAAGGCCATGTGAGCAGTTTATTGGAGTTGTTCATGTAGATGATACTACATCTTTGTCACTTAAGAAAGCAATTGAAGTTTTACTTGATAGTAATGGATTGAGTATGCAGCAGATTAGAGGTCAAGGTTATGATGGGGCTAGCAATATGAAAGGAGATATTAAAGGGCTCAAAACTTTAATCATGCAAGAATCACCTTCCGCTTATTATATTCATTGCTTTGCACATCAACTCCAACTAGTTCTTGTTACTGTTGCCAAAGAAAATACTGATTGCAAGACTTTTTTTGATCAAGTATCTATCTTGCTGAACATTGTTGGGGTTTCTTGCAAGCGTCATGATATGCTTCGAAATGCTAGGCTTGAGAATGTCAAGAAAGTACTAGAGTGTGGTGAGCTTGAATCGGGGAGTGGATTAAATCAAGAGATGGGTTTGCCTAGGCCTGGTGACACTCGGTGG
This sequence comes from Miscanthus lutarioriparius, assembly GCA_904845875.1. Classification (NCBI taxonomy): domain Eukaryota; kingdom Viridiplantae; phylum Streptophyta; class Magnoliopsida; order Poales; family Poaceae; genus Miscanthus; species Miscanthus lutarioriparius. Next base: position 114,890,159 of record CAJGYO010000010.1, on the reverse strand, counting down.
GGCTCTCATTACAAAACTATATGTAGCATCATCATTATATATTCCTCAATTCATGATGTGCTCATTGAACTTGGTGTTGATAATGCATATAAGGAAGATTGGACAAAGATACATTTTGTGCTTGGAGCATTTGAAACCTTTGAGTTTGTTTTCTTTATGCACTTAATGTATGTTATTCTTGGATATACAAATGAGTTATCCGAGTGCTTGCAGAGAAGGGATCAAGATATTCTTAATGCAATCTCACTTGTTAATGTGGCAAAGAGCAAAATGCAGGAGTTGAGGTCTAATGGTTGGGATAATTTTCTTCAGAAGGTCACTTCTTTTTGTATTAAACATGGTGTTGAAGTTCCTGCTATGGATGGTGCTTATGTGCCTTATGGAAAATCAGCACGGTATGCTCGTGCCCGAAACCAAACAAATGATGACCATTTCCGAAGAGAAGTATACATTGGTGTCATTGATCAAATTAGTCAAGAGCTTGATAATCGGTTTGATGAGATCAATATGGAGCTACTCTCTTGTATGTCAGCATTCAGTCCTTCCAACTCCTTTGCTTCTTTTGATGCATGGAAGGTACGTAGATTGACTGAATTTTATCCTAAGGACTTCTCCAACAATGATTTGTTAAAACTTGAATTGCAACTTGATAATTATATTGATGACATGCGACAAGATGCTAGCTTCCAAGGTCTAGACAACATTGTTGATCTCTCGATTAAGCTTGTTGAAACAAAGAGGCACAAAGTGTATGATATGGTGTACTTGCTTCTCAAATTGATATTGCTTTTACCAAAGGGCAAATCTGCGAGTGTTGAAAGGGTATTTTTACGCATTGGTTATAGTGAAAACAAAGTTAAGGAATAAGATAGGTGATACTTGTTTTGGATGATTGTCTAGTCACATTTATTGATAGGATATTTTCTTCCAAGTTAATGAAGATGATATAATGGAGACATTCATGTCATTGAGAAAGCGACGGATAAACAAGTAATATTGTAAGTCTCCTATTGTTATATTTCGAAGTATTTGTATTTCATTTGAACAATTTATATTAAGATTTGACGTCGTTTTACCGAATTATAATATGGTTTTACCGAATTGTATAAGAATTTTTTTTGCGGCGCATATCCTATGTAAAAATCCTGGGTCCACCACTGCTCAAGGCCCCCTAGAGCATGCCCTAGATGTCTTAGCTACAATCATTAGGTCATCCACAATGTGTTCCCTAAGTGATGCTTGAAAGAGAGTGGAAACAGGCACAACATTGCCAAGTAATGCTCGAAGTGACCGAAAAAAAACAACCAACATCGGTGAACGTTGTTGCCCGACTCCCAAATTTTTAAGATAATATTGTTTTGTGGTACTTAGATAATAATATTGTCTCTACGATACTTGCACGAATGAAAAGGGTAGTGGAGAAGAAGTGTACCTTATTGCTGCAATCAAGGGGCAAACAAGATACTAAACGTATCACATATTACTGGCCAGTGAGAAATTTATAATGTAAATATATATTTGACTCCCGTGATGTGTCAAAGGTATTTCAATTTCAAATCCCTCGCTGCTGACGTGGTGCGACGAGGGTTAAAACCGTCATGAAACCACCGTTAAAATCTGTTTGGGGTGCGATTTATCCGGTATTAGACAATTTAGAGCGTAGCATTTTTTTTTTATCCTAGAGCGTAGCATACGTGACTTTGTAGTTTGAAGTAGAAAAATCGAACGGCGTCGACAGTTGAAGGACACCAAATAGACTTTTCCACATCCGCTTGTTGAAAAAAAAAACAACGGGCCCATGTAACAGGCCGAAAGGGGTCGGTGTTCCTTTGGTCGAAACGGGCCGGCAGCCCACGAGAGTACGGTTAGGTACCTCACGCTCACGACTTCACGAATCACTGTTGTTTTTAATCTATCTATAAAAGAATATAATTCTGAGGGATCACGTCGCCATCACGATGAACAGTACCGACCAGCTAAGGAACAGTACCCACCTTTTTCGTTTTTTTTTTCGTTCGCACCTGAAAATTAAAAAAAACCGTGCGAAGCACGGGGCCTCCAGCTAGTTATAAATAAATATAAACAAAAAATGTAATCAAAGTTAACTATAAAGGTCAAATTAATGTAATGCCGGTTTCCAGGCGTTTGTGGATCTGGAAGCGACCAAGCAACTGGTGTGCTGCTGCCTCCGTCCACCCGTGAAATTTTTGTATTTTGGTCTCTTTTGAAAACAATGTTTAGAAAAATACCTACGCCAAAATATTTTCTGAAAATAGATCATTTTTAGGCGTCTTAGCACATGACGTCTAGATATGAGGCTCGGCGTCGTGTCACTCAACGCCGAGGTATTGCCACGTCACGGACGACCGGGGTCGTCGTCGACACGGTGGCGTGTGGGTCCGAGATGTCGACGTCGTGTCAGCCGACGCTAAGTGCCCAACCTCGGCCACGGGCCGGATCTACAAGTGCCAGTGATGGACCCACCCGGAGCGGCCCAACAAAGCACGGTGTCCCGTGAAGCTCGGCGTTGGGTCACTTAACGCCAAGCCTCCAGACCTCGGCGTGGCCCGACTCAACGCCGAGGTCTAGTCCCTTTAGGCGCGCCGCCGAGGCCCTTCTTCTTCCTCCTCCATTCTCAAAACGCATGGCCTCCCTCTCTTTCTTCTTCTCCCTGCGCCGCCACCAAACCCTAGGCTCCAAAATCGACCCCGGTGCCACGATCTTGTCTCCCGAAGCTTTCTCGAGGTAATAGTCCCTCCCCTCCTCCATTCTATCCGCGTAGATGTGCTTACATTGTCCCTAATCATGTGGAATCATGGTTGTATGGTGTTTTGGTATATTTGTGTTTGCATTTGCAAAATGTATGGCTTAGAATGATTGAGTGCATTGTTGTTTAACTGTTTTATGTGATGAACATGTTAGGTTAGTTTGGTTTCTAGTTATTTTGGTTATTAGGGTTCTTTATTTATTGTAGGTGTCATTAGGGTTAGTTATTTGTTGGTCATTAGGGTTACTATGTATTTTATTTATTTGTTGGTCATTACATTTCAATTCGTTATGACTAGAAATGATTATATTGTTGGGGTTGAAAAAGATGAAATGATATATTTTAGTTTCTACTTATTGGATTGCAACTCGCATGATATATTGATACGTGACTTTGTAGTTTGAAGTAGAAAAATCGAACGGCGTCGACAGTTGAAGGACACCAAATAGACTTTTCCACATCCGCTTGTAGAAAAAAAAAAACCCAACGGGCCCATGTAACAGGCCGAAAGGGATCGGTGTTCCTTTGGTCGAAACGGGCCGGCAGCCCACGAGAGTACGGTTAGGTACCTCACGCTCACGACTTCACGAATCACTGTTGTTTTTAATCTATGGCGGTTGATGTTTCGAATCAGTATCTAGCACTGTAGCAATTTCGTTTGTATTTGATAATTATTGTCTAATCATGACCTAACTAGGCTCAAAAGATTCATCTCGTAATTTACAATCAAACTGTGTAATTAATTATTTTTTTATCTACATTTAATACTCTGTGCATGTGTCTAAAGATATGATGTGACGGAGAGAGAGTGAAAAAACTTGCAATCTAAACGAGGCCTATCTATAAAAGAATATAATTCTGAGGGGTCACGTCGCCATCACGATGAACAGTACCGACCCGCTAAGGAACAGTACCCACCTTTTCGGTTTTTTTTTTGCGTTCGCACCTGAAAATTTAAAAAAAAACCGTGCGAAGCACGGGGCCTCCAGCTAGTTATAAATAAATATAAACAAAAAATGTAATCAAAGTTAACTATAAGGGTCAAATTAATGTAATGCCGGTTTCCAGGCGTTTGTGGATCTGGAAGCGACCAAGCAACTGGTGTGCTGCTGCCTCCGTCCCCCCCGCCCCCCAAAAAAAAAATTATCGTGCCTACCTGACTCCACAAGCAAGGAACACGGGAAGCTTCTTCTTCTTGAATTCTTTCTGTAATTCTATCTGTACATACGTGTGGCTGGCGTCCGTGCGTCGTCAGTCTAACTCCGTCCAGCAGTACGTATACGTACGTGCGGTAACGAACGAACCAACCAACGTCTTGACATCGTCCGACGTCCAGTGGACTCTGGACTCTCCAACTCCAAGTAAGCTAGTAGCTTTGAAGCCAGCCAGCGTTGAGTTGGTTCACAAGCCAGCAAAACCAACTGAAGCTAGCTTGACCTGACGATCGACTGACTGCCACCCTTGCTTGGAAATTCATCAGTCTCTGCTACTGAATCTGAGCGCGAGACGACCACATGCACCGCCCACCAGTGGACTCTGTACGCATGCATATACCAAGTAAAAGTCTGTATATTGATTGATTTAAAAGACCGCTTATGGAGTTATGGGTAAAAGTTTGGTGTGAAGTTAACGATCGAGAACAAATTAAAGAAAGTCCCTTTTCGTGGTTGCACGCACGTCCGTTGGTCACAGCTGCAAAGCTGGTTGGTCTCTATGGCGATCGATCGAGACTGCTGTAACGACGCGAGATAGCAAGGAGAGCAGTCAAAGCAGCATTAGAATTGCCGGCCGAATCAGGCATATGTTGGATGGGGATGGGAGTGTGACGCAGGGCAGGTCTTTTCTTGCATGCATATTATTCAAACCGTGTGTGTGCATTTCAGGATAACTAACTCCTTCGTAGTTGGAACTTGGAACTGGTAAGAGAAAGAGATGGAGTTTGTCTGGTGACTGATTGACTCGTGGACGATGATCCATCAGAGGTGAGTGACGACTATATATGTCTGTCCGTACAGTCAGTGTGCACCGTTGAGAGTCCAGTCACAACCGTTTGTGTATGTATATTCTTTGACTGATCGCAGTTACACTTATCTCTCAGCCAGGCAGGAGGTATCTGAATTGAATTCTGAACTGAAGACTGTCGATCGAAGCCTCTGAATTTTTCCAGCTGCAAGGTTCAGGTTCAGGTTCTTCATTCCTCATCTATCGCCCCCTGGACTGGACTACTGCAACTCCAGCCTGAACTCAAGGCAGATGACCGGGAATGAAACGCATGGCGCCTAGCAACCGGGCGACCGATCGACCTGACCCGCGTACAAACGTGTGCAGTGTGCTGGTCCGGTCGCCTGAGGAAACTAAAGTCTAAAAACGCGTTCTCCGTCCGTCGACGTCGAGGATCGGCGGAGACACAGTCAGATGCAGGCGGCCAGGGCCAGGCCACTCCCAGTCCCTGTCGTCGTCCGGCTGTCTCGGCGATGGATGGAGATGCATGGAGCGACGATGGGCCATGCATGCAGTGGTGGAGCGGAGGTGGCGACGGCCGACAGCGACGGTGCGTCGCGCGCTCGGACGACGCGTACGTCCCCGGGGCGACTGGAGTAGAGACGACACAGCCGCCATCGCGTTCGCGTCAGGAAGCAGGCTGCAGGATGGCAGAGAGCGAGTGGTACCTGACTGACCGAGGCTTTGCAATACAGTACATACTGTTCTAACTGCTAATTGCAGCGGCGGATCTAGGATTTTAACACATGGTATGCCGCACAATAATTTTCTTATGTAATTTAGTAAAACCATTTCTAATTCGGTAAAACCATATTCCAATTTGGTAAAACCACGTGTATTAAATAACAAGATAAGCTTTAAATTCAAAGATTAAGATAAAAACTATGACAAATTACGATATAAAATAGTTCAAATGAAATACAAGTAGTTCGAAATATAGCCATAAAATAGACTTACAATACTACTTATCTGACTTGTTTACTCGTTGTTTTCTGAACGACATGAATATCTCGACTATATCATCTTCATCCACTTAGAAGAAAATATCTCATTCAATGAATATGACTAGACAATCATCCAATAAACACTATCACCTACCTTATCCTTGACTTTGTTTTCACTATAGCCAATGCATAAAATACCCTTTCAATATTTGTAAAGCGGACACGACACTATCCATAACTACCGAGATTTCCATTTTATTTCATGGCGTATCTCACAGGACACAACAAAATGGGATGCAAAAATTGCAAAATAAAGGATGAAATATATTATTTATTGCTATAATATCTAGAGGGGATAAAAATTAAAAAATAAAATAAAAATAGAGACACATGTGGTCTCATGGGACACAACAAGAGGGGATAAAAATACAAAAACTAAAGGATGAACTATATTATCTATAGTTAATTTCAAAGGGGACAAAAGAAAATGGAAATTTGAAACAGCGTTCTACATAGCTATTAATAAGTGAAAATAAAATGATGCCAAAGTTATATCTCTTTTATTTTTCATTCCATTTTATGACGTGTCTCACGGGGCACAACAACATGGGATTAAAAAAATTAGAAAATAAAGGACGAAATATATCATATATATAGTTATTATAATATCGAGAGGGGGATAAAGGATTAGAAACTTAAAACTATTCGCAATTGAGGTTTCCACTGGACTATGAAAATTAAAAGGTATTGTCTATGGTTAATTTTTAAAGGAGACATCAAAATGGGAAGAATTGAACTAGCGACACCTCTTGGTTGTACAGCCAGGGGCTTGCCACTGGACTATGAAGGTGTACTCGTAATTGTCGTTGCACATTTTTTATCTAAACATTTACAATCCAGTGGTAAGTAAGAACAAGGCTGCCCCACAAGGTATGCCGTGGCCCACCTGGCATGCCCTGTGGGTCCGCCCCTGCCTAATGGTTGGCATCAGACCGGACCGGAGCAAAGCAAAGCAAAGCGACGAACGAAGCGACCGCGAGGATCGGAGGAAGACGATGGAGAGCGAGGACGAGGAGGAGCTAGCGCGTCGCGTCCGTTGGACTTGACCTGGTCGTGCGACTGTCAGTCAGTCCAGTGAGTCTTCCACTGCCTCCGACTCCGATCCCTCTCTTCTCCGGTTCTCCTTTCCTGACCCGACACGACAGGTTCAGTGACTAGAATTGCCAATTTGGCGGCACACATCCGGAAGCTTCACCACATTTTCCGTTGCATTGCATGCATCCGCCCTGCAACTGCGTCATGCATCGTCGTCCAATCATGCAGCGCCCAGCATCATCAGACACACACACACGCATATAATCATCGTTGCCCCTTGCCCATGTGCAGACTGCAGAGACAGAGAGAAGCTCCTATCAGTATCCAATCAGAACCTGTCCTTCCGCTGAAATTTCCCGACATTTGCACGCGAATGAATGCGCTGCCGCTGCGTCGTCGTCGCGTCGTTATGCAAGTAGCATCTGATGCATGCTGTTGGTGCAGCGGGGGACTGGACCGGGGCCGATTTATTCATTCATTCGTGCAATCGTGCCACTGTGCTCGCCCTTTTCCCGCCATCACGCGCACGCTCGTCGCTGTCGCCTCGGCTCTCTTCTCTTCCCCGTCGTCTGTCCGGTTCGGGGCCCCGGCCAAGCTACCTAGCTTCATGCATACTCCTACAGCTGGAGCCTGGATCGAGCTAGCAGGTAGCAGCAGCACGAATAGTGAATTGAAGAGACTAGCTAGCTTGGCATTCGGCCGGATCGTCGAGCTCAGAGCCTCAGAGTTCAGAGCCACCTCTATTTACGATAATTTTATATACTAATTTACAATAATATCAATACATATTTACGATAGTTGGGTTACTATAACACATTCAATCAGAGTCGTCTGCTTTGCAAATCGCAGGCGAATCCGGAGCCAAAGCTTAATTATGTGGGAAAGCCAACTTCCCAGGAAGGTGAAATTCTTCGTCGTCCATGTGCAAAGCCCGGTAGTAGGTACCTCGGCTGTAGAAGAGGGGCAAGGATGGGAATTTGAGTCGTCTGAGGTCCGAGGAGCTAGTGATCGAGGTGAATTGTGACCAGAGAGGAGGTGAGGGTGGAGAGCTCCCAGGCCGCTTGGTGCGATAGACGGGGTCGTTGGAGCAGGTTCTCAAGGGCGGCAGAGAGAGTGGCTTAAAAGAGCTGAGAAGCAGCTAGGACAAGTTGTGCGCGCCGAACAAAGTGTCAAGCCAAAAGGCGCTGGTGGAGCCGTCGCCGACATCCACAGTTTTGTTTTTTTAGGAAACAGGAGGGGCAAGCCCCTGCTGGAGAATAAACTAACGGCAAAAGGCACAAGTTACAACACAAAGCGTTCAAGCAAAGAAACGTATATTAGGTACTTGTCAAGTCACGTTGACACTACGCATAGAAAACATATTCCATGGATGAATTCTTCAAATTAAATCTTTGTCCAATTACGGGTGTCTGGGTTCCCATGAAGATATTTTTTAATATGAAATCATTTCCTCCTCTCTTCCTCTCTTCCTTAATTCCTTCCAATACTACATTACTATTTTGCGCCGTGTTTAGTTGGTGCCCAACTTCCAAAAAGTTGCTACAGTACCTGTCACATCGAATGTTTGCGGCCCGTGCATGGAGTATTAAATGTAGACGAAAAGAAAAACTAATTACACAGTTTGGTGGGAAATTGCGAGACGAACGTTTTAAGCCTAATTAGTCAATGTTTGAACACTATTTGCCAAATAAAAACGAAGGTGCTACAGTAGCCCCAAAATCCAAATTTTGCGAACTAAACAAGGGCTTGCTTTTGTTGACACCCTAATTAATGAATATAGGAGTATATAGAAATTCTAGTTTCTGTATTGAGAATGCTATTATAGTAGCACACATGTATGTAAGGTACTACGTAACTTTATCTAGGATAACTTTCTATGGTACCCTACCAGCTCAGGAGTAAACGAAATGCTTGCCCGTCCTCGACTCCTCGTCCTGGTGTCCAGTATCTAGCACAGTAATATATTTTTTTTACGGGGAAGCACAGTAATTTTTAACGAGGTCAAATCAAGGTAGCCTTCTACTTTCTCTTTGGTGAGGTTCATTCCTATATAAATAAGTCGCTCGCATATTGTTTAGTTCCTTGATCCTCTTATAAATTCAAATTATGCATCATTTTTGTAGCTTCTCTTGCAGATTTATAGTTGACCTTTTTTGTTTGAAATATCGTCAATTGCTTATGTATATTAGAGCAACTACGGTCCCAAATGGCCACTGACCATTCCTGTCATCATGACGCCAACATCCATTGGCACTTCTAGATACTTTCAAAACAGACTATAGAATCATCGTTGACGCCAGTGAGCGGTTGATCTCAGGCCTGCTACTACCCATCTCACTCTGCTGCACCAATGCCGGCGATGCTATGGACACGTTTGTTTGCTTTGGCGACCATGGCCCCGTTCGTTTGGCTGAAAAAACAAGCCGAAACACTGTTCTAGCTGATTTATTGTGAGAAAAAAAAACACTATTCCGGCTGAAAAAGCAAGCTGAAAAGTACGGATTATAAGAGAAGCGGACATGACCCATATTGTTATTGCAACAAGGAACACCCTGGCCATGTGCGGGCGTCTCCTCCAAGCTGGGGCTTAACCATGGTTTTCTACAGGAGGCGAGTAGCTATAGAACAAGGCAATGCTACAAGGACGACCTTTTTGACACCCTTTGCAAGAAGGCCGACGCATATATTGATGAAAAGATTAATCAGTTGAAAGCTTCACAAGGTTTGTCTACCATGGAGCCAACATCATCTGCAGTGCCAGTGCCAAGTAGTGTTGCATCAATCACACTTGAGACTTTTCCTGTGGACACCATTGATAGGCCTACACCGTGTGCTCTGCACATTCCTTACAACAGGAAGGGGAAGACGATATAGGTTGCCAGCGGAACTGCTTATCCAGGACGCACTATGCACAACAATGTACTTCCGGACGAATATGCCAGGGTTGAAGTGCTCTGGTTTCTCCGAATCATCTCGATTATGAAGTTGAGATCCGTGCTCGTGATGGTGAGATGGTCTTGGGCAACCTTGTAGGCTATTTCATTGCTTGGCAACGACGAGACATTGTGGTGTTAACCACCCCGTCGAGTGCACCTTCTGCTTCGCCTCAGCTGCAATTGGCTCAGCTAGAGGAACAAGCAGAATTAGGCCCCATGGGCGAAGCATGTGCGCAGTTGTCACCGACATATGAGCAGCGGATGAGGGACTCGTTCATGGATGTTTCAGTTGTCTATGAAGAATTCATGGAAGATATCATCGCAGGAAGGAGAGTACCAGAGTTTGAGGAAGCATGCAATAAAGAGGCACATCAGGACCAGACTCAACAAGGAACACAACAAGTGTTAGGGGGCAGTGCTCCGCCATCTCTGCCACCGCCACCCCCACCCCCACCAGAACCGCTTTCGCAGTGACGGACTGCTACGCCAGCACCGCCACCACCGCCGCCACCGCCACCCCAACTGGCATTGCTTTCGCAGGTACAAACTGATGTGCCAGCATCGCCACCGCCACCGCGCTCCCCACCGCCATCGCAGCCACAAACAGTTGCGCCCCCACCACCCCTGCCATTGAAAAAACTGCTATGTCCCCACCACCCCCGCCACCGTAGCCACAAACAGCGATGCTGCCACCTCCACCGCCACTGCAACTACAAATGGTTCCTAAGATGGTGAGAGAATTTGAGAAGGGTAGCAACCCGCCAGATGCTGGCATATCTGCTATGTGGAGGTCTCTTGGCCAAAAGAACCCCTAGGACGCTTCTGCAATCAAGGGCAAGGCGGTACCTTCGTCAGCTCGAAATGCCAAGGCCAACATGTCCAAGGAAGGATCTGGAACAATCTTTGGTGACCAACACCGTTTGAGACAAACCCTGGCGAGCGTTGAATTCGTTAAAGAGATGGTGGAACAAGACAATCCTGAGTGTCCCTTTGAATATGTGCCCCAGGCAAGGAATTCCTACTTGATTTTGCCATAGTAGGCAACAAAAGATTGTTACACATAAGGGTCTTTCAGATGTGGTATTTGGAAGCGATAGAACTCGGCTTAGGGTCAGTGCTGGTGAATTACCCTGCTAACGATATATTCGCTACCGGTGTAGAATTTTTCAAAATTTACCATATCTTTTGAGGACATTCAATTTTTATACCGACAGAAGAGACTCGAACTGAGTCATATTACCCTGTGGTGCATGTAAGTAGTGTTTTCTTAAACTCATCCTCAAATTTGGTTTTATGTGCTTGTGCTATCCTTTTAACCACACATTTGCCTTACTTTCATGTAGGAAAGAGTGGATGGATTCAGCCAAGTTGAACTTGAGGAACGCATACCTTGACCCAAATCTCATTTGCGAGGCAAGTCACGCTGGACCTCTATTGTGGCAAAATGATCATCCTGCATTTAAGGGTTCCAAGGGCAAGGCGAGAGAGACAATTAGGAAGGCTTCGTACAAGCAAGCAAGGAATGAAGATGCATTATATATCAAGAAGGCGTTCCTAGCTCATCAGAGATTCCAATATATAGAAGCCCCGTACAATTTTGGGTAAGATCGGCTACTATCTTTTTTCATGCTATTTGGTAGATGGTTTACATTGACACTATTATCTTTTTTTACTGATGCAGCGATCACTTCATCTTAGCAAGCATCAATTTGAGAGTTGGCAGGATTTCCATCTTTGACTCTATGAGAAAAGGTAGAAAAACATACCAAAATTTCATCAGCATGTTACAAACGTAAGTAATTATAGTTCATTACTTGTGACACTATTTTTCATCCGATTATCGTTATAGTGAAAGTGATTATTTTGTTCCTTAAATAGCGCGTACAGATGGTACGTTAAAGAAGATGGGATGCATGACCCAGCGAAGAAGGAGAAGATGGATGTTTGTGTAAATCAATGGCTACGGCAATTTTGTAATTCAAATAGCTTTTCATATTCCTTATATAGAACAATAATGTGTTTCACTGTATTATTTTTTTGCATGTCTCGAGGCAGCCTACCGGAAGCATGCTTTGTGGCTACTATGTATGTCAATGGATGAGAGCCAACGGGACTTACCACAATAACCCTGAAGACGTAAGCTACTCTATCGAACCATATCATATGCATATGTTCATTAATATGAATCTAGCTAATTTATTCTCTTTTTTTGTGTAGCATGAAGTAACGAGGCCAAATGAAGTAATTGCCCAAAGCGATGTTCAACTTGTTCAAGAAGATTTTTACAAGTTCATGGTACGGGAGGTTCTTAATCCGAAGGGCTTATTCTATGATCATGGCTCGGAGTATGCAACACATCCCAAGTTTGAGTCCCTTCGCCTAAAATGCATGTATCCCTTCTTTTCGTTCTTTGGGCAGGAGCACAATTAATGTTGACTTGTACTTTATAATGTACAAATACTTTGTTGATCATGTGTGTATAACTAGTGCACAACTGTCTATTTATGAAGTTAATTTGAATCATTTGCAATTGGGTATGAAATTTGGTGGGAAAACGCGATTTCAAATTTGGTGGGAAATTTCAAATTCAAAAATTTAAAACTGATTTTCAGAGGCGGTTGCATTGCCACAACCGCCACCCCTGGTAATGCATTTTCAGGGGCGGTTCATATTTTGGAACCGCCCCTGAAAAAGCATTTTTAGAGGCGGTTTGCCTACGGCAACCGCCCCTGAAAATTAATTTTCAGAGGCGGTTTTCCTAATGGAATCGCCCCTGAAAATACTATTTTCAGAGGCGGAGATTCTAACGGAACCGCCCCTAGAAATGCATTTTCAGGGGCGGTTAAAAGCCCGTTGCTAGAGACACCCCATCTTTACAATCGGTGGCATTGTAGCGATTGCGCAAACCGCCCCTAAAAACCTATTTTACCCGCCTCTAAAGATGTTTTCTGTAGTAGTGTATCCATACCCACTATGGAAACTCAAAATGTATTTTTGTAGTCCTAGTATAGAACAATTTACTTAAGACAACTCTAAAACGCTAGTGTATTCACTCCATCCTACTAAAATATAGCGCATTCTAGTCATTCCCTGACAAAATAAGAGAGAGGAAAATAGACGCATGTATCCCTCACTTAACTTTCTAATCTATTGAAATCCGATTCTATTCCCCATGATTTAATGGAGAACTCACGGTTTTCTCATATAAAAATATGGCAAGTACTACATCACGTGTTTCTATTTAGTAGACATTATCCTTTTTGTTCCCCAAATCCCTTATATTTTAAGACAAATTTCAAATGATAGAATACGCTATATTACAGGACGGAGGGACTACTTATTTGTAACTGAATGAATTCAAAATTGTCTTTGTTTCTAAAAATGTTTAAGAAAACGGGAATATATGTGTCCTTTGTACCTTGCACTTTCATGCTTAATTGATCTTGCCATATTTGAAGACATGAAATATTTGATGTTTAATTGTCTGCTTGTTGACTTGTTCCGATCCAGTGATGTAACCTAAGGTAACATGGTTTTAGCTATAAAAATGATCAAAGGAACAGTTTCATTTACCACGTGTCAACAAACGACGTTGGAGCTGTCCAATGCACCACCCTCAGATCTTATATCTGTCCGGCCACGGTTGTGGTCGTTCTCATATGGGCTACGGTACCGATGCGTATGAGTAGGACAAAGGTTCGGTGATTTTCTCGACCTACATGAGAAAGTCTTCTTCTCAATGCAATATCCGGGAGTTGTCTTACCCCGCAGGTCAAGGTTTTTTATTCTTCTCTGTCCTACGCGAGCGCCCAGGGCAATTTCCTTCTTCGTCCGATCTTGCACCGCAATGCATGCCGGGAAGTGACTCAGCCTTGCGCATTCCTAATATAACCTACTCCTATATATGTGAGCTCTAGTGCTTGCTGCTAAGCAACACCCCCTCATTCATTCTCTCTCTCTCTCTCTTCTCATCGGTCTCTCTCATTGACGGACGCGGTCTATGCATAGCAACAGATAAGCAGCAAAAGCTCTCCCTCTCTCTCTATATATATATCGTTAGATGCCTTTAATCATGCATGCATGCATGCATGCTCAACGTACAGGACCAGGATGGATCGTGTGATGGCCGACAACATCTATCGTTGTCAACTCGACCTTGCTCTTCTCAATGGATACCACGACTTCCTATAGAAAATTCTCGTTACCACACCACACCACAGGCCATGGCCATGTGTCGTGCTAAGCAATGCAAACCGGTGTGAGAAATTGATTCACGGGCATATCCGCATATGGCATGCATGATGCATGGGCTCTTTATTGTATTAATTATTGAGGTTGACTTGGAAAGCAAACTAATCGTGGAGTCAACTGCTAATTTTTAAATCTCAGCAACTGCTGGAGTACTAATACTACCAGATATATGAATAGCTTTTATAATGACGAAATTGCTTTATTAACATAATTATCTTTTTATAAATTAATTTAGTTCAGCATAGTTTGATATATGGCTATATATCTCTTTTCATGACGGAATTAGTACATTATAATAGCACGCATGTATATATAATAATAATGTACTAATAACTTCATCTATATATGTATCTGGCGAGCAGGAGCACTAGTATTGCCTGTGTCCTGGAAAGAATACAATTCTTGGTGTATTTTTGGTTAAAGTATCTAAAGTTTAATCAAAGTAAACATACACTAGTAGAGAACAGACCTTTGATCCTCGGCTAAAATGGGCTCTAGTCCCGGAATTTTTTGCGCCGGGACTAGAGATACCTTTTTAGTCGGTTGGTGGCTCAACCGGGACTAAAGGTCCCTCGCCTAACGGCTCGCGCCTGCAGACAGCAGTGGCGAGGGACCTTTAGTCCCGGTTGGAGCCACCAACCGGACTAAAATGTATACTTTTACTCCTCGGTTGGTGGCTCCAACCGGGAGTAAAGGTCTCTCTCGGGCCGTGGCTGCGCCGGGGTTGAAAAGTTACCTTTAGTCCCGGTTGGATCCACCAGCGGGACTAAATGTTCTCCTTTATAAATCGGCCGTCTCCTCCTTCCTCCCCCGAGCCCGAGCTCGGCACATTTTGAAGCTCACTGCAGTAGTGTTCTTGCTTCCTCCCTTCCTCCATTGTTCCTCCATCCATTATTCGATTCCTCCATCGATTTCTTGATTCCTCAAATCGATTCTTCAGTTGTAAAGGTTACCAATCTCATACTCTCATTTTTCACCATTGTCTTATCTCATTTTGTTCACTATATATATATATGGTTCTTTATTTTGGTTTTTTTTCATTTGTAAGCAATTTGAGCTCAAAATCACTTCAAGCTTGCATATTTACATGAAATAAGGTTAAAGTAGCTAGTTGAACTTGCGGACCGTGTTCATCTCGGCGAGCACGTTCTCTGCCAGAAAGCGGTAACGGACGTCAAGGAGGAGCTTTGATTCTCGAGGGAGAGCGGCAATGGTCGTGGAAGACCGTGTTCCCTTCCTCGTAGAATTGGAGCTCTTCCGTGGTCAAGCACGGTGTCGCCATCGTGGTGGAGAAATGCTCACGAGATGATCACGTAAGCAAGGTCAACTAATACGGATGGTTATTTATTCATGTGTCACGATATCGCCGCATGAGTCTCATCAATCACCGTACCCAAAGCGTAGTATATATATAAATATAAACTTAGAAAATAGTTAGAAAATTATAGAAAATCCATACTAGTTGAACTTGCGGACCGTGTTCATCTCGGCGAGCACGTTCTCTGCCGAGCGGTAACGGACGTCAAGGAGGAGCTTTGATTCTACGAGGGAGAGCGGCAACGGTCGTGGAAGACCGTGTTCCCTTCCTCGTAGAATTGGAGCTCTTCCGTGGCCAAGTACGGTGCCGTCCGGTGGAGAAATGCTCGCCGAGATGATCATGTAAGCAAGGTCAACTAGTATGGATGGTTATTTATTCACACGTCCCGATATCGTCGTAGTAGTCTGTTATGTGTGTACATTCCCATTCTTCTATTAATTTGCGAAAATATCATATGAATTACTTACCGCATGATAAAAGGCGAGAACACAATGACCATTAAAAATATCATTGTTTAGAGATCTAGATAATTTTATAGTTTGTTAATTTTATTTGTTTATAAAAGAAGAAATTTATAGTGTATTAAAAAATGAGTATAGAGAGTAGATGGCAATCGCTTAGGGTCCTCGGCCTCTCATGGGTTTCCAAAGCGACTTAGGCCGGGCCTTCCTCTCATTCCATGCGGCAAGTGTCGTGATGAGATGAAGATTGTGATGGAGTACCGAGTGAAGAAGGAGGGTCCCAACAAGGATCGTATCTTCTACAAGTGTCCGGATCGCAATGTGAGTTATTTTATCGTATTTAATGATTATGGTTAGTTTATACCTATTTTCATGATGGTTGTGATTAAAGTTCTAATTTTTTGTTTTAATTTCAGTGGGATGGCAGTGGACGATGTTCGGGGCTTCTCTTTGGGAGGAAGAGTATGTTGAACTCGTGCAAAAATATCTTGCACAACAAAGCAATGAATCTGGCGGCTACTAATGAGGCGGTGATCCAGCCAAGAAGAAGCCCAAAGATGTTGCACAATCGGGGATCTGTCATTTTAGTTGAGATTGGTCATGAAATCCTTGTGCTCTGAAATGTATTTTAGCTTTAGTTCTTTTAGTGGTAGTTGGGATTGTCTACATTGTAGCGATGCTTTCATAAATTTGTATCTTTTGTGGTGGTACGCATGTTGTATAAATAATTAATTATGATCTAGGTTTTAATATGATATTTATGTCATGTAATGCGGATGAGCCGTCATTGGATGTATAATGCTGATCGCCGCTCACAAGAGTTCATTATTGGCGTGCATTCTTTATTACGTTGCGGCGAGACAAACAAACGCTTGACGGTTTCATGTTTGCCCATGTGCCATATGTAAGAATACGGTGGAATATCCTTGCTCAAGGACTCTTCATTCACACTTGTTCAAGTCGGGTTTCATGCCAAACTATATTTGTTGGACAAAGCACGGAGAAACCGGTGTTGTAATGGAAGAAGATGAAGAAGAACAATGGGGACGACAATGATATTATTCTCGATGGTGTGTGCTTCAATGATACTTGCAATGGGAGAAAAGTGAAGAAGAGGTAGTCGCAGAAGATGAGCTGGTGATGATCTTTGTCGGGTCATTCGTGATGCACAAAGAGAATGTGAAAGTGAAAAGGAGAAGATCAAGTTCGAGCGGATGCTAGAAGATCACAAGAAATTGTTGTACCCAACTTGTGATGCAGGCGAGAAAAAGTTGGGAACCACACTAGAATTGCTGCAATGGAAGGCAAAGAATGGTGTATCGACAAGGGATTTGGAGAGTTACTAAAAATCCAAAAGAAGATGCTTAGAGAAGTACAATGAATTGCCCGCCACTACCTACGAAGCAAAACAAGTTATCATCCTATGGGGCTAGAAATAGAGAAGATACATGCATGTCCTAATGATCGCATCCTATACCGTGGCAAAGAGTACGAGAAATTGGATGCATGCCCGGTATGCCATGCGTCATGATATAAGATCAAAGCGAGATGACCACGGTGATGTTGAGGGTTAACGTCCACGTAAGAAAATCCCCGCCAAGGTTATGTGGTATGCTCCTATAATACCACGCTTGAAACGTCTGTTAGAAACAAAGAACATGCAAAATTGTTACGATGGCACAAAGAAGACCGTAAGGTAGACAATATGTTGAGACACCCCTGGCGATGGGTCCCGGTGGAGAGCAATCGACGAGAGAATTCCCGGAGTTTGCAAATGACGCAAGAAACTTAAGATTTGCTTTAAGTACAGATGGTATCAATCCTTTTGGAGAGCGAGCGATGAGTCATAGCACTTGGCCTGTTACTCTAAGTATCTACAACATTCCTCCTTGGTTATGCATGAAGCGGAAGTTCATTATGATGCTCGTGCTCATCCAAGGCCCGAAGCAAACTGGCAATGACATCGATGTGTACACGAGACCACTTATTGATGAACTTCTCATTTTGTGGAATAAAGAAGGTGTACGTGTGTGGGATGAGTACAAGCAGGAACACTTTGATCTGCGAGCATTGTTGTTCGTAACAATCAATGATTGGCTGCTCTAAGTAATCTTTCGGAGATGATCAAACAAGGGATATAATGCATGCACACACTTTGCTTCGGTGATATTAGAGGTGTATTCTTGAAAAAATGTCGAAAGGTCGGTGTACCTTGGCCATCATCGATTTCTTCCCGCAAATCACCCCGTAAGAAAGAAAGGTAAGCATTTTAAAGGGAAATCGGACCACGACCAAGCCTCGCATAACCGAACCGGTGAGGATGTACTCGATATGGTCAATGATGTGAAAGTCGTCTTTGGAAAAGGACATGGAAGCCAACCTATTCCGAAAACGCGCTACGGTCACGCACCCATGTGGAAGAAAAAGTCCATATTTTGGGACCTACCCTATTGGCAAGTCACGGAGGTCCGTAGCTTCGATCGACGTGATGCACGACGAAGAATCTTTGTGTGAAACTGCTAGGCTTTATGGGTGTGTATGGAAAGCCTAAGGACACATTTGAAGCACGACAGGACTGCGTTGTTTGAGAGAAAGAGACAACCTACATCCAGAGAAGGCGAGATGATGGGCGCCATTACTTACCCCGCTAGCTACACTCTAAGCAAAGAGGAGAAGGAAATCATGTTTGAATGCTTAAACAACATCAAGGTACCATCTGGATTCTCCTCGAATATAAAGGGTATTATAAATGTGCGGAGAAGAAATTACGTAACTTAAAGTCCCATGACATCACGTTCTCATGACGCAATTACTTCCGGTTGCATTAAGAGAATTCTACCTCCAAATGTACGTCTAGCCACCGTAAAAGCTATGTGCATTCCTCAATGCAATTTCTCGAAGAAGGCAATTGATCCAAGCTGATCTAGCTAAACTACTGAGAATGATGTGGTTCAATGTCTCGTCGACTTTGAGTTAGTGTTCCTCCTTCCTTCTTTGATATTATGACACACCTCCTAGTTCACCTAGTCAAGGAGATTTTCACTCTCGGTCCTGTGTTCCTACACAACATGTTCCCCTTAGAGAGATTCATGGGAGTCCTAAAGAAATATGTTCACAACCGTGTTTCGCCCCGAGAAGGAAGCATCGCCAAGGGCTATGGAAAAGAAGAGGTCATTGAGTTCTGTGTTGACTTTATTCCCGACCTTGACTCGATTGGTGTTCTGAATCGAGACATGAGGGGAGACTAAGCGGAAAGGGACACTAGGGAGGAAAACATATATTGGTACGGATGATGATTATTTCAATAAAGCGCACTACAGTTCTCTAGAACTCCTCTTTGGTAGATCCCGATATTGAGACACACAAGGATCTCTTACGATCCGAAGTTTCTCAGGAAGATGAAGCTTGGATTACGCATAAGCACATGGAAACTTTCGGCGGTTGGTTGCGAAAAAAATGTCAAGGTGATGAGAGCATCCATGAGCAACTGTATTTATTGGCTATGCAACCATCATGGCATATCGTCACATACAAAGGGTACGAGATAAATGGGAACATATTCTACACAAGAGCCCAAGATAAAAGGAGTACCAACAAAAATAAAATTCATATTTTTAACAAAATAATTTTATGCCTTTTATTTAATTTACTATGTATTTAATAAAAACTATTGCATTTCTATTGTATGTAACAAGACTATTGCTTAAAAGCAAAGGGAAAGCAGCTGCAGGCCACCTTTACTCCCGGGTGGGAAGCCCACCCGGGAGTAAAGGTGGGCTAATTCATGCCCGCTCAAAAAAATCCTTTACTCCGGTCGTGTTACCAACCGGGAGTAAAGTATCTTACTCCCGGTTGGTAACACGCACCGGGAGTAAAAACCTTTTACTCGGTTGGTAACGATGCACGGGAGTAAGGGTTTTTACTCCCGGTTGGTGGATGGCACCGGGAGTAATTCTCCTCGCTATATAACCTCCAGCGCTTTGGCAGATCGATCCGCTCGTCTTCTTCCTCGTCGAACACCGCGCGCGCCTCTCTCTTCCTCGCGCGCCGTCCGTTCGCCTTCCGTGACACACGGCGTCGCCGTCTTCTTCCTCGTGCGGCCTCCACCTGGCGCTGCGTCTCCCTCCTCCGCTTGCCCGTGGCCTCCACCGCGCCTCCTCCGCGCCCGACACGCCCTCCACCTGGCGTTGCCGTGGCCCTCCACCGTGCCCCTCCTCCCGCTGCCGTGGCCCTCCACCGCGCCCTCCTCCGCGCGCCCGACACGCGCCCTCCACCGCGCGTTGCCCCACCGCATGTGCCCGGCCGAGGCCCTCCAAGAGGGTACTTTGCCGATATTTGGAACTCTAAATGATTTTAAATAAAAACATATCTTAAGGCAAGTTTTGAATATTTGGAACTCTAAATGACAAGTATAATTAAGGATCACCAATAAAATTACTTTAGAAATTAATTGGATCGATATAAATCCATGGCTTGTATAATAAACACGCTATATATTATTCGGAAACAACGCTACGAACCATCCGCTTGCTGTTAAGATATGTTTGTTAATAAACACGCTATATATTATTCGGAAACAACGCTACATTAATAGAAGAATTTTTCTATCTTCATAGATCAATGTTTGTTAACGAAATTTTATCCAAATATATTCATGTAGGGTCTTTTTTTTGAAGGATTTGTTGTAGGATATATAATGGTCAAATAGGAACTCAATTTTGATACCCAGTTTGTAAACTAAGCGTTTTTTAGTTTATCAAAATATCACATGTTTCTTCATTTGTGAACTTTGAATATCTGAGATATAATATATTAATGTTGCTAAAGTAATATGAGCATTACATATTTTTTTCCGGAAGACTATCTTCAAACTTTATATCATAGCATCAGAGATCGCCTGTAAAAGAAGAAAATAAATTCTTATCATTTCGGAAATAGTAATGGTTATATGAGCAATAAGACACATATACTTACATTTCATAATGACTTATACTTATATTATTAACATAGAATTTTCTCATATGATGAATGACTACATGGTTGATCACATGGTACATAGGATCACAACATCACGCACCGACACCGCTTCGCCCGCCTCACGTCGTCGTAAAATTGCCATAAGACGCCTTGCCCGCCTCACGTCATCGTTGCCAAGACACCGCCACCGCTACATACATACACACGTATATATACGTCATTTGTATTCATATGCATTTTTCGTCCATGCGTTTCTATGTATACGGCGTGAGCACCGCCGCCTCGTTCACCCATGTGTACAGACATATATCTGGCGGAGTGGAGCACCGCCACTCTTGTCACACCGCCCTTTCTCGTGTTCCTCTAATTCGCCCTAGTACCGGCGTAGTTCGTCCTAGTGTGGCTAATTGCGTCCCGTGATCGAGGGCAAGATTTAATAATGCATATTGTTTGTAGATTTTACGCATGTAATAAGCAAAGATTTGACGTACTATATATTGGTTTTGTTTTTTGAAGCTAGATGGCCGACCAGAAATATGGATGAGGAGGAGTTGATGATGAATTTGATCAACACGGCACTCAAGTTGCCAGCGATGATGGTGCTAAAATAACATGCAAGAGGATGTAGATGACGGAGTCAAGATTTAGCTCTTGAACAAAATGAGCAACAACATATTGGCCAAGTATATATTTTTATTATTAGCTATATATATATATTATCATATGTCCTATGTGTGCTCATGACATTAAAAATAATGTTTATGTTTTGTAGCCCTGCGGATCGACATCAACAACTACAACGAAGAGTAAAAATGTTCGAGGTCCCAAAAAGCCATTGGAGGGTCGCTTCATCATCTCGAGTTCAATGTGGATACAGGAGAACCGGGGGCGAATAAAATGAAATTTGTGCACCACTGTGGTTACCTTATGCACGGGACCGACTCCCGATTAGTACCCGTGAATGGAAGAAGAAGACCAATGCTCCTCATATCAGTTTTGTCTCCGATCGTGACAAGGCGTTAATTTGGAATGATGTCTTGGTACATTTCACGCTCCAAACAGATGATTATGATGATATAATAGATGGTGATGAATTGAAGGAGCGAGTTAGGGATTGGGCAATGAAGAAGATGGCCACCAGTTTCAGACTTGGAAGAAACACCTATACACGGCGTATGTCAAGAAGAACATAGCACCAGATTTTTCTTGTCCCCAGCCCGATCTCAAAGCGAGAGGCCCTATTGGGATGAGTTTATACAGTACAAGACTTCGGAAGAGGGTGTGAGTCGGGTGATAAAGAACCAACATAATGCCCAATGAAGACATACCACCATACCTTGGGATCGGTGGCTACCCGACCGCCATTAAGAAGTGGAACAAAATGGAAGCAGACCTTCTTGCCAAGGGTATCGGACCGAGAATCACTCGAGTGGGGAGAACGTGCAAAGAATTGGTTTTTCGCTCATGGGGAACACTAGACCGGGAGACAGGGGAAGTGCGTTTATGGCGCTAAAGGCGCAAGAAGCAAAGCAGAGAAAAGATTGCTTTATGCTCGAGAGAGCTACGCTAGTGGTGCGTTCGGGCCCAACAGAGAGAAGGATGAGTGACATACGCCATCGGGACTATTGAACATGGTGGCGAACTAGAGGCAAAGGAAGTGTCTCGTGGGAGCATGGATTCCTCGGGATGAGACCTTCCCTCTGAAGTCATGAGAGAAAGAAGGAAGAAGAGGCACACCGCTCCAGAGGTTGGAGGAAGCGGTGCGTGAAGCACAGGAGCGGGAAAAAAACCTTGAAGCGAGAATGCGGGAGGAAATCAAAAGGCAAGTGCAAATAGCGGTGAGTGCAAGCAAGCGGGCATCGAGCCGAGGAATCAACATTAGCCAACTGTTCGGTTGAAAAGCGCACTGCGCTTCCACGGAGATACCAAATCAAGGGGACACAGGATGCGCGCCACGTGGATGACGTCATTGAACCTTGTACAACGTGTGAGCTACACATTCGAAGGAGAATTCCACAATCAAGGTGGCTATCGGTCTTGTTAATCCTATCGACCGAACCAAGACACCAAGGATTCATGGGAATATAATCCAAGAAGGATATGCCACCATCTCGGTAGATAAAGCTGAAAAAGGTTTTAGTGATTTGCCTCTTGACATTCCTGGAGGTGATGGCGAGAAGACTCTAGGAGAAGCGGAGAAGACATTCATTCTATGGCGCAAGCGCTACATCATCATTCCAGGGATGTCGGCTCCACCTCCTCCTGAACTACCTCACCATAGGTATGTGCGGATGAAAACACTACATCATTAATTTGTATTGGCTTAAATAATTAACAATCTGCTCATAATAATATGTCATTCCTTTTTTTGTAGCAGATCCTCCCCCAATCTAAATCCAATTGTTCAATCGCCAGATCATCATAGTGCTCTGTACGATGACATTGTGTTGGAAGACGAGGCTGCATCCACACCCTCTCCAAGGAGGTCTCCAACGCCGCAGCCGCCACCTCCAAGGAGGTCTCCGCCGCTAACACCTCTCAAGGAGGTCTCCAACGCCGCTGCCAACACCTCCAAGGAGGTCTCCAACGCCTCCCCCGCCCCCGCCTACCAAGAAGCCTAGCAAGAGGTCAGCCCCTCAAACGAAGAACCAGTCCCCGTCTGCAAAGAAAGCCACCGTGAAACCAAGGGTTATTCCCAAAATAATATCCAAGAGAAGGAAGAAGGAACTGATGCATATAAAAAAGACATGTCTAGATTCTATGACAAACTTAAAATGAATCAAGAAGCAAGGAGAAACCGGAGAAACCGTACTTCTTCGTAGCTCCGGATATTTTAAGAAAAAAGGTGATTTCTTACCAGCATCAACAGCGGGAATCTCGTAAGCCGTCCAAATCAACGTTATCAGACTATGACCGCACTCTCACCAAGTCAATTGAGGCGGCGCAGAAAAAAGAAGAGGCAGGAAAGGAGTTGCCCAACTCGGACAACAAGCGCACCAATCAATCCCCCCGCTAGTTGTTGGTAATGAATATGGTTCAATTTAGGATTAATGCATCGAGCAAACATACCTCCGGATGTCGATTTGGATCACCTTGGTGAATTTCTTGATGAGACCTGGTCTCGACCTTTACCAGATGTTTGGTGATGGAAACATTGAGAGTGCGGCGGAGGTTGATATTTGGAAGAAAAATTTGTACTAGGCGAGTCTATACAACCCTCAAGCCTTATCTCGATCGGGGACGCTTAAATGTACCGCTAAACAAGTGGTACATGCAAAGCGTCTACCGATGGAGACTTCTGCGTTGGTGTCGTAATTAGAGACGAACATTGGTTCCGTGGCGATGATGTTATGTATGTTGACTTTGCGTAATTTCATCAACTATGCCACCGACCTCTCCGGACAAAGTTATCATTAGTGCTATTGCCTCGTAAGTAATAATTCTTTCGATCTATTATTAAACTCATCATATGTGTGTATATGCATATAAATTATCCTAACAAGTACTATATATATGCAGATTTACAATGATGAGAGCTTCGAGAAAGGAAGGTTTGCAATGAAATTGGTTTTGTTGATCCCCATATAGTATTCAAAGACCCAATTACTCCAATGACTAATTGGAAGTCCGAGTCGAGAGTAACCTCATGAACTTCTTAGTGAACCAACGCCACAAGAAGGATATACTCTTTCCTATAACTTCAAGTGAGTGTTAATCATGTCGATCATAGCCTTAATGGCTCATATGTTGATTCTAGTTAATTAATGAGTGTTATGCGTTATATCCTATAAACACATGCAAAGCAATCTTTGGATATTGATGGACATCGATCTGGTGAAAAGTCACTTGATAATCTATGACTCGATGAGAAAACCACAACAAGACTACCAAGATATGATAGATATTATCCAGAGGTAATTTCGAGATCTCTAGCAACTATATATACACACAAACATGATGATTAACTATATATCGATGGCGTGGCAAATTTTTTTATTAGGCGGTGTTTGGAAAACCTTTATTGAGAAGCAACACATGGAAAAATGCAAAGCGCCACTTGAATGTAATCCCTTTGAAAGTAAGTCCCCTGAATCGCATCATCTTTATTAATTCAACATATAGCTTTCACCGGATCACCAGATTGGATGACAAATCTTTTTCTCGTAAAGTGGTGTCTAAGGCAGGAACAGGGGAACAACTACTGTGGTTACTATGTTTGCAAGTTTATCAAGGTGCTCTCCCAAAGAACTCCTCTGAGAGAGACTCAAAATACGTTAAAATACACTATATATTCATTTAATTATTATTATTGATTGTGTTACTATGTCTTTTATATATATATATATGTACATATATTAATTTATTTTCCTTTAATTCAAACTCAGACTCGATGGTTGGAGGAAAAGGTCATACTGGCAAGACCAAATCAAAGCAATTCAAGAGTCTATAGCGGATTTTTTAATGAGCAGTCATCGATTCCAAGGGCGAGTTCTACTTCGACCCAACACCGCCATTGAAGCCAAGCTAGAGGATGAGAAGAAACTTGTTATGTCACAACAACTATAATGCAATCTTTTGTAATATATGCACATGAAATAATATAATGTAAAATACACATATATGCATGCATGCATGTAAATATATATATGATGCATGCATGCATATATATATATATATATATATATATATATATATATATATATATATATATATATTTCTATGATTGAATTGTGTGATTTAATACGTTCATTGTGCTTGACCGAAACATACTATATGCAGCGTATAAATGTATAATTAGCGTATAATACGACTTGAAAACCTATTTTGAAAAGAAAAACAAAAAATGAAAAGAAAAGAAAAAAAAAAAAAACCTTTAGTCCCGGTTCGTATTACCAACCGGGACTAAAGGTGCCGGCCATCGTGGCATGTCAGGAGGCACCTTTAGTCCCGGTTGGTGTTACCCACCGGGACTAAAGGTCCTCCTTTAGTCCCGGTTCCTGACCCGGGACTAAAGGACCCCCCCTTTAGTCCCGGATGCTTGCTCCCGGGTGGGGAACCGGGACTAGAGGGGGTTCCCCACCGGGAGTAAAGCTCGGTTCTGTACTAGTGATACTAATATTTTTGACAACAAATAAGTATATATCATAAAAATATATCTCATTATAAATTCAATGATACTTATTTGATAACTATTTATATTTTTTAGATTTAATTAGTCAAACTTAAGGTACTTTAATTTAATACTATGCTAGAATTGCATTTTTTCGACGAAGGGAATACCTGGCTAGGAGTAAATAAATTGCTTGTCCTAGTCTCCGTACCCCTTCTGTCTTGAAATGAATGCAACTCTGAGTGTATTCTCGATTAAAGTATCCGACCAAATGT
The DNA here is from genome assembly GCA_904845875.1 of Miscanthus lutarioriparius. NCBI lineage: Eukaryota > Viridiplantae > Streptophyta > Magnoliopsida > Poales > Poaceae > Miscanthus > Miscanthus lutarioriparius. The sequence goes on along the minus strand of CAJGYO010000010.1, from coordinate 114,864,024 downwards.
ATAGATAGAAATATTGATGTTTTTTAAATGGACAATAAATATATTGTGAAAGTATATATCATGGCAAATGTAATAATACTTATTTCATGTCATAGCTATTTTATATTGTTTTATTTATAATTTATCAAACTTTACATACTAAAATATGACACACCGTGAGTACGTACTACTGCTGTACTTTGCAGAGCACGGATATTGATTGATCCACTCGGTTCATATATCATATGGACCGCGTCCCATGCGCGTCGTATTCGCGAGACGAGACCGCGTCTGGGTTGCCTTGACTCCTAGTCAACCCCGGCAGGCCCACACGTCTGGGTTTATTTATTGGCCTTTTCCATAGTTTGGCATGCATGCAGAACCAAATAAGCAAAACGTCCCTACCTTTTTCTCGACCACCATCACATAATTAAACTCGTCCCAAGTACATCCAAGACTAAGCAGCCGGATACATAGATCTCAAATAAAGTCACCATAGTGTCTTGTTATTGACATTGACACACACGTCATTGTCTCCTACTGAAATCACAATACAAATAAATCCTAAAACAAATTCAAAAAATTAGCAGCATTCACTTTAAATCAAGAAGTTAAAATAGATAGACCATATTCCACCATAAGTAATCTAACCAATAATTAATTAAGCTACACTCATTTCGTCAAATGGTCCTACTTTAATCAATCGCTGAGCATGGACAAATTAGTTTTTGGCATAATGAAAGCCATACTATAGTATTATTAGTTGAAGATAAAAGAAACTCCACGTTAACTCTCACGAGAAAAAAAAGATAAACCTCAAAAAATCCTCACAATAGTAAAAAAGCATATGCCTTTTTATTTGGTAGAGTTTGATATCATCGTCAACAATAACTAGATCTTTTCAAACAAAAACTAATATTTCAACAATAGCGCTTGCTGAACTAAATTTTCATAAACTAGCTTTTTTCATCAAGCCTAGAGGCATGACAATGAAAAATGAATACGGATATGCCATATGTATTAGTGTGACTAAATAGACACGTTGCATCGTCACAAATACTTTCCACATATGTTGTTGGTGTCACCACGAACACTTCGTCTTGAACTACATACTATGGTGAGTCAGACTATTTTCGATGGTGTGACATTTTTTTTCTTGTTGATTCAAAACGAAGGATTATGGGACCTCCAAAAATCTTGAAATTTTTTACATTGATACTAAAATCAAGGACGGCCCATTTTGTTTCGACTTGGTATCATAGATTTTATAGTTTTGAAACTAAAATTATTTCTGAAATGCTATATTAATTTGAGCTTTCGGTGAAGCTATTTTTTTAGCCAGCATGAAGGACCTAGGAACATCGAAAAATCCTATATTTTCTCAATTAGATGCTAAAAATCAAGTACGTCCTCATTTTGCTTAGATCTTGTGTCATAGATTTTGTAGTTTGAAACTAAAATTCATTTTGGAATGCTATATTTGAGTTTTCAGTTAAACTATTTTGGCCTAAAATGGTTTTAAAAATTCTGAAACAAATCATCCAAATTCTTGGTCTGAAATTTAGTATTTTGTCATATAATTTCCCAACATATGTGCTCAAGTAAAATCCAAAATTCCTTACCAAAGCACATGCTCAAATTAGATTTTAATCTAAAATCAAATTTGGCATTCACAACACGCTCCAGCTTTTTGATGTGGGATTCATCTACCCATTTCTCGGCTTTGTTCGTTTTGCCCCCAAACCAAGGGTGTTAGGAGGGATTGAGGGAGATTGAATCCCCTACGGAAGACGTCCGCCTCTGTTAATGGTCCATTATCGGAGGCGGTTGCCTAACGACACCCGTCTATGTTCGTTATTGATTTACAGAGACAGTCGCCATAATCCGCCTCCGTTAAACTTTAGCGGAGGCGACGCTTCACAGCGGGGGAAGCCGACCATTAACGGCGACGGAAGCCTAATGTGCCCTCCTCCGTTAATGCTTGGGCACTGTCTCGCGAAATCTTTTTCTAGTAGTGTGCTGGCGGTAAATATTGTCTCTAATCAAATGGTGCTTGGGTTGTGCATGGAGGTATTGCGTGTTGCGAATATCACATGTAACTAAGTTATCATCATCAAACATAATGGCCCATTATATTCTATTGCCTCTTGTATCTCTTTCTACCTCGGCGCGGTTCGATCTGGCGTCAGCGAAGGATTAATGAGAGTTTGTTTGTTGGTTCTTTTTTGTTCTATTCTGTGGCAAAGTTTGGGTTCTTCAACGTAACACTCTATTTTGGTGGTAAAGGATTGTAAGTCTGTGATGCATTGGCTGTCGGGGGCCTACGCGGTGGCTGGCGGGCGGGGGGCGGCGCGCGATGGCTAGCGCGAGAGGCTGAGCGAGAGTCACGATGGAGAAGAAGACGAAGAGAGAAAAAAAAAAGAAAGGAAACATTTTCTTTGTGTAATCAGTGGCATGGTGGGTAATTTTAGTCAACTTTAGGAATCCATGAGTTTTCAAAACACCCCTTGAGGTGCTCCATGAAACCCATGGATGTGCCCCCAGATCTGGATTTCACTGATGAGATGTGTTAGGGTAAAAAAATCGTGTCTGGAGCTGTTTTGTTGTATCTTGAGCACTTGGAGCTCCGGCAAACAGGACCTTACACCAAGAAAAACTATGTTTTCGTGTCTTCAGTTAATGTGTAGACGAAAACAATTTCGACTCCACCATTTTTTAGCTCAACTTTAATTTTATAAGCTGTTTTTGTGGGTGCACGTTTGAAGAGTTTTTTTTAAACCGCTATCAAGAAGACCTAAAAGCCGGCCGGGCATTATGGACTGTCCCTTGTCCGATGATGCCAGATGCCACCACTATATTACCGTAACGGCCGGTCTTTTTTTTTTCCGCGTACACTATCGTGGCCACCAATGGACCGTAAAACAGAAACAATTTTATACAGTAGTAGTTAACTGGTGTATATAGGAAACATATAATAATAAATAATACTCATCGTAGACCGTACGCCATATACGTCGAGAATACGTACCCCGGATCCTAACCTTTGAACGCAAGACTGTCTGATACGTATTGTATATGTCCATCTGGCTACGTACATAGCAGGGGCGAATCTAGCCTATGTTACCAGGGCCGATGACTTCGGTAAAATTAGTGGAGAATTACTGTTTATTACACTCCATCAACGATGATGACCCTACTATATAAATGTGATGATACCGGTGAATTTCATGGCTGGATTCGCCCCTGGTACGTAGTGCTAGTACACTAGAGACCCAAGAATGCCGGCCGGCCGGCGAGAAGTAAATTGGAGTAGAGTCGTCGTTCTCAGTCCAGGTCCAGGTCAACGCGGAAACACGGCCATGGCTTCTTCATCAATCTTCTCTCTGAATCGTACTTGTACGTGAGGGAGAGCTACCTAAGCAAGCAACAGGTACCGAACTGCTGGCTCGACCGGCCGCTCTATAAATGCTGCTCTCTCCCAGCCGTGCTCGCTCCGTCTCCTCATCAGGAACTATTTAGTTAGCAGCAATCCATCGATCGATCTTCAGCGTGCGAACGAACCACGACAGGAGCGACGATAATGGAAAGTGGTGGTAGGGGTGGCAGCAGTGATCCATTGATGGCGCCGGGGTTCCGGTTCTACCCGACGGAGGAGGAGCTGCTGACCTTCTACCTCCGGCACCGGCTCGCCGGCACCATGCCCGCCGTGGAGCACCTGATCCCCGTCGTCGACATCTATGGCTACCACCCGTCGGAGCTCCGGGCGATGGCCGGCGCGGCGAACGTGTCCGACACGGAGCAGTGGTTCTTCTTCTGCCAGCGCGCGGAGCGGGAGCTCCACGGCGGCCGGCCCGCGCGCAACACACCGTCGGGATACTGGAAGGCCACGGGGTCGCCGTCCTACGTCTACTCCTCCTCCTCCTCGCCCACGGCCATCCGCGTCATCGGGGAGAAGCGCACCATGGTCTTCTACCAGGGCCGCGCGCCCACCGGCAACAAGACCCGCTGGAAGATGAACGAATACAAGGCCGTCGCCGCCGCCGACGCCGACGATGCACCTGCACCTGCAGGGGCGCCCATCATGGTACGTCCGTGGTCCGTCCGTGCTTCCGTTCCGTCCTCGTGCATGCGATCTAGTACTACCACACTGTAGTTACTTGGACTATATGTATGTTTTGCATTTAATGATGTCGTACAGCAAGAATTAATGATGCAACTGCTAGTATTCAGTAGAATCTGCCATGTCTGCATGCAGCTGCGGAACGAGTTCAGCGTCTGTCGGGTCTACATTAGCACCGGCACGCTGAGGTCCTTCGACCGCCGGCCGCTCAACCCGCCGGGCGGCCTTGCCGTCGCCGCTCAACAAGCCATCCACTGCGGCTACCAACAGCAACAGCTACAACAGCCACTACAACCACCAGCGGCGGCGGTTGCGGTGGCGAAGACGACGAGCCACCACCATCAGCATATGCTTGCTGCGGTCGTTGTCAACGACGCCGCGGCCGACAACAACGGACGACGACATGCGGCGGCGGAGAACTCTCACGACAGCTCGTCGTCGGGGTCGCGAGGCGGCGGCGGGGTCGTGGACGGAGGGGAAGACGCCGCCACGGCCATCGACTGGGACTCGCTCATCCCTCCCGTGGATGATCTCGCCTTCAGCGGCTTCGATGACTTGACCCGTGTCATTTGGCCCCATAATTGACGGCAGTCGCATCTCCTGCCGTGTGCTTATTACAGTCAATTATTCCTGAGAATGTAAGATGATTAGTGCTTACCAGATTAGTGGCGTAGCTGACAAGGTATGTAGTAGAGCAGGTACGTGATAAGCTGCAAGGAAAATGAGGTAGAAGTTCACTAGCTAGCAGGTCTGTGCTGGTGCTATTTTACTATGCGTTGATTAGTCTAGTCTAGACAAGAAAGCACACAGTAGTTAGCCTGTTTTCGGCATAGGTTAGAAGCAGCAGGAGCTACAATAATAGGATACATAATTATTAGAAAGTTTGTACTTACAAGTTACAAGTAATCAAGATTACTTTTTTTGTGCGCTCTTTTTTTCATTTTGAACGCAATGCCCATATTGTAATCTCTATTCGGTTATAAAAACTTATTAGTTATTACTCTATATATTTTTCGATCAACATACATATAGTTTTTTTTCTCGTCTAATTAAAATCACGTAATTCTCTTGCCGTCCTTTCGGAAAAAGTATCTTTGATAAATGTTAATTAGTTTAAGTTATAGAGGCTCATATTGCAACATATGTCTCGTGGTATCATAAATCTAGATTTTGACTTCCAAATTTTCATTGAATTAGTTGCTACAGCTTTTACATCCGCATGTTAATGTCTTGTCCTTATTACCTTTTATTCAAACCCCTCATCTCTCCTTTGTATTTTATTAAAAAAGATTCATGTCCTAAACTGCATTTCTAGTTACTAATTACTATGATGGCATAAATAGTAGTTTAATCCTGCCTTGTGCCACTTAAGATCAGAAATGGAGCTTGAAGTAAGATCTAGGAGGGGCAAACGGTGCTAGTCGATCTGAATAGATGATTAATATTTAAGCTTAGCAATCCATGTTTATTCTAAACAACTTCCGAAAACCAAGGGTCATAGCCACTTTTGGTATTCACTTTCTTCACATCTCAAGAGGTGAGTTTACTCAATAAAGAACTATCGAGCTGTTTGGTTGTACCAATGAAAACGCAAACGTAAATGAAATTGAGCTGCGGGATGTTACCAGCGGAAATAGATTTGAACTAGCTGGTGACCGATGTTGTTTACGTTTGCGTTACTATAGAAGGAACCAAACAGCTCGTATATGTGTAGTAGTTTTTTTTTTATTTGAAAAAAAGTGATTATACCAATATATAGATATGCATATTGTTTCAGTCAAATACAATTTGGATGGATATTAATGTAATTTTAAATGGATTGCTGGTACAAGAGTTGTGAATGGAACATTATTCACTATTAGCAAAACATAAATCTCCTACATATTTATTGGCCATGCATGTGTGTATACTTGATCTGCATTATGGAACAACATGTATATTTACTTTAGGTTTTTTGTACATTTATAGTAATAGAACTAGTAATTTAGAAACCTGTATAGACATTATTAGAAAATAGCAAATATTGATAATTTAAATGTAGATTTAAGTTGTACAATAGGTTATTGTTAATAATGGTATAAGCGACCTAAAATTAGCAGCTCGTGTTGATTATCTATCATAATGCCAGAGGGAGGTAATTTAGATGTAATATTCCCAGAGGTAATTTAGATATGAATTTAGAATATTATTTTATTTTATCTGTCACTTTTAATTTAGGTGTAATATTAAAATTAAAAATTAATAAAACTAAGATGCTCAACCAACCGACGCTCAAAGAAAAGAAAATTCCATATGTTTTATTTGAGAGGAAGAATTCATAAGTTATTAGGAATAGGAAAAAGTCCACATTACCTCCTTCAACTTTTGCGAAAGTCTGTTTTTCCTCTATGAACTCTAAAACCGGGTAGACCACCTCCTTGAATTTTTAAAACCGTTTGTTTTACCTCCTTGACCGGTTATAAGCGATTTTCAAAGGTGGTTTTGTCCTTTTCATTTTTATTTATTTTGGTTGAATCTTTGAAAAATCATAGTAAATCACAGAAAAATCATAAAATGGAAAATTCAATTTTGTTGGACTTCACGTAAGTAGATCTACACAGTAAATATATAATATGGTATGCTTTAGTACAAATTTTTTTTTGTACCTTTAGATCTATGTTTTTCTATAATTAATTTATAGCTGCAGTTTCTATGATCCAATTGTGGTGAAATTTTGATGGTGGGTTAATTATTGTATGATTGAACTATAGTAAAATTTTCATACTCATGGATCATGTATAGCTTAGTTATAGATTTATTTAGGTGTATGCTTGTTAACAGGTATTTATAAATCTATAACTAAGTTATAAGTGGTCCAATGAGTATGAAATTTTTACTACAGTTCACACGTACAATAATTAGCCCACCATAAAAATTTCACCACAATTAGACCACAGAAACTGCAACTATGAATTAATTACAGAAAAGTATAGATCTAAAGCTAAAACAAAAAAATTATACTAAAGCATACCATATTATATGTTCAGTGTGTAGACCTACTCATGTGTAGCCCAACAAAATTAGATTTTCTATTTTATAATTTTTCTGTGATTTACTATGATTTTTTAAAGATTCAGCAAAAAAAAACCGTCATTGAAAATAGCTTATAACCAGTCAGGGAGGTAAAACGAATGATTTTAAGAGTTCAGGGGAGGTGATTTATCCGGTTTCAGAGTTCATGGAGGAAAAGCAGATTTTTTCTAAAATTAAGGGAGGTAATGTGGACTTTGGGGAGTACGCGATTTTGGGCTCTTATTACAGTGTGATGGGCCGTTCAAGCTAACTCCTGCGGGCCGGTGGCTCGGCTACGCCTGATACAAACTGGAACCCACGTTCATGTCAGTACTGCTTCTGTACTAAGGCCCACCCAACCCCTCAATTGATCTGCCTGAGCAAGCTGTGACAGTTCTTGTTTAGAGGCGCAATAAAGAGGGCACTTTAAGTTTTTACCTCTCAGATACCCTCACCCAGTTACTACCTCCACCCAAAATTATGCGGATCAAACTCTCTTAAATTTAATTAACTTTGTAAAAATATTAGCAAAAATTATATTTTTAAATAAATTTATTATAAAAATATATTTAACGATTTATCTAATAATACTAAATATACATCATAAATTAATATTCTTGTCGGGGACCTAATACTGGGGTACCCAAGGAGGTGGAACTAATAACCATCGAACGTTAAAAGCTCCTGAACGGACAAGAGCACGGCTGCACTTCTTGCCCGAACGATGGGAGTTTTGTTCCGCCTCGCCCGAACGCCCGTGGACCCGCTCCACCTTGCCCGACGGTGGAGGGCGACTCCGCCGCCGCCCGGACGGTGGAGGACGACTCACCCGACCCCAAGGGATACACTCCGCCGCCCGCCCCCCGAGGGCTGGGCTCGGCTCGCCTAACGCCCGAGGGCGGATTTACCTCATCCAACGACCGATGACGGATCTCGCCTCACCCGATATTCGGAGGTGGCTCGCCTCTCACCGACAAACCGTGCCTCGCGAACCCTCATGATGATGGCTCTGAGGTAAGACAAGACGTTCGGGTCAACCACAGCGTTAGACGCCATGTCCTGCACCCCTGCAAGGAAGTACCGTCAGGATGTGACAGGACAAGCGCTGGGACCTCCCCCCAGGCGTGGCAGAGCCGGAACAGTGTTGCGGGCGCCTGCTCTCCGCCCTACAGTATTATAGGCGCCGCCCTCAGCCTCCGGACGAAGGACCCGACACGGACATACGACAACCACGACGTCCCAAGGGCCAACCAACAGTCACCACGCCGTCCGACCCCCACGGGGTCGGGGCTCGACAATCCTATCCGACCCGTCGCCCGCGGGGGCGGGATGGGACGCCCCACTTGCTAAAAAAGGCCAGGGCATGGCCTACGAAGATCGACGGATACGCTACTTCTGACACAGTCTGCCAGGATAGGCAGGGCAGGCGTGGGAAAGAAGGAAGACTTGGGTCTCTCGAAGGATCTTCTACGCTCTTAGTATTTTTTTCTTTCCCCCATCTGTCTATAAAAGGGAGGGCGGGGCTCCCCATTAAGGGGATCGACTCTGGACGAGCTAGCACACGCACACGCACCATACAACCGAGTAGCAACAGAGCTCTTGGTGTTCTTTCCACTACTCCATCAGGGACTTGGGATCTCTCCCTCTCCTAACCGTTTGTACCCCTACTACGAACCTCATTCGGTGATAATAACATGAGCAACAACAGACTGGGCGTAGGGACATTCAGCCCGAATCAGTATAAACTTTGTGTCTATTAGTGCACCATCCGGACCTAACGCGCATCAAGTATAAATTTACTAGCCGGTGTTGTTCGAAACACCGACAATTCTCTATATATTTTTGTTAAGGCTAAAAATGTCTGACTCCTCCGAAAGTAAGAAATGACACTCTGTATGTGTCGTATATGTGACGGAGGAGACACAACTGGTTAATGATTAGTGAAGAGGTTGATTAATCACAATTCACATGTGAAGTACAAGACGGGGTTGCAGTTGGGTAGTTAGTTTTTTTTTTTTCTAAAACAAACTGAGCTCATTGTATAAGAAAAAGATGAATTCAGATAGACTAGTACAATAAAGCAGCAGGGTCTTATAAGAAGATTGACCAACCATAGCCACCAAAACAACAATAAAGCTAACAGCTAAAGGCTAAACACGACGACACGGGCGAGTTAGACTAGAGTTGTCAATTTTAATATGAATTTTTCTTTGACTACCGAAATTTAGATGAAGCTACCGAAATTTTTGGAGACTAAACATGTCGTATGATTTTCTAGATCTAAACAAAATATTAGCATCATTTATAACTACACAATCAATTGAGCAGAAGAACATGCAACATATATATTAGTGTAATATGAAATGTTGAAGTTTTCTTTTGATCACCTGTAGATTACTAGAATTCGCAAAAGACTGACGAAGTTTTAAACCCGAGACTAGGCAACAGCTACTACTCAAGCAATCGGCATGGGAGGTGGTGACTCAAATATTGGCTCTGAAGGAAGAAGTCTGAATCAAAAGCCTGTTCGCTGATTGATTTCTGGGCTGATAAGCCCGGTTAGTGCTAGTTTGTTGTGAGAGAAAAATACTGTACCATGGCTGATAAGCCCTGATTGAAACGAATAAACGAACAAGCTGCAAAACTGTGCTACTTAGGAGAGAAATAAAATTAACAAAGGAGAGAAGCGCCAGACTGGGGACGAAGTTGCTGCGGATGTGCTAGACCTGATGTGCGATCTGAGGAAGTCGAAGATGAAGAAGCCGGCCCAGGAGGTGACAGGGAGTGCTGGTTGGAAAGCTCCACCACCTGGACAGCTCAAGATCAATTCGGATGGATCATTTATCCAGGAGACGATGCAAGGGAGCTGGGGCTTCATTGTCCGTGACCATGAGGGCGACGGGGTGCTTGCAGGAGCTGGTCACCTAGGATCAATCCCGGACGCGATGACAGCTGAGGCAGCAGCATGTGCTCAGGCATTGCAAGCGGCTGCAGATTATGGTATATCGCACGTGCAAGTGGACGTGGACTCAATAGCTCTTCAACAAGCTCTCTAATCATCCTCGCTCAGTGACACTCGTTCTTTGCTCTGTGAGCATTTTGTATGCAGTAAAATCCTCCCTAGACAATGGATCATAACTTAGCACATTGCACACCAAAATTTGTAAAGACTTTGATTGCTCGCGTTGGTGTCGAGCTTATGTTTTAAATAACAGGGCCATAGAGCCAGGTTATGAATAAAAAAATAGGCATCAACAACGGCAGTTGCTTAGTTGAGCCTGTTCAGCCGTACAATAGAGATCATCGGACACTTAATAACGATGCCTAGCTCAGACAAGCTGCATGGCAAGACTGCAGGTCTGCAGCCAAATATAGGCTGACCATTCAGAGAACACGTCGCCAAGGTTACACTGACTAATCACATCATTTCTTCGTAAATCCTAAGTCAGGTTGAAAGATCAACTGAAACCTGTTCTTCTTGTACTAGAAAATGAAATATATATATATATTAGAGGCTCATGTATTACTCTTGGAAGAGACATTATATTAATACTGTCTTAATCTTACTTGCTGGTAGTATAAAAATAAAAATCCTAAAGAAAGAATTGTTACATTATACATGACCTCCGACTCCGATCGATGCTACATCATCGAGAAAGAAATACTGCTAGCTAGCACTCGTTTAATTTCTTCATTTACATATACTCCTTGCAGCAAAGAATACGTACTAAGAAAAAAAAAACAGAAAACATTTCCTCGAAATCTGAAATCCTTCGGGTTGGGGCGCTTCAGAACCAGAACCTTAAACCTGATCAAAATGCATTTGCATGCAAAGCCTTCTTCCTGCCTCTACTAGCTAGTAGATAGAGCAAATAAACCAAATGGACTCAAAGAAGAGATCACCAAGCTATTTAGTAGTTCGCCACCGAGAAGAAAAACCAATGGAGTCACCACCACCATCACCACCTCACCAATGCCGTGCATGCTCTGCTGGCCGCCTGCCTACCACTGCTCGCCACCGGGGCGGGCGGCGGCGTGCATGTGCTTGAGCTTGGTGAGCTCCTTCCTCCGCTTCCTGGCCTCCGCCGCCGTGGCCGCCTTGTCCCTGTCGCTCTGCGCTCCCAGTCCCCCGCCGCCGCCGCCGGGCCCCGCGGGGAAGATGCTGGCGGGCGCGCTCCGCTTGTCGACGACGTCGAGCCCGAGCGTGAGCGAGCAGGGGTCGTCGTCCGTGTCCTCCTCGGCCGTCGCGCCGCCACCGGCGGGGCTGCCCCCGCTGCCCGCGGGCTCGGCCGCTGCAACGGCGCCGCGCGGGTCCTCGAACACCGCCGGCGGCTGCGTCTGCTGCTGCGCGTACGCGGGGGCGGACGCGGACGGCGACCCGCGCGGGTCCGCCGCCACGACCGGGTAGTACCACGCGCAGGGCTGCAGACACAGCGGCGGCGGGCCCGGCGAGCTGCCGCCGTGGTGGTGGTGCTCGTACCCGGCGGCGGCTGCTCCCGGCGGCCAGGAGCCCCAGACGTACGGCACCGGCGCCGCCGCGGTGTACAGGAACCCCGGCCGCGGCGGCGGGGACGCCGTGGACGCCGCCGCCAGGGATTCCGCCTGCTGCTGCGCCGGCATCGCCGCGGTCACCGCGGCTGCCGCCTTCTTGGCCGTCCTCATCGCCACCTGCGCGCAGAGAATTCAATGAGCACACGTCCGTCGCAGTGTGACGCCAAGACCAGTAGTAACTCCGCGGAGAAGACGACGGAGTCCGCCGACGTGGTCACGCACGGGCGACCGAACAATGAGACACCACCAGGAGCTCGGAATTTTAGTAGCAGCTGCTGAACCGAACCGACTGACAGAAATGGGCAACGTGCGCCTAGGTTCAGGCCCTGTATAGTTGTACTTCAAACTGCCAAATTTTTCAAGATTTTCGATCACATCGAATCTTTAGACGTATGCATGAATCATTAAATATAAATAAAAAATAAAACTAATTACATAGTTTAGACGAAATTCACGAGACCAATTTTTTAAGCCTAATTAAACTATGATCAGATATTGATAACCAAATAACAACGAAAGTGCTACAGTAGCGTTTCGCCAAAAATTTTGCCCTAAACGGTGCCTCAGACTGATCCCAATTCGCAATCCCAATCCCATCCCCCCATGCAGCCAGCGTCGGCATTGCACTTGCACCGAGCAAGCCGGCCGGCATTATCCAAAGAAGAAATCTTTGGCGTCATTATCCAAAGAAGAAGAAGGACGTCTCTGTCGGCGTGGCATGCGTACAAGAACACGACTAGCAGCGGGAGCTAGGTGTACGGCATGAGTAGTAGTACAAGTGGGCAGAAAAGTGCAGTGCAGGGTCATGCTCATGGTCATGCATGTGTGTCCTCGTTTGAGGGCAACAAGTGGAGGCTTGGAACGTCCTGGATTCCTGTGTGCCTAACAATGGCAACATCATTATTGGATAACACTCGTACTTAATTAACGAAAGGGAAAGAACGAAAGCGATGGGCGTTGACGTGCCTGTTCTTTGAGCTGCTTGTTGGCCTCCTTGAGCGACAGGTACTCCTGCATCACCATGTCCTTCTCCTGCACCAACAAGTGTATCGTTGTCGTCGTCAGCTCACATCAGTAATAAACTCAAAAGAGGGCGAAGACGACGTCATAGCAGACGTCAGTTAACGCCGGCGAGCCTAGTATGTCAGCCGGCATGAGTACGTACTTACCTTCTTCATGTTCTCGTTCTGCGACGAGAGGTCGGCCACCTTCCTGGCGAGCTCGTCCCGGATGGCCTGGCGGCGGAGGATGGTCTGGCGGGCGGACTCCCGGTTGGCCAGCACGCGCCGCAGCCGCCTCGCCTCCTTCTCGGCCTGCCACGTCACGCACGCTGGTGAAGACGGGTCACGGAATCGCGAGCGCGGAGCACGAGTAGGTTACCTCGGTGAGCGCGTGCCGGGGCCGTGGCCCGTAGCCGGTCGCCGGTGCCGCCGCCGTGGCGGGCTGCTGCTGCTGCTGGTATGGCTGGTGGTGCGCCTGGTGGCCGCCGGCGCTGGAGCTGCTGGAGCACGGGGACGCCTGGATGCCCACCTTCCCCAGCTCCAGGCTCAGCCGCGTGCTCGCCAGCTCCTCCTCGTCCTCCTAGTCGGTCGATCATGGAGAATTAATTGTTACTCCGATTAGAGCAAGCAAAGCGCAGCGACGGCGACGGCGACGGCAACGGCGGTTGTAATAAATCATTCACCCGATGAGTAGTAGGAGGAGGGGGAGCAGGCGCGTGCCGCACCGGCGGCTGCTGCTCGCCGGCCGGTCCGACCCCGGCCATGTCGGCGAGCGCCATGGCGGCGTCGAGCTCGACGTCGACTGTGACGCCCCGGCGGCATTGCCGCTGCCCGTCGCTATCGTCAGACATGGCGCGCGAGCGGGGGTGGTGGGTGGAGCCGGACGGAGCGACCTGCTAGATGCCGGAGCCTCGCATGGATGGATCACGGGGAGAAACAAATAGAGGTGCGGTGGCGGTGCGGGAGAAGAGACGAAGAGTGTTCGACTTCGTCTTCGAGTTCTTCGACGGCGGCGGGGCGGTGCCAAAGCGAAAGCGAGTAGGAAGGAGTAGGCCCCCGGCCGGATTAAATATCTCGCTCGCCGCCTCGCGGGCAGGCGGCCACCCGCAGAGCGCCCGGTGGAGCCCGGTCTCGCCCGTCCCCGGCCGCCACGTGTCGGAACGGCTCGCGCCGCCCGGGCTCAGCTCCACGCAGCAGGCGCTCGGTGGACACGCGGAGACCGGGCGACCCGCGACCAGCATGCAGACTGCCGAGAGCGGGCGGGCTCGTGGCCCGAGGCGGCGGGACATGGGGGCCCGCGTGTCAGCGGCGGGCGGGCGGGGCCGCGTCGGCTCCGCTCGCTGGACCCGACCCGACCCGACCGAGGTCCGCCGGGCCCGGAGCCGGGCAGTGGGGACGCCTAGTCAGTGAGTCACAGTGTCGGGACGAAGGCGGTGTGGGCCATCGTGGGCGCTTTGGTTGGTTGGATGGACGGACTTTGGATCGGCGGCGGCGGCGGCCCGCATGTCAGCCCGCGCGACGTGCCGCCCCCGCGCCACAGCCGGGTGGCCGTGGATGGACGCCGCCACGCCGGAAGCGTCTGGAACGCTGGATGGCGCCGACTCCGCGCGCGCGCGCACACACCCAATCCGGCTCGGCGATGTGCTGCTGGGTCCGCTGCAGCAGCAGGCAGCAGGGTGATCTCTGTCTGATTAGACCAAACCTGTGCCTTGTTTAGATAGCTGTTAGGAATGAGTATTTGATACTGTAGCACTTTCGTTTATATTTGACAATTATTGTTTAATCTTGGTCTAACTAGGCTCAAAAGATTCGTCTCGTAATTTATAATCAAGCTGTGTAATTAGCTATTTTTTATTTATATTTAATATTCCATGCATATGTTAAAGATTTGATGTGATGCAGAGAGAGTGAAAAAAATTGGAATCTAAACGAGGCCCTGATGGAGTGATGGGGGAGGGAGAAGCGTGTGTTGACCGCTGATCGCCGAGTTTGTCCGCGTGCTCTCGTCGCTGCTCGCCCCAAGGGTGCTCGACAAACCGCTGTCCATCTTGCCAAGCTCAGGCAGGCGGCCACTAGCGGGACTGCCGAGGCGGGCAACAACCGATTCAACTGCCTGTCGTCTCTCTACTGTACTGTACCGCTGGATCCATGCCAGACCCAGCTCATGGCCGAATTGCGGTCGGGCCGGGGGTACTGTAGCCGTAGCGATGAATTGGGCTGGACTGAATTAGGGGTACTGTAGCATCGAGTTGTTGTAGCTGTGGAAATACGGTGCTACCAGAAGTCTAATACTATACATACCGTGAATTCTGAGTTCGCCAAACCAACTTAAATAGCCAGACCAAGAACGTGTAGAAACTTTTTGTTAACCGTTTTACGTGAAGCGAAAACGAAAACATAAACGAATTGCTATGTAGACAGGGCCCACCCCTCGGGCCTGGGGTGTTACAATATAGCATTTCTTTTTCCGGGACTGCGGTGGTCGACCAACCGGCAAGCATCTGCACGTACTACCACAGGATCTAGTAAAAAAATGGTTAGCGATAGGTAGTACTCCCTCTATCAACAAGAAAGAATGTAATTATTCCTTGCGTGTCCTGTTAAAGTGGTTAACGTTTCACTAAATTTTTAGTGAATAATATTTACATTTATAACTTCAACTCAACTTAATATGAAAATAACTTTCATAATGCTGTTTCTTTACTATCATAAATAATGATAACTTTATTTGTAACATGACTTAAGATACTAAAATATGACACTATATTAGAATTGTATTATTTCTTGAATGGAGGGAGTACCAAGTCAATATTTTACTTCTCTACACGAATTTTAAACCTCGTGAAATTATTTATTTTGAGACGGTTGGAGTAAGTAATAATTTATATTTATTTCTATAGTCAAATAATTTATATTTATATTTAGCAACATTTAAATTTATTTGATTTATCAGGAAAAAAACGAGAATTGTGGTTTTTTCAAGACGAAGAGCGTATTAAAACGAAGCAGGAGGAGACTAAGTTTTTCCAGTGTAGTTTCTTTGGGTTTCATGTTTTATTTATCTAATACATGGGATGATGGGATGCACCATGGTTTATCTTTATATATATATATATATATACTTATACTTATACTATCTTGTCTATTGTTTAACTTACGCCATCCGTCCTACTCCGTGTGAAAAATTAGGACTTCATAAGTTTACTCAAAGCCAAACCGTTATAGATTTCAGATTTCATCGAAATGTATGGATATTGGTATTTATAATATTCTCTTTGTTTAAAATTACAAAATGTTTTGGTATTTGTTTTTACTACATATATTTAGACATAGTGTACATCTAAGCGCGTATAGTAACCATTAAGTATATAAAAAACTAAAATATCTTATAATTTAAAATAAAGGTAGTATTAAGTATTATATTTTTTCATGCAATATATTTCTATGGTAAGTGATTTTTTTGAGAAAATAAACACAGTAAATTTTAGTGGTATAAACTTATAACGCATTTTTTTAACGGAGGGAGCACTCGCCACAGGGCAAGGTGCCAAGGCAGTGTTCAAAGCCACCTCGGGAAAGGTTATGCGTGCCATGCCTCCCGCGGCTAGGCACCCATGCGACCCACACACAGTGACAGCGTGCGGGTGGGAGGGAGGATGAGCTAGCACGGATAGGACGCGGGCGAGGCAGGCAGCTTGACCCCGTGCTGACGGCTGACGGGACGGAGCCGGAGCTGATCTTTTGTTGCGCTACAATATACAACAGTGTTCAACAGTATCCTACAGTGCAAAAGAGAAGGAGACGGAGCCCCAGGAGCTGCACCAAATGCGCGCTCCTTCCATTCCATAAAAAGAAATTGTATTAGGTCATTTACAATAGGGAGTCTCGGATGGTTGCTCTCGCGGATGATGGGGTCGTCGGCAATGCAGTCCAGTGCGGGGTTAGACATATTTGCCAGATGCCGTTTAGGGCCTTTCAATTTATTTTTTTAATTAAAATAGAGGTGCGGAACCGTCCGACCAGAACGGTTTTTGTTTGAACAAAGCCTTAAGACGTGTATGGCGTAGCTCTCCGGGACTCCGGCTCTTTTACTGCAGCAGCACTACAGTCTACTGTAGAGGAGCCACCGGAGCCCTAAACTTGTAGCTTCCTCGACTCCTCATTGTATTTGGGAAGGAGCCGGAGCTGATCTTTTGTTGCGCTACAACGTATAACAGTGTTCAACAGTATCCTAGTAGCGAAGCTGCACCGCGCACTCCTTCCATTCCATAAAAAATATTGTATTAGGTCATTTACAATACAGAAACTTCCCAGTAGTTTATACGTCACAAAACACTATCGCTGAAAACTATCCACTCCAACGCTGTATCTTTCATCGAGATCTCAAATCAATCATTCTTGGCCTGTTTGTTTGAATTTATCAGCCAACTTATTAGTTAGAATCTATAGTATTTTTACCGGGATTCAGCTTAACTTTAATTTGGCGCGCCGAACCGCGGCTGTCAAGATAGCATCGGGCGCGCAAGGTCCCAGCGGCAAAGCTCCATCCACGATGGCGGCCACGCAACAGATGAACTCCAGGCGGCAGCAGCCACGCGAGCTCCAAGCAACGGCCGCCGCACAAGCGTGGTCTGCACCGGCGGCCACGTGCACAAGATCCCTAGTCTCGGATGGTTGCTCTCGCGGATGATGGGGTCGTCGGCAATGCAGTCCAGTGCGGGGTTAGCATCCCGCCAGATGCCGCTTAGGGGGTTTAATGCCGCGTCGTGCCCTCACCCGTCGCCAGCGTCCAAGACGGGGAGAGGAGCGCGCTGGGGAAGATTTGGCGCACGGGGTCTAGAGACGTCGAAAAGAAACCACGATGCCCTCCCCAACGCTATCGAGACTCGTTTCTTCGGTCTCGAATCTTGCGTAGACATCATTTCTACGGAGGAAAACAGTATTTAATCATTTTTTCTCTCTCCTCAATGAATGACCTACCACCTCAAGCAAATTGCACGTGACAATACAAATAATAGCTATTGAAACTACTATTGCGTTGGGAGTGTCTTTAGGATTCATGCTGAGTTAAATTTTCTTAACAAATTAACTAAGATTATTAAAAACTTAGCACTATTTTTTATGTATATTTTATTAAAATTGGAAGTATTTAACTTTTTAAAAGTGAAAAATTATACTTTGGGAGGGAATGAGTCCTCTCATCCTCTGCATCTCGATCCCCTGTCCCTTGAGAGCGAGACGGTCAGGCCACAGTTAGCGAGGGAAGCAACCACAATGCGATAGTAAAGTAGTTCATAGAGAATAAAATACTCTCTATCAACTAGCTAAAACATTATAGAGGCAGTCCATATAGTAGTTTATAACAAAAGGTACCCAAAGCCATATTAACTACCTATAAGCAATAAAAAAAACGTCATTTTCTCTATATATCTCTCTTTTGAAGGTACACGAGACGATTGGATAGAATAATTTTTAATCTTTGGTGGAACCCATCTTATGGACTGCTTTGTCGGCTAAACATTATGAGCAAACAGTATGTATATGGACCTACGTCGTGGTCGCTCGGACGGATACAGTGGCGGTCCTGGTGCCCGTGCCGTTGCTATGCACGCACATTACCGCACGCACAGGCAGGCAGTGGATCAGGCATGCACAGACAGTGGTCAGTGGATCAGCATCTCTCTTCCATCCCTCCGCCGTCATTGCCTGCAACTTGCAAGCCGTGCAGCAGTGAAGTGCAGGCTTGCAGCTAGCAGTACAGTACTGTATATGCCACGGACGGATGCAATGCACCAGCGCTCGCACTGTTGGCACGGACGGCGACGAGCGGCCATGTTGGGAATTGCACCTGTGCAGATAGGTGATGGGACGGCGGCGGAGCGCAGGTTGGCGCGGCTCTGCCGTCGTCCTAGGGTGTGTTTACTAGTTATCTCAAATTTCCAACTTTAGACCTTGTTTAGGGGGTGTTCCGTGTCACATTGAACGTTCGGATGATAATTAAGAGGATTAAATATGAGCTAATTAAAAAACTAATTACACAGGAGTAGACTAATTTACAAGATAAATCTATTAAGCCTAATTAATTCATCATTAGCACATATTTACTGTAGCACCACATTATCAAATCATCGACTAATTAGTCTTAAAAAATTTGTCTCTCAAATTAGTCGTAATCTGTGTAATTAGTTATTTTTTAATCTATATTTAATACTCCATGCATGTGTCCAAACATTCGATTGGACAAGGACTAAAATCCGGTCTAAGAAACCAAACAGCCCCTTAGTTCGCGTTACGAATCAGTATTCGGCACTGTAGCACTTTCGTTTGTATTTGACAATTATTGTCCAATCATGGTCTAACTAGGCTCAAAAGATTCGTCTCGTAATTTTCAATCAAACTGTATAATTAGTTATTTTTTTATCTACATTTAATACTCCATGCATGTGTCAAAGATTTGATGTGATGGAGAGAGAGTGAAAAAACTTTGAATCTAAACAAGGCCTTAATACTATGAAAAAAAAATTCTCCGTCACATCAAATTTGCGGTACATGCATGAAGTACTAAATGTTGACGAAATCAAAAACTAATTGCACAGTTTGGTTGTACTTTGCGAGACGAACGTTTTGAGCCTAATTAGTCAACGATTAGATAATTATTACCAAATAAAATATTTTCGGCGGCACCGATTTGGGTGAACTAAACATGGCCCAATATTGGATTACTGCCTCTGTCCTAAATTATCCATCGCTTTTAGTTTCCGTACGACAAATTTGACTTGATTCGTAAAAAATACATTTAATATTTATATCTTTAAATAAATTTATTAAAAAACTAGATTCAAATATCTTTTCAACGATAACAACTCTGTATCATAAATATTAATATTTTTTAATATATATTTTATTAAAGTTATTTCTCGGAAAAACGAAAACCACGTATATTTTGGGACAAATGTCTACAGTGTAGTGTAGGTGACCAATGGGACAGTGATCGCGCTGCTGCTAGCTCGCAGCCTGTTCGGAAGGCCGTATCGTATCGTGGATTATTTACTGCTGGCTGGTTTGGTGTGAGAGAAAAACACTGTTTCTGACTGGAAATTTACGATCGTTTACGAGCAAGCGAACAGGCTGTCGATCTGTCTGGTCTCGGGCACGGCTTTTGACGCACCCGCCTCGGGACTCGCAGGTTGTCGTGGTCGTGGTCGTGGTAAACTGGTGACCCCCTAGGTCGGCAGTGGCGAGCGAGCGCCCACGTCGCCGCGCCGTGCGCCATGCGTTGGTCACACGGTGTGTCGTGCCGGCCGCGGGGCGACAACGGCAGGTGCGGAGCTACCAGTACCTGCCATAGTGCGGGCGGACCGATCTCGCCCGGCGGCGGCTGCGCCTCGCGCTCGCTCCGATTCTATGGATGCCACGGGCTCCGATCCAACAGGTGCGGGCGCCTGTGCGCCACCTATAGATGACTAGATGGGCCGGGCCAAAAGATGATGACAAGAGACCTGATTCTAAAGAACCACGGGGTTTTTTTGCTCAAAAATAAAAATTGAAAATAAAAAAACCACGGTTTTAGTCATATCCGGTTTTTGTACGTCGGGCAGAGCCGCCGCCGGCCGGCTCCATCTTGCAAAAAAAAAAAAAAGTCTTGTTCGCTTCGGTTGAAAAAAACAAGCATAAATACTATTTCGGCTGATTTGTTGTGAGAGAAAATACTGTTTCGACTAAAAAAATAAGCTGAAAAAGACGGATTATAAGATAAGCGGACGAAAAAAACCCTACCGTGCCACGTGGGCCATGCAGCGGTGTTGGGCGCCGCCACCGATCCGGGCGCAGGGGCCAACCGCTATCGCTATGGGTGGAGGCGTGGAGCCTCTTTCGCGCGCGAACCTGGTTTGCCGCGCGCGCGTTGGCTCCATCTCGCGTGCGCGCCTTGTTTCTGAAACCTCGTTGACCAAGGTGTGCGCGCCGCCATGCGTATCCGGGTTTTCATTGGAGTGTCGAGCGAGGCTTGTTCCGTGTTGTGTGATGGCCCCGGCCCCTTGTCTCGCGGCTGGCCTGCCGGCTTTCATGTCATTCATGCCTTGTCGTCGCATGTCATCTCCCTCCCACGCAAGGCAATGTTGTTCAGACTTCAGGGTGCATTTAGTCCGCGAAATAAAATTTTTGGATACCTCTCGGTAACCCTTTCAAACATGCTTATTACTCTGCAAGCCCTCGAAAGCATACTCCTCCTAGAGTTTTGGCCTCGTTCTTCAGCACTACTTCAACCATATTTTTCAACAAATAAATAGTGTTTTCTCTCACAACAAATCAGCATAAACCAAATTTTATCGAAACGAACAGGACCTTTAGCTCTGAACTCTGGTATACTGTATTTTTTTTCTTTCAAATAATTTTAAGTTTCACATCTATATTAAAAGTTATTAATATTTATGATACCAAATATGTATTGTTCGATTAATCACAGAATATTTTTGTAATAAACGTATTTGGCATAATTGTTCATACTATTTCTTATAATTTTAATTAAAACTTACCAATATTTGACTGGGTTCAAATCTAAAATTGCAGCATTTTTTGGATGAAGGCACTACAAATAATGTCAAGCTAATTGTACAAAAATTCACATAAGAAGCATACAATTCGGGAAAAAAATACAACGTTCTACAGGGGCTTGAGGACATGCACGTTTAGATTGGCAAATGACTAGCTGCCAAATTAGATTATAATGCCTGATAAAAAAAGATTATAATGTACTAATGGTTAAAATGTGTACTGACAACAAATTAGCCGTACCATTAGCTCTTACTACTTTTTTTTTCGGATGGGCTAATGGCGTTTTAGTCCATCCAAACGGTTCTTTAATATTATTAGCTAGAAGATTTTCACAAAACGAGAGAACACACGTTGCCTTTTCAGTTAGGGGCAGAGCGAGGTAAGCTAAATAGCTAATGCGTTTGGTGCCTTCATTTTTCAATAAAAAAAAACTACTAGTTCGGTCCTTTCGAGGATGCACTTGTTGCTAGCACCATTTTTGACGAGAACACATTTAGTCATTGTTGGGATGCTAATGTACCCATCTCAATCTAAGTATGCCAGGATGAATTGTTGTGTAAAATCTGACACCAATTCACCGGACATATATGCATTGAGGTGGTTACATGGGCTTCCAAACGAGCCCTTAACATTTTTAGTTAGGTGCTGCTCCCTCTGTGCACAAAATTAAAGTGTGTTCACAAATATAAGCTTATCTTGCCTCAACATTTAATTAATGCCAACTTATAGCAACGGTTACCTGAATATGCGGGTGTTACTCATTTCCTTTCCTCAGTCTGTTCTAAAAATAATGCGAACACATACATTTTGTAGGTGTGCTAAGGTAGTACTAATTATTAACAATCTTCCATTTTTTTCAGTAACTACTTCATCCGTACACAAAGAGCTCACTTTTCAAGAAGTTAAACTTTTTAACATTAACCAAATATATATATATAATATTAATATTTATGGTGTATAATTAGTATTGTTATGTGAATATTTTAATATGTTTTTATAAAAAAAAAACTTATTTAGAAACATAAATATTATTAATATTTTCTATAAATCTAGTTAAACTTAAAAAAGTTTGATCAGCACACAACCCAATGCCATTTTTTTGAGATGGAGGGAGTACTTTCTATGAAAAGAATGTATCTGATTATATACTTGGCCAAACTATTTTAAATTTGAATAAATTTAAGAAAAAATTGTCAATATTTATAAGATCAAAATATGAATAAAATATGAACATATATTCGAGGATGAATCTTATAATACCTGACATTTTTTTTTACTATAATACCTGACATTTATGAAGTGTATGTTTAGATTGCGGAGGAAGGCTTCCCCTATGGGCTGACAGCCCACTACTGGTCGCGTGGGTTAAGGCCTACAGCCGCGAGGACCTTCGACTATGACGAGGGCCCAACTTAGGTGCACGTGGGCCTAAACAGGCCGTACATATCTACGCCCAATCACCTTTACCGCGGGCGGGCCCACCTGGCCATCCCTGTCCTCCACCTCCACCGCGTCCGATCCGACGTGATGTGAGTTGTGATTGTTCCGGAGACATCCTCCCCACCCCACTCCACGGTTGCTGCTGCCTGCTTGGCCTCTGCTGCTCGGCTCTCAGATCCAGCGCCGCCGATGCCGCCGCCGCCGCAGCCGAACGGGGGCAAGGTGACCCCGAACCTGGCCATGGACGCGGAGGCCACGCGGGTGCTCAACCTCACGGTGCTCCAGCGCCTGGACCCCGCCGTCGAGGACATCCTCATCACCGCCGCGCACGTCACGCTCTACGACTTCAACATCGACCTCAACCAGTGGGTGAGCCACCGATTCCCCCTGCCCCCCGCGCTCCATTTCCTGTACCCTCGATCCGATCCGGCATGGTCTCACGGCGGATTCTGAAATTCTCTGCTTGTTGGTTTGTGCCGCGCAGAGCCGGAAGGACGTCGAGGGGTCGCTGTTCGTCGTCAAGAGGTGAGCGTTTGGGTTGGGGGTTTTTGCTTGCTCTCGTATGCGGTCTGGTTCTGTCCTGATTGTGCTCGATTGTTCCAGGAACTCGCAGCCCAGGTTCCAGTTCATCGTCATGAACAGGCGCAACACTGGTACGCACTATCTTTGGTTGGACTTTCTGGTTCGCGTCTTGGGTAGTTGGTTTGGTTTTATGATGAACCCACGGGTGACTAGAAGCTGTACCAACCAACAGCATCAATCATGGTATATAAACCATTCATTTCGGATCTTGTTAAATGGAGATCACCTTGTGATATCTAAAGGTTAACCAGTGCACTGCAATGCCTAGGTCGCTGCGAAATTTAGCTACACATGTGTGCCCTGCGTTACTGTCAAGGTGATCTATCTCGATTTAGAGTGAATCACTGTAGCCTGGTTACCCATATACTACTGCCTGTTGCTTACTTTGGGAAGTTGATAAAGTTTTGCAGAAGTATCCATTATCATTTGTTCAGTCATTCATTTGAATCCCCATGATCATGTCCTGTCTGCTCTAGTTGCCAGTGGGGGAACCGGGCTTGTAATCGCGACTTGGGGGATGTCCATAGATAATATGATGAAACTACCTCTATTACCGGATTAATTATAGTTTTGTGGGCAGCTAGTACTAATTGCTGGAGATAGAATGATAGATGGGCCATCACATGCGCAATTCGCAGGGAAGCAACTAAGCAAGCTTAGAATATCTAGCTCTTTAGGATGGACTGTTTAGCTAGACTTGCAAATATGTACATTAACCTTTGTTAGCCGCACATGCGGGGGGCGGGGACCCCACTATGGCCTGCACTAGGCTCCACCACTGCTAGTTGCATCATGTTGATGACCTAATGGCATTTGAGCTTTTGGCTTTCGAAGAGCGTATAGCTCTTCATGAGACTTGCCCTATTCTTTCTCAATCTTTGATGCACCGAGTGACCAGCCAAGCAATAGTTTTTTGTAGTGTCATGTCTTTGGATCGAAGCTGGAAAGGCGGTAACTAAATACAGAGAACTTGAATTTCAGAATTGCCAAAGACCACATTGGATCAGTAGGTTCATATGAGGTCCATTTGGTATAATTCTATATAAAAAGAGGTCATTTATTTTTAAAGATAGCTGTGTAAAGAAATTAGGTTAACTCTTTGCAAAACTCCAGCTTTTCTTATGAACCTACTTGGGGAATATGATGGGTGGACCTGTATGGGCAGTTGGGCTACATTAGGAGTTAGACTGAGGACACAATTCTAGTTTCCAAGGCATGTTAAATAATTTAAATAACTTGATAGAACTTTAGTACCTTTAAGTTTATAATATATGCACAAAGTCAGATGATTCATGTGGTGAATCCTTCATGAGAAGTCCGATGATGTTGCTCTCAACAGATAATCTGGTGGAGGATCTCTTAAGTGATTTTGAATATGAACTTCAACCTCCATATTTGTTGTACCGGAACGCTTCACAAGAAGTAAATGGAATTTGGTTTTACAATCAACATGACTGTGAAGCTGTTGCAAGTCTATTTGGAAGGTAAAGGCTGTTCATGTATTCTCTCCCCATGTTGGAGGTATCTTTCTCTGAATTTATGTACTCTCCCCGTTTCAAATTGTAAGTTGATCTGGCTTTTTTTGATACATACCTTTTGCTATGTATCTAGACTAGACGTAGTGTATATCTATGTACATAGCAAAAGCTATGTATCTAGAAAAGCCAGAACAACTTACAATTTGGAATGCAGGGAGTAGATTATGAACATTACTGTACCATATTTTAGTAGTTCTGATCTGAAATATCTATGGTTATGTATTTTTCAAGATCCAGTTAGTTGTGGATGAATGAGAAATGCGTAGTCTTACTAAATGTGAGCATTGTTAGCTGGGATCACATTCTCTAAATGAGA
This sequence comes from Miscanthus lutarioriparius, assembly GCA_904845875.1. NCBI lineage: Eukaryota > Viridiplantae > Streptophyta > Magnoliopsida > Poales > Poaceae > Miscanthus > Miscanthus lutarioriparius. The sequence goes on along the minus strand of CAJGYO010000010.1, from coordinate 114,838,893 downwards.
AATGTGGCAGGACCTGTGATGACAAAATCTAATTCTAGCTAAATACTGGCCTACTAATCTTAGTTCTCTCTTTTAGGGCATGAAGTAACTTGCCCTGTTAGCCTGAAGTGTGAGAGCCGCCTGTTTTCTAGATTTACTGCATTTGTCAACTACTAAATGCTGGTGAGATTTCAAATATTTGACAGAAATATTCAGATAACTTTATTTCTAGATTGCAATAAGAAGTAGCGACTACTCTGCTACATATTGGTGCCCAGAAAAGAGTCAGTTTCCTCCCTCTTAATCACAGCTTTGCATGCTAGCAAGTAAAATTCCCAAATTAGGTATAGAGCAAGGATGTGCAGTGTGCTTACAAACTTCTGATACTGTTGGAGATTGTCATGTCATGTTTCCCTGATGCTTCTACAAATAGCTAGTATTGCGATCTATTTAGAATGTATACAACATGGGATTGTGATTATTTTAGCATAACCATTTTCACATCTGTCCCTTTCCAAAAAACAATTGCATCTCAGGATGCCTTTTCTAAAAAATTGTACCTCAGGATGCCATGGTGATGGCATGTTTCCCTGATACTTCTACAAATGGGCCAGTATCATGCTACAGGGCATTATGATCGTTTTGGCATAATCTTTGTCACATCTGTTCCTTTTAAAAAAGAACAATTGTATCTCAGGATCCAGTGATGAACTTCTTTGTTAGAATCATGTGGGCAGATAGTTTACGGTTTGCTGCTCAATTTTATTTTCAGGATACTGAATGCTTACGCCAAAGTACCTCCAAAACCAAAAGCGCCTTCCACAAAAAGGTCCATTACTTGTTTCCAGTCTCTTGGATTCAACCACTTTCATTCTTTCCTTTGAATTATGTATTATCAATTGTGCTGAAGTTTCTTTCATGGCCACAGTGAGTTTGAGGAACTAGAACCTCCGCCAGCATCTGCTGCTATAGATGGCCCTCTTGAACCTCCGCCAGCATCTGCTGCTGTAGTCCTTGATACTCCTGAAGAATCATTGATCAATTACTTCAGTGTATGTTAAACTGTCAACTATCAGCTATTTCATTCTTTTTTTTTTCATGTTGATTGAATGGTATATCCTCATTTATCTGCATTGTGTACTCAATGACCATTGTAGCATCTCGGTTGATGTATGTACACAAGTATGCTGCATTCATGGTTGGATATATGCTGCATTACAAAATATCTGCTGTGTCTAACATTGCTGAGATTATTTTTCCAACATTTCTGCAGGGCGCTGCTAGCATTGGAAGTGTATCAAACGCACCACTGTCTGGAAGAGTGCACCCGTCTACTGAGAGCGTTCCATCTTCCCATGTGCCATTGATCATTCCATCTGCTGCTCCAACACATCAACTACCCCCTTCAGTAGCTTCATCAGCTCCACCATTGCCCATCCATGACACTAACGCCCACACTAGCTGGTCAACAAATCTTGTGACACCGGATTTCTTTGTGCCTCCACCATCCTCTACAGCTCCACTGGCTCCGCCAGGTGCATCTGTGATTCCTACTGCCCCGCCTCTTCATCCGACTCCAGCATCTGTTCAGCGTTCTCAATACGGCACCCCACTGCTCCAACCTTTTCCACCGCCCACTCCACCTCCTTCCCTTAACCCTCCACACAGCGATAGACCTGTTGTTACAAGGGATAGAGTCAAGGACGCGCTACACAGACTTGTTCAGGTAAGTTCCACACTGAAAACATACAGGGTACAGTTGTTTGGATTAGTATTATTATCTTCTCTAACTCTCACCAAATGCCCAACAGAGCGACGAGTTCATCGACTTGTTGTATCGGGAATTGCAGAAATCACTTGTATAGACTGCTTAGTCTTTCTGGAGTTTCTGGCTGGTTGACAAGAATGCTTGTATTTTTTTTCCTTTTGACTTTTTGCATGCTTCCCTTCCCGAACTCTTGTATAGTTTTGTGTTATTGTATTGATGTAGAGTACTATAGGAATGGTTGGTAGTATTTGTGGGGTCCCCTGGTTCCAAATAACTGTGTTGGCAGTGTCATAAGCATATTTATGTAACTGAAAAGTGGAAGTAAAACTGGGTTTGTTCAAGAACATTGAAATTTGATCTATTTTTGTGTGATGTACCTTGAAATTTCATTATAGGTGTCAATTCGTGTGGCACTGCCGCACTGGCACATATGTTCTGTTTTGCTTAAACTTTTTCACCTCAGCGATGAGAGCTTTGTAGCATGATGTCCACTGAAACTGAAATCATGGTGGCTCCGAGCAACTTGTATGATGAAAGGCTTAAACAATCATTTATATTGAGATAGATGCCTGTACTTGGCGTGGACAAATTACGACACTAATAAGATTTTAGAAGTCTGTATTTTTTATTTCATAAACCTCGCTTTCTGAAGAAGAAAATGAATAGCAAAAGAAAAAGGATATATGATGACTTTCCCTGTTGTACATTTCTTTGACAGCCGACCGTATAACCTACAGCACAAGCATATTCACATTCCCTGAACTACACTGTACATGTCAACGGCACTCTCTGATTGAGGCTTCGGCGTTGCCCGGCGTGCTGGACGAGGTCACCGGAACGTGAGCATAACCAGGAAGCCGAGGAACGCGGCGGCGCCGACGCCGGAGCAGCAGAGGTCAAGGATGCCCTCGCGCCTGGCCTTCCACTCCTTGCGCGCCCTCTTCCCCCTGACGAAGTCCTCGTACCTTTCCCTCGCCGCGTCCTCCGCCGCGGCGCCGCCGCGGCACCCGCGCCGCCTGGGCGCGGCCATGGCGGCGGCGACGGCGGCGAGCCCGTCCCTGCCGCTGACGCCGGCGCCGTCGGCGTCCTCGACGCGCAGGCTGACCTCGCGGACGTGGCCGTACCGCTCGTCGCACGTGACGGCGGCGTCGAGCGCGACGCCGCCTTCGCCGCCGGATAGCACGACGGCGAAGCGCGCCACGGTGTCCCCCGTGAGCCACTTGCGGTCGACGGCCACGGCGCGGCGGCTGGACGCGTTGAGCGCGCGGCCCGTGGCCGGGTCGAGCAGCACCCAGTTGAGCTCGAGGTCGGCGTGGGAGATCCCCGACGCCGAGGCGGCCGTCGGCGGCGTGAAGCCTTCCTGCACCAGCGCGTCGACGCGGAACGGCGCGCCCAGGAACCAGTCCGAGTCGGCGTCCGTCTCCACGACGCGGGAGAGGATGCTGACCCCCGCGTGGCGCAGGTCGACGGCCGACACGAGGCGCGCGGGCAGCAGGGGCTGCGGCTGCGGCTGCGAGGGCGAGGGCGGGGGAGGGGATGGGGAGTCCGAGCACGGGAAGGGGAAGGCGTCGGCGAAGAGCGCCCGGTGGTCGACGTCTGCGCCGCCGAGGCCTAGGCAGGGGAGGAGGTCGCGGACGGAGGGCCACATGGCGAGGCAGAGCGCCCGCCACGTGTCCGGGTCGGTGGCGAGGCCGTGGAGGCCCGAGCTCGCGCACCCGACGGCCGCCAGCGACGCGCCGTCGAGGCGGCGGAGCACGAGGGCCAGGACGTCCGCCGGGAGGTCCTCGATGGTCGTGCTCGTGCCGTCGCCGTCGAAGGCAGCCGGGGAAGAGGCCTCCATCGCGCCAACACCCATGAGATGAGAACGATGGCGGGCGGGTGGCCGGCCGGGAGTGGGGAGTCAGTTGGAGCGAGGAGGACGTGGATAGGAAAGCTTGTGGGGGTGGTTGCGCGCGTGTGTCTCTGATGGTCTCCGTCCGGCGTTGGAGGAGGCAGGCAGGCAGCAAGCAGGCTTGGCTAGCTACTGGCTTGTTCGTTGGTTTATAAATGGGTAGCTGCCTTGTCTGTGGAGGGGGCGAGAAAGCGAGGTGTTTCTGCCGGCGCTGTGCGTGCACCGTGCATGCCTCGACCGACCGGTCGCCTCCCATGGGGACGCGGCAGAGGTGACGAGAAGAGAAGCCACGGCGCAGTGCAGCGTGCATCGGGCAGGCATCTAGACTCTAGTAGCTCGCTCTCGCGGTGGCCTTTGCGTTGCGGGAAAGCAAGCATGCCCGGAAAAGTCCGCGACGACGGTTTTTTTTATTATTTTATTTTCCGTTTTGTTTATAATAATCACACAGGACGACGAACTGGATGAAAGCTTTTCTCTGATGACAGCGACGGCGGCGACGGCTCCCGCCCACCATCTCGATCACACGGCCCGTCGTACGTCGCTGGCGCGTGGGACACGGCGACGTGTCAGCCAGGTAACTGGGGATGAGGCTGACTGGCTGAGGTCGATGACCAAGCCTGCCTGCCGTTCTAGTTTCTAGCTAGTGGTACACTGGTACAGGGAGTGAAGCAGCCAACCAAGAACCAACCGTCCGCGAGCAGTGGCCGGTGGTCTCCCCGGGCCCGTAATAACAATAAGAAAAAGGCAAAAGCTTGCAGGTGCACGCACGCAGCCATGGCGGGCGGCTCGGGCGTCGCCGTCTGCTACAGAGGCAGCAGCAGCCGCCGTCGTCGTCGTCCGGCCCCGGCTGTGGTTGTGGCGGCAGATGCACGCTGTGGCAGCAGCAGCCATGCTTGATCTGAGGCTCCGATCGACCTGCCGCTCGTCAGCGGACGACCTGCCGCGATGCGATCGCAACTGGATTAGGCATGTGCGTGTTTTGTTGTTACGTTGACGCGCAGCAGTACGTGCTTAATTGGTCCGGCCACCGTCATCAATGAACGGCTCGCTAGCTAGTTGATCATCAGCGCGTGTGGATTAGTGTTCATCTCCATCGCTCGGTCTTCTCGTCTCGTCTGCACGTACGCGTGCGTGCCAAAACCACACACGCGCGGGTTCAAATCCGTGTGCGCTCTCTGAAGGTTTCGTCCGGCCTCTGTGTTCACTGTTTGTGTTGGGGCGAACATGCATGGTTGGTGGTTGCTGACCAGGGTGCCACGCGCTGGCGTTTGACATGTCACGCTTGCTACATTACGACGACGTTGGACCATCGTGTGAGGCTTATTTCATCATCTTCTTCTTCCTTGCTTGTTGACGATGATATTATACTATATAGCCAATAATCTTGATCTGGATGTGATTGACGACTACCTCGTCAATCCTGTGATTACACGCACGGTGACCAGCAAACAAGAAGCAGAAACAATCAGCAACCAAACTGTGCACGACGCAATACTTTCCTTCATCACCCGCTGCCAACTGTCGATCTGTTCGTATATAGGAGGAGGAGTGTATCTTTTCCTTGTGGTATGCATGGACGGATCATTATACTGACACAAGTGGATCTCCCTGCTTCTAGAATTCATAATCGCAATCGTCAACCATTTGCACGGTCAAGTTTGACACAATCGATCGCCTTCTCCCATCCAAACATTTTATTCGTCCACCGCTCTGAACTTGGCCAACTTGCATTCTTAGTATTATGGTATTATGATCGGCGGTTTGGCACGCACACGGCTGGATGGTGGGCGGGAGAACCGGTCACGTCAAACTTCTTCCCTTCGCAAAACATTATTTTTCCTAGCTTCTCCTGTATATATATTCTAGGTGTCTGACTTTTTATTGTTGTATATTATTGTTTTGATTAAAAATATACTAATTGTTTGTGTTTCAGTGCTTCATTTGTTAGTGTCTGATTTTTGTTGTTGTTCAAGGCTTCGAGCAACAAATAATTTTTTTCCTTGCTTGGCTAGAAAAAGTATAAATAATATCCTATGAGTTATCCTTTTAATTGTAATGGTCGGTTGTTTAAAATTGTTGTCCAAAAATTAAGGCACTCAAGTATTACATCTCCCTTGTTTCTGGCTTTATATGTAGTCTTCGCTTTCATCACAAGGTGTTTATTTTACCTTACCGTTGCTTCTCTCCACTACCTCTGTACCTAACACTACCGGAGACACATTTTCTCCCGTCGGCCCAGCCCACTCCCCTCGGCTGCACGTCTCCCGTCAGAGGCACAAAACCATCCCCCACGTGACCTGTATACCGTCCGGGAAGGTTTCTCCTGCCGTCACGGGTGCTCGTCGCCAGCCCATACAGATGATTTTCGCGGGCTACCGCAGCTGTTGGCCCACAGAGCAGAGAGAGGAGCAGATCGAGCGGGATTCTCGACAAAAAATTCGATGCGCTGGCGCGTCAGTCAGCGCCAACAGCCCAGCGTGACCGGCTCCATCCCAATCTATTTTCCTCGGGTTCCTTTCCGCCACTGCTTTCAGGCCAGATCCAGCCTTCGCCGCATCGGCGAGCGACGCACCGCCTCTCCCCACCCGGGCGCCAAGACGCCGCCGCCGCCCGCAGGCCGCCACCGCCGCCCGCCCGCCGTCGGCCGTCCTCAGCCACCGAGCAGTCGCTGCTTCTCCTATTCCCTAGCCCCGGCGCCTAGAAACCCTAAGCGCCGCTGCCGACGCCCCGTCGCCACCACCCGCCGCCATGCTGTCAGCCACCGGACTCGTCGCCCCGCCCCTATACCCTAGCCCCGACGCCGTTCCCCACGGCGTCCAGAAGCCAGGCACGAGGTACCACCAATTCTGTTGTTGCTTGTATGTGTTCGATGGAATTTTCCTTTTTTTACTAAAGCAAATTCGTTCTTGCTTGTATGTGTACGGTGGAAAAGGTGGCTGCCTTCAATCTCACAGATCTGGTATAAGTTGCATCAACAATCCAAGTTCATCCCCTTGCTCTGTGATTCCAGGTACTCACGATAGTTCTGTTATCACCCCAACTGCTTGTGGAGATTTCTTCCTTTTCTTTTTAGGCCTGAAGCAAATTGTGCTGTGCATGTACAGAAGTGGGAGAGGTGAATCATGGCCTGAGAGACATTTTCTTAAGCACCTATTGACGACCTGGAATTTCTGCTAGTGATTGTCCAGTGAAGATCTAGTTGGTTAGTTCATCCTCTCAGATTTTTATCGATTCATGCTATACAGTATTTCTTCTTTGGTTTTGTCGGACATACATAAGTTGTAAATTTGTAACAGGTAAGTTGACTCGAGGCTATTGCTGTTGCCATTTTCGCTTCTGGCTACACTGGGAGTTACCATTTAGTGGTAAGCGTTTCTTTCAATGAACCTTAATCTCAATAGTACTATAACTTATCTGAATTTTTTGGCATTGTTAAAACATTTGGAGTGTAGTTTTCGTTTCAGTATACTATCCTATGTTCATGTCTGCTACTTTCTTACTGGCACGGTAATAGAATTGTATTGTCATTTAATCTGATTGATTCCGTCCTTTGTATTGTGGTTGTGATATGACTTGTGACCGGATTTTGCTCTATTTATTATATCTCTGGTTTGCTTGAAATGGTTGGTTAGTTCTTCGCTCCTTAATTCCATTGTCATTCTCTATAGCCATCTCTTAAAATGGGTTAAATCATGTTGTTGATTCTGCTTTGTATTAGTATTTAAAAACTGACTTTTTTTTGTACATTTCTTGTTTAGCAATGACTGATATTTTCATTCGATGTTTAACAGTGTGTCGATTGCTGATCTCATTGGTTGTTCTTGTTGCCATTCCACAAGCCTGCTTCGCAATTGTATGCATGTAATTTGATTTGCAATTTGGTTAGTAGTTCTAAACTTCTCATAAGTTTGCAGATAAGATATGGCAGATCGTGGCTGGATGTATAGTGGTTGGAAGCGTGGTAGGCCAACGAATGAATGGGTTGAGAAAACAAATGAGTTTTTGGATCGTGCCTACTCAATCCACGAATTAGTTGAGTCTCGATACAATTAAGTGCCCTTGTGCCATGTGTCGGAATTATTTCGGGCATAAAAGGCCTAAGATAGAGTTGCATTTGTGCCACAATGGGTACAAAGAAAATTACCAAACTTGGACATCACATGGAGAGAGGCGGAAAACCATGAACATGTGATTGGTTTAGAGGTACTGCCTGAGGGATTTGGTGAGACGGATCGAATGGATGATATGCTTGTTGACTTAGCTGGTGGGCACCCACCATTAGATGAGGAAACACCAACTGGTTTTCTTTGAAGCTTTCTATAGAATGGTCATTAGTGCAGATGAGCGAGTACATGACCAAACCTTGCACTCTAGGCTCTCTCATTGTTGCTCGTCTATTGGCCATTAAATCACAGTACAATCTGTCAGTAGCATGTTATGATAATTATGTGGGCCTTGTGCATGAACTCCTTCCCCTAATTCTAAGATCCCCAAGATTTCTATCGTTCAAAAATCTGCTAGAGGGCCTTGGCATGCAATACCATAAAATTGATGTTTGTGAAAAAAATTGTATGCTATACTACAAAGATAACAAGAATAAGGATACGTGTGACATATGTGGTACCTCCCGCTATAAGGATGGATCAAACAAGGTTCCACGTAAAGTGTTGCGCTACACCGCCTATTACAGATAGGTTACAAAGATTATATGCACATGAGGGCACAGCAAAACTAATGCGTTCACACAAAGAAGATCATGTCATAAGGTCTCTACAAAATGTTGCATCCATGCCATGGCAAGGCATGGAAGCAATTTGATGATGATTTCCAGATTTTGCGAGAAGATGCTAGGGCGTAAGACTTGGGTTTGCAAGCTGATGGATTCACACCATATAAATTGAATGCGACTTCTTACTCTTGTTGGCCGCTTTTTTGGGTTCCCTATAATCTTCCTCCCGGTGTTTGCATGAAGCTTTGAGTACATATTCCTTGCTATGGTCATCCCCGGACCGAACATCCTCGAAACAAACTAAGTGTATTGCTACAACCTATGATAGATGAATTGCTAAATTTATGGGCTGGGGTAAAACATATGATGCTTGGTGAAGCGACACTTTACTATGAGAGCATCATACTTATGGTCAATACATGATTTTCCAAAGATATGGCATGTTTCTTTGGATGGAGCACCCATGGGATTTTTTGCATGTCCACAATGCATGTGTGAGGGCAATGCATATCGATTAAAGAAAGGCCTTAAGGCTACATGGTTTGATCGCCATAGGCGGTTTCTTCCTATAGATCATCCTTTCAAACGAAGCAAATGCGTTTTCGCAAGGGCAAGGTAGTACATGAAGGACCCCTAGGAGTTTAACTTAGGAGTGGAGGTTAAGGATCAGCTATCTGTGATCGGTCGATGATCTGAACAAATATGGAAAACAACACAACTCGGAAATATATAAGTGGCCTTTGGCAGCTTCCTTACTTTACTAAATTATCGCTTCGTCACAATATAGATGTGATGCATAATGAAAAAATGTGGTCAAGCTATTTGGAACACATGTTTTGATATTAAAGATAAGACTAAAGATAATGTGAAAGCTAGACAAGACATAGATTTGCTTTGTGACCGTCCATCTCTTCATTTGTATAAAAGGAATGGGAAGTGGCAGAGACCAAGGGCCCCATATCTTTGTATAGATAAGGATGATAAGATCAAAATTCTAAATTGGTTCCAAGAACTCAAGTTTCCAGATGGGTATCTTTGCTAATATTAGGCGTGGGGTTAATCTGCTTGCAAAAGAAGATTTTTGGTTTGAAAAGTCATGACTTTCATATCTTTATTGAGCGTGTCTTTCGCTGTTGCATTTCGAGGGTTTCTACGAAGGTATTTGGACTTCTTTGGCGAGTTGAGTTATTTTTATAGGCGGTTGTGTGCTAAACAAATCAGCAAAGATTCAATATTATCATTGAAAGAGAACATAGCGAGTGCTTATTTGCAAACTAGAGAAAATATTCCCCCAGGTTTCTTCAATCCAATGCAACACTTAATAATTCATCTTAGCATTGATGAGGCATTATTAGGGAGGCCTGTCAATATCGATGGATGTATCCATTTGAGAGGTGAACCATAAACTTTCCCTTTCATCTATTTAGTATGGTACCTATTGGATTTACTAAATGGAATTTAACATGTAGGTATATTACGGGCATTAAAAACAAAGTCCGAAATAAGGCTCGAGTTGAGGGCTCCATTGTTGAGGCTTATCTTGTTGAAGAGGCCACAAACTTTCTCTCTCTGTATTTTAGATCTAATGTACATTCATTACATTGAAATAAAACACCTAGATATGATGATCTTTGGCTCAACCACGTAAGGGATTGTGGCATTGTATTTGAACACATTGGTAGATGCTTCATCTCACTTTGGGTTTTCGTGACCTCACAGCAGAGCAGTCAAAGGCAGACCCTATACATATTAACTAACATCCCCGAAATGGATGATTTCTTCAAGTATGCCTTCTACTTATATGGTTCAAAGTTATTTTTGATTGATACTTGTCTTTGTAACAATGTCAAATATGTCCTTGTAGAGAATTTGATAATGAACAATGGAAGGGTCGCTCATGACCAAGTGCACAGGATATTAGTAACTTAAGATTAAATGGTTGGAAAGGCACACGTGGCAGAAATAGAGGCCCCAATTTCTTTGATTGGTTCAAAAACATAGTAATGTCACAACTCAATTTTAGCAAGTTTTTTTTTCCTATTTAAATCGTAATAAACACTAATAAATGAAATGCAACCGTTTGCGAGTGTGCAATCAGATCAAGTGTTCACAATGTGTTGCGTCAAATTTCATATGGGTTTCGTAAAAGGGTGTCCTCCTATGGTTGCTATGATGTGAATGGATATAGGTTTGATGCCGAGAAGTATGAGAGTAAGCGGGCGAGGATTGGCTACAACCAATAGTGGTGTTTGTGTGGCGTGTCTTGATGACAATGGAAATGCTCTTGAGTACTTTGGTGTTATTGAAGACATCATTAAAATTTCATGGGAAGGAAGGGGAACAACTTGATCTAGTTTTATTTTATTGCCATTTGGTTTGATCCGACTTCTAGGGGTGTTGTTTAACTGAAAATCTTGGTGCGGTGGAAGTGAAGCATAGCTCTAGGCTTCAAAATTTTGAACCGTTTGTGTTGGCAAGTCAAGTTACAGGTTTATTATCTATCATATGCTAGTAGCGACCCTAGTTTAAAAGGCTGGTGGGTAGTGTACCATGTGGCACCAAGAGATCGTTTGCCTCAATCGACATCAACAATGATTCCATTGAAACTGAAGGGCCAACAAATGACATCTCATTTTTCCAAGAGGATGGATTGGAAGGCACATTTGTGATCGATCTAGGTGACATTGAATTGATTGACACATTAGCCTCGAGATGAAATAACTGATCCAAAAGAATTGGAACGACTAGAGAAGCAAACTGTTGCTGCTCAGAAAGGGAAGAGATATTAGAAAGTGATGAAGAAGGCGGCGAAGATGATGTGAATCCTATGATGAAGACTGCTGCTCTGAAGAAGAGGATTTCTAAAAATGATTGTTGTATTTCTGAAATTATTGTACTAATGTTTAAGTCTTATTTCTATCTAAAATTTGGACTCATGTATCTTGTTGTTTAATTTCTATTTCTATCCAAATCTGGACTCATGTACCTGCTATGTTTCTTATATGTGTGATGCTATGTATCTTGTATGAGAATGTGACGGTTTTAGTTTCTTTATGTGCATCTTATTTGTGTTGCTATGTATCTTATGTATGCAGCTTTTTGTTTTTTCTACAGCTTGTACTTCTTTTTGTAACATTTTTTTTGTAAGGAGATGCGATCGTTCAATCATCAGACGGATAGGCGACCACGGTCAAGTGGCGTCACAAATAGCGTGGGACAATCAAACCCCCAAAGCAAAGAGGATAAGGGGCGCAATAAACCGCATAAGCCTCGCAATGGTCAGATAGCCTTAATACCTGAGGGTGACAAGTATGTGACCACTATTTTTTTCTCCCTAGTGTGGACAATGCTACTGTTAGAACTTGCTAATCCATTTTTTGCCTTGATTCACTTTTCTGATTGACGCAGCCAATTCCGCTACGCTAACTACTCAATTGATGATAAATGAAGAAAGGCCCCATCCTTGGAGTGATTTTAAAGAAAGAATATCCCCAATCATCAAAGGGACTACTAGAGATGGTTGTGAGTTCAAATATCATGCAAGCAAATGGTCCCACTATTCGCACATTGTAAGGAATGATGGTCAAACACCAGCTGACCGTGTGAAACAAGAGTTTTGGGTGAGAATTAAGTTTTGCCATTGCACTTCTTTCATGTTGCACAAGAATTAGGTTACATCCCCTGCAGTATGCTTGATGGTTGTTTCTTGTGCGAGCATATATTCAGTTCTGAAGAACTTGAAGAAAGCGACCGTGTATTTGAGAAATATGCACACAATCAATGCAAGAATATGATGTACCAAGCTCGTCCGAGATCTTTGTCAAGTACTACTATATCGGAGATCATTAAAGCCCAAAGACTGATGCATTTGCATCTTCTAAGTTACTTACTTTTGAAGAGTACATGCAAGTGCAAGCCTGATTGGTTCAACGATGAATCTTTGGGAGTCCCTTTGCAAGTATTGGTGCTCTGCTGAATACTTGAAGAAAAGGAAGCTTGGGCAAGATTCTCGGAAAAAAATCTCGATGGCGCTCAAAATAGGGGTGGTTCTAGGCCATTAGTTGAGACTCAACAATTTACGGTAATCTACTTTATCACAAGCAATTTCTTTTCTGAATGACTTTGATTATTTATTAGGCATTAACATTGATCACTCCCATTTGAACATAGCTAGAAAGTATAACCAACATTTAAACTTATCTGCACTGTTCTTTTCACCTCTACTTAATGCAAAGGCGAGCACCTGCCATTTCATGCTCAAAAAACATTGATCACTTCTTTTTATGCCTTGAAGGGAGCAAAGTATGGACCTCTGAAGGCACACGATAACAAATGCTTTCTGCTTTGCATGAGATCCGGTGTTAAAATTGTGATGCCAATGGGAATCTTTGGGCCAATTCCTCGCGGAGACAAAAAGAAACTTGTTGTATGTAGCAGAATTTCTATATACTTATGTGCTTTTCCATTCTTAATTTCTGGCTAACTACTTGTGTTGTTTTTAGGATGCCTACAATGAGGCATTACAAGAAAAATACCCAGATAAGCGGCAAGAGCAACCCTTTGATGGTCATATTGCATACAAGATTGGTGGTGGCTTGGCCCATGGTCGTCTTGCAATAGGAGATGGTCTTTGTGAAGAAGGCTATGATAATTGATGTTGCTAAGGCAAGTGGGACAAGGCCAACAACCTCAAGGGCTTTTGAGAATCTGTTTGCAAGATATGAGCATTCAGTTGCAACCGTTGGTCGATTAACTCAACAAAACATGGCCTTGGCTCAACAAAATCTTTGCATTGACTCGAGATGTGAAGCGTAATGCTCGTCTACTTGAGGTACAATTCTATTCGGTACACTATCTCTGCAATGGAATTGAAGGTCAGATTGCAATACTAATAATTCTTCACTTGCAGCTCATTGTTAGCAAAGTATGCAGATAGAGATACCACCTCAACTACTGCGGGAAGAAGAAAATGAGATGGTGAGATTAAATCTTAAGTGTTGATGCATATTAAGTTATCACATTGTCTACTAGCACCATGCACGTAATATCTGAACTCATCGCTACTCAAGTCCGATCATTACACTTATCACTCACTTGGGGTTAAATGATGGACATTGCACTAACTTGGGGGCTGGGGCTGATATTGATCAATATGAAGAATTATTATTATACTGAAATCGATGTATTGCTTGGCCATTCCAAATAACATGAACCCAGCAGTTGCAACATTTAGCATCTTTCATCTTTTCATAGTGCTGATGTTGGTCCACATATAGATATGTTCCTTTCAAAGTTAATCATTTCCACAATTTATCTGGTCTACATATTCTCATGAACGGTCCAATTTTTTCATTTTGAATGTAGGGAGGGCTATAGATGGATCCTCTCATGCGTCGACCAACTTTGGACAATAGCGATGGCCATTGATTTGTGTGATGGCAGGAAGTATTTTTTTGGAGCCGTAGTCTTTTGTTCATCGGACTACAGGTTTTGGCAACAACTTGACAAGTTAGAAGGGCAACAAAAGTGGATTTTGTTGCTATTCAAAGCATGGGTGCTAGTTGTGAAGTAGCAGCTGCATAATGCCTACTCAGAGCATGCAGGCTTGCGAGAAAACAGCAGCACATTGCCACCAAAGCTGCATTTTTTGGTTGAGAGAGCAACTAGCTACTAGCAGATTGCCTTCTCAAGGGTCAAGGCAACAACCAGCATGCTGTTTGAAGGACATGTTGTGCAACAGAGGTATGTTGGTTGTGAGATAGCAGCTACCTACTAGCAGATTGCCTCCTCAAGGGTCATGGCATGTCATCTTAAAGTAATAGATGCTAGATGCCTATTTTGGTTGGGAGCTATATATCGCCTTCATAGGTTCCTGTTATGAAAGCGCCATTTGAACATGTGGCTGATCCTGTACTTCAAATTATGCTAGCTGTACCTAACTAGATGGCCAAGTAGGAGGCGATAAGTGCAATGCAGCTTTGGATTGAGTGTTCGTGTGAATACTTGAATGATATTGGAAGACCATGGAATGTAATGTAAATGAATGGTTCAATGACTTTGTAATATTGCTGCAATTAGTTGTTGTTGAAAGTATTTTAATGGCTCTAATAAGTTGTATTTTGGGAAAAATGAATTCTGTCAAAGCTATACCGTCGAGAGAGTAGACAAAACCTTTCTGACGGTAGGTAACCGAGAGGAAGGGAAAAAGGTTTCCGACGGTTTGATGGGTGATGAGAGAAAGTTTGAGAAATTCTGACGGCGGTTAGACAACCGTCACGGAAAGTTTAAACCTTCCTCGACGGTTTAGTACCCGACAGAAACATTTCTGACGGTATGCCCATGAACCGTCGCGAGAGACCTTCCTCGACGGGCCCGGCCGTCAGAAACATCCTCGACGGGTTTCCGTCCAGGGAAACTTCTTCCTCGACAGTCAATCCCTGACGGCCAATTCCTGACGGTTGCCGTCACGGAAAACAATCCCCGACGGTTTACACTATTTTTCCTGACGGTTCTGGCCGTCACGGAAAAAGTTGGCTGGGGTAGTGTAAATAAATCAAATCTTAGGATGCGTTTGACGGGATTTAAATTCTCATAGAAACGTTTTGGATCCAAATTCCTTCAGAAATATTTCTCTACTGAATCAGAATCACTTCATGGAACCGTTTGGCTAGCTCATTGGATTTTTGAAATCTAGAACTAGAATCAGGAGAAACTATGTTTTGTGTGCTAGTACAGAAACGAAAATCAGCTTCAAGGGTTCCTCAAATATTTTTCTTTTTATGACGTTTGGTAGTGATTCTAGCAATTCTATTGAGAATTTGAAATATTTCTCGCTGCCAAACATGCCCTTAGAGTTGTTAAGTCATTTTTTTTATGTTTGGCTAAATTTATAGAAAAGAGAATAAATATTTACAACACCAAATAAGTATATTATAAAAATATATTTTATGGTGTAACTAATGATAGTAATTTGGTTTAAATAAAGCTACATGCTCTTTTCTATAAATTTAGCCAAACTTAAAAAAAGTTTGACTTAAGAAAAGTTTTGTTGGCATCTTAATTAATACACATAAAAACCATGCTAGTTTTTCTAGGTTAGGGTTGTCCTTACATGACTCCTAGTAGCTCTTGTTATGAGCTCTATCTCTTCTTTGATTAGCCCTAGCACTTGGAGTGGCGTCCTTCAAAGGTTCTCCAACTATGCTCTATCCAAATCGCTGTCGAAAACCGTCCTTGAGAATCGATTTTGATTTTGACTGTCTCTGTAAATGCCTCATTTTTGCCATCGATGGCGTAATAGCGGTTTTGAAAAACCATAATTGAGAATCCATTTTGACCGCGTGCAAAAAACTGTTTGTATTATAGTGATGGTAATTCTTAGAACTTGAGAACGACAAACTTGAGAGAAATTTTGAAGTGGCGAAATATTGAGACATAATAGTATTATAGTACAGGTAGATGAAAAAGATAGCATAATCGTGCCCTTTCAAAAAGAAGGCTTTGAAGCGATGTGCAACCGATCGATCGTTACGCACACGCACCTCTCTCTGTTTCTCTCTCGGTGAGTGATCGTGCCACGAACCTACTAGCCAGTAGCTACCCACACCAAAAGGCAATCGGCGTGCGTGCGAAAAATTGTACTAGTCAGTTTTAAAAAAAACTGTTGTCCGAAAAATTAAAGGCACTCAAATATTACATCTCCCTAGTTTATGGCTTTATATGTAGTCTAGGCAGGCTTTCATCACAAAGTGTTTATTTTACCTTACCATTGCTTCTCTCTCTACTACATCTGTCCCTGAATAAATCAATTCTTAGGACGCATTTGGAGGGTTTCAAATTCTTGTGGAAACATTTTGGATCTAAATTTTCTTCAAAAATATTTCTTACTGAATCAGAATCACTTCATGGAACCATTTAGCTAGTTCGTTGGATTTTTGAAACTAGAACTAGAATCAGGAGAAACTAGATTTTGGGTGTTTCTTTAGAATAGTACAAAATGAGAATCGGTTCCAAGCGATTTTTCTTGAAACATTTTTCATTTTATGGCGTTTGGCAGTGATTCTATTGAGAATTTAAAATACTTCTCACTGCCAAACGCAGCCTTAGAGTTATTAAGTTTTTTTTTATGTTTGACTGAATTTGTAGAAAAGAGCATAAATATTTATAACACCAAATAAGTAAATAAAAATATATTTTATGATGTGCCTAATGATAGTAATTGGATTTGAATAAATCTTGATGCTCTTTTCTACAAATTTAGTCTAACTTGTTATGAGCTCTATCTCTTCTTTGATTAGCCCATGCACATGGAGTGGCGTTCGTGTCCAACATTCCAAGATTCTACAACTATGCTCTATCCAAATAACTATCGAAAAGCGTCCTTGAGAATCGATTTTGATTTTGACCGTGTCTCTCTGTAAATGTCTCGTTTTTACAATCGATGACGTAGTAGCAGTTAAAAAGTTAGAATCCATTTTGACCGCGTGCAAAAACTGTTTGCTTTGCAGTGTGGTGGTAATTCTTAGAACTTGAGAACAAGCATGAAAGAAAATTTTAAAGTAGCCAAATATTATTAAGACATAATAGTATTATAATATAGGTAGATGAAAAAGATAGAACCGTGCCCGCCCTTTCAAAAAGAAGGCTTTGAAGCGATGTGCAACCGATCGATCGTTACGCACACGCACCTCTCTCTCTCTCTCTCTGGGTGAGTGATCGTGCCACGAACCTACTAGCTACTACCACACCAAAAGGCAATCGGCGTGCGTGCGTGATCGGCCACGGCGACGTGACGACGACGACGCGTACTTACACTGCACCGTCATCAGGCGTTGTTGGCGTGTCGCTGTCTCCGGCGGGTTTCAGCTGCGCCTGCGTGCACACACGCACTACACGCGCCGGCGCGCCAGCCACGTCTCTGCACGTCCAGATCCGGCGGCACGGGGTGCCGACGAGCCGTCGCCGCCGCTCCAGTGCTCCACTAGGCCACGACGTGGTGGCCACGTACGGTACGGGCAACCAGCAGAAGAAGCTACAGGGTGCTGCGTGCATCGCACTCGCTTGCGTCTAACGATCAAATATATATATTTTTTGGTTTAAATTATTGTCATTTGGCGAGAGACTGCGGCGGTTAGGACGTACTATATACTTCAAATCGAGGTCCTGTTTGTTTGAAAAGGAGATGGAGGATCGATGCGTATGGTTCATGCATATATGATGTCAAGTATATCTATGCTCATCAGTCATCACTTTGATGATGGGTACGTCGTCGTCCGAGCGCAACTTGTCAAGAATGGTTCATGCATGTGTCGCCATTTTTTCTTCCTTCCTCATTTAATGTCTTAGAAAGCACTTCTTCTCTTCTAAAACCTCCCACATCACAGACGCAAATGGTCATAGTACATCATATCCGCACACTGATCACACTCACACGTAGAAATCACTTCTTTTCTAAAACCTCCCTCATTTTATTTGTGAATGTTGGAGGCCGGAATGGTATATTCCTTATTAAAAAACAACGTAAATACCTACAGGTATGAACATCCAGGAATAGTGGGCACCTTATAATCACATTGACTGTCACTAGATAAATAGCTACATAAATGAGAATAGAGAATGCCATGCCTAGGGCCTATGTGGGATTACATTTGGACTATTATAATAATCTGGATTACACTACGTGAAAAACAGTTTGTAGCAACGGGGTTTTTTTTAGGGGCGGCTGGCATTGGAGCAGCCCCTACAAAGTGACGTACTTTCGGGCTCCAGGACACAGTGACCGCCCCTACAAATAGCACAGTAGGGGCGGCTGGTAATACGAGCCGCCCCTACAAATGCGTCGATTTGTAGGGGCGACTGGTCCCTGCTAACAGCAAGCAACGTCGCCTCAATTCACCCCAAATAAATTGATGCCCCCCTTCTCGCAAAAAAAACAGGCTCCCTCCCACGCCTGACCTCCCTCCAGCTCGTCTCGCTCACGCTCCTCTCGCGGTGCGCCGCCTCCGCCCTTCGCGCCCCGCCCCTCCCCCCGCGCCGCCTCCTCCCTCTCCCTCTCCTTCTCCCCTGCCTACCTCTCTCTCTGGCATGGCACCTCCACTCGCGTCTTGACGTCTGGCGGCGCGCGCAGTGTCTGGCCCGCGGCACTGCGCCTGACGGGCCAGTGGTGGCCGCCTCCGACCACGGCGCCCATGAGCCCGCCGCTAAGTCACAAGGCATGCCACCCGAGGCACTGCTCCCTCATGGTCCCCTCGCATTGTCCCCCTCCTCGGTTTGGTCCCCCCTCTCTCTCCTTACCTCTTCCTGCCGGATCTCCCTCTCCCAGCGTTCGCGGAGGCTCGCTCCCCTTCACTATGGACGGCGATCTATGTGCACACGAATTGTGCGCCTGTGCTACAGGAAACCCTAGCTGCCTATCCTTGTCTTTTCGCTACAAATTTGGCTGCATGTTTCCTGCAATGGGTCCCTCTGTTTCGGTTTGCTACAGATCTATCCTCTTTGTTTTCTTCCTTATATGTTTTGGTCTTGTCCTTCTGGTACATCAACTAACACATTTAAGCTTAAGCTACACTACCCCTACTGGTCAGTACAATTTAGAGGTTAGTATATATTTGTGCCCTTTGTACTACGTTTACCTTTATTTTTGGAGGTTAGTATACATTACCCCTGCTGATCAGTACCATTTTTGGCAACAATCAAGGTTTACAACACTGAATTCATCATCCTATATAGCATAACCCTTATTCTATCATAGCTTGGGATAGCAAACCCCTATTGTTTGTCATAGCTTGGAATCATCTTTGGCAATATCCCACAGATCTCTTTTTCTGTATGATGGGTCATGAAAACTTTGATTTACATAGGCACAGCTGTCCATCTCTTTGATGGGTTTTCTGACTATAAATTGCTGACTGTATACTCCTTAGTATGCACAATTTTGCAAGCTTGCAAAAGTTACTTGTACAATTTAGAAGTTGGTGACTGTATACTCCTTAGATATAGAGAACTGTGCGGCGGCGGCTGTGGCGGCTTCTCTGCTGCCTCCTATGATGAGGGCTCCCCCCACTGGGCAAGACGAGAAGTGTTGCAGCTTCATCACGCCCTACTCAGGCAAGCAATGCTCAAGGTGCTGTAAACAAAGCCAAATGCTACTGCTTGACACTACTGGTGCAGGTTTAATTCTCAGAACACTGTTTAACACTGGAGATGTGACTTTCATTCCTAACACTATTAGATCACATGGTAACAAGTAATTCAAAACTTCTGCTTAATATGAAAAACCATCCCCAGTTTGTTAGGCAGTTCTTGTCTAAAGACTTTCTGGTTGCGGGTTCTTGCTCAGTGTACGTGGAGCCATAAGAACAACGATTTGAGATGTTCTCAAGAAGCTGGAGGCCTCCGCGCTGGTGCTCTGCCAGTGCATGCCATCTCCCTGTTGCTCTGGCTAAGCTGGTAAGGCACTCAGCACCATACCCTTTTGTATCTTGGAAATGCGAAGGCCTCACTACTCATAGGTCAACTATTGATAATTAAATTATAATGATATATTATAAAATTAGTGCTCGGAAAGTAATGATATTTTTTTTGTCAAGGATTTATATTGTTTCATTTTGTCCTTTGTTTATTATCTTTCATGTTGTTTTATATATTGCTTAGGGAGTAGTGTAAACTTAAGTGCCAAGATGGATTAGTTAAAATGATGTAGGGGCTTTGATGCCTTTTGCTTCTACAGCTCATGGACATTTTGTGTTTTCAGCAACAATGCCATAACTGTCCCACAAACGAGAAAAGTTACGAGCCCAGTTACTTTAGAGGTATGCTTATTAATAAGTAAAGTTAATCAGTTAATTATATTTTTACATGTGTACATGAGCTGTCCAGTGTGCATGAGCCTAGTTACTTCATATCGATTCTCAAGACGTATACATATCGACAATCCTATTTAGCTTATATGTTTGTATACATACTTGTAACGTTCACTTAGGTAGAAATCCTCAGTACCAACACCTTGTGCTCTTGTGCTTGTGGTCAGATTTGAATTATATATATATATATATATATATATATATATTCATTCAGTAGCCAGCTACAAAATAAGTTATTCTGTAGCCACCTCCATTTACGATAATTTTATATACTAATTTACGATAATGTTAATACATATTTACAATAGTTGGGTTACTATAACACATGGAGATATTTACCATAACATTATAGTAAACCACTTAGCAAGGAGTTGCTATAATATCGTAAATTAACATAGTAATTATTGTAACTCAAAAGTGGCTACAAAATAAGTTATTTTGTACCCAGCTACAGGGTAGTAGTTATATATATAGGGAGAGTATATTTAGTAGCCAGCTACAAAATAAGTTATTCTGCAGCCACCTCCATTTACGATAATTTTATATACTAATTTACAATAATGTCAATACATATTTACGATAGTTGGGTTACTATAACATATGAAGATATTTACCATAACGTTATAGTAAACCACTTAGTAAAAAGTTACTATAATCTCAGAAATTAACATAGTAATTATCGTAACTCAAAGTGGCTACAGAATAAGTTATTTTGTGGTCGAATTTGAATTGTAAATTTGATTTTTTTTTGTGAAAAAATATACTGCAGGGGCGGTTCTAGACTGAATCGCCCCTACAAACAGGTATTATAGGGGCGGCTGATAACACCAGCCGCCTCTACAAATCGATTTGTAAGAGTGGTCTGAGAACCGTCCTTACAAATACATGATTTGTAGATACGGTATAGTAGGGGCGGCTGGCCGAGCCGCCTCTACAAAGTCTCCATTCCTGTAGTAGTGTTATGAATATGATTATTGTAGCCTTCTAGGTTGTTTGGATCCCTAGGTTATAGTGTATTTGTCTATAGTTTTCTACTGGTAGGTTTGAGATACTCACTTCACCGTATAATATATTGCATTCAAGCATTCAAAAGTTATAGCCAAATATAAGAAGTTTTAGGGACAAGAGATAGTTTTGCATTAAATGGTAGCATAAATTTGGTAGTTACTGTATTGTTACTTATCATTTATCAGCCGGTCTCTGTTAATTACGATGATGATATAACGCCTGATTAGGAAATAAAGTAAGGATATATGTGTCTTCTATATTATCTCTTAATTTGTCCTAAAGGGTTTGCTTGGTTCACTTTCAAAATTTGCCAAGCCATCATTTTGGCTAGTATTTGATTTGCTACTAAAACTTGCCAACCTCTCACATTTGGCTTGTCAAATCTATGGCAATTTTTTGTCTAACTTTTGGTTGCCAAATCTTTGGCATGACAAATTTTTGTCGCAAACCAAGCAGGCCCAAAATATCTAGAATACACTATATTACAGAATATGGGAGTAGATTGTAGGATACAATGATATGTTGGTTAGATTATTATAATCCGATCCATAATGTGTATGGATCACGTAGAGGTTGATCCTTAGTGGCCTTAACCCCTACTAGAGTTTGATCTTTTTTTTATAGAGTTTTTAGAGTTTGATCTTTATTGGAGAGAGTACAGCCACCTCGCTCCCAATTCCAAGGGATGCTCGGTTCTCTTAAAATGGTCTCATCACTCAAGTTCAACCGCAAGCTACTGTGTTCTAAAGCCCACTTGTGATGCTCATATCTACCTCTCCTTGATATTAACTAAGTGTTTCTGATTGTGACTAGATTAAATATACATATATATATGAGCTAGTAATAGACGGTTGTTAGAGAGTGGAAAAACTGAAAAGAGAGCGGAAAAGCATGCAGATCCCTTGGCTTGACAAGAAGTAAACAAAAGTTTCAGAGGCTTTCAGACGAGTCAGCTTCATCCCCTGTAACCACCAGCAATACAAATACATACGCTACCAATTGCAAGTGGCGAAGGCGACGCAGGAGTTTTGCTTGGATTCGAAGAACGCACGCAGCTCCCAGTTTTGCTTGGATTTGGATTGGAACTTGGAAGAAAGTTCAGCGTGAGGCCTTTTTCGTTTGGCAACGTCCCATTTAGTGCCGTGACAAGTGACAAGCACTGATGAGCGATGGCCATTTCTTTCAGAGCTGGTTGCTGCTGCTGCTGCTTCGATATGGGCAGCGAGCTAGCAGCCGGAGATGATTGCATTTTTAGTATTTGTTTTTACACGCTGATAATGACGTCAATCTCTTTTATTTATATACTATATATTATATGGGACGAATGGGACAGCGACATCTTATCAACAAGAATCTGTTGCTTTTGATGCAACAAAAGATACAATCTAGAGTCCAAACAAAACAAAGATGGATAAATAAATAAATATCAGGCAATCCAAGCCCACACCCACTGCTCATAAGGCGAGACCCGCTCACTCAGTCAGGCCCAAAAGCTTTGATTTGGCCCAGCCCACACGCCATCTACGGGTAGTTTCCTTCCTATAACTGTTTTCCTATTGCTATTGGGCTGGGCTACTTGCTTACTGGGCCTCTGTGCAAAGCTTCAGCTACCTCTGTTTGTTAGGTTAGCCGAGGCATGAGACTGATGAAATAACAGAACTTATTTCGATTTTTTTCAGATCCTAATATACGTTCGTTCTGTCAATCAGACACGGAGTACGGAACTGTGACTGTCAGCAGGAAAGCAAAGCCGGTTGTCGTGGGAGGAAGATTTTTGCTTTTCAGTTCAGTCATCCCCTTGTCTATCCTCATACCAGTGCTCTCCCCATTTCTTTCATTACATCTGTCGTCCATTCAGAGGTTCAGATCGAGAAGCCTAGTGTTTTTGCTGCATTTCTTTCAACAACACCAATAATCATTTCAGCTCGGATTAGTAGATTCAGATAGAAGTCGCGGAAGTAGATTAGAGCTAGCCCAGTGCAGATCCTTGGAAACAAGTTGGACGCTGTCTCTCAGTGTCTTGAATGCGATCACATCGCAGCTAAACGGCGTATATATGTGAGTATACAGACTCTACTCGAGGGTGCATCATCGAGGCAGGGATAAACATCAACCTGAATGGCATCATTGCTGAAAAATTGTGATGCACAGTAGCGGGGCTTACAGCTAATCTCAAAATTGCTGGTGCTCTTTTGTATATTTATTCATACATATATACGTTATATAATCATTGTTTCATAGACTCCAGTTATCAATTTTCTATATGCATATCCATCCCATTCATAATGTTTCTCCTTTGCACTGCACCTCCACGTGTGTTTGATATATCTTCAGTTGACAAGCTTGCACTATGTGTTTTCACACATCAAAATCAATATCCATATATCCCTTCCTACATTCATGTATATATATGTGGTTTGCATGTTTTTTTTAAAAACTTTCGTCCACCCAGTGGCCGATTTATGTAGGGGGCGTTTGGGTAGAACTCGTTTCTCAGCCAAATAAAATGCACATTGATTTTGATGGTGAGACAAGAAATCACTTCTCCATCTACACGGTGAGCCGAGAGCTAAAATAAATGCTCCCTAGCTAGTATCACCGAAGAATCCTTTCTCACGTGCTCACCACCATGCTCCTCCACTAGAATAAAGTAGAATCACTCCATGAAAGAATGGAGAAGAAGAGGTAGAGAATCACTCCACCAAACATATGCCCTTAATTTCAGGACGGGGCGAGTAATTAGTAAGGTAAGATGCTAAACTACTAGGTAGCCGATTATAGCTAATTAGAGCTCAAGTTTAACATGACAAGTACACACGTAAGGCAGTGCGTGTGGGGCAAGCTAGTAGGCATGCACGTTGGGTGTTGTTTCTGAAAGATATGGGTGTGTCGATCCGGTGGTTGGATATATACGATCACAGTGGCACTGGTGTCTGTCGAATCTGACAGGAAATGGACATCATGATCATATTGTGCACGAATTGGAATTGTGGACGTAGCAAGCGTCGTCTCTGTACTGTCTACCCCTCAAAGGAGGATTGCTAGTTCGTTACACACCAGCAATATATAGCATCATGATTTCCGTTTTAGACAAACAGTTTGCGCAGAGTTACTAAATTCGTTATCTTGAGCTTTTGCACGAGCTGATGCGATGCGATGAGATCGATCACTCGTGATAGCCGACGGCACGACGCCGTATGGTATGGTCACACACCACCACTGTTGGCAGGCACTGATGCCTTCATGGTCCCCAGCTACACACTGAATCTGAATACTGTGATCTGATCTGATGACGATCGAGCTTCCCACCAGGCCGAGGCCGGTATGGGCCTACAGTGGTGAACCTGGAACAGCTTCATTCTGGAACTGCGATGCAGCAAGCAAGCAGACTGCAGACAGCCCCTGCGTGCGCTGCCGGCGGTCAGGCTCCAACTGCGCACCCTGCTCGGTTGTTGGCTTGTTGCCCTGTTGGGTCACCTCGGAGCTCGCTATCTTGTCGTTTCCAGTGGCTTGGAATAGGGTTCGCTCGCGCCGGGCCTCCCATGCATGCACGTCTCGTCAGTCAGCCGTCAGCTGTTCGCTCATCTCTTGGCATTGATCGATGAACAGACTCGTCGCTCGTACACGGTGCAGTGTTGTGCCCACTATATATTTCTTCCCTTACCTGCCTAGCTTGCTGTCGATCGATCAACGGACGGACCATCTAAAATCTGGTACTAAAATATGCTTGCAGAGCATATGCAAAATCATTTGGCCGTTGATACTACTACGTAGCGTTTGTACCATGGTTGGTCTCTGAGGTTCGATCGTCTGTTGCATGATTGGATATGATAGAAAAGTATATAGCTTGATTTTCTAGCGGTAATTGATATATGCTATATATATATTTGATCATATCTTGAGGAAAGGGATTTAGTCACGGCGGCCGGTTCCACGTATCAGATCACCGCTATCAAAGAGCTAGTTCTGAATATTGCAAAAAGGCAAGAGACCGGGAGCATGGACTCAAGATATAGTCACGCATATTCCACGATGCAACCCTCTCTTACATCACGATGTTCATGTTGTTTGCTCCAGTCTCTATCTCCTCCATATTTATTACCTTAGAGCTAATGTTACCTAGTACTGTTAGAGACGTCCTAAGGGCACCTCCAACTAGCTCAACAATTTATGCTTACATGAAAGAGACACAAGAGAAAAAGAGAAAGTTATCTCTTATTTCCATTGTAGCTAGGCTCGGACGGATTACTAGGTCGGCTAGTAGGGTCCACCCATGTTCCCATTCATCTCCTCTCTAGGCCGCTCTGTTTTTTTTTTTTTTTTTCTAAGTACTTAAGCAGAATGAGCTAGGCGGTGGCTACGCGAGGCCCGACATGGAGGGGCATGGGCAGTGGTGGCAACGTTAACCCAAAATGGAGAGGCGCGGATGGGGGCGGCAGACCAGCATAGAGCAAGTGAGTGAGCGTGGTGATGATGGGTATATGCATGGGCGATAGGTTTGGGCCTTATGTGGCTCATCAAGAGAGATGAATGTGGATAGGAAAAGAAGCAGTGCCACGAGCAAAAGCTGCGCCATACTTTTGGCGAGAAGAGGAGAGGAAAAACATTGCTCTACTACCTTGGTGAGTGCGGCACGCCACATATTGCCTCAGCTTCGGTCACAAGCAAACGGTGGCTAATCTTAGCTATGGCGAGTTGTGGCAAGGTCTGGACATAAACCAAACACGCCATTAGGTCCCATCGTAAGGTGGTGTGTGTTAAGATAGAGTTAGTTTCAGGGGTCATGCGCCCAGCCGCCAAGTTGTTACTTGGCTTGTAATTCAAGTAGAAGGTTGTTAGGATATTGTAGATGAATCTGTTGTAATCTTGTTCAACTTGTACAAGCCATGACATGGGGCTGTTCCTGGCTATATAACACGAAACCGAGAGCCTGAGAAGGCATCTCGTTCACCCCATTTTGACAGTGTGGAGTTGGATTGTTGAAGAGGTTCTCTTTTAGATGATGTGGTAAACTATGAAGTAGTTAGCTGACTTAATTATTGGAGTTGTCTTAAGCGATGCAGTCTCCGAGTTATAGCTAGAAAGGCTTTTGGATAAACTTACAAGTAGATACCCACTACAGCTATATAGTATGTAGTAGACCGCAAAGCTTTGGAGATGCTCGCACATGTGCGGTGTCACTTTTTTGATAAGTAGGCATCAGCATTATATATACTATGATATAATCTGGTCCAAACTATATACTAAGTAAAATAATGAAGATTTGGTGCAGTATCACTAGTGGTCCATGTATCACTGTTGACCTAACTAAGGCTAGCTAACGGATTTGAACGTATCATTTGATGCCAATGGATCAAATGAACAACCATAGCGGCAATGACATCAAAGTTAGTGAATATATATTTATATGACTTGCCCTAAAAGAATCGCAGAAACCATAGTACACTTTTGTTTCGAAGATATGGATGCATATTTTGCCGGTTGTTTAGATCAAGTGACAAGAGATTCAAGTCACTCTAGGCTAGAGACAATTCATTATTTGCTAATCTAAAACAATTTAACAAAGTTAACGACAAACCTAATAATCTACCTACTACAGCTGGACAAGCCTATGAAGCATCGGATTTGGGAGAGACATATAGTAATAAGTACCAGTTTTTTAATAACTTTATAAGCTTTGTAATTGTAAATGCTCGTTTGAGAATTTTGAAAGCCCGCTAGCTGTAGATAAGCACTCCCTCCGTAAGAAAAACAATTATCACTTCCGGAGGAGTTAAACAAATTCTAGTTTGACCAAGTTTATACCAAAAATACTAGTAGTTATGATGCCATCCAAAAAAAAATACAATTATCACTTCCCAAGGAGTCCAACAAATTATAGTTTGACCACATTTATACTAAAGATAATAGTATTTATTATGATGCTGAAACTATAGATATATAGATGTTGTTTGTCTACACTCTAACCTACTCCCTCTATCCCCAAAAAAACATAATTTTCACTTCCTGATAAATCAAATAGACTCTAGTTTCACCATATTTATACAAAAGGTACTAATATTTATGATGCTAAATAATTATCATTAATTTAACTATGAAATATATTTTTATAGCAAGCCTTGAAAATGTAAATATTCTATATTATTTTTAAAAATATAGTTAAACTTTAAAAAAAGAACTTACATTCTTTTCTTGGCCGGAGAGTACCTTTCAGTTGCAAACAAGAAGGATAGTCGACAAAAAAGAAACGGGCGGTCAAACCATGTCGTCCCCGCTGGAGCACTGGTGTAGCCTGGTCAGATACTCAGATTCCGTGTCGTAGTAGGACAAGGGAGATGGGTGCTCAGTGCCATTATTGTGCTCCAGGTCACGAATCTCTCGATGGCTGTTACTTGCACGTACTCCTACCAAAATTGTGGCATAGTACTATACATAGAGAGAGTAATATAAAAGAAAGTAGTATAGTAATAGTATACTCCCTCTATGAATAAATAGATTTCTAGAGTTGTCTTAAGATAAATATTTTTAACTTTGGCCAAATTTCTAGAAAAATCATCAAGACTTATGACATCAAATTAGTATCATTAGATATACCATAGGATATATTTTCATAATGTGCTCGTTGTGTATCATAGATGCTACTTTTTCTTATATAAAGTTAGTCAAATTTAAAATAATTTGACTTATATGGATTCTAGGATTGATTTATTTGGGGACGGAGGGAGTATATAGTGGCAAAATTTGACCGATGAAGTGGTGATTAGAATCCAAAATTCACGTGCGATTAGCTCAATGTTATGACTTATGAGTTAGTATGACCCTCTGGCCGCATGCCATTGCCATGGGGGCTTAGCCGCGTTAGGCGATGTTGGAGAGCTTTGCTTTGACTCTTGTGTCCATTTAGGCATTCCAACTACTAAGGGCCTCTTTGGAAGGGATGCTACCTACAAAAATCACTATTGAGCATTGTTTATTGAAACCCGTTTTCTCTCTCTTCCCTATCTCTCTCACAGAGCCCGTAGGAGAGCCAAAAAAAAAAATTTAGCTTCACCGGCTCCTATTGGCTCCATGAGAGGGAGAGGGAAGAGAGAGAAAATGGCTCTCAACCAATCCCCTGCTCAACAGTGATTTTGCATGTGGAAGCTAGAGCAGGCAAAATCCAAGCTAAAGAGGCCCTAAACATCTTGGAGTATATTTTTGCTTGGCGTGGAGAACAAATTTGAACAGAGCAGGGGCCAAATGTAGGAGCTGGCCAAGCACAAGCTACTCCTACTAAACATGCATGTGCCGGAGGCAAGGTAGGGAGTAGTAGGTGTGCTGTGGCTGTACTACGTGCTAACAGCCGTACCTAACGCCTTTCCATGCTGCTTCGGTGCTTCCCCACCCACGCACGCAGCATAGCATGGTCAAGGACAAGAAAGAGAACAAAAATAGGTATTTGCCCCATTGCTATGACAAGTAGAGTTTTCATGCCGTTTAACCGTGGTGTCATGCAATGTACGCTGTAGCCATGTAGGACAATTTGCTGAATTGGGGAGAGCATTAAAGCTAGAGAGAGAGAGGGAGAAAAAATATAACTCGTGCAAGAAATTAGATCCTGCACAACAACCAAACTCTAGAAAACTAAATGAAATCCGTTGGGATGCATATCACAGATACAAAGATAAAAAAAATTAAAGGAGAGAGAGAGGGGAGAATGATTAGAGGAGTTTATTTTGTATACCACAACTAGAGTCTGTTTGGAAAATTTCCTTGTGGCTCCGGCTCCTTATGCCCTAGCAATTTCTAGCAACACTGTTTACATGAGCTGTTTTTCTCTCTCCTGACGAAATGAACTAGGAACATGAAGAAGAAGCCACGTTCTCTAACTCCTCTGGTATTGTTGCAAGGAGCCAGACCCAAGAGCACGGCCAAATAAGGCCTTAGACATTGTACATTGTTAATTTAAGTTTTCTTATTAGCTAGTGATTATATGACATGGCATCTCATAGAAAGTACGTGAGTATATGACATGGCACAACATAGAAAGTAGAAACTACTCCTTGTAATGTCTTGGTTTGAGATTTATGAAATCAACCAAAAAAACACACTAGGCTAACATCAAATTTGCATTGGAAGTCGGTGGTGACTTTGTGATATAGGTGGTGAAGAGGAAGAAATATGATGAATGGATAGGAGAGAGAGAGAGAGAGAGAGAGAGAATTAAGTGACCGGTGAATAGCTTGGCTATAGATCCAAGGAATCCTTTTGACAACTTTGATGTAGAGAATTTAATTAAGCTTGTTAAGATTTGTGCCGATGACTTCTCTGATTATGACTGGTTAAGGCTTTTGGATAAATTTTGCATATTCATTAATGAAGAAGTTAGAAGTGATAATGATTTCTCAACTTGTAAACTTTGTCCAAGATGGTTCAAATTGATAGACATAATGTATACACTTCCCTTTGGTGCATGGTCTCATTGAATTGGAATTCTGCCGGTAGCAACAACAACGGTTGAAAGAGCCTTCTCTGCTATGAATATCATCAAGACTGAATGGATAAATAAAATGAATGAAGATTGCATGAATAGTAGCATGATATGCTCGAGATTTATTTGCATCAGTGGAAGGATGAAAAATTCTAAAGCACTTTTAAGGCTTAAGAAACTGCATGATAAATTTGCCCGGTGAGGGTACGAGTGAATGGTGCGTATTGTATTTCTTCATTGTTATCTTGTTGTTTTAAAAACTATGACATTTGAAAATGGTGTTCTTGCTCCTTACACAGATATGCAATTGTGATTTTGCCCTCGTTTTTCTAACTTTGTGATTTTGCCCTTAACTATTCACAAGTCAACGCGATTTTGCTCCTGGTCAACGCGGATTTGCCCCTGTTTTTACTGTTGACCAGGGGCAAAACCACGTTGACTTGTGAACAGTTAAGGCCAAAATCACAAAGTTAAAAAAACGAGGGCAAAATCACAATTGCACATCAAAGTAGGGGCAAGAACACAAGAGCCCCTTTTAAAAATTCTTATGTAGAATTGAAGAGGACAACGGTCAAAGTGGTGTGAAGTTGTAAAGACATGTATGATTTTTTTGTTATCGAAAGCTCTATATTTGGTATTTTTTTTATCTACAATGTTCTACATTTTGCTTGAACACTTTGAATTGGTGTCGTCAATTATGTTCTTTGTTATATCTATGAATGCACAACTAGTAAAATTTTTAGTCCGATACCATTTAGGCCTCCTTGTCTCGCTTCTAGATCCACGATTGGTTTCATAGGGCATGTTTGTTTGCCTGCACCGGCTGAGAAACTAATCCATGGGATACAACCTTCTTCTGTTTGTTTGCCTAAAAGGAGCAATGGGTTAGTCCTGCACGTTTCCTAAAGCTCCCAAAAACTTGAGGCAAGCAAACACGGGATTCGTTGGCGCTGGCCCATTTGGTGCAGCTAAAACAAACAACATAAGTTGCACAACTTGCACCTGTCCTAACAAATCCCGGTCCTGTTCAGATGGTAAGCCACCTTAGTCTAGGCAAACACACACACACACACATATATATATATATATATATATATATATATATATATATATAACTACTGTTCTGCAGCTGGCTACAGAATAACTTACTTCGTGTCCACTTTGAGTTATGATAATTATCATGCTAATTTACGAGATTACAGTAAATCCTTACTAAGTGATTACTATAACATTATCGTAAATATCACCGTGAGTTATAGTAACACGAGTATCGTAAATATATATTCATGTTATCGTAAATTGGTACAAATATTATCGTAAATCAAGGTGGCTATAGAATAAGTTATTCTATGGCCAGCTGCAGAATAGCCTTACCGAGAGTATATTTAGTAGCCAGCTACAAAATAAGTTATTCTATAGCCACCTCCATTTACGATAATTTTATATACTAATTTACGATAATGTCAATACATATTTACGATAGTTGGGTTACTATAACACATGGGGATATTTACCATAACGTTATAGTAAACTACTTAGTAAGGAGTTACTATAATCTCGTAAATTAATATAGTAATTATCGTAACTTAAAATAGCTACAGAATAAGTTATTTTATAGCCAGCTAAAGTTATATATATATATATATACTGTTTTGCTATAATACACCTGGGTGCATTATGTATATACAATGCACCCAGACCGGCGGGCGCACCAACTTGGAGCAACCAGCGCGCCCAAGCGAATACATGCATGCATGGATGTTTTTGTTGGTTCGAATCTTTGAAACAA
Source organism: Miscanthus lutarioriparius (assembly GCA_904845875.1). Classification (NCBI taxonomy): domain Eukaryota; kingdom Viridiplantae; phylum Streptophyta; class Magnoliopsida; order Poales; family Poaceae; genus Miscanthus; species Miscanthus lutarioriparius. Next base: position 114,807,398 of record CAJGYO010000010.1, on the reverse strand, counting down.
ATTTTCTCCTAAAATGTAACCCCGATTGATAAACCGTTTGTTGCATCCGACTCAAAAAAATATTCTGAACAAAACTAGATCCAATATGGATATATTTTTTATCCTTTAAGCGAGTTGCATGTCAATGTACTACCGATTGCAACTCTGTCTACCACCTAGTTGCAACTAGTTATAACTTTGTGTATTATATGCATCTGGTCACTATAATCACATCAAGTTGCAATTATGAGTTGCAATCAGTGCTAAATACGCCACAACCAAGTTGCAATTGTGTTGTAGAAGTACTTACAACTCATAGTACAACATATTGCAATTACGTATTTGAAAAAAAAAACTTCATCAAATACAACCTTCATTGTAACCAGTGCTAAATACGCTACAGCCAAGTTGCAATTATGTTGTAGAAGTGCTTGCAACTCATAGTACAACATATTGCAATTACGTATTTGAAAAAAAAACTTCATCAAATACAGCCTTCATTGCAACCAGTGCTAAATACGCTACAGCCAAGTTGCAATTGTGTTGTAGAAGTGTTTGCAACTTATAGTACAACATATTGCAATTACGTATTTGAAAAAAAACTTCATCAAATACAGCCTTCATTGCAACCAGTGCTAAATACGCTACAGCCAAGTTGCAATTGTGTTGTAGAAGTGCTTGCAACTCATAGTACAACATATTGCAATTACGTATTTGAAAAAAAAACTTCATCAAATACAGCCTTCATGGATCTCGTTGTGTTAACCATATTTTTTTCAACAACCTACTTCAAACAAATCTAAAATCGGATATGTGGTTTAGAAGATATCACATTTTTCATTTGGAATCAACAAAAGTTCCCCTGCATGCATGCTTCCTGGTGTGGTGGATTGAGCTGATAGGTGGCATCACGTAATTGGTTGTCTCCATTTAGTTTTGCATGTAGGAGCGTGGACTTACCTCGCGCTCGCCGCGCTCCACGCGTCTCGCGCTGACGGTCGGGTGCATTTGCTGCACAGAATGCACCCAGGTGCATTTTAGCCTCGTTCTATATATATATATATATATATATATATATATATATATATATATATATATATATATATATATATATATATATATATATATATATAGCATCAATGGTATGGTATGGACGATTGGGATTATCTCATTATCTGTGTTCAGAATTGGGATTGCCCTAACACTACAACTTGCGAGGATTGCTACTATTGGACAGTGAGATCCGAGTCTTGTCTGCACTCGCTCGACCGTAGATGAACTGTGACTACGCTCACAGACTGTGAGAGTAGAGCATACTCCGATAGGAGAGTACTATTCACTCGAATGCTGCAACTAATAAAGCCATGATTACTGCAAAAACGCATGTCGGCATGTGCGTACGTGTTCGTCAACGTGTGGCCAAACAAAGCAAAGCACGCTGCGCCGGCGTTAACCTTTCTCGTGGTCTGCTCGCGGTGGCACAGTGGCAGCCGCGTGCGAACCGTACTGGTACTGGGAGTAAAATAAACAAGGCCACGAGGGTTACCGTCATGCATCGCGGCGACCGGGACACGGTGCCGGACGGACACGCCGCGCGTCGCCGCCGCCTCGGGCCCCGTGGTGGGAGTGGGCCACGCACGCACATGCAGGCAGCACAGCACTGGTCCACCGCCGCCGCCGCGGCGGCGGTCACGCACGGCGGCACGGGGTGTGGAGATCGAGGCGGACACTGGGCGGCCCGGCCGGCCGGGCGACCAATCGACCGCGTGCGCAAGGCGCAGCGATGAATTGCATGAGTGCGTGGGAGCTGGTGATAGGTGGGCGCACTCGTACGGCGCCGCTGCTACCTGCTACGGGCTACCGCAGTGGCACCATGCAGTATTGCAGTCGTCGTCGTCGTCAGACGTCGATTGTCTTTCTCCATCGTGTGGTGTGTGGCCCTCCCGCCGCCGCGCTCGCCGTTAACATTACTGAAGTGTAAAGTAAGTATCATTTGATTAGTTATGGAATATATTTTCATAATAAATTTATTTGAAGACATAAATATTAATATTATTTGCTATAAATTTGGTCAAATTTGAGATACTTTAACCGGCACGGATGCCATAATTGCATTCTTTTCTGGGCAGAGAGAGTACCTCCCACTACTACAGAATGGACTTGTTGTCCCGGACGGTAACGGCCTTTAGTCCCGATTACCGCGCCGGGACAACGATCCCGAGACTAAAGGTGCCACCTTTAGTCCCGGGTCATCGAACCGGGACTAAAGAGAGACCTTTAGTCCCGGTTGGTACCAACCGGGACTAAAGGCCCTCCAGCCGAGCAAACGTGGCCGCACCCTTTAGTCCCGGTTGTTAACCTCAACCGGGACTAAAGGTTTATTTTCTTTTTCTTTCTTTTTGTTTAATTTGTTTTCAGTTCAGTTACATGTATTTGTTTAATATATAATATGTTTTTATGTACGTATTCTACGCTGCTAATATAAATACACGCACGCATATAATTACATCTAATTCTCATCTCGAGCATTATTATATTCGAATAAAGTATGAACCTATATATATATTATATATATATATATGTATATATACAACACTTTCATAATCTTGTTCTCGAAAATAACGATATCAATAAACATTTAATTTACACCATTTATTCCTTAGGATCAAAGTAGAACTCGCCGTTGGGATTTAGCACTTTTTCTAGAAGAAATCCTGCTATTAACTCTTGAACTGCTTTCAGATGGTCTTTTTGCATGACCCTTCGTTTCAACCATTCAGTCTTGCATTTGAAATAAAAGGAAAAATATTAATACATATATATATATATATATTCATTTAAAAATAAATAAAAATTGATATATACGTACTATGAGGACATCTTTAGGAGTTCTTCTTATGTGCGCAGTGATAAATTCACAAACGTAGTATCCACACAAGTTATTACCTGGTTGCTGCCACAAACACCACTGTACGAGAAGAAGATTATTCTTATCATCTCACACGTAAATTGAAGTACGATATAGTAATTAAACACGTGGGGAAGTGTATATAGTACAACTTACTTGTATTTCAACTACATTAAGTGGTGCATTGCAATCCTTGCGATGTTGCCGAATAAACTCTTTCCAAACCATGTGCGATCAATAATGTACGATCGTTAATAAATTATGGCAAAGTCTATTCAATAATAGTTGTGCGCGAGAGATCGAAATTACCCCTGAATAATGTCTATCATATCTTGGTATAGTGCCCGCTCTTTTCTCAACGAGTCAAAGATTACTAACCGACTTGAGTTTAACTCAATGACAATGAGTATCCAGTGAAAACTGCATTGGTTTATACACACACATACATGCATATAAGTTGTATTGATATTACATAAAATGTGTAGACTACATTATTATTAACACTTACTCAAAGTTGTACGGGAAAAGTATTGTTGTCTTGTCGTGCTGCTTCACGAAGAACATCATGATATTCTCCTGTGCTTCAGATACCCACCGCTCCTTGATAATAATACCGGTTTTGAATACGATATAAGGATCAATGAAGCCAACACTGGTGTCTTATATTCTTTGGAGCTCTGACATCTGGAATCTGTATATAAATATAAGTTACATGTGAGGATAATTATATACACGTACGCATGGAAGTGAGTTTATTAAATAAAAGTAAGAATCACTTACAAACAAAAGGAGCTAATGATTGATTTGTCCAGAGCGTCCAAGTGGTATAGTTGATGCAATTCTTCAAAACTAATATGTAAGATGTCATCACCACGGAAGTAATGATGGTCTCTAAATCTGACAAAGTCCACTGCTCACCCCTGTCACACGCCTGCATGTACCACTTGTTGAGCAAGTACATTTGCGTACCCAATTCATTCAGAGCCGCAGGGTTGTACAGACTTTTGCCATATTTATAAGTCTTCCAGGTATCAACTTCCAGGTTCTGGATTGGAGCTTTGCCCGTCAATTGATCTAAGGTTAAACCAGTATCTTCAAAAAAAGCATTAAGGGCTTGAACCGACACTTCTCCAGAGTTGTCTGATCGATAGACTTTTATGTTGGAACCATATTCATTAGCAACAACAAGATTTTGCATTGGTTGCTTCTGTTGTCCGAGCTGTGGGACATCCTTCCCTGATGCTCTTTTTCTTTTCTTATCTGCATCATGTGACTTCACGAAGGAGCGGTCATAGTCTGATAGTGGTGAAGGCTTACGAAGTTCAATCATCTTTTTCTTGTGAGCATCGACCTTCTGCCTCAGCACATCTCGTGGTATGTAAAAGTACGGCTTCTCCTTAAGCTTCGTTTGACTCTTGTTTTTGATATCTATAAAAAAATCTTTCACTTTTTTGTCTTCTTCAGCTGCTATTTGCTCATCAGTCTTTTCAGGAAGTATTTCTTAAGAAATAACTCTTTTTCTCGGGGTCTTCTTTGCCGCCGGGACCTTAGACGCCTTTGTAGTGCGTCACTGTGGAGGGGGTGGGGGCGGTGTTGGAGACCGGCGTGGAGGCGATGAGGCCGGTGTTGGTGGAGACCGGCGTGGAGGCGTTGGAGATCGTTGTGGAGGCGGTAGGGCCGGTGTAGGAGTTGGAGATCGTTATGGAGGCGATGGGGCCGGTGTAGGAGTTGGCGATCGCCGTGGGGATGAAGTCGTCTCGCCCCCCGCGACGCTGTGTGTCGCAGAACCGACCAATTTATAAGAATACAAGTACAATGGCAATCCACAAGCGGTCGCACTGTCATACTTGAACCCATATAAACCCGGTAGTCCGTCGAGTACCACGACGGGTCTCGATAAACGATTTACAACAACCAAGATCGTACAGGATTCAACATACATGCCACATTTTACATAAAGTTCACAGATACTTTTCATCATCAGAGTACGAATAAAAGTTATTACAAACCGAGTTTGATAAATAAAGCGGAAGCAAATAAGTTCGAAAATAAAGTTTCCAACATAGCTGATACAGTGCCAAGATAGATCACGGTCCACAAAAGCAAGGATAGGAATTACTAAAGAAGCCTGCCCAAGGCTTACTCCTCATCCACAGCGGGATAGAAGCAACTCTTGCAATAACCATGATACACAGTGCCATCTGCAACATTGGGAAAATAAACCCTGAGTACGAGAAGGTACTCAGCTAGACTTACCCGTCATGAACCAGAAAATAAAAGTGACTCCAAGGATTATGCAAGGCTGTATAAGTGGATGTAACTTGACAACATTTTTGCGTAAAAGCAATTAAATCATGGTATAGTTACTAATTCTTTACCAAGTTAATTATAACTATTCATTTCTAGGTTAGCAAGTATCCTATGCCAAACATGTGGTATATCCTTTAGAAGCATACAATAGTAACCATAGCAAGTATTGTAATTCCATTTTCGTACGAACCATCATGTTCCATAACACAGTTACTACGATGTTGGGACTAGCCAAGTTTCTCACTATCCGGGAGAGACGGCGATTCGAATCGATTTCAACCAGCTGGGAATTTATTCCTAACACAAACCCAGGTCTACCAGCCACGATAGCCTTAGGTCACCTTTGGTACAACTCCGGTACACATTTGGCATGGGTCCGATCTGCGCGCCGCTAACTGGAACACCGGATGCCGGGATGCTCAGCCAAGCCCGCCCTTTGGGCTCGGGCCCCGATCGTTCCCGGAAGGAGCGCGACAATGTAGCGATTCCCGGCTGAGTTGAATTACTCGGCCAGCGGTCGGAACGAGTTATCCGCCAGCTAAGTGAGAGGCATGCGTTCAATCTTGTCGGAAGCACCAACAACGGTATGGTCCTTAATCGACACATACGGGATAGATCCACACCCAAGACCTCCATGTCTTGTTGCTTCTCTATCGACATCCCGCCCGGTCTCCATTTACATTAACCATGGTTCTTTTTCCACGATAGCAATTATAACCCACCGTGTTCTCGGTATCCACCTATATCTCGCGGTGATGAGAAATCACCCGACTTCTACCGGTCGAGCATGGCTAAGCATATGTTCGATCCTGGACCTATACGGTTAAAGGGTAATATCGGACAAGGAATGTACATGCATCAAGTGGTTTCATTCAACTCTTATAACCTAATGCAGCAATCATAAGTACTTAAGTAAACATTTGTAAATTCTTTGGGAGACTTATAATGCTCCAGGGGCTTGCCGCATGAGAAAGGAAGTAGGGCGATGGTCGGGACACTCCGGAAGCTCTTGAGGTTCTCGCTCCACGCCTTCGGGGCTGCGGCTTGCGGATCCTCCTGCGGGTTCCTTCCTCTCGCTTCTTGAATTCCAAAGCAACGTGATCTCTTCCTCCGATCCTAGATGCATGAGTATGGTATAAGTATTACGAATGCATACATGTTAACAAGTGCATCACGTTGTTTGAGTAGGTGCATATCTCTTCTCGATTATTACTTAACTACTTCTACAATGCATCGATTATGCCAAAGCTGTAGCTACTTGTTTCACTCATAACCGGAGTTCTACAAATCCAAAAACAGTGATCTAGGACTTTCTGGAAAGCTTATCCAATTCTCTACAACTTTGTTATTAACCATTTTACAGTACACATCAGTTTCAACATGCAAATCCTCGCACTCTAGAATCAGTCCGGAAATGATTTAACATGCAATATAAAGTAAGAATACTTCTACTTTATGTAATCATTCACAATTTGACAACCTAGAACCTACCAACAGTTTAAGCATACCAAATATAGTTAAGATAATATAATGGTGAAGCCCAAACTATTTATTAGATTGCCTTTATTATTTTATTTAAATATCTAGGTTAAATAATAAATATATATCAGATGTGCTTAATAAATTCTCAAAATTTACAGAGCCTTACTACTGCTATCAAAGGACTACTATAAAAATTTCATGTCATTTTACTAAGTGGAACATCCTATACAAAAATGATAGGGAAGCAAGGCTTGAAATAGCATAAATGGAAAATCCTATTGAAAAGTGTCAAGCAACAGATTTCTTATTTTTCCTAACATCCATATGGTACTAGTATTACCTCCAACAAATTTCATGAATTTTGGACTCATAATTAATTTATAAAAATTCATGCAAGGATTAACTATTTATAAAAAAAAATCTATAACTATAGATCTACACATGCACTGGTCTTTGAATTTTTATCCCAGCTCATATATAACAAGAATAGCCTACCACAAAAATTTCATAATTTTTGGAGCACAGAACTCTTGATATAAAATAAACAAATTTGAATGCATTCAAAAGCACCTTTGAAATCCCTATTTAAATCTCCAGAAATTTCTACTGTGGAAGCCAAGAACATATTTTTACTAAATACTACACTTCCTAAGCAACACAATCATATTTATTTCACAATTTTGGAGCTACCAAACTGAAGATACAAATTTCACAAAACAAATCAAAAACTGGATTCAAAATGGGTTAGCCTTCTCTCTGTCATTGTCATTGACGACAGTGGGACCCACTGGTCAGGGGACCCCAGCGTGACTGATGACGGAAGCGAGCAGCAGCAGTATTTCTTTGGCATCGCATGGCTGCGGCTCGTCGACGGCGAGAAGCCACGGCGGTGAGAGTCATCACGGTATGACCTATCGACTCGGCGAACCCATCGAACGCGCAGGATGGACCTATTGCCGACCCTAGAGCTATCGGGCGCGCCATATGGCGAACGGCGGAGTGGACCACGGCAATACGCCGGTGACGACTTTGTGGCCCGATCTAAGGCTTGGACGAGCATAAGCTACCTAAGACGCGACTCGACGACTAGCTAACGCATGGAGAGGTGGTGGGCGCTCCGCCACGGGTGACGGGGCTTCTTGGCGAGCTCGGTGAGCTTAAACGCGCGGCAATGGCTTACCAAGCTTGGTCAGTGAGCACGGAAGGGAGCAGTGGGTCGCTGAGAAAACGGTGAAGCTTGGTGGTGGTCTTTGGAGTGGCTAGGGCGCGGCTGCACGCGGCTATGGCGACGGCGGAGTATGCGGGCGCTTCGGCTGTCAGCCGCAATGAGGAAGAAGGGACGCCAGAAGGGAAATGGGAGCGCGGGGCGACTCGGGCGGGTGCTGGCGGTGATGAAGGCGCGCCCAGGCGTGGCGTGGCCTGCGCGGTCAGGGCGCTGGCGACGCGCGGCCGTCGCCGGGGACACGCGGCGCGCGATGTCTGAAGCCGGTCGGCCATTGACGTCGCGATTCAGTTAGTCAGAAACGCAATGGTTGAGCCTGACGACGAGTTTTCTCGTTGATTTAACTGCTAATCCGTGGCTCCAACTCGTAAATGATCTAAATGACTTTCGTAGTCCTAAGTACCAGCTACAAATGTTATTAAAGGATCATGCTCCAACACTCGACCAAACTCGAGTTATTTCGTTCCAAAGTCCGGCTGTCAGGCTGTTAGTGAGCAAACACTTAGAAATTTTTTTGAAGTGTTGAAAACAGTGAAAAGCTGATTTTTGTGAGTCCAATTCAAACATGTTAGAAGCTAAATTAGTCCATGACATAAAAATAAAAGTTGTTCCTTATGTCAAACACTACAACTTTGCTTTAGTGAACTCCTCCATGCAAGGTCTCTAACACCTAGTTCAACTTTAGTCAAACATGTCACTTTGAAAACATGATACATACTCAAACCATGGCTAAATGACCAAACTAGCCTTAGCACTAAATACCAAAGTTGTTCCTAATGATATCCTAAGCATGTTTAAACAATTTGCAAGGTCATTTAAGCATTTAATGTAGTAGTCACTCATATAGCTATTCAGGTCAACACATGCAATATCGCTTAAGTGCTTGATCATGAAATGTGGCCTTCATGAACAAGGTTCCTTTTGTTAATCTAAGTGTAGCTAAGGTGTTATAGTGACCAACATTACACACTAGCATTTATTTACACATGATCATATGCATATATTCCAAGAAACACGGAATAACAAGCAATGTTTCATATGTTTCGATCAGATGTTTCAATTGTAAATGATGATTTATGAATGCTTGATGCTCATGCTCATGTTATGCAAGTCAAGTTATGCAAAGCTAACACCCGAGGTGTTACAGCCCCTCCCCCTTATAAAAATCTCGTCCCGAGATTTGCAAGACCTACCATTCTTGGAAAAAGGCGGGATAAACTTCTTGCAGATAATCTTCTCTTTCCCACGTAGCATCTTGTTCACTGCGATTGTTCCACACCACCTTATAAAACTTAATAATCTTACTCCTTATTACTCTCTCCATCTCTTCTAATACTCGAATTGGCTTTTCTTCATAGGTCAAATCCGATTGAAGTGGCACGTTGGTGGGTGCAATAGCTTCTTCCGGTACTCGAAGACATTTCTTTAGCTGCGAAACATGGAACACATCAAAGATTGCACTCATCTCTGGTGGTAGTTGTAGCTTATATGCAACATTTCCTTTTCGTTCCAAAATTTTGTATGGCCCTACATATCTTGGTGAAAGCTTCTTTTTCATCCCAAATCTCTTCACACCTTTCATGGGTGATACTCTCAAGTATACATAGTCACCTACTTCAAAAGTTAGTGGTCTTCTTCTTCTATCGGCATAACTCTTACATCTTGATTGAGCTGCCTTCATGTGTTGTTGGATGATACGTACTTGTTCTTGGCTTCATTGACAAAATCAATACCAAAATATCTCCTTTCACCGGGCTCAATCCAATTCAATGGAGTTCGCATTTTACGCCATACAAGGCTTCAAATGGAGCCATTTTGATACTCGCTGATAGCTGTTGTTATAGGAGAATTCAGCTAAAGGTAACCATTTCTCCCATGAACCTTTTGAAGATATAACACAAGCCCTAAGTAAATCTTCTAGGATTTGGTTCACTCTCTCCGTCTGTCCTGAAGTTTGCGGATGATAAGCTGAACTTCTGATTAGCTTGGTTCCCAAAGCTTGGTGTAAGTGCTCCCAGAAACGAGCTATGAACTGTGGTCCTCTATCTGAGATTATGGTCCTGGGTACTCCATGCAATCTCATGATCTGGGCAACATATAATTCAGCGTATTTCCCAACTATATACCGCGTGTTCACGGGTATGAAGTGTGCTGACTTGGTGAGACGATCAACAATGACCCAGATTGAATCGTGACCTTGTGGTGTTGTTGGAAGGCCTGTAATAAAGTCCATACTGATCTCCTCCCATTTCTATCCTGGAATAGGCAGTGGCTGAAGTAATCCAGCGGTTTTCATATGGACGGCTTTCACTCTACTACAGTTATCACACCTAGCAACATAGGCTGCGATCTCTTTCTTCATCTTAGTCCACCAAAAACGGGTTTTTAAATCTTGATACATTTTACTACTACCCGGGTGGATAGACAATTTGGACGAGTGAGCTTCTTCTAAAATTTGATTCCTTAGCTCACGGTCTTTTGGCACCACTAGTCGGTCCTCAAACCATAATACACCTCTTTCGTCCAACCTAAAATGTTTGGTCTCTTGCTCTTGCATTTTTCTCTTGATGTGACTTATTCCTACATCAGTCTGCTGTAGCTCTATGATTCTGCCCTCAAGCGAACAACTGATTGTGATATTGTGTAGTACAACAGGATGTAGCAAGTTGAATCCATTTTCCAGTAGCGCTTCCATAGTGTTGCAATGGGACTTTCGACTAAGTGCATCGGCTACTACATTAGCTTTACCCGGATGGTAATGCACTTCCAAATTATAGTCCTTAATCAATTCCAACCATCTACGTTGTCTCATGTTCAGTTCTGGCTGGGTAAAGATATACTTGAGGCTTTTATGGTCAGTATAGATATGACATACATTGCCCAACAAGTAATGTCTCCATATCTTCAATGCATGGACAACGGCTGCAAGTTCCAAATCATGTGTAGGGTAGTTGACTTCATGTTTTCTCAATTTGCCGAGAGGCATAGCAATTACTCTCCCTTCTTGCATAAGTACACATCCCAAACCTATTCCTGATGCATCACAAAATACATCAAAAGGCTTCTCAATGTCTGGTTGTGCTAGCACTGGCGCTGTAGTCAACAAAGTTCTGAGGGTGTGAAAAGCTGTTTCACATTCGGTGTCCACTTGTACTTCTCATCTTTCCGAGTAGTCCGGTCATAGGCTTAGCTATCTTTGAGAAGTCTGGAATAAACCGACGATAGTATCCTGCTAACCCTAGAAAACTCCGAACTTCATGCACCGAAGTTGGGGCTTTCCAATCCATGACCTCTTGTACTTTTGATGGGTCTCCGAGATTCCATCTCTTGATAAAATGTGACCTAAAAATGGTACTTTGCTCATCCAAAATTCACATTTGCTAAACTTGGCATATAGCTTATGCTCCCTCACTGGATAGGACAATCCTCAAATGCTCTTCGTGATGATCGACTCACTTTTCGAATAAATCAATATGTCATCGATAAACACGACCACCACGAACTTGTCAAGTTCGGGCATGAATGAATCCGAGTTCATCAGGTACATGAAATAATTTGGAGCATTCGTTAGTCCAAAAGACATAACCAAATACTCGTATAAGCCGTACCTAGTAGAGAAAGCAGTTTTGGGTATATCCTCCTATTCGATCTTTATCGATGGTAACTCGATCTCAAGTCAATTTTGGAGAATACCTTTGCCTTCGCTAGCTGATCGAACAAGATGTCGGCGCGGGTAATGGATATTTATTTTGATGGTCACCGCATTGAGTGGCACTGTAATCTACACACATTCTCGTTGACTTATCCTTCTTTTTTACAAATAATTTGGACATCCCACGGAGATGAGCTAGGTTAGATAAGACCCTTGTCCAATAGATCTTGCAATCTGGACCTTAAGTTCTCGCTAACTCATTGGGTGGCATTCTATAGGGCCTTCGGATATGGGTGCGATGCACTGCACTAATTCAATCTTAAATTCCACGTCCCTATCCGGTGGTAGACACGGTAATTCCTCGGAAATACATCCGGAAACTCACAAACCACTCGGGATATCACATATAGTGGTGGCTTGGATAGCATGAGACTAAATGTTGGGGTTTGAAATCGCGGGAGAGTGGGACTAGAAAAGTATTCCCTCCCGTGGTTCTCTCAACATAATAGTGCGGGTGCTAGTGTCAATAAGAGCACCATGATACTTCATCCAATTCATGCCTAAGATTACACTTATCGACAACCCCGGCAATATTATCAAATCTGTTGTGTACTCCCTCCCTTGTATCAAGATGAGTACATTTTTGACTATCTTTTGGTAGTAATAGCCCCCTATTTGAACTTATGTTAAAACCCCCTTTACTTACTTCAATTATTTCTTGATCATGTCTAGATGCAAATGCTTGACTCATAAATGAATGAGAAGCTCCCGAATCAAATAAAACAACAACGGGATGCTTGTTGACGAGAAACATACCAGCCGTGACAACTTCTCCGGCGGGCACTTCCTCCACAGCGGTATAATGTACTTGTCCTCGACGCGTGCTCAGCATTCACCGCCTCGATTGTTCGATTTGGGTTGCCATTCCTCTTGGGGTGGGGGCACTCCTTGGACCAATGACCCAGTTGGTTGCAGTTGAAACATGGTTGATTACTTCGAATCGGTGGAGCTGTCACGATTGCCATTTCCTTTTGGTAAGGCAATAGTGAACGCATATACGGAACGGTTTTCGTGGCTGTTATTACGAGCCTTCGGTGGTGGAGGCCTGAACTTGGGTGCGGTGGACGGAATTGTGGCCTAGCTGTGATAGGAGCTTTTGATGGGAAAGATCAGAGGAGGCACCGGCCTCATATGTCCTTTTTGCGACCCTTATGGCTGCATGCATGTTGTTGTGGTTTTCTTGGGTCAAGGCATCACTAATAAACTCATTGTACGTGGTACATCGAGAATTTGCCATAGTCTTCATCGGTTTGGTACCCAATCCTCGCTTGAAACTCTCTATCTTTTTCTCTTCAAGTATCCACAAACCGGGAGCATATCTTGACAAGTTGTTGAATGCGTGCATATATTACGTGAGTGACTTTGTTCCCTGAGCGAGCCTCATAAATTAATTTGCTTTCATGCGCATCAATCCGGGGAATATGATGTCCCCTAAAAGCCGGCCTGGAATTGTTCCCTGTGTCACTCGCGCATTAGCGAGCGAGAGACGACAGGAAGTGTGTCCACCAGATCCCTCGCTGGTCCTTGCAATTGATGAGAAGCATATTCGGCTTTCGGTGCTCTGTGACCCTTAGCAAACGAAATTTACGCTCAATGGTATTCAGCCACCTCATCGACCTCTGAGTGGTTCCTCAACCACCTTGAAGATTGGAGGCTTCGTGTCCGAAACTCCTTGAATGTCTTTGTCTTTGATTTGGCTCGGCCCTCGTTGTTTGTGGGTGGCCACGAGCGGTGTTTTTTGCGATAAGGCGTTAAAGCTTCTTCCATTGTCCTTTGGCTTCCCAAGAACTGAGCAAAGAACTCCGAAAGCGGACGGCGGCGGTGGTGGTGGTAAGTCATCACCATTGCCATCGTGACTGCTACCAGCTCCAGCACGGGTGCGCGTCATCTGCGAAGTTGTAACAATAAGCGATTATTGGTCGATGTCAAGAGATTACAGATGAATCATAATCATGCCGAACTGAAATTACCGGAGAAATTCCCAAATTCACAACAAAAAAGCAGAGGCATAACAATTCATTCTCACAACATGGCATCCCCAATTTGACCACTTATCGCGCTCATAACGCATGCAAAGCTAAATCGTGATCACCAACAAGGAACGGAATTTCATTGATGCTCAGCCAAAGGTGCACTTAATCAACATTACATGATAGCCTGTTTACCAAGGCCAAATTCGAGCTACAGGTCCATTACATAAATAAAGGTGATACATTAGTCCTTCCACTAAATGCTAAGCGATCTAATCCTCATCATGATCACTATCGAGGTCGACGCCTTAAGATCATCTCCTTCCTCGGGTTCTACTTCTTCTTGAGTTCCACTTCTTCTTCTTCTTCCTCACCCTTCTAGATCCATTTCTGCGGCTCGGGTGGGACATAAGGGTGGAGCTGATTGTTCGGAAGATGAACCTCTTCATGCAGATTATGATTGTATTCTTCCGCATTGGCGGTTCTTGTCCTAGCTCAAACCGTCGAGCTCTTAGGACATTTTCCTTGTCCAAGCTGCATTTCATTTGATGAGTTAACCGAGTCATCTCTTCAGTGAGCCTTTCAATCTCGGCGTCGTGCTCCCTCTGAAGTTGACGTCGGTCCTCGCGGGCATGACCAAGAGCACCAGACACACGTCTGAGGCTACCTTCAACTCCATCCAACACTCTCATCATTGCGAACATGGCGCTCATGGAAGGGTTATCAACGCTTTACGCCTCTCCGCCGCACCAATCTCCAAAGATTTTCCTCTTGTCTCGCCGCCATGAGTCGATTGGAGGGTTACCTCTCGGAAAGACTCCAACCAAAGCGGCTGCCAACTCCTGAGGAAAACGATCCATAATGTTCCTCAGGATCCCAAAGGCTGCCCTCGCCATTTGCTTCTTCAGTGATCCCCGCCATTGACTCATAACACCAGCTCTGTCCACTCAGAATCGTCACCTCGGGGATGAACAACGGCCTCCACAAGAACTAAGAGACCTTCCCCAACTGCTCATTCGCCTTGAAGTAGCGGGGTTCCATTCCATCGGATAGCCTACATAATCGAGCACTCTCCACAAGAGTGTAGGCATCCCAAACTCTCCAAGGGCGTGTGACGTTGTTGGCCGGTACGTGGAGCAAGCCGACGGCGGGGAGCTCTCCGCCTCCGGTGGACTTGCTTGAGTGATGCGCTTTGTGCGTGCCATCTGCACCATTAACATGTACCCCTTGGTGAGACAATGCCATGATGGATAAGAGTTACATAACCGAGTAAGAATTCTATAAGGGAGGAACAATGTAATTATGTGAATGGTATTTATCATGATGCATGCTCCGCACGTCCTCACAAACTTAGGAAAAATTTGTTTCTAGCGGTAGACACGGTGGCATACATACGTTCTCTCATAAATAGCGTAACTAGTCGAGCTACACGTTTACGTTGTTAGTGTACCCGCAAAAATTTTATTT
Organism: Miscanthus lutarioriparius; assembly: GCA_904845875.1. NCBI lineage: Eukaryota > Viridiplantae > Streptophyta > Magnoliopsida > Poales > Poaceae > Miscanthus > Miscanthus lutarioriparius. Next base: position 114,792,348 of record CAJGYO010000010.1, on the reverse strand, counting down.
CAGCCCTTAAACCCATAATGAATATGCATAATGTAATTGTAAATACTTCCATATATGTATACCCATACATATACTTCCGTATCAATCTACCCGACAATAATTTAAACCCACAATTAAATACGTACCATATACACATGCAAGCATGCATACATAGCCGTACCAAAGCTACTCTTCCCGACGCATGCTCACATCTTGCGGTCCTACACTCATCTTACCTTGGCGAGAGGCATTTGATCCATACATTACCATTCAAGTGAATGGCATCCATACAATAGCACGCCGTATGGACGACGAAGTAAAAACCCCCATGTTAGTACTTAAGTAGCCACCTAAAAGTCCTTAATTTGGGCATAAGAAAAGTGATCATTGGCACACTTTAGATTTCAAATACCTACTATATAACTATTAGTTGCTAGAGAAGGGTTTTCGGAAAACAAAAACTTTTGTTTTAAATACACTTGTGACAATTAACGTTGAATCTTGCTCGATACCAATTTGCCGCAGAATCGACCAATTTATAAGAATACAAGTACAATGGCAATCCGCAAGCGGTCGACTTTGTCATACTTGAACCCATATAAACCCGGTAGTCCGTCGAGTACCACGACGGGTCTCGATAAACGATTTACAACAACCAAGATCGTGACAGATTCAACATACATGCCACATTTTACATAAAGTTCATGAGATACTTTTCATCATCGAGTACAAATAAAAGTTATTACAAACCGAGTTTGATAAATAAAGCGGAAGCAAATAAGTTCGAAAATAAAGTTTCCAACATAGCCGCGATAAAGTGCCAAGATAGATCACGGTCCACAAAAGCAAGGATAGGAATTACTAAAGAAGCTCGCCCAAGGCTTACTCCTCATCCACAATGGGATAGAAGCAACTCTTGCAATAACCATGATACACAAAGTGCCATCGCAACATTGGGAAAATAAACCACGAGTACGAGAAGGTACTCACTAGACTTACCCGTCATGAACCGAGAAAATAAAAGTGACTCCAAGGATTATGCAAAGGCTGTATAAGTGGATGTAACTTGACAACATTTTTTTGCGTAAAAGCAATTAAATCATGGTATAGTTACTAATTCTTTACCAAGTTAATTATAACTATTCATTTCTAGGTTAGCAAGTATCCTAGGCCAAACATGTGGTATATCCTTTAGAAGCATACAATAGTAACCATAGCAAGTATTGTAATTCCATTTTCATTTGAACCATCATGTTCCATAACATAGTTACTACGATGTTGGGACTAGCCAAGTTTCTCACTATCCGGGAGAGACGGCGATTGAATCGATTTCAACCACCGGGAATTTATTCCTAACACAAACCCAGTCTACCACCCACGATAGCCTTAGGTCACCTTTGGTACAACTCCGGTACACATTTTGGGTCCGTCTTGCGCGCGCTGTCTGGAACACCAGATGCCGGGATGCTCAGCCAAGCACGCCCTTGGGCTCGGTCGATCGTTCCCGGAAGGAGCGCATAATGTGAAGCGATTCCGGCACGAGTTGAATTACTCGGCCAGCGGTCGGAGCGAGTTATCCGGCCAGCTAAGTGAGAGGCATGCGTTCAATCATGTCGGAAGCACCAACAGCGATGCGGTCCTTAATCGACACATGAGGCGGGATAGATCCACACCCAAGACCTCCATGTCTTGTTGCTTCTCTATCGACATCCCGCTTTGGTCTCCATTTACATTAACCATGGTTCTTTTCCACGATAGCAATTATAACCCACCGTGCTCGGTATTCACCTATATCTCGCGGTGACAGAAATCACCCGACTTCTACCGGTGCGAGCATGGCTAAGCATATGTTCGATCACGGACCTATACCGGTTAAAGGGTAATATCCGGACAAGGAATGTACATGCATCAAGTGGTTTCATTCAACTCTTATAACCTAATGCAGCAATCATAAGTACTTAAGTAAACATTTGTAAATTCTTGGGGAGACTTATAATGCTCGGGCTTGCCTCATGCAGAAAGGAAGTAGAGGCGATGGTCGGGACACTCCGGGAAGCTCTTGAGGTTACGCTCCACGTAGCTTGAGGAGCTGCGACTTGCGGATCCTCCCTGGGTTCCCTTCCTCCGCTTCTTGAATTCCAACAACGTGATCTCTTCCTCCGATCCTAGATGCATGAATATGGTATAAGTATTACGAATGCATACATGTTAACAAGTGCATCACGTTGTTTGAGTAGGTGCATATCTCTTCTCGATTATTACTTAACTACTTCTACAATGCATCGATTATGCCACAAACTGTAGCTACTTGTTTCACTCATAACCGGAGTTCTACAAATCCAAAAACAGTGATCTAGGACTTTCTGGAAAGCTTATCCAATTCTCTACAACTTTGTTATTAACCATTTTTACAGTACACATCAGTTTCAACATGCAAATCCTCACACTCTAGAATCAGTCCGGAAATGATTTAACATGCAATATAAAGTAAGAATACTTCTACTTTATGTAATCATTCACAATTTGACAACCTAGAACCTACCAACAGTTTAAGCATACCAAATATAGTTAAGATAATATAATGGTGAAGCCCAAACTATTTATTAGATTGCCTTTATTATTTTATTTAAATATCTAGGTTAAATAATAAATATATATCAGATGTGCTTAATAAATTCTCAAAAATTTACAGAGCCTTACTACTGCTATCAAAGGACTACTATAAAAATTTCATGTCATTTTACTAAGTAGAACATCCTATACAAAAATGATAGGGAAGCAAGGCTTGAAATAGCATAAATGGAAAATCCTATTGAAAAGTGTCAAGCAACAGATTTCTTATTTTTCCTAACATCCATATGGTACTAGTATTACCTCCAACAAATTTCATGAATTTTGGACTCATAATTAATTTATAAAAATTCATGCAAGGATTAACTATTTATAAAAGAAAAATCTATAACTATAGATCTACACATGCACTGGTCTTTGAATTTTTATCCCAGCTCATATATAACAAGAATAGCCTACCACAAAAATTTCATAATTTTTGGAGCACAGGAACTCTTGATATAAAATAAACAAATTTGAATGCATTCAAAAGCACCTTTGAAATCCCTATTTAAATCTCCAGAAATTTCTACTGTGGAAGCCAAGAACATATTTTTACTAAATACTACACTTCCTAAGCAACACAATCATATTTATTTCACAATTTTTGGAGCTACCAAACTGAAGATACAAATTTCACAAAACAAATCAAAAACTGGATTCAAAATGGGTTAGCCTTCACTACTGCTGTCGCTGACAGGTGGGACCCGCTGGTCGGGGACCCCCGCGTCGATGACGGATGACGAGAAGCAGTGGCAATTTGCTTTGGCCTTCTTGTGGCTGCGGCTCGTCGACGGCGAAGCTTCGCCCGCGGTGAGGTCATCACGGTATGACCTATCGATTTCGGCGAACCTCATTGAACCGCGAGGATGGACCTATTGCCGACCCTAGAGCTATCGGCATGGCGGCCATGGCGGAACGGGCGGAGCTGGACCACAACAATACGCCGGTGACGACCCGGTGGCCCGATCTAAGGCTTGGACGAGCATAAGCTACCTAAAGACTTTTCGGCGCACTAGCTAACGCATGGATGGAGAGGTGGGTGGGCGCTCGACCCGCAGTGGTGGGGCTTCTTGGCGTGAACTCCGCGAGCTTAAACGCGGCAATGGCTTACCAAGCTTGGTCGGTGAGCACGGAAGGGAAGCGGTGGGTCGCTGAGAAAGCGGTGAAGCTTGGTGGTGGTGCTAGAGTGGCTGCGGCGGGCTGCGGCGGCTATGGCGACAGCGGAACTACTGGCGCTTCGGCCAGGCTGCCGCGTGAGGAAGAAGGGACGCCGAAGGAAATGGGGCCTTGAGGCGACTCGGTAGTCTTGGCGGTGATGAAGGCGCGCGCCATGGCGTGGCCCTCTGTGGTCGAGGCGGCTGGCGGCGATGGCCGTCGCCGGGGACACGCGGCTGATGATGTCTGGCCGGTCGGCCATTGACGTCGCGATTCGGTTAGTCGAAACGCAATGCATTTGAGCTCGACGACGAGTTTTCTCGTTGATTTAAGCGCTAATCCGTGGCTCCAACTCGTAAATGATCTAAATGACTTTCGTAGTCCTAAGTACCAGCTACAAATGTTATTAAAGGATCATGCTCCAACACTCGACCAAACTCGAGTTATTTCGTTCCAAAGTCCCATTTGTCAGTCAGTTAGTGAGCAAACACTTAGAAATTTTTTGAAGTGTTGAAAAGCGGTGAAAAGCTGATTTTGTGAGTCCAATTCAAACATGTTAGAAGCTAAATTAGTCCATGACATAAAAATAAAAGTTGTTCCTTATGTCAAACACTACAACTTTGCTTTAGTGAACTCCTCCATGCAAGGTCTCTAACACCTAGTTCAACTTTAGTCAAACATGTCACTTTGAAAACATGATACATACTCAAACCATGGCTAAATGACCAAACTAGCCTTAGCACTAAATACCAAAGTTGTTCCTAATGATATCCTAAGCATGTTTAAACAATTTGCAAGGTCATTTAAGCATTTAATGTAGTAGTCACTCATATAGCTATTCAGGTCAACACATGCAATATCGCTTAAGTGCTTGATCATGAAATGTGGCCTTCATGAACAAGGTTCCTTTTGTTAATCTAAGTGTAGCTAAGGTGTTATAGTGACCAACATTACACACTAGCATTTATTTACACATGATCATATGCATATATTCCAAGAAACACGGAATAACAAGCAATGTTTCATATGTTTCGATCAGATGTTTCAATTGTAAATGATGATTTATGAATGCTTGATGCTCATGCTCATGTTATGCAAGTCAAGTTATGCAAAGCTAACACCCGAGGTGTTACACTGTGATGAGATGGGGAATGAATGATTAGGCTAGGCTAGGGGGAGACCCTGCTACAAAAACAAGTTGTGTGTCAATTATTTTTGAAGCCAAAAGAAAATTAATGGAAAATAATATTTCATTCACTTTCATTCGTACCTAGGGTGAGGTAGGGGAAGCGGTGGCGCTCCAGGAATGATGATGAAGCGTTTGCGCCATTGAATAAATGTCTTCTCCGCTTCTCCTAGTGTCTTCTCCCCATCACCGCCTTCAATGTCAAGAGGAACATTGCTGTAACCTTTGAGCACTCTATCGACCGAGACGCTAGCATATCCAGGTTGAATAACTGACCCATGGATTCTTGGTGTCTTCATTCGGTCTATTGGAGATACAACCCCGACAGCCACCATGATTGATGCATTATTACCATCTAGAATGTGCAGCTCACATGTTGTTAGAGGCTCGGTAATGTCATCAACAGGGAAGCGCAACCCAGCGTCGTCTTGAATAACTGGCAGCTCCGTAGAAGCACAACTGCTTTTCATCTGACCAACGGGGCTAATGGTGACTCCCGGCGTTGATTGCGATTGCATTTGACTCATTGCTAGCTGCACTTGCCTCTTGATCTCCTCCTACATTCTTGCCACAAGAGATTTTTCTCGTTCACGTGATTCAAGCAATGCTTGTCGTGACTCATCAACAAATTGCTCCAATGCACGGATTCTTGATCTCCTCCTGCATTCTTGCCTCAAGAGACTTTTCTCGTTCACGTGATTCAAGCAATGCTTGTCGTGACTCATCAACAAATGCCTCAAGAGATATTTCTGAACAAACGTTTTAAGCGTGGTATTATAGGAGCATACCACATAACCTTGGCAGGGATTTTCTTTCTAGGACGTTGTTCACCCTCGACGTCACCGGGATCATCGCGCTTGATCTTATACCATGATGCTTTACATACCGGGCATTCATCCAAATTCTCGTATTCATTGTCATGGTAGAGGATGCAGTCATTAGGACATGCATGTATCTTCTGGATTTTTAATCCCAAAGGGCAGACAACCTTTTTTGCTTCGTACGTAGTGGTGGGCAATTCATTTGGCTTCGGAAGCATCTTCTTTATGAGGTTTAATAAATTCCCAAATGCCTTGTTGGATACACCATTCTTTGCCTTCCACTGTAGCAATTCCAGTGTTGTACCCAATTTTTTTTACCCCTCTTCGGCCGTCGGGTATAGCAACTTCCTATGATCCTCAAGCATGCGCTCGAACTTAACTTTCTCTTTTTCACTTTCCCATTCTTGTTGTGCATCACGAATGGCATCGTCAAGAGCATCACCGAGATCATCTTCTACCGCTACCTCTTCTTCATCTCCCCCCATTGTAGTATCATCAAAAGCACCATACTGAGCAATAATGTCATCAATATCTAAATCTTCTCCTTCACCTTCTACCATCATGACATCGCTTTCTCCATGCTTAGTCCAACATATATAGTTTGACATGAAACCTGACTTAAGCAAATGTGAATGAAGACTCATTGAGCTTGAATATTCCTTTAAATTCTTACATAGGGCACATGGACAGTACATGAAACCATCCCGTTTATTTGCCTCGGCCACACCTAAGAAATAGTGCAAGCCCTCAATAAAGTCTTGGGAGCGGCGATCGGCATTGTACATCCAATGGCGTGACATAATCATATTTACGACAAATTATGAAAACCATGAACATAATTAAGTATTTTATTACACAACATAGATGACACACACACGGTTGATTAATTAACTAAGCCTGGCTACAACGTAAGCAATCCCAACTATCACTAAACAAACTCAAACTACAATGCCCTTCAGTAACATAATTATTTCGTGATCGTACGTAACTAAAGCAGACAAATCATTCTTACGTTGAATATCAATAAGCTTCTCCTATTTGGCTCTTTTCATCTCATCGGTGACGAATTCTCGCACATATGTAGCATAATCTTCCTCCAAGTACCAACCATCGCATCCATTGCCCTCCCTTTGAAATTAAATCCAAAAATATTTAGTCAAAATATTCAAGAAAAGCAGGTCAATTAGCCATAATAATCAAATGCGTAAGAAACTCACATCGCGATCTGGGCACTTGTAGAAAACACGACCCTGGTTGGGTCCCTGTCTCTTGACTCGGTACTCCATCACAATCTTCTGCTTACACTTGCCGCAGATAATGAGAGGGAGTTCTGGCCTCAGTCGTTTCGCAACCGAACGAGAGGCCAAGGATCCGGTACCAGCTGTCATCTACTTTCTATATTTATTTTTGCAAACTACTGTAAATTTCACATTTTCTAAAATAATATATTTAAACAAAACTAAAATTATTTATTTATCTAACTAAACCATGAAATATGTACTATGTATAATAGTAAAATACCAAACTATCAAGTGATTTTACTATTGTAAATCATCATGTGATTTTAAGCTAAAAATGACATAGAAATCACATAGCTCAAAAACATGTTTCAATAAATAACCATCCGTACTAGTTGACATTGCTTATGTGATCATCTCGGCGAACATTTCTCCACTGGACGGCACCGTACTTGGCCAAGGAAGAGCTCCGATTCTACGAGGAAGGGAACACGGTCTTCCACGACCGTTGTCGCTCTCCCTCGTAGAATCAAAGCTCCTCCTTGACGTCCGTTACCACTCGGCAGAGAAAATGCTCGCCGAGATGATCACGGTCCGCAAGTTCAACTAGTACGGATTTTCTATAATTTTCTAACTATTTTCTAAGTTTTTCATTTCATGGAAAAATTAATTCTAAGATCACGTAAGCCGCCGGGGACGAGGATGGCGCGTGCTCCAGCGAGGACGAGCGAGGCGTGATTTTGATGAACTAATTTAACTTTTGTTTATCCAAACATATATGCAAATCATCATGTGATTTTGAGCTAAAAATGACATAGAAATCGCATAGCTCAAAAACATGTTTCAATAAATAACCATCCGTACTAGTTGACCTTGCTTACGTGATCATCTCGGCGAGCATTTCTCCACCGGACGGCACCGTACTTGGCCAAGGAAGAGCTCCGATTCTACGAGGAAGGGAACACGGTCTTCCACGACCGTTGCCGCTCTCCCTCGTAGAATCAAAGCTCCTCCTTGACGTCCGTTACCGCTCGACAGAGAAAATGCTCGCCGAGATGATCACGGTCCGCAAGTTCAACTAGTACGGATTTTCTACAATTTTCTAACTATTTTCTAAGTTTTTCATTTCATGGAAAAATTAATTCTAAGATCATGTAAGCCGCCGGGGACGAGGATGGCGCGTGCTCCAGCGAGGACGAGCGAGGCGTGATTTTGATGAACTAATTTAACTTTTGTTTATCCAAACATATATGCAAATCATCATGTGATTTTGAGCTAAAAATGACATATAAAATCATAATAAAGTCCAACATATAAAGTTACACATGCATCTACATCATAAAATGAGATAAGCTCTTGATAAAACATAAGAGGATTAAGTTTGTTACCTCCAAAATCGAAGAGCAACACCAATGGAGGGGGGAGAAGCAAGAACAACACAAAATTTGAAGAACAGAGGCGGTGAGTTTGAATGGAATGGCTCGGGCTCGAGGAGGAAGAAATGAGCCGTTGTATAGGCCCGCATAATTAGTCCCGGTTAGGTGGCCAAACCGGGACTAAAGATTAATATTTATTCCCGGAGTATCACCCAAACCGGGACTAAAACCTTTAGTCCCGGCTGGTATTACCAACCGGGACTATACCTTTAGTCCCGGTTGGTAATACCAACCGAGACTAAAGATCCCTGCCACGCGGACGACCGTTGGGCAGGGACCTTTAGTCCCGGTTGGTATTACGAACCGGGACTAAAGGGTCCTTTAGTCCCGGCGGCAAAAAATGCCGAGGCTAATGCCAAATGGAGACATCGTTCTAAAGTCTGTTCTTTAGTAGTGTCCTTATCAAGCAGTGGGACCGTCCGCTGGCATGCATGGTAGACGCATATCAAGCACCACATGTCCGCATTATCAGAGCCCGGAAATTATGTTTCCACTAATCTTTTATACCGGTATAAAAGCATCTCAAAGAGTCAGTTCACACTCTAATCATTATTTGGAGAACTATTTGAATAAAAATAGCTCTCTACACATTTTCACACTCTAACAACTTCTCCATATCTTGTGCGCACTCTAAAGAGCTAGTCTCATATTTCATCTTTGGCTAGTGAGAAATTGAGAATTATTGGGGGAATGCCCTAAACACGTTGCCCCGTCCTTGCCGAAAGTTGCCCCGTCCTTACCTTCGGCCAAAAGCCGAACCCTCACTAGTCTCCGGTTGTAGTTGACGAGCCAACCCCGGCTAAACTCGTGGCAAATTTACTCGACTGCGTTACAAGAGAGGGCACCTCGCTGGCCCTTTGGGCAAGGGTACACTGGACCTTATATGTTTGCAGGCTATAGGGTCGCCCTGACAGTTGATGCGGTCAGGGATGGTCACGTCAAAGCCAATCTCGCAACAAGGCGGCACTATTCCGGATGATTTTTTATGGCCATTTACTCCAGAATTTATTGCATCGTCCCCTTGTCCTTTAGGTCTAACCTCGCTTTACTTACCCTGTGGGGCACCCTCGGCCTCCTCGATACTAACTCTTAGCGAGGGTAGGAGGCCAAGTGAAGCCCCCACAAGAATATAGGATGACTATATTTTAAGAGTTAATAAAAGAAACTGTGGAGTGTATTTTTTTCACCAAAATTTATATCCTCATTAATTATGGAGGATATTAAGATTAAAGAACTCAATCCTAAGTCTTACATAGGCGGGATTTGTCCACTCAACCTCTGGATAATTTCTTGAGGCAGTGGTCAATACGCCTACCTTAGTAAATAAAATCCTAAGTTTTCTAAAATTATTTTTGTAGTAGTTAGGCTAGCTCCAACTCCTTCTGATAAAACACTGTAACAACTCTATTCACCTCCTAGAAAGGAGCCATTTCGCAAACCAAAGAGAATAAACTGAAAAGAAAAGGAGCCGATAGAGTCCACATGTGCCTTCACTGGCTCCAACTCCATGCTATATTGCCGCTATAGAGCTGGAGTGCGAACCCCCAAGTTCAACCAAATGAGCCCTTAGGGCGTCCGTAGTGGCACTAGCTGCATAATGCAGCTTATGTGAGAGATGAGAGACAAAAGCAAAGATTATTTTATACATTCTTATTTTTCTATGTGGTATTAGACCTACGTGCTCTTCTCTTGTATTCTTAGACTATGTAAAATAGATCGGCTATTTACTCGTCCTAGTGACTACTCTCCTGCCTTTTTCCTATCCATGTCAGATTGCGGTCAGTTAGCTGCTGGCAGTGGCGGAGCTTATCAGTTGCCACGCCTAGGGCCACTGCCTCTCCTCCCTCTTTGCTGGGCCGGGAGTTGACAAGATTTGGCTCAAAACAACATATAGTATAAGGGATGTTTTAGGCCACGCCTAGGGCCATGGCCCTAGTGGCCCTAGGCCCAAATCCGCCACTGGCTGCTGGGACGACCTTATTAGTCTAAGTAAATAGTTAACACAACATTGAAATCACGCACGTGTATTATTTAGCAGATACTATACATCGATACATATCCCTAGATTCTATTACCGAAAGGCGACGCTTGATAACATTCCCAAATGATTTCTTTATTGGCTTTTTATCATGATAGTACAATTGTTTGTGCGCTACGAATATCGAGGACGAATTTTCTTTTCTATAGTGAAATGATTGAAAGCTTTCATAGAGTTCAGATGATCACTCTCTTTCTTATCACTACATTGGCTCGAAATTTGTTTATGCATTCCTAAGGTCTTTTGGCCTACTACTAATATGCATATATATGCTGCAACTTGTTGACAGGAGTATATTAAAACCTGTTGCGCATGGGGTTCTTGATCAAAGAACCAATCTTATTCAAACGAAAAGAGGTGTCCGAAAGTGTGAAAAGGAGAGCACGAGTCGAGATGGATGGATGAATGAAAATCGGCCGGGGTCACATGAATAATGCTAGTGGAGACGGTTACGTAGGTTAACAATAGGACTCAACTTGGACCTTTTCTTCATCCAATCATCGAGGGCCTGATATACACTTATCTAGTATATCCGTACTGCTACCTTCTTTTCTCCTGATTTGAATCCAACTTGTAGAATTTGTGTCGAATGATTCGTCCTTGCAATTTGACCAACCAATGGCTAAAAAGCACATGAATACTGCCCTACGTACATGCCTTCCTCACCTCCTTTGACTGAAACTCGGTCTCGTGGCCACAAACTTAAGTATGTTCACCTAATCACTTATAATGCGTTTGTAAGGCTTATGACTTTGGTTTGTACTATGACTATCAGTTGTGTACCATTTTCGGATGGTAGCGGCTAAAACCTTGTTCCATTATCTAAAAATACATTTGTCAAATTATCTTGTCACATTTATTCTTAGATCTTGACTAGAACGAGACTAGATTAAATGTAGCCACTAGGGCCATAAAACATCACTAGCTATCCATCAGCCCATCACACGTGTGCTTGTCTATGAGGGCGTCCCCAACAACATTTCTAAATCGCCAGCAGCCATGGAGACTAAAAATAATTAAAATAAAAAATAAAAAAGCAGATAGCAGGAAACATGTGACACTACGTGAAAAACGGTTTGTAGCAACGGAATAAATTTTTTGTAGGGGCGGCTGGTGATGGAGCCGCCCCTACAGTGACGTGCTCAGAAGCCACTAGATCAGCCGCCCCTACAAATGGCACAGTAGGGGCGGCTAATAATACGAGCCGCCCCTACAAATAGGATCGATTTGTAGGGGCGGCTCACTCAGCAGCCGCCCCCAGTGTTACAATTTGTAGGGGCGGCTCAATCACCAGCCACCCCTACAAATCACTCGTACAACAAATATCTCCCACCTCTCGTCTGCCGCCCAGTCCCGTTCCCTTGATCCTTCCCCCCCCTCTCTCTCTCTCTCGTCCCCGCCATCGCCACCTCCCCTACACCTACGCCGCCGCCGCACCTCCCCTCTTCCTCTCCGCCGCCACCATCCCTCCCCATCCCCCAACCACGACAGCTCCACGGAGGCCGAGATCTAGGCACGGTCCCTCAACCTGTTACGGATCCAGCTTGCATCGAGGTCCGCGGCAGCGGTCCGGCGAGCGCGTGCGGAGGAAGATCCATGGAGCTCCCCTCCCCCGCCTGAGCGCAAGCCACGTCACCTCGTCTCCTCCATGCCACACAGGCCGCGCTCACCCCCGCCTTCCCTTCCCTTCTCCGGCGACCCGGATCCCATGTCTGCGGCGCCAGCGAGCTCCCCCGACGAGTCCTCTGCCTCCTGGAGCTCAACACGCAGGTGGGTCCAGTGAGTTGTGCAGAGGGCCTGGATGTGCATGTGCTCGCTGGCGTCGTGGGGGCAGATCCATGGAGCGGCTGCTGTCTCAGGTTTGGATTCCTGTCTCTAGATGAATTTCTCGTTCCTACAAGTCATGTCCTTGCAAGCTACACCTTCTAGGAATTTGCTGCAGTTTCGCTAAACTGGCTTGCCTACTCTCGATGATTCGTTTAGATTGTTCTCTATCAAGTGTCTACAGAGTAGTTTCATATTTTGATCACGTTTCTCCTTGTACAGAGGCATGCGTGTCACCAGTTCTCAAATGGGGAAAAGTTTGGATCAGGGACCTATTACAAATCTAGATAGATCTGTTACTTTGATTTTTAGTGTCTGCTATATGTGGCTAGTTTAGCACCAGTATTGTTGCCTCTCGAATGTGAATATGTGTTATTTCAAGTCAAATACCTACTGTTTAGACCCTGAACCAATTCTGTTCATTGATCCATTCCAATCAATTTCATGTGTAAACAACTTAATTGGCTTCTTAATTGGCTTTACCAACAATCATTCTTGGTATATAGCTCTACCATTTTGGTTTAAGGTTTCAGGTCTAACTCTCAATGGTTCAGGAGATAAAAGGTCCTAAAGTTTGATAATTTTGATCCCTAACTCAGAGTTCAGATTCAGATTTTTGTTTCAGCAGTGTCTATTCTATAATCATTTTCTTCTGATTTATTTAGTATATAACTAATTCATTTGGGCTCGAGAAAATAGCTTACTGAATCATAGAATTTGGTGCACATGTGCACACACTCAAATGTTTTTCCAGATAACGGAATAAAAAAAAGTATCCTAGTTTGTGTCTATATTACCTGATTGTGTTGTATCCTTTTCTCCTTAAGATAGCCTGATGAGTTTTGTAGTGACATTTGTGTAGTACCTGCTCACAGGCAAAGACTTCTGATGTGCTCACAAACCATCCTATAGTGCTCACAGACTAAGAGTACATTCTTTTTAGATTCACATTCACATGCATTTTCTGGTTTTTTTAGAGTTCTAGGGGGGCCATGGTCCATTAGTATTACAATCTGAAACAGAATAGTTCCCTTTGACTACTTATAAACTAGCATATGAGTTTGCCACTTTGCCAGCATCTCAGCGGGTTGCATATCGCTGGTTATCCTCCATCTCATCTTGGGCAGTGTCATCCTAGTGTAGTAATTTTATTTTGTGAGGAATGTTAAAAAGGAGTCTTTGTGACTAAATTAGACTAGTACAGGGGACTTACAGATGCTGCACCACACCCATACAAGACTGACAGACAGAAACTCAAACCAGCCTGCAGGCGCCCCAGTCTTGGATTGCACCCGGAGGAGGAACTAGCTCCGGCTTCATCTTGAGATAACTCTGCATCCTATCCCATCACTTGCAACTTCTCCAGAGACACGTTCAGACCCACCATGTTCTTCAGGGAGGAAGCCACAGAGTTATAGAAGCTTTCCTCTTGATCTCCAGAACAATTCTTGACAGAGCATCCCTTTTGTTCTCCGGGCATAAATTAGCCAATTCTGTGCCATAAAAGCAATCTTGTTCAGCAGGATATCCATCCCTTTCCAGCCTACATTCTGAAAATAAAGGTCATCTCTTAGCTTCCATAAGCTCCAAAGAGCAGCAGAGGTGACTAAGTTCAACACTACATACCTGATAACCTATTTCTGTAGTTGATTTTGTCTTCTAACTTAGAGTAAGAATTTGACTGTAGGATTTTGATTTAGAAATGATTCAATATGCCCATCTCACATCACTGTCAAGGTTCACAAAAAATTGTTCCTACGGCATATATTGATATTTAAATGTAACTACGCGTTGTAATGCATATGCACCTGTATCTAGGTTGCTTCAAAAAAATACAACAGTCTTTGCTTTGCTTACTGAGTTGGTTTTTTTCTTTTGCAGGCTAGACGTCTAAAGGTGGGAGACAAGCCACTCCTCACAGTATCAATATTTATGCAGGTAATATGACTTGCAAGACTGAAACTATGCCATGTTTATAGTTTGGATAAGATCAGTTCCTTCCTGATTTGTATCTTGAGTTTATAGTTCTCTTGAAAAACCCATATGTTGGAAATGCGTGCTAGTTCTGAAGAGAATAGGACCTTGATTACCTAACCATATGCTGTCATTTTGATGCATAATATCGCATCTGACTAGAGAGCTCATGTAAACTTCTACATAAACTGTACAGTGAATCTTTTACTACTTCCTGTGGTCCATAGGTCTCAATTGATTTGCTCTGAAATATTACTATACGAATTTAGTGATCTTGTCCACCACACTAACCATCCTTCTTCACTGGCCAGGCTGGTCGCAATAATGTTCTTCTTGCAGTATCTACTTTTCTCTATGCTATCAACAACTATTTGAAGTTCATAATGCAGGTAAAGCATCTTGTTAAGCACACTAGTGGTCAGAACTCGGTGTACTCAGTAATTTCTATACATTCCTATAGTGGTTTAAGGCAAAGATGATGCAATCTGCCTTACTTTGTATTTCTATTTTTTTTTTTAGTCTGAGTTCTTTGTGTGCGGCTATGGTATGTTTGACGAAATTATGAAAATTCCCTTTCCATATAAAAATGGTTTGCTCCATATGTAAATATATCTGACATAGTTAAAGTTCATATGGTTTTGAGGCAGAACAAGGTTGGTTAGTTTACTTGTTTATCTTTAATGCTAATTGAAAAATATATGTTCGGGTCGAATTTGAATTGTAAATTTAATTTTTTTTGGCGGAAAAATGATTTGTAGGGACGGTTGGTACTGTAGCCGTCCCTACAAATCGTTTTGTAGGGGCGGCTGGTGTTCCCAGACCGCCCCTATAAATCGATTTGTAGGAGCGGCTACAGTACCAGCTGTCTCTACAAATCGATTTGTAGGGGCGACTAATAACACCAACCACCCCTATAAATCAACGATTTATAGCCACTCTTTCATAAGGGCGGCTGGCAAAACCGCCCCTACATAGCGTCACCAACCGCCCCTGAAAAGGGTTTTCTACATAGTGTGAGTGACTTGGAAAACTTTGGGAGATGTGTGAGCTGAGAGCTTGCGTCGGCGCTATGTAGATGAGTTTTCTGGGTCTCTCTCATTGTGATTGGACAGGTGCTGCTTCTAGCTAGCAAACTTGTCAGCCGTTGGGGAGGACCTGACAGAAGTTACTACTGACGCGCAAAAAGGATATCAGATTATCAATCCCCGCATTGTCCCTATCAGGTAAAATCCTATATAGCGACTGAATATCGGACATTTAATCGCTCTCAGCAATAAAAGCAAAGACAGGAACCCGTGATGTGTATTTCACTATTTAGATCTACTCGTGGTAACAGTTAGCTAACTATAGCTATTAGTAATAGTTACCTACCTACCTATTAATTATTAACATGAACTATTTAGATTCACCTGTTAATAGATGGTTGGCTAGTTGAATGGGGGTATGTATTGGCACACCTCCAACAATTAATAATGAACTAACTGATGGAAACTTCTCACCACCTAATAGTTGATAGGTCTATTAGCATTTAACAGGTTTGTTTGGGCCCTCACCTGCTAATTTAGTTGTTAACCAAAAACTTTACTACTAGACCTTTTTTTTAGCGACTCAATAGCTTCTATTAATCACAGAATAGAAGGATTACAATCTTTGGGATGGAGAACACAGGGCGGGGCTGATTGCCACTCACCCACCCTAGTGTTATCTGAGACCGCTTAGCCAACACATGAGCTACGTGGTTACAGGATCTATTGGCATACACCAAAGTGAAAGCATGAAAAACAGCACTACGATCTCTGATCCCTCTGATGATTGGCGCAATGCACGATCTCTGGTTATCTCCCATCTTCCATAAATTCACTAGTTCGCCCTGACTCGACCCACCTGCCTTACTTAACAGGGCCTCTGGACGTGAGCCAAAAAATAATCTTAGTTTGAGTCTGGCTCAAAATATTTCTTAAACAAAAACAGAGGACGGTCTGCCCCGTTCCGAAACCAAAAAAATGAGGCCCAAAACTCTCTGTGGAATGTTACTGGGCACAAATTTTAGGCTAAACTAATTTCTTTTAAGAGTCTAGCCTAGTACACAAAATGTTTAGGTCTAACTATCACCATTAATAAATCCAAATGAGCCCTTGTTGTAATCTAACAGGACATTAATGGACGCATGATATTTGAGGATAAGTAGGAGTGTATGAGCTGTTACCCAGTGGATATTGGTGGATTTTCTCCATCCATATTAGCTAAAGCAACTTAAGTTTGATCAAATATAAAAACATAAATACTTATGATAGAGAAATATATCAATAGATTCATCATGAATAAATTATCATGATACACCAACTTAGTGTCACATATGTTTATATTCTTCTCTATACGGTTGATAAAATTTATGACAATTTGACTTAGAATAAATCTAGAATTACATTTGTTTTGAGATAGAGGTATTACTTTGGAGCTAGAATTGCATTTGCTTTGAGATAGAGGTAGTATTCCATCTATCCACAAAAGGCTGTGCTTCTTATTTTTCAATGAGTCAAATGATTTAAAGTTTGACCAAAGATATATAAAAAAAGTACTAATATTTATAATACAAACAAAGTACCATTAAATTAATTAATTATAAAATATATTTGTATAGAAAATCTAGTTTAAGATATGAATAAATACTATTCTTTATAAACTTAGTTAAAGTTAAAATAGTTTCACTTGCATAAATTCTATAGTTGCATCATTTAGTGGACCGAGGGAGTGCTTTGGAGCTTGGATACGGTTTCTGTCATAGACATTTCGTAAGTGACAAGATTCTCGCACAGCTTATAAAAACGTCACAGCTTTAATTTTGCAATGAGAAATCTATCTGTGTTCAGCTTGGTTGGTTGGAGGCATGAGCAACATGCGCGATAAAAAAATGCTTACCTATTCTTCAACAGGTGCTTACCTAAGGTCTCAAGAGATTTAAACCATTTTCATCTTGTTTTTTTTTATCAGATCTTGTTTTCTTTTAAAAAAGAAGAACACTACGACCGTCCCAAAATAAACGTGTTTTTGTCTATAGATCTTGACAAACAGTACAATGTCCACATATATTAATCAGAAAGATACAATTATTAGAGCAGTACATTTTTTTAGAACACTACTGCATTTACTGTTTTTGTTTTCCAAAAAAAAAAACTGCATTTACTGTTTTATTTACCCGATGCCCTTTCCAGCCCGCCGCGCCCTCAGCTTGAGCTTCTTTAAATACCGCAGCAGCAGCTCCACCTCAACTCCCCACTCTCCTCGCCTCCTCCCGTCCCGTTCCCCCGGATCCCGGAGAAACCCCCGCGCGCCGCCGCCATGGACAAGGCCGCGCTGGTGGCGGCGGAGAACACCGACGACGGCGGGGGCTCGTCGTTCTCGGGGCTGCGCGCGTACGGGCGGGCGCTGGCGCAGACGCCGCGGCGCCTGGCGCGGCGCGCGTGCGCCGCGACGGCGCCGCGCGAGGAGATGAGCCGCGTCCGCGCACGTTCCGGCCCGCGGATGGCGCGCGCGCTGCGGTGGTGGGATCTCGTGGGGCTGGGCCTGGGCGGCATGGTCGGCGCCGGGGTGTTCGTGACCACGGGCCGCGCCGCGCGGCTCTACGCGGGGCCCGGGGTCGTGGTTTCCTACGCCATTGCGGGGCTCTGCGCGCTGCTCTCCGCCTTCTGCTACACCGAGTTCGCCGTCGACATGCCCGTCGCCGGCGGCGCCTTCAGCTACCTCCGCGTCACCTTCGGTGAGTGACCACTGCGCCACTACCGCCGCCGCTGCGCAGCCAAAGATGGCGACTTTCGGCCATGTCGTACTCGCCGGAATTAAAAACCTTGGCTGGCCTTTGGCATTTCTCGATCAATCGACTGGGAGTTTTGTTTTTTATAGTCGCTCGATTTCGTCTCGGTTCGATCCTGTTCGTGCGATTTACGGCATTGGGGACCGAGACTGACGACATACGCTGGACTGATCATACGTTAGTTGAGAAGGATGGTTTTGTTTCTCATTAAATATTTGATGGTTATCTCAGCCAAGTGCATACGTGCTCTCTGCTCTCTGCTTTCAGCTCGTCAAGTTGCCAAATAAAAGCTACTCCTACATATGCAAGTATTCATGTGTATCAGCAGTGTATGAGTGAAGCCACCTTAAAGTATCCTTGAGCTGTCCCTGTTGATTCTTTGGATGTCTCCTCTCTTTAAAAAAAAAAAAAAACTATACTAGTAATTTTCTATCTATGACACTGTATACTTCCTCCTGTCTTAGAATAAATGCATTTCTAGCTAGAAAAACGCTTGTCTAGATACATAGCTAGAAATATCTTTATTTTGCGATGGAGGGAGTATTTGATTATTGACACTGTTTTCGGTTCTTTCTCTTCAGAGTTTCTCTACATTTATAGAATCTAATAAGGAAGCACAACATTCTGTAGACCAATTTTTTTCCCCTTCAGATTTCAGAAACACCAGCAGCATGAACAACAGAGGAAAAAGTTAGATTGCGACTCAACAATTTCTATGAGTGACTCACACAAACATCCATATCCAAATAATGCTGGAGCCTGGACTTTCGTCCAAGAAGAGCTAGATGCATCCATATATGCCACTCGTTTTCCAGAACCACCATGAAAACTGCCCTGTGCTTTGGATGCCACCCCCACTCTCTGCACTCCGTCCATGTAGCAACAATGGACAGCGACTGCTAATACTACAGCAGTATATGTGTGCATCATGCATGTTCTTCAGTTCAGTCCATGAGACCATGACCATGAACCTATGTGGTTTGCCATGGTTGGCATGCAGGGGAGTTCGCGGCGTTCCTGACGGGCGCGAACCTGATCATGGAGTACGTCTTCTCCAACGCCGCCGTGGCGCGCAGCTTAACGGCGTACCTGGGCACGGCGGTCGGCGTGGACGCGCCCAGCAAGTGGCGGATCCCCGTGCCGGGCCTGCCCGAGGGGTTCAACCAGGTGGACCTCGTCGCCGTCGGCGTCATCCTCCTGCTCTCCGTCTGCATCTGCTACAGGTCCGTTACTATGTTGACCACTGTTACTTGTATAGTCAGAGGTCAATGCCTGTGTGTCATTTTCATTTAAATTTATCTTTTCTCTCAAAAAATTATTTTGGTAGGAAAACGCTGCTTTGTCTTTATAGATAGAGGTTTTACCTACAAGTGTCATTCTACTTGTCTTTTCTGTTGGTTCTCAGTCTCGTCTATTCTGCACTTGCTGTCACACAACTTTTTGGCCATATCAGGGCCTTGTTTAGATTGGAGTTAGGATCAGTATTTGGCACTGTAGTACTTTCGTTTGTATTTGACAATTATTATCCAATTATGGCCTAACTAGGCTCAAAAGATTCGTCTCGTAATTTACAATCAAACTGTGTAATTAGTTATTTTTTTTATCTATATTTAATACTCAATATGTCCAAATATTTGATGTGACGGAGAGAGAGCGAAAAAACTTACCATCTAAACAAGGCCCAGAGTTCTTTCCTGCAGAGAGTCCAAACTTCAGTTCAAATATTTTAGTATCCATTATGGACAATTTGATCCAATTTTTTCATTTTTACAATATAAAAATATCCTTTTCGTCCAAATTTTCATCGCCTGATCGGTGTAGGTGCATCTGGTGGTCTTGTTGCTGATTTCATTGCTTGCTCTGCTCTGTTCTGATCTGCCACCAGTTGTGATCTTGTTCAGAGCAAGTGGAACCGATTCACATCTCCAGTTCTATCTGTTCTGGAAATTTTTAATATTCTGTCATCAGAAAGGAAAGAATCTTGCCCATCATCCTTTCTGGCATGATGCAAAGTTTTTTTTTTTAAAAAAAAAAATCTGTAGTGGCAATGCAAAGCAAAGTTTTTTTTCCCGCAAGCATCATCATCCTTATCAAAAATAAAAAAATTCGACAAATAGTTTCGTCGTAGACGGTTTTGCCAACCATTTCCAGATTTTCTGCTGAGTGCTAACTGCTGACCATCGACGAATTCCTCCTTTCCCATGGTCGGGCGCAGCACTAAGGAGAGCTCGGTGGTGAACCTGGTGCTGACGGGGGTGCACGTGGCGTTCATCCTCTTCATCATCGTGATGGGGTTCGCGCACGGCGACGCGCGCAACCTGAGCCGCCCCGCCGACCTGGCCCACAATCCCGGCGGCTTCTTCCCGCACGGCGCGGCGGGCGTGTTCAACGGCGCGGCCGCGGTGTACCTGAGCTACATCGGCTACGACGCCGTGTCCACCATGGCCGAGGAGGTGGAGCGGCCCGACCGCGACATCCCCGCCGGCGTCTCCGGCTCCGTCGTCCTCGTCACCGCGCTCTACTGCCTCATGGCCGCCTCCATGTCCATGCTCCTCCCCTACGACGCGGTACGTCAGTGTGCTCGCCTTGGCTGCGTGTCATCCCTGACGTACTACCGTTCAAGTCCCAAGTGAAAGAGGACATGAGGTCGGCAGCCACAGTGATAGTGCCACTGGCCTCCACACTTTTGGGGATGTTGGTCGTGCGATCTGGGACGAATCTGCTCTGCTGTCCCAATCGCAATCGCAGAGGACGTCCTGCAACTTTCTGGGATTGAAAGAACAAAAAAAAAGCATCTTGGAATTTCACTATTCTGCTTTCCTAGTGGGACATATTGGAGACATGTACTGACATGGACTTGTGGCTGATTTCTCACCTGGTTTCGGATGCTGTTTTCCTGTCGTGCAGATCGACCCGGAGGCGCCGTTCTCGGGGGCGTTCAAGGGGCGGGAGGGGATGGCGTGGGTGTCCAACGTCATCGGCGCCGGCGCCAGCCTCGGCATCCTCACGTCACTGATGGTGGCCATGCTGGGGCAGGCCCGGTACCTGTGCGTCATCGGCCGCTCCGGCGTCGTGCCCGCCTGGCTCGCCAGGGTCGACCCCCGCACCGCCACCCCCGTCAACGCCTCCGCCTTCCTCGGTGCGTACTGCACGCCTCCTTCCTTCCCTGCCTCTGCCCTGTCAGTCAGCGCCTCGGGCTTCTCGTGAGTAGAGGCGACAGCCGACAGCGGCGAGGCGAGCCGCGCCGCGGGTCTCCCGTCCCGGCTCCCGTGACGAAGCGAACAGGACACGGGTTTCTGGGTCCCGTGTCGTCGTCGTCGTCGTCGTATGTGACTAGATGGAAACGAGTCAACGAGTCACATGAATCGAAGCGCCCTGCGTTGACAATCACTGAGGGTTGACAATGTCCGTGCAGGCCTGCTGACGGCGGCGCTGGCGCTGTTCACGGAGCTGGACGTGCTCCTGAACCTCGTCTCCATCGGCACGCTCTTCGTCTTCTACATGGTGGCCAACGCCGTCGTGTACCGCCGCTACGTGGGCGACCCCTGCCCCATCTCCGGCTCCGCCCAGCAGCAGGGGAGGAGGGCGTGGCCGACGCTAGCGTTCATCGGGTTCTTCTCCCTCATCGCGCTCTCCTTCACGCTGCTGTGGCAGTTCGCGCCGGGGGGCGCAACCAAGTTCGGGCTCCTGTCTGGGACCGCGGCGGCCGCCGTCGCCGCGGTCGCCGCGTTCCAGGCGCTGGTGCCGCAGGCGCGCGAGCCCGAGCTGTGGGGCGTGCCCGGGATGCCCTGGGTGCCCGCCGCGTCCGTCTTCCTCAACGTCTTCCTGCTCGGCTCGCTGGACCGCCCGTCGTACGCCCGGTTCGGCGTCTTCTCCGCCGCCGCCGTGCTGGTCTACGTGCTCTACAGCGTGCACGCCAGCTACGACGCCGAGGAGGGCGGTGTGGCGGACGGAGGAGGAGGCGGCGGCGGTGACAAGCTACAGGACCAAGGGTGCGAGGTGTAGCAGGGTGGCTGACGTAGGCAGACAGCTCAGGCGCCTTGATCTACCTTGTGCTTTGTTTGTTATTAGGGCCTTGTTTAGATCACCTCCAAATTCCAAGTTTTTTCATTCTCTCTCCATTACATCAATTTTTGGACGCATGTATAGAGCATTAAATGTAGGTAAAAAAAATAACTAATTACATAGTTTGGTTGTAAATCACGAGATGAATTTTTTGAGCCTAGTTAGTCCATGATCGGACAAAGTTTATCAAATACAAACGAAACGTGCTACAGTGTCCGGGTTGCAAAAATTTGCAATCTAAACAGGGCCTATATGTTTTTAATAGGTTTTTACGACTAATTATTGTCGACTTAGTGCTGATGAATGTCTGACATCCTTGAGAAAGAAAAACAACTTGAAGGAAATAGAGAGAGAAATGACAAGCGGCTCATTCACAGCTGCAGACAGCAAAACACTGTTGAAAAAGCAAAAGAAGAGTTGCAGCGCTGAAAAAATGAGCATCCGAACGATCTGATTCCTTTCCTATTATTACGGGATGGATTAAAAAACAAAAATCGCGCAATCCTGCTTATCCGATAGACAACACACAGTTGGTGTCTGTAGATTTACCATAGAAATGTTTTCACGATATAAACAAGGAATTCAGTTTTGCAATATCATGACTCGGCCAAAAATGTCGCTCCACACCTAAAATTTCTAACCAAGAGTTCCAAACTAATATTAAGGTCCCATTTGTCACGACTCCACTTCATCATTGGAGCCATTATTTTTGTCTTCGGCTTAAAACGGCTCTATATGTAGAGTTTTTTAAAACATGCTCACAGAACCCCGGTAGGGCCACCAGAGCTAAGTGAAGCCATTATTTTTAGCTTCACCTTCCATATTTTTTTGTGAGAGCATGATTTAAGGGACTTCTTAGGTGAAGCAATTTGATTTTACCTCATTTGGCACGCCTTCAAACGGCTTCAGAAGTCGAGAAGCCAACATGGTCTTAATGTGTTGTAATAATCATGTGAAATATTATGTCCCTATCCCTGAGTTTTTAGTTAGACAACTACCCATAAATTACACTAATAATAACCATAACTCTAGCACAAGTATAAGGTAAATTTGACATAACTTAACAGTAGGTAAAATTGGGTTGCTGGAGAGAAAAATTTGCCCTGAATCTTTAGTTGCACCGTACCAATTCTACTTAGAAATTGCACCCAAAATAAACACCACAACTCTAATACAAGTCCAGTCTAAATCTAGCACAAGTTAACATTAACTTCTTTTTTTTCTTCCAAACGGGCATTACTTAAAATTGTAGTGTGGTAGTGCAGATTTTTCACTCAAATCTTAGCTTATTCCTTTTAGTATAGTATAATTTTTTCAACAAGACATGACATTGCAAAACTAGGATTGTTTTTTCTTATAGCATCCTCAGAGCATCTCTAGCAGACTACTTATACTATTTTTGGGTAGTGGAGGCAAAAAAAAAACTCACTCCAACAGGCTATGTATTAGGCCACCCAAATTTGTTTCCCCTCTACTCTTCCCCTCCCACTAACCGTTCCTACTGGGCCAACAAGTGGCTACCTAAAAATTTCTTTGGTAGTTTCCTCCCCTGCTACCGGATGTTTCTTCGCGCGCTCGTCGACCTCCTCGCTGGCCGCCGCTGGCCTCTTCCTCCCCGCCAACGCCCGACACCTCCCTTAGCGTGCGTCTCTGCCCCGTCAGGCCATCGCGCCTCCTCCCCGCCGCCGCATCCCTTAGACCCTACTCCTCCCATCCGCCGGAGGCCATGGCGAGGCTGCGTGGAGTGCCCCACCGAGTTCCTCCGCCCCTTCCCCATCAGTGGATGCCCTAGCGACAGCCCTCCCGCGTGAGCGCTTGAGATGGTTGAGTTTTACAATGGCGATGGAGAAGGATGATGATGACATGTGCGTCTCACATGTCATTCTTTATTCGGATGGATTTAGGAGGCCTGTTTTTTTTGTGGAGAAAATAACAAAAAAATTAAGTAGTATTAAAATGTGTGGCTACCTATTATAAAAGTAGGGGATTGTACCTGTTTTAGTAGTGCTGGAGATGCTGTCACCAAATTGAGATGACGGGAGATTTTCGACGGGGATGTGAAAAACTAGGGTCGGTTGCAATTAATCAGTTCATAATGGAGGTGACGAAAGTCGCACGGCGTTGCATTCTCCTCCCCGCTGACCTGTGGCTGTGACGACCTGACCTGACCTGACCTGACCTGACCTGACCAAGCACTGGCACTGCACCGCACGCACGGAAGATGTCCACTGCCGACAGCCGCCTGCCACGGACGGGATATAATTAGGCCTTGTTTAGATTGCAAATTTTTGCAATTGGGACACTATAGCACGTTTCGTTTGTATTTGACAAACTTTATCTAATCATGAACTAACTAGACTTAAAAGATTCGTCTCGTGATTTACAACCAAACTGTGTAATTAGTTAATTTTTTACCTATATTTAATGCTCCATGCATAGGTTCAAAAATTGATATAATGGAGAGAGTGAAGGCCTTAATCTTGACCTGAAAATTACGTCGCCGTCAAGACGACCCGGACAAGCAAAAAACCACCATGTTGCGTCTGCGTCTGCGCCTGCGTGCGTGCGGCGAAATCAAGATCACGTACGGATGGCCCGCCGCGCGCGATCACGTCGTGATCCACCTGATTCCCATCCCAAACGAAGCCGCCTGCGCATCATATGCCGGCGGCCAGCGCGCGCAGACGTCCCTGCCCGCCACGCCGGGGCGCGCACGCGCCTGTCGGCGGCCGTGTGGAGTACGGACACAGCAGGGACGTCCATTCGGCGGAGCCGCCGGACGGAGAGCATGCATGCACGCAGGCGCAGTGTCGTCGAGCTGGCTAGCTGGTGGTACCGTGGTCGCCGAGCCGCCGAGGGCCCTTGTCCGGCCTCCGCACCTTTTACCGGCGGCCAATGTTTCGGTCCACGAGTGGCTGGAGATATGGGCATTAGGGTCGTTCAGATCATTTCCGATCGGTACGGTCGTTCGTTCCACTTGCCCACGGCCGGACCGGACGCTTTAATTTGTCAGCTCACTAGCTGATTTTTTTTATTCTTATTGAGGCGGTATATAAATTTGTTGTTACTTTCCTTTCCTTTCCTTTTCTTTTTTTTTTCAGCGATTGTGGCAGGTGTTGTGCCTTTTCTTCTCATTACAGTGCAACCAGGTAGCCCTTGGTCTTTAATTTTGCAATCCATCGATCTACGCCGCTACGCGTCGCCGTCAGATGAAAGCCGCCAACATCAGGCATATATACGCGTGGCCGCGTGGGCGTAAAATCTACAGCTAGCATTATCTAGCTGCGTGCTTCAGTGGCGATCGAGAAAGGATCTGGTCATCTGGATCATCAGAACGAGAGGACGGACGGACGGGTAGGACAGTGAGGGTCGTGGTGGCGCACGTACAGATTCGAGGAACCCGATTGATTGTTGGCATGCATGTGTTACGTACGAGATTAATTTTCTAGATTCGGCACGTCATTGTCTAATAACCATATACGGATCGGATCGCACGGTGATCTTGCATGCATTGGGCTCTTCTACTCACTAGGATTGCCTTCACCTTCCTGCCCGAAAAAGGGACTATACACCACTGCATAAAAACTTAACCGAGGTTTGACTTTTAGCCTCGGATACGGGCAGGCCGGTTGCCCGCCTCCATTATTGGATGGCCGGGCAGCCGGCCCAGCAACCGTCTCTGTTAATCATTAACCGAGGCGGGCAACGTAAACCAACTGCCACAGTTAATCCACGATTAATCGAGGCGGTTGCCTTACGACAACCGTCTCCGTTAATGGGTTAATCGAAGTGGGCAATGTAAGCCAACCAAAAATAATTCATAATTTTTTCATATAAACTCGGATGAAGACAAACTTTATATCAAAATTATAGCTCTCAACGAGATCTACAACTTTGTAGTTGAATTTTTTTTGAATTGAAACAATTTAACTTCCCAAAATATTGTTGTAAGTGCACAGACTTTGAAATTTAAAATTTTGAATTCCTAAACGATCTCAAATGTTCACATAGTCAATACAAAAATTCTAGTGGCCGACCTGATCTACATGTTTGGTATTGAGAAGTTTTTGATTTAAAGTCACCTAGAGTCTCAAATATGTGTTTGAATTTCACATATTATGAGACTCAATTTTTTTATTTTTCAAACTATCTCTGATGAAGATACATCCTATACCAAAGTTGTAGTACTTCACAAGATCTAAAACTTTGTAGTTAAAAGTTTTTTTTCATTTAAGTTCATTTAGTAGCTAAAATATGCAATATAAGATTACGGAATGTTGATATAAAAAAATAGCATATTATATATAGACGTGAATAAGTGTGTGGCGCAGTGGTAGAGACTTGGTAGTGTTGAGCACTAGGTCGTTGGTTTGTTCTCCAAAGTTGTAATTTTTTTTTTTGGTTTTTTGGGTTTTTTTGGAGAACATTAACGGAGGCGGGCATTTTAAGATGTCTGCTGCCTCGGTTTATAGGATTAACGTACCCGCCTCGGTTAATTGATTAACCGAGGCGGCCAAAGCAACCACCTCCGTTAATCAACGATTAACCATGGCCTTTGGACGGAGACGGTTGCAATGCCCGCCTCCGTTAATAAAAAATGCCCGCCTCTTAAAAGATTTGTGTAGTATTGATATATTCTTTGTCAACTGTACGTAGATGTAGTGTTGCCGCTGCTGTTGATTTCGTATAACAGAGATCCAATAACGCGCAGCATCGGAATTAACATGTCCGCCTCAGTTAATTGATTAACCGAGGCGGGCAAAGCAACCGCCTCCGTTAATCCCAGATTAACCGTGGCCTTTGGACGGTGGTTGTTGCAATGCCCGCCTCCGTTAATAAAAAATGCCCGTCTCGTAAAAGATTTGTGTAGTAGTCATATATTCTTTGTCAACTGTATGTAGATGTAGTGTTGCTATTGCTGTTGCTGTTGATTTTGTATAACAGATATCCAATAACGCACAGCATCCGTTTCCATTCCCTTCTACTCAACCTCCAAACGACGCCACATCCGTCACCAAACCAACCCTCTCCCTCTCCTATTTTCCCCACCACCACCACCACAGTTTTTAATGGGGGTGTCGTAAGCATATTGTGTCATATTTCTTTGACCAGCAAAACGTATCCGTGCATTGCAACGAGACCTGATACATTGGAATCATACTTCATGCTACCATTGAACGCGGCTTGTTCTAACTCGTATATGCACGAATCATAAGTCCGGTCACATATGGAACATGTAGGGTGTAAGGGCAGGGTAGAGTTGTCATACCACATTTGGATTAGATTTATTGACAAGTGGAGGATGGACTCGAGCCCCGAGGTGAGTTTCTAGAAGCGAGGGGAAAAGAAACTCTCCCTCTTCAATATTAGGTAGTTATAGGTATATAAGTTTATTGACAATCCCATAATACAAGTTCAGTATAAATTTATCATAAGTTGATATTTAACTAAAATTCTGTAGGAGAGAAGATTTCCACCCAAGTCATACTTTTATTCCTTTCATGCATACTATTTAGGAGGAAAAAACGGAAAGAAAAAAAAAAGGTGTGGGAGAGAAGATTTTCACCTAGCTACCAAGTTCAGTATAAAACCTTATTATATTTAACTAAAATTCTGTAGTTGGAATATTTCCACCCAAGTCATTGGTTTATTCCTTTCATGCATGCATACTATTTTTTGTGAGAGAAATATCTTTGTTGATGGGAGAGCTGGTTTGGGCTAGCTAAACCAACAAGATAAACCTTTGTAAAGCTGGATTTAGACCAAAGTACCTAATAAATAGTATGGACGCAAGGGAAGAGCAAGTCCAGGAGTTTCGTATAATTTACTTGCCAAACTAATAAATCTAGCAAGTTAATAAAAGAAATAACAACTTTAAATTTTGTTCTTCTCCAACAGTAACCAATAATATATTTCTAAACTTTAAAAATTTACAGTAGGGGTCCACATCTATTTGTTTTTTCTTGTTTACTAGAGCCGATCATGTCTTTCATGGCGACCGGCGCAACCGTATATCACGCCAAGCGTCCCAGCCGGACCAAAGGCCAGCGAGGAAACAAACCATGTCAACAATATATCTCGTGACAAAAAATTCTCTCACACGAGAAGTATTGTGAAAATAGGTCCATGGAGGAGGGATATGGAGTTTTCTCAACTTTGGAAACTTTGGAGCTGAGGAGGATATTTAACAACTTTTTATTTTTGAATAGCTCTTTTACCAAAGTGTTGGAGGATACCTTTTTCTCTTTTGTTAAAAAATCAAGATAGGGAGTTGTTCCTGAAAAAAAAGATAGGGAGTTGTTTTACCAAACTTCTAGAGACGCTCGAACAATATTAGATTTAAGGTGATTATTTTGATGTGATCTGTAGGTAGAATTTTTGTAACTTAAAAATCGACTGTGGGGGAAGGACGAACCGGGTTCCGTTGTTGCAAGAAAAAATATTCTAATTTCACCCAATTGTTGCAAAATCTATAGCGTTAGGGTAGCAGGAAATATTTTCACTCAAGTATGATATATCAAAATTAGAATATTTTTTTTTCGTATAACGTGCCCATAAAATTCGGATATAGTGGAGAACTTCTCAACTGGGCCAAAACTGTAAAACTAACCTCGGTTGCAATTAATCAATACGTGGACTTGCGGGGAAGGATGAAGTCGCACGGCGTTGCCAATCTCCTCCCCGCTGACCTGTGACGAGTGACGACCTGACCTGACCAAGCACCGCCACCGCACGCACGGAAGATAGATGTGCACTGCCGGGGACGGAATCCAATCGATCTTGACCTGAATTACGTCGCCGTCAAGATGCCCAAGACAAGCGAAAAGTCGCCACCATGCTGCGTGCGTGCGGGGAAATCAAGATCACGTACGGCGGGTGCGTGGTGCCGTCGGCGGCTGGAAGCCTGGAACGCGCATGCTGGCCACGCCCGCGCGCAGACGTCGCTGCCCGCCCCGGGGCGCACGCCACACGCACGGTGGCGGCGGCGGCGCGCGCGCGGACAGGGACGTCCATTCGGCGCGGCGGAGCCGGAGAGCCAGCACGCAGACGCAGACGTCGAGCTGGCTGGTGGTGGTGACCGTGGCCCCTGTCCGGCCGGCCTCCGTCCGCGCGCACCTTAGCTTTCTTCCGCCGCCGGCCAACGTTTCGCTCCACGAGTGGCTGGAGACGACCATTAGGGCCTCGCACCTTTTCTTCCTGTTGCGTCGTGGTGATGGACAGATGGAGATGAGCATTAAGGTATTGCACGAGGACGATCGCCATATCCAGTCGTGTCGTGTCGTGTCATGCTAATCTTGTGAAGATTGCGGTGTGGAGGGCCAGTTGAGTAAATAAAGCCAATCTGGATGGATGCAGGTGAGAGGTGGCAACGCAGGGTTCACCCAGACCAGACACAGATACACACAACAAGAAACGATGTAGAATGAAATCTCAGATCAGTGTCATGGTGACGCGGAGACCACGGACCAGTAGCACTGAAACGATGTAGAATGAAATCTGTAGCCACTGACTGGAGCTGAGGATTGATTCCCAGGTGCGCCATGCAGGGTCTTGCCAAGCCACCTTCCTCTTCCTCTTCCTCTTCCTTCCACGAAGCCCAAGATGGAGAAGAGAGAACTCCACCATCTTCCACCTCCCGAGTCCTGATCCTGACCTCCATTCCCCGTCACCTCACCGCGAATTGACGTGCGCGCCGCCGCCGCCGCCGGGACCGGGAGAGTGACAGGCAGCAAGTCAACCACGGCGCTCGCTCTATCTGCGATTCTGTTGTGCCTGTTTCGTTCGGCATTTCCGATCGATCGACGGCCAGGCCTTACGCTTCTGTTCGCAGAGGCTTACCGATCCTGGCATCAAGCAACAAGTGAATGGTGATTGACAGATTGGTGATGAGCAGCGGACGGTTTCTTTTTTTCTTAGCAATTGTGAGGCAGTTGCTCTGCCTTTTCATTATAGTAGAATCAGGTAGCAGTAGAAAAATATTCAGGGCCTTGTTTAGATTGAAAAAAATTTCAACCCGACGAATAGTAGCACTTTCGTCTTATTTGATAAATATTGTCCAATCGTGGACTAACTAAGCTTAAAAGATTCATCTCGTGATTTTCAACTAAACTGTGCAATTAATTATTTTTTTACCTACATTTAATGCTCCATGCAAACGGCTAAAAATTGATGCGATGGAGAGAGAGTGAAAAAAACTTGGAATTTTGAGTGTATCTAAACAAGGCCCAGGTAGCAGAGATGCGCAAGTGCCTATTGGTTCTCACCTGACCTAGTGACCTGTTACCTGTACTGTACATGGTGGTGCCGTGAAGCACAAGATTTTCCACACGCCGAGAGCAAGACAAAAAATATTGACCGGAAGCAGGTAGAGTATGCATGTCGTCGTCAAGATTCCACCGGCCGGACAGACGGAACGGAGGCACCCGCGCCGCGCATGCATGTCAACATCACCCACACACGTGGGGCTGTGTCTCGATCGAAACGCCCGGTCGGCGCACTGATCCAAGCAGCAGGAGCTTACCGATAAGCCGATGATTCGGATAGTGTCACTAAAAATAAGTGTGGACTCATGGCTAAATGGAAAAACTAAAACTGGATGGAGACAATCCCAGCATGCACCCGTTGGAACATCGTCAATTCGACATTTTTTTTAGTCACTGGGACTAAAGGACCCTTTAGTCCTGGTTCATAATACCAACCGAGACTAAAGGTCCCTGCCCAACGGTCGTCCACGTGGCAGGGATCTTTAGTCCCGGCTGGTATTATCAACCGGGACTAAAGGTTTTAGTTCTAGTTTGGGTGATACCCCGGGAATAAATATTAATCTTTAGTCCCGGTTTGGCCACCTAACCGGGACTAATTATGCCGGCCTATACACCGGCTCATTTCTTCCTCCCCGAGCCCGAGCCATTCCATTCAAACTCACTGCCTCTGTTCTTTAGCTTGCTGTTGTTCTTGCTCTCTCCCCCTCCATTGGTGTTGCTCTTCGATTTTGGAGGTAACAAACTTAATCCTCTTATGTTTTATCAGTAGCTTATCTCATTTTACGATGTAGATGCATGTGTAACTTTATATGTTGGACTTTATTATGATTTTATATGTCATTTTTAGCTCAAAATCACATGATGATTTGCATATATGTTTGGATAAACAAAAGTTGAATTAGTTCATCAAAATCACGCCTCGCTCGTCCTCGCTGGAGCACGCGCCATCCTCGTCCCCGGCGGCTTACGTGATCTTAGAATTATTTTTTCCATGAAATGAAAAACTTAGAAAATAGTTAGAAAATTGTAGAAAATCTGTACTAGTTGAACTTGCGGACCATGATCATCTCGGTGAGCATTTTCTCTGCCGAGCGGTAACGGACGTCAAGGAGGAGCTTTGATTCTACGAGGGAGAGCGGCAACGGTCGTGGAAGACCGTGTTCCCTTCCTCGTAGAATCGGAGCTCTTCCTTGGCCAAGTACGGTGCCGTCCGGTGGAGAAATGCTCGCCGAGATGATCACATAAGCAAGGTCAACTAGTACGGATGGTTATTTATTGAAACATGTTTTTGAGCTATGTGATTTCTATGTCATTTTTAGCTCAAAATCACATGATGATTTACAATAGTAAAATCACTTGATAGTTTGGTATTTTACTATTATACATAGTACATATTTCATGGTTTAGTTAGATAAATAAATAATTTTAGTTTTGTTTAAATATATTATTTTAGAAAATGTGAAATTTATGAGTTTGCAAAAATAAGTATAGAAAGTAGATGACAATCGGTACGGATCCTCGGCCTCTCGCTCGGGTTGTGAACGATCGAGGCCGAACTCCATCTCATTATCTGCGGCAAGTGTAAGCAGAAGATTGTGATGGAGTACCGAGTCAAGAGACAGGGACCCAACAATGATCGTGTTTTCTACAAGTGCCCGGATCACGATGTGAGTTTCTTACGCATTTGATTATTATGGCTAATTGACTGCTTTTCTTGAATATTTTTGACTAAATATTTTTTGGCTTTAATTTCAGTGGGAGGGCAATGGATGCGATGGTTGGTACTGGGAGGAAGATTATGCTACATACGCGCAGAATTCGAATTTGTCTGCCGATGAGGCGGTGAGCCAGTGAGGAGAAGCTTATTGATATTCACGAGAATAATGATTTGTCATTTTTAGTTGCGCATTTATTCTGTAAATAATTATGTTCTTGAAGTGCATTGTAGTTTTAGTTTGTTTAGTGATAGTTGGGATTGCTTACGTTGTAGCCAAAGCTTAGTTAATTAATCAACCGTGTGTGTGTCATCTATGTTGTGTAATAAAATACTTAATTATGTTCATGGTTTTCATAATTTGTCGTGTAATACTGATTATGTCACGCCATTGGATGTACAATGCCGATCGCCGCTCCCAAGACTTTATTGAGGGCTTGCACTATTTCTTAGGTGTGGCCGAGGCAAATAAGCGGGGTGGTTTCATGTGCTGTCCATGTGCCCTATGTAAGAATTTAAAGGAATATTCAAGATCAATGAGTCTTCATTCACATTTGCTTAAGTCAGGTTTCATGTCAAACTATATATGTTGGACTAAGCATGGAGAAAGCGGGGTCATGATGGAAGAAGGTGAAGGAGAAGATTTAGACATTGATGACATTATTGCTCAGTATGGTGCCTTTGATGATACTACAATGGGGGGAGATGAAGAAGAGGTAGCGGTAGAAGATGATCTCGGTGATGCTCTTGGCGATGCCATTCGTGATGCACAACAAGAATGGGAAAGTGAAAAAGAGAAAGTTAAGTTCGAGCGCATTTGGGAATTGCTACAGTGGAAGGCAAAGAATGGTGTATCCGACAAGACATTTGGGAATTTATTGAACCTCATAAAGAAGATGCTTCCGAAGCCAAATGAATTGCCCACCACTACGTGTGAAGCAAAAAAGGTTGTCTGCCCTTTGGGATTAAAAATCCAGAAGATACATGCATGTCCTAATGACTGCATCCTCTACCATGGCAATGAATACGAGAATTTGGATGAATGCCCGGTATGTAAAGCATCGTGGTATAAGATCAGGCGCGATGATCCTGGTGACGTCGAGAGTGAACAACGTCCTAGAAAGAAAATCCCTGCCAAGGTTATGTGGTATGCTCCTATAATACCACGCTTAAAACGTTTGTTCAGAAATAAAGACCATGCAAAGTTATTGCGGTGGTATAAAGAAGACCGTAAGGTAGACAATATGCTGAGACACCCAGCTGATGGGTCCCAGTGGAGAGCGATAGACAGGGAATTTCCAGAGTTTGCAAATGAGGCTAGAAACTTAAGGTTCGCCTTAAGTATAGATGGTATGAATCCTTTTGGAGAGCAGAGCACTAGTCATAGCACTTGGCCAGTTACTCTATGTATCTACAACCTTCCTCCATGGTTATGAATGAAGCGGAAGTTCATTATGATGCCGATCCTCATCCTAGGTCCGAGGCAACCTGGCAACGATATTGATGTCTATCTGAAGCCATTAGTTGAAGAACTTCTAGTTTTATGGAACAAACCAGGTGTACGTGTCTGGGATGAGTAGAAACAAGAACACTTTGACCTACGAGCAATGTTGTTCGTAACAATCAATGATTGGCCTGCTTTAAGTAATCTTTCAGGTAAGACAAACAAAGGATATATTGCATACAAACATTGTTTTGATGACCTTGACAGTATATATTTGAAAAGATGTCGAAAGGTCGTGTACCTTGGCCATCGTCGATTCCTTCCTTTGAATCACCAAGTAAGAAAGAAAGGGAAGCATTTTAAAGGTAAGCCAGACCACCGGAAGAAGCCTCATAACCGAACCGGGGAAGATGTACTCACAATGGTCAAGGATGTGAAAGTAGTATTTAGAAAGGGACAAGGCAGTGAATCTGTTCCCAAAGATGCTAAGGGACACGCACCCATGTGGAAGAAGAAGTCCATCTTTTGGGAGCTACCCTATTGGCAAGTCCTAGAGGTCTGCAATGCAATCGACGTGATGCACCTGACAAAGAATCTTTGTGTGAACCTGTTAGGATTCATGGGTGTGTACGGGAAGCCAAAGGATTCACTTGAAGCACGCCAGGACTTGCAGGGCATGAAAGAACGAGACAACCTTCATCCAGAGAGGACAGATGATGGACGTCATTACTTAAGTCCTGCTAGCTACACGCTTAGCAAAGAAGAGAGGGACAACATGTTCGAATGTCTAAGCAGCATCAAGGTCCTATCGGGATTCTCCTCCAATATAAAGGGTATAATAAATGTGCCAGATAAGAAATTCCTAAACTTAAAGTCCCACGACTGCCACGTGCTTATGACGCAATTGCTTTCAGTTGCTTTAAGAGGAATTCTACCTCCTCATGTACGTCTAGCCACCGTGAAGCTATGTGCATTCCTCAATGCAATTTCTCAGAAGGCAATCAATCCAGTGGAACTAGCTACTCTACAGAATGATGTGGTTCAATGTCTTGTCAGCTTTGAGTTGGTGTTCCCTCCATCCTTCTTTAATATCATGACACACATCCTAGTTCATTTGGTGAAGGAGATTAGTATTCTTGGACCTGTGTTCTTACATAACATGTTCCCCTTCGAGAGGTTTATGGGAGTCTTGAAGAAATATGTGAAAGTCCATTCTAAGCCTGAAGGAAGCATCGCCCAGGCTATGGAACAGAGGAGGTCATTGAGTTCTATGTTGACTTTATTCCTGACCTTGCCCCGATTGGCGTTCCCGAATCACGACACGAGGGGAGACTCGGTGGTAAAGGAACTTTATGGAAGAAAACATATATCGGCATGGAAGACGATTATTTCAATAAAGCACACTACACAGTTCTTCAGAACTCGTCATTGGTGCATCCATACATCGAGATACATAAGGAGTTCTTACGATCCAAGTTTCCAGGGAAGACTGAAGCTTGGATTAGGCGTCAGCACATGGAAAGTTTCAGTGGTTGATTGCGAAAAGAATGTCAAGGCGATGACAATATTGATGAGCAACTGTATTTGTTGGCTAGGCAGCCATCGTGGCATATCCTCACGTACCAAGGGTACGAGATAAATGGGAATACATTTTACACAGTTGCCCAAGATAAAAGGAGCACCAATCAAAATAGTGGAGTTCGTATAGATGGCACAGATCCAAATGGGAATATACAAACATATTATGGCCGCATAGAAGAGATATGGGAACTAGACTACGCACCTAATTTTAAAGTCCCTTTGTTCCGGTGCCAATGGGTGAAGCTGACCGGAGGAGGGGTAATAGTCGACAAAGAGTATGGAATGACAACAGTGGACCTCAAGAAGAAATTCACTGTTGTGCCCGCATGATACAACGATGCATGTTTAATATATTATATTTTAGAGATGGATATTATATAATATGTTATGACTTCACAATTGTAGATCTTGCTGAGATGATCAAACTTGGTATTCAGAGTTTTTTCATCTGAGGTCATTTAGTGTCTCATTTGAGCAAGTTTGACCAAGTCAAATTTGGTCAAATGAAAAAACAACACTTTGACTCTAGTATTATGAACTCTAAATTACTTCAAATTGAAAAGTTTTGAATACCAAGTTTGTTAAACTCAAAAAGATCTACAATTGTTGTTTTGGTCAACTTTCCATTTGAGAAAGTTTGGACGGTTCAAATTTATGATTTTTAAATTTCGACGCCTACAAACTAGTTTTCGGGACCCTAGATTGTCTCAAATTGAAAAGTTTTAAATACCAAGTTTGTTAAGCTCATCAATATCTACAATCCTTATATAGGCCATTTTTTCATTTGAGAAAGCTTGAACAAAATGTAGTTCAAATTTCACAAGTGTGTGACATAGTTTTAGAAAGTCTATTTGAGATTCAAGAAGTTGTGACTAGTGTTTGATAAAAATTTCTCAAATGGGAAAATGAGCTATGTAACAATTGTAGATCTTGCTGAGATGATCAAACTTGGTATTCAGAGTTTTTTCATCTGAGGTCATTTAGTGTCTCATTTGAGCAAGTTTGACCAAGTCAAATTTGGTCAAATGAAAAAACAACACTTTGACTCTAGTATTATGAACTCTAAATGACTTGAAATTGAAAAGTTT
The DNA here is from genome assembly GCA_904845875.1 of Miscanthus lutarioriparius. NCBI lineage: Eukaryota > Viridiplantae > Streptophyta > Magnoliopsida > Poales > Poaceae > Miscanthus > Miscanthus lutarioriparius. The sequence continues at coordinate 114,756,117 of CAJGYO010000010.1, read as the reverse complement.
TGAATACCAAGTTTGTTAAACTCAAAAAGATCTACAATTGTTGTTTTGGTAAACTTTCCATTTGAGAAAGTTTGGATGGTTCAAATTTGTGATTTTTCAATTTCGACGCCTACAAACTAGTTTTCGGAACCCTAGATTGTCTCAAATTGAAAAGTTTTGAATACCAAGTTTGTTAAGCTCATCAATATATACAATCCTTATATAGGCTATTTTTTCATTTGAAAAAGTTGTAGAACAAAAAATAATACATTTTATTTATTTTTATAGGTTCAACCAAAATTTCCTGTCAATTTTGGTCAAAAACCGAGAAAAAATTGAAAGATTGATGTTACAATAATGTGATAATAAATTTTCTATCGAATAATATTAGTTTTATTAATTTTAAGTTACAAATATATTTTTGCATTAACAAAATACTTAGTATTAGTAACATTTATATTCTATATTCATAAAAGAAATTAAAAACTTTAGGTTACAAAATTTTTCTATTTACAATAAATAATTAGTTAATCAATAGTATTTTTTAAAATAAATATTGCAAAGTATTGAAGTTGCTATGGAATTAATTGATTAACCTAGTATTAAACAAAATCAAAATCCAGTGTCTTTCCAATTCTATTTCAAGGGTTGCCAAAATTTTCAGAGCCTTGAGTCCGGCCCGGGCCAAGAACCGGGACTAAAGGGTGGGCGGCAATTTCGGTGCCCGCCCAAAAATCTTTTTAGTCCCGGTGGTAACACCAACCGGGACTAAAAGCCTTTAGTCCCTGCTTGTAAGGCGAGCCGGGACTAAAGGGTTGGACCTTTAGTCCCGGTTAGTGTTACCAGCCGGGACTAAAGGGTCCCGGCCTATATGTATCGAACGTCTGTTCTGTTCATCTTCAATCTCGCCTCCGTCGCTCAGCCTCGCCCGGCCGCGCCATCCGCCGTCGTCGAGCTCGTCTCTGTCGCGCCGCCGTCGTCATCTACCCCCGCCTCGGCCACGCCATTCTCTCGACCAGCATCGCGGCGCATCCCGCCTCTCCGCCAACAAGACCTGACCCCACCCTCCGTCATCGCCGACGCCTCGCCGCCCACCTGTACCCTCGTCGAACTCTCTCTCACGCTCTCGATCGCCATATTTTTTAGATTTTTTTTACAAAGTCTCGGCCGTATGTTAGATTAAAATGTATTAAATTTTAATTAGTAGTTTATTGTTAGTTTTTTAGTTATTTTTTAGATAGTTTTTTATATATGTTAGATTTAAATGTATTAAAATTTAATTAGTATTTTATTTAGATAGTTTTTTAGATAGTTTTTTATTATAGTTTTTGATATATGTTAGATTAAAATGTATTATCTATTACTAGTTTATCTAATTTCATGTTAGATTTATTTAATTGGATTTAGTAATTATATATTCTATCTCTCTATATATATCTAGAGAGATATTCTATATGTATACATATGTACTTAATTATTTCTATATGTATATATACATGTACTTATTTTCATGTGTTGAGAGAGAGAGAAAATTGTATCTAGAGAGACATTCTATGTGTTATCACATGCATATCTAGAGATATAGACATATGCACTTATTTCTATGTGTTGAGAGAGAGAGAAAATATATTGTATCATTCTATGTGTATATATATACATGTACTTATTTCCATGTTTTTGGATCGAAAGTGTTTTTGATTCGATTCCAAAGCCAATACCTTATTATTGTTTATCCTTATGAAATATTATGTGTTATTATATTTAATTGGATTTAGTAATTCTATATGTGTTATCACATGTACTTATGTTATGTACCATAGTAATTCTATCTATGTGTTATCTTGAAGATACAAATGGCTGCTCCGGATGATAACTTGAGTGATGACATAATGGCGGATATTATCAACGCCGGCACCAATGTGGATGTAGATGACACGAGTCAGTACTTTGCTGATTATGAGAATATCCTGAATATGCCGGTGGTTGAAGATCAACAAATTGTCGCGCAAGAAAATACTGGCGAGGTATATTCGATTATCTATCATCTCTTATAGATGTATGCGTACATATATTTGTTGTTAATCGTTGTGTTTCTACTCATGTAGCCGGTCTCTGGATCTACATCAACCACCGACAAAAAAGTAGGAAAGTCCGAGGGCCAAAAAAGCCATTAGAGGGCCATTTCATAATATCAGAATTCGACACCGACACCGGCAAACCATTGGGAACACATGCTCAGACATATGTCAATCAATGTGGGTTCATTGTAAGGGATAGGATCCCAGTTAGTGCTCGTGAATGGAAGCAGAAGATATCCGCTCCTAATGTTAGTTTTGTATCTGATCGTGACAAGAACCTAGCTTAGAGAGATATCACTCAGCATTTCACATTACAAGCAGATGATGCTTTGAAGGAGCTAGTGAGGGATTGGACAATGAAGAAGATGGCAACATTGTTCCAGAGTTGGAAGAAGACATTGTATAAAAAGTTTATCTTGAAGAATGCTACTACCGGATTTCAATGCTAAGGCGTTTGTCAAGTTGAGTCCCATTGGGATGCCTTCGTAGAATACAAGACATCTCAAGACAAGTGAGGAACGTGTGATGAGGAATCGCGGAATGCCCGATGAAGCAATACCATCATCGCATGGGATCGGTGGTTATAGGAGTGCTATTCCCAAGTGGCGAGAACCTAGAAGCAGAGATTATCGCCAAGGAATCATACGAAACAATAGAGAAGAACTGGCCTCAACACGCGAAGAATTGGTTCTACGCTCATGGGGAAGCCTAGACCCGCATAATCGGCAAGCTAATTTTCGGCCAAAAAATTGAGAGAGCAACACAGAGACTAGCTCGTGCTAGGGAAGAAGCTGATAGTGGTGTTTTCAAGCCCAACAGAGACAAGGATGAATTGACATATGCCCTAGAGAATCTCGAACACGGTGGTCGAACAAGAGGCTATGGGGCGGTTCTGTGGCTACATGTATTCCCAGCAGACAAGGATACCTACAGAAGTCGCCAGAGAAAGAAGGATGAGGAGGCAGAACAAATCTGTGCATTGGAGCAATTTGTTGATGAGTCATGACAAGCATTGCTTGAATCACGTGAACGAGAAAAATCTCTTGAGGCAAGAATGCAGGAGGAGATGAAGAGGCAAGTGCAGCTAGCAATGAGTCAAATGCAATTGCAATCAACGCCGGGAGTCACCATTAGCCCCGTTGGTCAGATGAAAAGCAGTTGTGCTTCCACGGAGCTGCCAGTTATTCAAGACGACGCTGGGTTACGCTTCCCTGTTGATGACATTACCGAGCCTCTAACAACATGTGAGCTGCACATTCTAGATGGTAATAATGCATCAATCATGGTGGCTGTCGAGGTTGTATCTCCAATAGACCGAACGAAGACACCAATGGGTCAGTTATTCAACCTGGATATGCTAGCGTCTTGGTCGATAGAGTGCTCAAAGGTTACAGCAATGTTCCTCTTGACATTGAAGGCGGTGATGGGGAGAAGACACTAGGAGAAGCAGAGAAGACATTTATTCAATGGCGCAAACGCTTCATCATCATTCCTGGGGCGCCACCGCTTCCCCTACCTCACCCTAGGTACGAATGAAAGTGAATGAAATATTATTTTTCATTAAATTTCTATTGGGTTCAAAAATAATTGACACATAACTTGTTTTTGTAGCAGGGTCTCCCCCTAGCCTAGCCTAATCATTCATTCCCCATCTCATCACAGCGTCGCGGGGGGCGAGACGACTTCATCCCCACGGCGATCGCCAACTCCTACACCGGCCCCATCGCCTCCACAACGATCTCCAACTCCTACACCGGCCCCACCGCCTCCACAACGATCTCCAACGCCTCCACGCCGGTCTCCACCAACACCGGCCTCATCGCCTCCACGCCGGTCTCCAACACCGCCCCACCCCCTCCACAGCGACGCACTACAAAGACGTCTAAGGTCCCGGCGACAAAGAAGACCCCGAGAAAAAGAGTTATTTCTCAAGAAATACTTCCTGAAAAGACTGATGAGCAAATAGCAGCTGAAGAAGACAAAAAAGTGAAATATTTTTTTATAGATATCAAAAACAAGAGTCAAGTGAAGCTTAAGGAGAAGCCGTACTTTTACATACCACGAGATGTGCTGAGGCAGAAGGTCAATGCTCACAAGAAAAAGATGATTGAACTTCATAAGCCTTCGCCACTATCAGACTATGACCGCTCCCTCGTGAAGTCACATGATGCAGATAAGAAAAGAAAAAGAGCATCAGGGAAGGATGTCCCACAGCTCGGACAATAGAAGCAACCAATGCAAAATCTTGTTGTTGCTAATGAATATGGTTTCAACATAGAAGTCTATCGACCGGCACAACTCGGAGATGTGTCGGTTCAAGCCCTTAATGCTTTTTTTTTTGAAGATCTTGGTTTAACCTTGGATCAATTGATGGGCAAAGCTCCAATCCGAACACGGAAGTTGATACCGGAAGACTTATAAATATGGCAAAAGTCTGTACAACCTTGTGGCTCTAATGAATTGGGTACATAAATGTACTTGCTCAACAAGTGGTACATGCAAAGCGTGGTGGCGTGGGTGAGCAGGTGGATCTTTGTCGATTTAGAGATCATCATTACTTCCGTGGCGATGACATCTTACATATTAGTTTCAAGAATTGCATCAACTATACCACATGGACGCTCTGGACAAATCAATCATTAGCTCCTTTTGTTTGTAAGTGATTCTTACTTTTATTTAATAAACTCACTTCCATTACGTGTATATAATTATCCTCACATGTAACTTATATTTATATACTGATTATTATGTCGAGCTCAAAGAATACAAGACACCGTGTTGGCTTCATTGGTATTCAAAACCGGTATTATTGTCAAGGAGCGGTGGGAGGAGAATATCATGATGTTCTTCGTGAAGCAACCACGACAAGACAACAATACTTTTCCCGTACAACTTTGAGTAAGTGTTAATAATAATGTAGTCTACACATTTTATGTAATATCAATACAACTTATATGCATGTACGTGTGTGTATAAACCAATGCAGGTTTCACTGGATACTCATTGTCATTGAGTTAAACTCAAGTCGGTTAGTAATCTTTGACTCGTTGAGAAAGGAGCGGACACTATACCAAGATATGATAGACATTATCCAGGGGTAATTTCGATCTCTCGCGCACAACTATTATTGAATAGACTTTGCCATAATTTATTAACGATCGTACATTATTGGTCGCACAGGGTTTGAAAAGAGTTTATTCAGCAACATCGCAAGGATTGCAAGGCACCACTTAATGTAGTTGAAATACCAGTAAGTTGTACTATATACACTTCCCCATGTGTTTAATTACTATATCGTACTTCAATTTACGTGTGAGATGATGAGAATAATCTTCTTCTCGTACAGTGGTGTTTGCGGCAGCAACCAGGTAATAACTTGTGTGGATACTACATTTGTGAATTTATCACTGCGCACATAAGAACTCCTAAAGATGTCCTCAGAGTACGTATATATCAATTTTTTATTTATTTTTAAATGAATATATATATATATGTATTAATACTTTTCCTTTTATTTCAAATGCAAGACTGAATGGTTGAAACGAAGGGTCATGCAAAAAGACCATCTAAAAGCAGTTCAAGAGTCAATAGCAGGATTTCTTCTAGAAAAAGTGCTAAATCCCAACGGCGAGTTCTACTTTGATCCTAAGGAATAAATAATGTAAATTAAATGTTTATTGATATTGTTATTTTCGAGAACAAGATTATGAAAGTGTTGTATATATACATATATATATCTATAATATATATAGGTTCATACTTTATTCGAATATAATAATGCTCGAGATGAGAATTAGATGTAATTATATGCGTGCGTGTATTTATATTAGCAGCGTAGAATACGTACATAAAAACATATTATATATTAAACAAATACGTGTAACTGAACTGAAAACAAATTAAACAAAAAAAAGAAAAAGAAAATGAACCTTTAGTCCCAGTTAGGGTTACCAACCGGGACTAAAGGGTGCGGCCACATTTGCTCGTCTGGAGGGCCTTTAGTCCCGGTTGGTAACACCAACCGGGACTAAAGGTCCCTCTTTAGTCCCGGCTCCATGACCCGGGACTAAAGGTGGCACCTTTAGTCCCAGGATCGTTGTCCCGGCGTGGTAACCGGGACTAAAGGCCGTTACTGCCCGGGACAACAAGTCCATTCTGTAGTAGTGGTACACAGTCATCTAACGGTGGACTGCTGCATAAATTAAGGAGAATTAGTTGATAAGGACATGCAGTTAAGGTAAGGCGAAGTAGATAACATTGGTAGTAAAGTAAAAATTCTCCATGCTTCAATTTTTGTGTGTGAATTACACAGTACAATACAGATTAAACAACACAACAATAGTGTAAGGAAAATGGACCCTAGGCCCATTTACTTTGGATTTTGGTGTTTGATGACCAACACAACCAAATTGGACTAATGAATTTGCAAGTTATTGTTTTGTAGTCCAATAGGGTGCAAGACGTGACTTGGACAAAGGCGATATGATGATCCGATGATCAACACCATAAGCAAGACCTTAGGAGCACAAGAGAAGACCCAAGATACCAAGCAAAATCCAAGCACGAAAATAGGAACCAAGCCGTACGCAAGATCGCGAAGAAACGAGCTCACAGAAGTGACCGGACGCTGGCGGAAAGCAACCGGACGCTCCGATCAAGAGGCTCAGCAATAGGCGTCAGCAGCAGTGACCGGACGCTGGACCGGACGCTGGTGGCAAATCGACTGGACGCAGGACAGCAGAGTCCGATCGAGTATAGAGAGGTTCCTGAGTGGCGAAACTACGACCGGACGCGTCCGGTGGCAGGTGACCGGACGCTGGCAGCGTCCGATCAGTTGATCGCGGCTCCAATGGTCGGGACGACCGGACGCGTCCGGTCAGGACGTGATCAGCATCCGGTCAGTAGCAGAAAAGCGGGACTTCGTCCCCAACGGCTACTTTCTCAGTGGGGCTTATAATACAACCCCCAACCGGCCAAATGAGATGAGTGGAGCTGAGGAAACATATCTAGGGTGTTGATACACCATTTTAGTGATCTCCACTTACATAGTGCTTAGTGTTTCATTAGGTGATTAGCGTAGGTGTTTTGCGAAGTGCTTAGATTGATTAGACCACCGTTTATGCGCTTGCTCTAGGTTTAGGCCTAGTGTTTAGTGAGGTTTGCATACCTCTTACCACTCGGTGCTTGCGCGCACCATTGTTGTACATCGGAGGGACTTGTATTTTTGCGAGATCACACCAACCGCGTTTATGGTGTGGCCGCCACCATGTACTGGAGGGAACAAGGCCCGCGGTGTTTCGGCCGGAAGCTTGATAGTGAAGACGGCGGGGAGCATCTGGGAGAGGCTTGCCGGAAGGCACGTCGGAGACTCACTTGCGCGTGGAGAAGGCCCGAGGCTATCCACGGAGTTACCCGACCGGGAGCTTGGCCCTTGTGAGGGATTCCTTGCGAGGGGCTCCAACGAGGACTAGGGGGAAGCTTGCGCGCTTCTCAATACCGGAGTCGTCGATGGGAGTTTGCATATCTCTACCTTGCTCTTTAGTTTCCGCATTTACATTGGTTACATTACTCCTTTTGCGGTAGAGATAGCAACACACTAGAAAAACCATTGTTGCACATTTAGTTAGTGTATCTTTTGCATAGGTTTTGCTAAGGTTAGAAAAAGAGGCCATAGTTTAGAGTTAGAATTTTTAAGTTGCCTAATTCACCGCCCCCCTCTTAAGCGTCACGGTCCCCTTCAATTGGTATTAGAGCCGGTTGGCTCAATTTGGACCTTTGGCTTAACCGCCGTTGAGCCGACGCTTTTTAGAGTGGTTGGGATGGATACCTCTAGGCCTCCGCACTTTGACGGCACTAACTTCCGCTATTATAAAGCTAGAATGACTTGTTACCTTGAGGCGGTTGATTTGGGTGTTTGGAGAGTCACTCATGACGGGATGAAAACCATTAAGAATCCCGATAAACCCACAAAGAGTGAAAAAAAGGAAATTCATTTCAATACTAGAGCTAAGAATTGCTTGTTTGAATCTTTTAGCATGGATATGTTTAACCAAGTGTTCACTTTAAATACGGCACATGAAATTTGGTTAAAACTCCAAGAGCTCCATGACGGCACATCTAATGTCTGTGAGCAAAAATATTGTCTAGCTAAACAAAATTATGATTCCTTTACAATGAATGATGATGAGCTTGTTCGTGATATGTATTCTCGTTTAAATCTAATTATCAATGAGCTCCATTCAATAGGACTAACAAAGCTAGATGATGCGGACATCGTGAGGAAGATCATCTCCATGCTACCACAAAAGAAATATGCAAGTATCATCACCATCCTTCACAACATGGAGAACTTGAGCACCATGACCCCAACCATAGTCATTGGGAAGATAGTGGCATTTGAAATGTCACGCAAGATGGGTCAAGAAGAAGCCTCTTCATCAAGCAAAGGCAAAGCTCTCGCATGTAGCGAGAAAAGAAGATGAAGGGCAACCAAGTTGAGACAAGCTCAAGCTCAAGCTCCTCAAGTGAAGATGAAGAAGAAGATGAGGATGATGATGAAGAAGATTCAAGCGAAGATGATGAATCTTCCTCCTCCACCTCCGACCTTGATGAAGAATCAATCAAACTAATCAAGAAGGTGGAGAAGATGATCCAAAGGCTCAATGTCAAGGGTGTGCCCATCCAAATCCAAGATCTCATTTTCACCAATCAAAGAAATGAGCAAAGAAAGAGAGGATGCTATGGATGCGGCGAGTTGGGACACTTTGTGGAAGTTTGTCCAAACAAGCCCACACCCAAGACAAAGAAGAAGGCATGCAAGAACCAAGCCCTCACATCAATAAGGTCATAAGATGATTCTTCAAGTAAAGAAGAACACCATCACAAGATGCGAGGGCGCAAGCACTCATCATCAAGCTCTTCTCGTATGTGCCTTATGGCATGAGGTAACGAAAGCTCATCCTCTAGTGAGAGTGATAGTGATGATGAAATGCCTTCTTATGAGAAAATTGTGCAACAAAATCTTAATTATGCTAAAGTTTGCACTAGTCAACAAAAGAAGCTCGAAAAATTAAAAGAAAAGCTAGATAGTTCACAAGAAGCATACAAAACCTTGCTTCAACAATATGAGAACTTTGCTAATCTCAATATTGAACTATCTACTAAAATTAAGCAACTTAAGGCTAGTGCAACAACAAATACATGCACAATCAATGATGAGCAACTTGTAAAGAAAAATGAAAAACTAAAAGAAAAGTTAGCTAGCTCACAAGATACTTATAAACGTTTGCTTGCTAAAATGGAAACCATGTGCAAACATTGTGATGAGCTAACTAATAAAGTTGCTAATCTTGAAGCCGTTAGTTCAACCCCCACCAAGGCATCTAAAAAGAAAAGCTCTATATTTAACATGCCTAAAAAGGATGCTTCTACTTCTTATAATGACTTATGTTTAGACTCATCTTTGTGCAACCAAGTTTGTGTTGAGAAAGTTGTTATAGATACATGCACACAAGAGGTTGCAAAGGAGAATGAGCAACTCAAGCAAGAAATAGCTCGCCTCACCAAGGACTTGACTCAAGTGAAAGGCAAAACGAAGCAAGCCCAACTTCATCAAGATAACACCGTCAAGGGAGTGAAGAAGCTTGATGAAGGACAAACCATGGTTTGCTACGTGTGCCACAAAAAGGTCACAAGTCCTATGAGTGCAAGGTGAAGAATGGGGGAGGAGCAAAGAAGAAAGAAAAAAAGCAAACAAGCAAGCTCTCCAACACCTACCCCAACAAGGTGGACAAGAAGGCCTCCACACCATACTTGTTAAAGAAGAAGAAAAATGACAAGGTTATGGCCATCAAGGTGAACAAGCAAGCCATCAATGGGGTCAAACGCTTTTGGGTGCCAAAGGAAATCATCTCCAATATGAAGAGCACCAAAAAGGTTTGGATCCCGAAAGGGAAGTGAGAAGTCTAATGGACTTCGGGGAATTTGGAGACTTGGCAAAGTATGGGTGTATTTCATGAGGTGCATCATGATGGACAAAATCATTGCCAAGTGGGTTAGTGAATACTATAGACCCAAATTTCCCTTCCCATGTTAGGTAACTAGATTCAATTTCCTTCAAGTAGTATCAATTTGTATTTCCTACAAGTAGTATTTCTTACAAATTGGTATCTTTAAGCATCTAGTTACTTTTCATGCCTATGTTTACATTTGTATGCTTATATCTTTTGTCATACATACACTAGGTATATCTTATGGTAGGCTTGCTTGGTTTCATTCTTAACCCTTGAGCAAACCTACATGGTTTAAAATTGTTTAGGAGCACGACACATAGCTTGTCTTTTGATTGTTTATCTAATATGTGCCAAAGTCCAAATTGTAGATAATTTCTTCCGAATATCATCTTCGAAAATGATTCTCACATTCATGAGATGTCATCCTTCAAGTGGTATTATTGATTCTAAAATCAATGTGCATTACTTCTACAAGTATCCCACACGTGTGTGCACAAATTTAGGGAGATGTTACTCTACAAGTTGGATGCTTTGAGACTAACACCTTTTCAAGCTTATCATGTGTGTAGTAGTCTCATTGCAAGGAAAATGGATTCCTCGGAGTTAAGCATCATACTTCAAATATCCACCACCTATTGCAAGTGGTAGAAATCAAGTTGATTTCCACATGTGGTATTTCTAAACCGATATCATCATGTTGATTTCATTTTGATATTTATATGCTTTCTCCATGCATTATATAGATTAAATTCCCTTGAGCAATAATTTGCCAATTATGCATATGCTTTGCCTTCTACTATATGTATGCATATACTTAGGGGAGAGCTTAGTCTATATAATGTGAGAGTCAAGTTTTGTGACCCATTCCACTCCACACACAAAGGTTCACAAAGTTTGACCCTCCCTTATGCTATTAATGTCTTTCTTTTCGGTGTTTGATTCCAAAGGGGGAGAATTTAGAGGACCAAAAGCAAGCATTAATTTGTAGGACCAAAAGCTAGATCATAATAATTTACATGTGGTAATGGTACGAGAAAGTGAGGATAGTGGGTTATGGATTAGCCTATGTAATGGGGAGAATTTGTAGGAAGCAAGGCTTAAATCCATAATGCCACATGGGGACATTTGCAAGGGCAGGATAAGTTTTCAAGTAGTATCTTTTAGTCTTACAAGTGGTATCCTTTAGCATCATATAATCTTGCCCTTATGCATTGCATCCTAGCAAGTAGGTAGTTTTCTAAATTCAAAATTTTATTATTTGCTTGCTTTGGTCGTGTTGTCATCAACACCAAAAAGGGGGAGATTGTAAGGAAAATGGACCCTAGGCCCATTTACTTTAGATTTTGGTGTTTGATGACCAACACAACCAAATTGGACTAATGAATTTGCAAGTTATTGTTTTGTAGTCCAATAGGGTGCAAGACGTGACTTGGATGAAGGCGACGTGATGATTCGATGATCAACACCATAAGCAAGATCTTAGGAGCACAAGATAAGACCCAAGATACCAAGCAAAGTCCAAGCACGAAAATAGGAACCAAGCCGTACGCAAGATCGCGAAGAAACGAGCTCACAGAAGTGACCGGACGCTAGACCGAATGCTGGCGGAAAGCAACCGGACGCTCTGATCAAGAGGCTCGGCAATAGGCATCAGCAGCAGCGACCGGACGCTGGTGGCAAATTGACCGAACGCAGGACAGCAAAGTCCGGTCGAGTACAGAGAGGTTCCTGACCGGCGAAACTACGACCGGACGTGTCCGGTGGCAGATGATCGGACGCTGGCAGCGTTTGATCAGTTGATCGCGGCTCCAACGGTCGGGACGACCGGACGTATCGGTCAGGACATGATCAGCGTTCGTCAGTAGCATAAAAGCAGGACTTCATCCCCAATGGATACTACTCAGTGGGGCTTATAAATACTACCCCCAACCGGCCAAATGAGATGAGTGGAGCTGAGGAAACATATCTAGGGTGTCGATACACTATTTTAGTGATCTCCACTTGCATAGTGCTTAGTGTTTCATTAGGTGATTAGCGTAGGTGCTTTGCGAAGTGCTTAGGTTGATTAGACCACCGCTTATGCGCTTGCTCTAGGTTTAGGCCTAGTGTTTAGTGAGATTTGCATACCTCTTACCACTCGGTGCTTGCGCGCACCATTGTTGTACATCGGAGGGGCTTGTAGTCTTGCGAGATCACACCAACCGCGTTTGTGGTGTGGCCGCCACCGTGTACCGGAGGGAACAAGGCACGCGGCATTTCGGCCGGAAGCTTGATAGTGAAGACGGCGGGGAGCATCCGGGAGAGGTTTGCCGAAAGGCACGTCGGAGACCCACTTGCGCGTGGGGAAGGCCCGAGGCTATCCACGAAGTTACCCAACCAGGAGCTTGGCCCTTGTGAGGGATTCCTTGCGAGGGGCTCCAACGAGAACTAGGGGGAAGCTTGCGCGCTTCTTGATACCTCGGTAAAAATACCGGAGTCGTCGATGGGAGTTTGCATATCTCTACCTTGCTCTTTAGTTTCCGCATTTACATTGGTTACATTACTCCTTTTGCGGTAGAGATAGCAACACACTAGAAAAACCGTAGTTGCACATTTAGTTAGTGTATCTTTTGCATAGGTTTTGCTAAGGTTAGAAAAAGATGCCATAGTTTAGAGTTAGAATTTTTAAGTTGCCTAATTCACCGCCCCCCTCTTAGACGTCATGGTCCCCTTCAAATTGAACTCCATCTTCAACGGAGCCTAATTTCTTTACAAAACCTTGATGTTAAGGATACCTGGAGTTATATATGGGGCTCAAATCTCTTCTCTTCTTCAAGAACCTACAAGCAGCTGAGTGGGCACACTAATGTTCATGCTGCTTTTAGATGGCTCTGGAAAAGTTCTTGCCAAAACAAACATAGAGTATTGTTCTGGCTAATTTTTCAGGATAGATTGAACACCAGGAGCATGCTAAAAAGAAGACACATGGATCTAGAAGACTTCAACTGTGTTCTTTGCAATGGAATGATGGAAGAAACAATTGAGCACCTCTTCATTAGTTGCCCCTTCGCAACTGAACGCTGGAATTCAATTAACCTCTAAACCAATAGCCTCTTCAGAACTTAGAATGGCTTAGAATGCAGATAAACCAGAAGTCCTTCATGGAGATCATCATCCTCTTTTGTTGGACTATATGGATGTCTAGAAACAATCTTATATTTAGGCAGACTCCCCCTCCATCGAACAATGTAAGAACATCTTTAGAAATGAAATGGAGCTGATGTTATGTAGAGCGAAAAGGAAGTACTTCCCTAAAATTCAAGAATGGATAAGTCGCCTAGGCTAAGTTGGAGGCCTTTTGTATACCCTATTTTCCTTTTTTGATCTGTTCCCCTTCCTAGTTCCCTAGTTTCTCCCTTAGGCCCCTCCATGCTGTTTCTTCTCTCCTAGTGACTCGCTTTGTTTTGTGTGCTTTGCTTGTCTTTAATTTAATCCAGTAGGGGCTCCTTGCCCCTCTTGTTCTATTAATTTTTTTTTGGAAAAACTGAACCCCGTGCCGAAGTCAGAGCGTTGGATGGCTTACCGACTTACCGTGGCACCATGCTGAGCTACGACTGCGAACTGCCGTGCTGTCGTGTCGAAGTGCCAAAGTGCAGAATTGAACCGTGGCGTGAAGTCACGAACTGATCCGCAGCCGACGGCACTAGCGAACTCGCAAATCGCGATACAAATTTAGAGCGGCCGGCGGCGAAAGGCAAAGCGATGCGTAGTTGCGCATGACCAGAAAATGAAGGCAAAGAGTCCGCTGACTAGGTCGATGGACCATTGAAAGTGCAATCAAGCCCTAATTATGGGTTTTGGTGATAATGACCACGCAATTAGAGGACTAATGAGATTTTTCGAGATGATAAGCAGGGAATCTATAATCGAGAATGTTATACGAAATGGAGGAGCCCCCAATTACAAATGTTGATGGCTTCAAATTCAAAGGAGGTTTAAATTCTTTCATATTTTGAATTTGATTATAGGAAAAGCCGTACTATAAAGGGAGACACAATGCTTAAGCTAACATGTGCTACCAAGTGGTCAATCCTACACATATATCCTCAGTTTCACAGCCAAGACAGCCAACACTTCACTCTTACCCTTGCAGTCTTGCCTGGTGCGGCAGTGCCACACCTGCAGAGAGGCACTGCCACACTTGAGCCGCGGCACTGCAGCGACTTAAGTGGCCGTTGGAGGCTGGGGGGTTTTATACCTTTCTCCTTCCTCCCCAACATCTCTCTCTACTTTCCCAACCGTTCAGTTCGAGCAGAAACAAAAAAGTGCTCTCTCTCCTCCATTGGTGACCTTGAGCTCCCAAGCTTCTTCATTGATTTCTCCATCAATCCTTGAGAGAAAAAGGTGCCAAAATCGATTAGAGAGCAAATCCATTGATTCCCAAACTCCAAAGAGCACTTGGTTTACGTTTTTGGCCGACGGTTGTGTTTGTTACTCTTGGAGCTTGGCTCCTAGCTGGCTAGAGCATCATCCGTGGAGCTTGCCAACTTGTGTGGCAGCCCCGGGAGGTTTGTAACCAACTCTTGCAGCTAGTCAACTCACCCCTCATCTCAAGAGTTAAGTCTCTTGACTTGAGAACGAGGAAGGGTTGGAAAGCCCTAAGCCTTAGTGGCTAACCTCAACAACATGGACTTAGGAAAGCCTTAGTGGTGAGCTGAACCATGAGATAAATCATTGTGTCACCTTGTGTTTGCTTTACATTCTTGTGATTCATATTGTTGTTGAGGTGATTTCTAGGGTTTGAGGTCGATCTACTTGTGTGTGGTGTTCCTACCACTTCTTGCTGTCGATCTGTGTTCAATATACCTACAGGGACCTCAGTAACCTCTTGGATCCAAGTTTCCTTTTATAGATTTTGAATTATATAACGAAGTTATCTGCAGGTGTGGCAGTGTCGCTGTTCTGGCTCGGCAGTGCCACGGGTTGAATTTGACAAAAGTTCAAGTTTTGTTTTAACATGCCTATTCACCCACCTCTAGGCTAACCAGAGATTCTACAAGTGGTATTAGAGCAGGTTATCTCATATGCGCTTCACCGCATGAGGTATGGAGCCTAGGGGAGGAACTAGTGGCGTGAAGCCGGTGGATGTCGATCCGGAGCGGGTTGATCTGCACGACACCGACAGCAGCGAGTTGAGCATGTCAACAGCAAGCAACACCATGCTACCACATTTTGTGGCTACCGATGCCGAAAGAGCTCTCAATGATGATGAGAGAAGAAAAAGGAAGGAAGCAAGAAAGCTTGAAAGAGAAGTAAGAGAGAAGAAGAAGAAGGAGCAGCAACAGTTAGAAGACAAGAAGCAAAGAAAAGAAGAAAGAAAGCTCAAAAGAGAGGCAAGAAGAAAAAGGAGAGAAGCTAGGAAGAAGAAGAGAAGGCAACAAATGCATCATCAAGTGACATATCAAGTAGTTCCAAAGATGGAGATGATGATGAGTCCTACCAAGTGTCGAAGGGGGGCAAGAAGGGGAAGAAAGGAAAGGGTAAAGCCGACAACAACAAATATGCCGCCGTATCCTTTAACTATTCTTCTATGTCTATGACTAACCATGATCGGAGGTCTTTTATCAATGTGACCATGGGCAACCTCATTTTGATGGGACTAACTTTGCCAAGTGGAAGCAGTTGATGAGAGCCTATCTTATAGGTCTTCACCCCGACATTTGGGAGATTGTTTGCAATGGATTTGAGCCACCGGTTGATCCTAAGAACCCAACACTAGAAGAGATGAGAATCATTCACCTCAATGGTCAAGCCACAAGTGTGTTGCTTAGTGCTTTGGATGGTGATGAGTACAATAGAGTTATTGGGGTTGATGTTGCTAAGTAAATACGGGACACTTTGCACCTAGCACATGAAGGGGTTGACAAAGTGAGAAAGACAAGAATTGATTTATTGATGTCAAAGCTCAACCGGTTTGTAATCTTGGATGGAGAGGGGCCACAAGAGATGTTTGATAGGTTGATGACAATGGTGGGCAAGATTAGACGCTATGGTTGTGATGAGCTAGATGATCACAAAGTTGTCAAGATTATATTGGAGGCTTATTCACCTAGAAATGAGACCGTAGTGACTTTAATTAGAGACAAGAAGTTTGAGTACTTCACACCAAATGATATACTTGGGAGGATCTTGAGCTTTGACATGCAAAGAGAAGAAGCAAATGATAGGAAGAAGCTTGGAGAATTGCAAGCAAAGCTAGAAGGCATCAAGATCAAGGATGTAGCTCTCAAGGCCAACAAATCAAGCAAGCAAGGCTCTACAAGCAAGTACAAGATCAACAAGCAAGCTTCAATTAGCAAGCCCAAAGCAATCAAGCAAGTCCAAGAAAGAGTAGAGACCACATCATCCTCAAGTGAAAGTGAAAATAATGATGATTAATATGAGAAGGTTGATAATGTTACTCTCTTTATGAAGAGGTTTCACAAGGGGCTAAAGAAGCAAGGCTACAAGGTAGTGAAGAGAAAGTTTCCAAACAAGAAAAAGAGGACATGCTACAATTGTGGTAGCACCGATTACTTCATTGCCAAGTGTCTATATGAGATCAAGGGCTACAAATACAAGAAGGACAAGAAAGAGGACAAGGCCAACCATAGAAAGAGCAAGAAGTACATAGAAGAGGCTCACATTGGGCATGAATGGGACTCAACTAAATATTGCACAAGTGAAGAGGATGAGAAGATTCCAACCATAGCTATTCACAAGTCATCCCCTACACCAAGGCTCTTCAACAACATGTTCAACGATGACTACTACCTCCCTCACATTTGTCTCATGGCAAAGGGTGAGAAGATAAAATCCAAATCGAAGGCTAAACCTCCTCCACCTCCTAGTGATATCTCTAGTAGTGATATTAGTGATAGCTCTAGTGATGATAAATCTAGTGATGAAGAAATTGATCAAATAACTAAAAATTTGGATGGAAAGACCAAATTATTCATCACTAAGCTAATTGAGGATTTAGAGAGTGTCCAAGCCGAACTAGAATCTAGAGAGGAGACTCTTATCCAATAAGAGGATCTCTACATTGCTAGCAAAGAAGCTCTTGCATTAGAGAGAAGTGAGGTAGAATCCTTGCGCAAGGCTTTGGCCAAAGAGCAAGAGGACCATGCTATCACAAAGAAAGCAAATAATGCTCTTAAGAAAAAGTATTGTGACTTGGATGAAAAGCATAATGAACTTGAGCTGCAATATGGCATTCTTTGGAATAGCAACACACATCCCTCTAAGGCAAAGGAAACCTCTACTCCCTCCACTAGTCAAGGTTGCAGAAAATGTTATACTCTTGATTTGAATGCATATTCCACTAACCTTGCCAATATGGAGGCTATGAGAAAGAAGATTGCAAGGCTCAATGAGATCATTGGTAAAGGGTGCATGATTGACAAGGCTCAAATCAATGGCAAAAAGAAGGAGGAACAAAAAGGACCACAATACAAGTAAGGAAGGCACCCCTCAATCAAGCATGGGCTTGGACACACAAAATGAGCCAAGACAAATGGAAGAAAGATAGTGAATGGCTATAAGTGTGTGTAGTTTGAGAGAAAGGATAGAATTGGTACAGATAAGCCTACACAGCCCGCGGTAGTGCCACGGTAAAGGGCAGCAGTACCATGCCCTGCAAAACTGGGAAGGCTACCAATTCTGTTTTTGATCAAACTAAGCCTAAGAAGAAGGTGTTCCAGCAGAAACAGGTTTCACAAAAACCTAAAGAATCAATGTGGGGCACCAAGAACAAGTATGCCTATCAACCAAAGACCTATGCACCTCGATAAAGCTTGACATCATGCTTTGTTTTGAAGAACAACAACAGTGGAAAAGTGGTTGCCAAATATGTTTGAAAGGAAACCAACATATATAGGAATACTTCTATTTGGGTTCCTAAGTTTCTTGTGACTAACATGCAATGCCCCAAGTTAAGTTAGGGACCTAAATCTAGCAAGTAAACTTGTTTTGCAGGCATACTTCTCTGGTGGATCAAGTTGGGTGCTTGATAGCGGATGTACAAATCATATGACCGGAGAAAGGAGTATGTTCTCATCATATTTCCTGATGACGTACTCAAATGAAAATATTGTTTTTGAGATAATTCAAAGAGGGATGTGATTGGTCTCGGTAAAGTTGCTATAACCCTCGAGCATTCAATTACAAATGTATTACATGTTGATTCGTTAAGTTATAATTTGTTGTCCGTTTCTCAATTGTGTGAGATGGGCTACAATTGTCTCTTTACGGATAAGGGTGTGGAAGTCTTTAGAATGGAGGATTCCTCTAGTGTATTTATGGGTCGACTAAAGAATAAGCTTTACCTAGTTGATTTCAACAAAAGTAAAGTTAATCTTGAGACTTGTTTAGTGGCAAAATCTAGCATAGGTTGGCTTTGGCATCGCCGACTAGCCCATGTTGGGATGAGGAACTTGGCCAAACTTCTAAAACATGAACATATTCTTGGACTAACAAATGTTTACTTTGAGAAAGATAGGATTTGTAGCGCTTGTCAAGCCGGAAAGCAAGTTGGCGTACCTCACCCACCAAAGAGCATCATGACCACCAAGCAACCATTTGAGCTAATACATATGGATCTCTTTGGACCGATCGCCTACCTAAGTCTCGGGGGTAACAAATATGGTCTTGTTATTGTTGATGACTATTCCTGTTTCACTTGGGTATTTTTCTTGTATGACAAGTGCCAAGTTCAAGAGAAGGTGAAGATATTTGTTAGAAGAGCTCAAAAGGAGTTTGGTTTTCCCATCAAGAAAGTGAGAAGCGACAACGGGATCAAATTCAAGAATACTCCAGTTGAGGAATTTCTTGATGAAGAGGGCATCAAAAATGAGTTTTCAACTCCATACACCCCTCAACAAAATAGTGTAGTCGAGAGGAAGAATCGTACACTCATTGACATGGCAAGGACAATGCTAGATGAGTACAAGACGCTGGACCTCTTTTGGTTAGACGCCGTCAACACTCCTTGTCATGCCATCAACTGCATCTACCTACACAAGAAGTTGAAGAAAACTTCATATGAGCTTCTAATCGGTAACAGGCCTAAAGTGTCTTACTTTAGAGTGTTTGGCTGCAAGTGTTTCATACTTAACAAAAAATCCAAAACCTCTAAGTTTACACCTAAAGTTGATGAAGGTTTTCTTCTTAGTTATGGATCAAATGATCTTGCCTATCATGTTTTCAACAAATCCTTAGGAAGAGTTGAGATCACGGTAGACGTAACATTTGATGAATCTAATGGCTCTCAAGTAGAGCAAGTTGACTCAAGTGTTGTAGGAAAGGAGGATCCACCATGTGAAGCAATCAAGTAATTGGCTATTGGGGATATTAGACCACAAGAAGATGAAGCCACTAAAGTGGAGGTTCCTCAAGTTGTTGCTGCACCAATTTCCGCTGACGTACCTGATGTTGAACAGCAGCAGACCCCTGCTGCAACACCTGCACACGACAATGCCGCACCTAAAAGCGGCAGTGCCGCGCCTACATAGTCAGCAACAACTGATTCAACTCTAGCTTGTGGACAAGACCTACAACCCATATTTGAGTAAGAAAATGATGAAGGTCTAGAAGATGAACAAGAGGCCACTGAGCATCCAAGGCTAAGGCAAACAATATAACGGGATCATCTCATTGACAACATCCTTAGGAGTCTTCGAAAGGGGGTAACAACTCGTTCATATTTAGCAAACTTTTGCCAATATTACTCGTTTGTTTTCTCTTTGGAACCTCTTAAGGTAGAACAAGCACTTGGAGACCCGGATTGGGTGATGGCCATGCAAGAAGAGCTACACAACTTCAAAAGAAATCAAGTGTGGACCTTGGTGGAATGACCTAATACCAATGTCATTGGCACCAAGTGGGTCTTCCGCAACAAGCAAGATGAGAATGGCGTGGTGACAAGGAACAAAGCAAGATTGGTTGCTCAAGGTTTCACTCAAGTAGAGGGCTTGGACTTTGAAGAAACATATGCACTGGTGGCAAGGCTCGAAGCAATCCGAATGCTTCTAGCCTATGCCACTCATCACAACTTCAAGCTATATCAAATGGATGTGAAGTGTGCATTTCTCAACGGCCCTATTCAAGAACTTATCTATGTTGAGCAACCACCGGGCTTTGAAGATCCCAAGTTCCCTGACCATGTCTACAAACTCGAAAAGACATTCTATGGGCTTAAGAAAGCACCAAGAGCATGATATAAATACCTTAACGAATTCTTACTTAAACAAGGCTTTGAAATAGGCAAAGCCGATCCTACCCTTTTCACTTGCAAAGTTGGTAAAGATATATTTGTGTACCAAATATATGTCGATGACATAATATTTGGTAGTACTAATCATTCTTTTTGTGAGGATTTTAGTAGGATCATGACCAAGAGATTTGAGATGTCCACGATGGGTGAATTGAAGTTGTTCCTTGGATTTCATATCAAGCAAGTGAAGGATGGAACTTTTATTAGTCAAACAAAGTACACCCATGATATGCTCAAGAAGTTTGACATGGTGAATGCCAAGCCTATCAAAACTCCTATGCCAACCAATGGACATCTAGATCTCAATGATGAAGGGAAAGTCGTGGATACTAAGGTATATCGCTCCATGATCAACTCTCTACTTTACTTGTGCGCATCTAGACCCGATATTATGCTTAGTATGTGCATGTGTGCTAGATTTCAAACTAACCCGAAAGAGTGCCACTTAGTGGCCGTTAAGAGAATCTTGAGATATTTGGTACACACTCCTAACCTTAGCTTATGGTATCCTAAGGGCTCTAAGTTTGATCTACTTGGGTATTCGGATTCCGATTACGCCGGTTGTAAAGTAGATTGAAAAAGCACTTCGGGGACATGTCAATTCATTGGGTGGTCCCTAGTGTCTTGGAGTTCTAAGAAGCAAAATTGTGTAGCCCTTTCCATCGCCGAGGCCGAGTATGTTGCAGTCGGTGCATGTTGTGCTCAACTACTTTGGATGAGGCAAACCCTTCTTGATTTTGGATGTTGCTTTACCAAAATCCCATTATTGTGTGACAATGAAAGTGCCATAAAGCTTGCAAACAATCCCGTAGGCCACTCAAGAACTAAGCAGATAGACATCCGGCATCATTTCTTGAGAGACCACGAAACCAAAGGAGATATCGAATTCACCATGTGAGCTCTGAAAAACAACTAGCCGATATCTTCACTAAGCCTCTCGATGAGTCAAGGTTTTGTGTTTTGCATAGTGAGCTAAATATACTTGACTCTCATAATGTGGTTTGAACTATAGCACACCTTGATTGATGAACTAGCATGGATTGGAGAAAAAGAATTGCAAAGGTTTAAATATTGTGTTTCAAAATGTTTATCAAAAGCTACAAGTGCATTATGATCATTGTTTGTACTAATTATTTGCTGCTGATCATAGTGTGCTTGAGATATGTGTCCATATCCTATATATTTAGAGCTATTCAGTTAGTAGCTAATTCCCGCTGTTCTGGGTATATGTGTACATGCACCATGCCCGATGGCTGCCCGGGTCTGCCCGTGGCTGCTTTTTTTGGCCCGGTGGAGCACGGGCTGCCCGCCCGAGGCACCAGGCCGTGCTTGGGCCGCCCTCTAGGCCCACGGCACGGCACGGGCATGGCCCGGTCCAAGAGGTGGCCCGGTAGTGGCCCGACCAGCTGGCTTGCTAAGAGGCCCAGCCCCCCACACCTATACCCCCTCCCAAACCCTAACACCCCATGCCCCACGCCCCCCACACGGCCACACCCACCCCACCCGCCGCACCCCGATGTGGCGATGGCGCGACGCGCGATGCAACATCGCAGGCTCGCAGCCCCCTCCCTGGCTCCCCCACCCGCTGCACCGGCAGCTGCGGCCGGCCGGCCGGGCACCTCCCCAGCGCCAGATCCGGCCCCGAGCCCCCGAGCTCCGCCTTGGGAGTGAGCTCGACGCGTCGGCCCTAGCCCAGGGACGCCGGACCTGGGAGTGAGCTCGGCGGGCGATGGCCCCAGCGCCTCGAGCTCCATGTTCCTGCACCGGCCCCAGCCCCCAGGGAGGCAGGGACTCGTCGTGGCCTGCGAGGTCACCTCCTCTCTCTCTGTCTCTCATTTCTGCGGCCGTCGGCTTCTCCAATCTCCATACACCGTCGTCGTCTCGAGCTCGGCAGCTAGCTTCGAGCACGCTAGTTGGCGGCATGCATACGGCGCGGCCGTGCGGCCCATCGGCCCATGGCACAAGCACCGCACCGGGCGTGCAGTGGCCGGTGAGCGCGACACGCTTACGTCAGGCACGGCACGGCCCGATGGCCATCTATAGTTCTAGGGAGGTGCACGGCCCGATGGCCATCTATAGTTCTAGGGAGTGTGGCTGTGCTGTGCCTGCCCTACAGCAGTGCCACGTGTGGCAGGCGATGCCACACTCTGAATTTCAATTGGAATTTGGCCCACAACGGCCAGTTACCATGGGGCCCATTCTTTCCTCTTATCCCATCTGGCCCTGGGTAACTCTATATCTCTCCCTTTCACCCAACACGTCGCTTCCTCTCTCTCTATCGCTCGTCCACACCACCCCGCCGTCGCCGTGCTTCTATGCCGTGCCCTGGTGGTGTCGCGCCGACTGCTAGTCTTCTTCCTCATCGCCAGCAGCTGCTGAGGCTAATGGGCGGAGCCATTTCCTCCCGTTCCTCTCCAACCCGCGAGAACCATTGGTGAAACCCTATTCCTTCCCGATCTATGCAATGTGTCAATTATAGTTGTCTTGGATGGTTGATTGGAAGGTAGATAGTAGTTTGGATGGTGCCTTGGGGATTGATTGAGGTAGAAATTGTGATTCAATATTGGAGCCAAATTAATTGTTGTGGCAGTGCCACACCCTCAGCACGGCAGTACCGCACCTCTATGGCAAAGTTGGCAGTGCTCAACACTTGGTTCGATGGTTGACTCACTTTATCTATTTCACTCAGCTCCCAAGGCCAAGATTCATGATTACTAGGCTTTCTTTCAATCATATCTAGATAAATCTATAACATAGACATGTTTATACTTGTTGACATTGTATAGTGGGTGGGGAGTTAAATTATAAAGTAAGTTCCGTAGACAAGAAGATGCAAAATACAGTCTTGGTGAAACAGCTGGTGCGGCAGTGCCGCTCCCAGGCGCAGTCATGCCGCATGTCTGGGGGTAGTACCTGTTTACACCAAAATTTGGTAAGCTTATCCTAGAAAGGAAGAGATCGGCCGATTATATCAAAAGCAAGAAAGTCTTCTAATTAAGGAATATTTACGAGTCGGACAGGAAATATTATTTAAGGGAGACATGACATCCAAGTGCATATCAGGATGAAAGAAACAAGGACACGTATCATACAAGGAAGCTTCATCAGCAAGGACTTTGCATAAGGAAAATTAAAGTCCATGTATCTATATTTCTTTTGTTATCTAGTCGTGTTCATTTAGGACTCTTATCAGCCCAGGGTATAAATATAAACCCCCGGCTTTTGTAACAGATAACATCCAATCAACCAATACAAGTTACTCTCTTTTTTCGGCTCCGTGCCAACCCTTAGGAGTAGGAGTAGAGTAGATTCCGATGAGTTCTTCAACAAGCAGGGCTGCATCGGTCCGGCCGACCTCTGGCTTGCCTGTAAGTACCATCATGGCTTATGCTTCTATTTGTACGGCTGCATCTATCTGGACGACCTCCACTGCAAACTCTAGTATAAGCTAGTTATTGACACTTATCTAGTTCAAGTATGGCTGCATCGATCCGGTCGACCTCCACTGCTCGAATTAGATTAAGGTCAAGTTATCGGCTCTATCTAAGGGTGGCGTTCTTCGGGTAGATTCATTAAGTTACAAATCTTGCTGATGTTCTTATTGTTATTAGTTTTCAGCAACATCAACTTGCTCGATCGAGATCGATCTAGATCGGCCTCATATCCTTTTAATCCCTCGTTTGTCTTGTTACATTGCAATTGTTCTTACTTCAAACGATGGATTACATTTTATCGGCTGTTCTACTTCGATCTTGATCGTGCATAGTATGCGGTTAAGGCATGTTTGATCTTGAGAAGGTTTACTAGCTAGTTGAATCTGCTCTATAGCCTGCTATCACGGCTGCAACAATCCGGTCGACCCCCACTGTTAGTACTTTAGATCGGAGGATGCCAGCTGGTAGGTTTGCTTTCAACCAGGCATGACCCTGGCTGTTTGCTATGCCTGCATCGGCTAGATAGCCTATTGCCCATATTTCAACGTTCATAGTGTGTTTTCATGATCCTATTAAATATGAGTAGATCCGTTTTCTTTAAGGATATAATCTGTTATCTTTATTATGGCTGCATAGATGATAGGTTAGATTTGAGGAGTTGATAGGTCTGCTCGTGTTGAATAGTCTATTGTTCACATTCTATGATCCTTCTTCTACCCGAATCGGCTCTTTTAGTTGATTCGTCTACGCTTTCACAGATATGACACGCTCCCATGAATCTGTTGAAGTATGGTTGATTCCATGAATTCTTTGGATTTAGTTTGTTGTTATCATCATAGCTGCATCAATCCGGTCGAACCTCACTGTTGATGGTAATGGATTAGGTCTAGATGGTTTGTGGGTCTGTCTGTATCAAACAGTCGATTGTGTGCATGTCATATCCCTTTTTCTTACTAAATTCATTGGCTCTACATCACGTATTGATCGAATCTAATTTAGCTAGTGATGTATCTCTGACACATACATGTTAATAGCTCAAGGGAAATAATCATTAAAATTGGGTACATTGCAATCATCATTATCATATCAGTCACAACCTCGAGCGTTACAATTCTTGACAGCCGATTTTCTTCTCGTATCAGTTTATTTGATCGATTTTCCCATTTGGCTATCAGCCCACTGGATCGCCGAGCACTCACCAGCGTTGTCAATCACCACTAACGTTGTCCGACCACACACTATGACTAGAGGTAAAATAACAATGGTTCATGGTCGGCATCACTAGCGCATGCTCGGCAACATTAGTGAGTGGTCGGATATCTCCGTGATCTAGTGGGCTAACACTGGCTGCTCCCGAAGCGGCACACTTGGAACTGTCTGGCCAAAAACTAGCATGTTCCACCTTAAATTACTGATAAACTTTCTCTCCTTGTCAATTGCAGGTCAAATTGACTAGCACGCCCTCGGGAGGAATTCGCAGGGTCGACTGGTCCTGCGTTGAAGCCAAGCGGATCTCCAGCCTTGCTCCGTCAAGCAGATCCTTCCGGCTTGCTGTGTATCGACGCATTTTCGGACCGACACACGTTTTGGTACGCTCGGTGGGGCCACAATCCTTTGATTAGAAGTTAGATACTTATCAGCTTATGTTCCATCGACAAGGTTCGGCCAAGAGGAGTGAAGAAGAACAAATATAATATTATTCTGCACTTGGCCGATGACCTTCCAATAAATCAGCTTAATGGCCGATATCAAGGACAAGTTCAGAAGGGGCACACATAGGAAAGTTTCCAGAGGTTATCACATGAGCAAGGTGTTTTGCTACATGTCCAATAATTTGAGATATCGGTCCAAGAAAAATGGAAAATTAATGCAGACAAATCAGAATCCAAGGGTGACGTGTTAATTGCATATAATGCAGAGTCAGATACGACACGGAGATTACAAGCAGAACATATATGGATTCTTTATTAAATCAAAGCAAAATTGGAGCAGATGCAAACAAACAAGGCTAGAAGCCATACGTGCAAGCGTCAAACTATTTAAGGCGTCAAGCTGATGGTTGTATTGAGATTGAATTGAGCTTTCATCCTTCGGCTATTATCATCGGCTGCTCCGTCACTTCCATCGGCTCAACACACTCAGTCAGCTCTGACATTCTGAAGCTGATGATGGATTGGGGATTAGTGTCGCTGAGTGGACCAAGAAAAAAATGATCTATCCACGTAGAACAAGATCTCATCGCTCCGCTGTGCAGATCGTCAAGTTTCAAGAAAGAGCGTTCAATCTTGTAACCGTGTAAAGATCTAGCAAACAGTCCAGGATGTTCACGAAGCTGTGCGGACACCAAGCGTAGTGCGTCTACCAATTCCAAGGAGGTAATGCATCTGCTAAATACGTACAAGATACATGCTATTACCACAAGCAAACATGATTTCTGCTTGAATTTATTAACTGAACGGTCTGGTGATCAGCTGTTGGTGTAATTTCATCGGTTACTGTTGACAAAGCCGTCAATATAGAGAGAAGTTATGCAAATTCAAGAGGTCAACTGAAACAAGATAATGGCCAGCTCTGTCAATGCCTAAATCTTGGATTGGTGATGGCTATTCCAGAGTTTAAATATTTAAATGGAACACATGTTTTTAGCAGGCTGGCCAGAATATTTATTATAGCATGGCTGCAGTTGTCGTCGATCTACTACTATCCTCATCAGCCAGGAAACAACTACTTTATCAGAACAAAGTATTTGGGCTGATGACATCAACAAAAGCCGATCAGCCAGAGCATAAAGCCGATGGTTTGCTGGATACAAAAGATAGCCGATTACTGTTGATATGTCCAAGCCACCATGCTCATGGCAACAGCGTGGCATCATTGAATATAGAACAAGGGTCCTGCTAACTACATATTTGCTTACCAAACATATGAGGGCCGATCACTTCCTAAAATGGAATCGACTGTGAGGATAGCACTTCACGTCATTTAAAAGGAAAAAGCTAACACGTTACAGTGCCTCGCATGCATATATACATGTTGACATATATGAAGAAGCTAGCAAGTGTGTATACATCCATGCATGGTATACGCTTCTCAAAATACATGAAGTTGAGTAGTTGCTCAGAAGAAAGTCATACAAAGGATTCCTGCTCTAGATTGCCAAAGACCGTGGTGTATCCATGTATAAATAAGAATCGGCTACTTCCCTTATCTGCATCGGCTGATCTTTCACCTCCATAGACTCCAAGAACAGATATACAAAGACTGGCTTGGAGGGCCAGTACTGGCTCAATTTCCACTTCAGCTGATGCATCAAGCGATGGAGTCATTTGGCCTGGCAGACACAACATGGCTAGCTTAGGTAGGGATGCCGCTAACAATAGTACTTCAGCAGTGGATGACCGCGTGCGACGTGGGGATTTGGATACATCGGTGGTGCTCTAAACGCACAATCGGCTATGTAGAGCCGATGCCGCCACTACTGACCAAATTTTGCTACCGAGACAAAAGAAAAGTTGAGTCCACTTACTATACGAGCCAAATGGAACTCTATTACCAATTGGGAATTATTTGGAAAGAGATCGGGACACGAAGTCCAGGTACCCCTCGGTCGTCACGTGAAGATAAAAAGCAACAGAAACTAGTAGATTAAGGAAAAGTGGACATATCATGACCAGAGAATTGGGATACATGTCTGGCTTCTCGAGATATGCTCATGCATGGATGATTACTATATTCGGCTATGCGCAGTTAATTCAGCCGGCATGGGGGCAGACTTTAACTTGTGCAGACGGTGAATCAATTTACAGTTCCATCTTCTCCGCAACCAACATATCAGTTCGTGACACCACTACAGTACCTAGGCTGACGAGGGCTGATCAGGTATCAAGAGCAGTTGACCTGCGTGTGCTATCAGAAGAAAAGTTCAGATCAAGTAGGCTGGTAAAGTTAGGCAAACTAAGAATAGCCGATAGATGCAACCAGAGCGCCTAGTAAGGTGAATCGATCGGCTTTACCACCATCTATTTGAAAGTCACGTATGTAATCCATGGTGAGAAGGAAAGAAAAGAAATCGAGTAATGATTATTTATCGGATCAGACTTGGTGTTGGACTCGTTCATGCAGTGCGGCTTGAGTACAAACAAATCATATATTGATTCTTTATTAGTTTCAAACCAACATAGAGTAGATGTGAGTGAACAAGCATGGGAGCCAACGTGGACTATGAAGCATATCAGCCATCAGGAGACAAAGTCTGACTAAATACATCCACATACCCGATGCCGGTTAAGAGAAAATAGCAGAAGGCCGCTACCGATTTGCTTATATATTTGAATTAAGAGTGAATCAGTACGTGACCAGGATACTCATCGGCTTCTGAGTGCGAAGATCAAGGCATCAAGCCGATGGGGCCCTTTATGTAGTGATCAGGCATCAAGCCAATGGGTATGTTGAAACCAGATTAAGTCTCCTTCCATCGGCTATTATGATCGACTATTGTGAAGCAGCAACACAGTTACAACCAGTGAAAACCCCATTTGCTACAAGTTGCTATAGAGAAATACTTTCCCTGTGGTGTCTATATACTTACATAGAAGGCAAAATCTGCTACACCATACTCCTACCCAAGGCGAGATCAGTTTAATTCAAAGGAAGGACTACACATACATAGGCGGTGTTGGAAAACAGGATAACTCCCAACATATTAGTTCATGACATCACCGCCAACACCCAGTTTGAGGAAGGCTGAGGAAGTTGGGAGCAGTTGACCTATTTGCACAAATATCAGAAGAAGAGTATCAGCGCTGTGATCCTAACTTGGGGAAACAAAAGCCGATGATAAAGCTTATTACATCAGCTAGAGATATCGGTTCGTTTATCTTGATATGTCAGATACAAGGTAGGATGAAAATGAATGAGTCCCATACAAGGCGAAAGCGGCCACTGTGGATGACTTCTTCTCCAGCATCGTGGCCAAGCCTAACGTCACCAATGATACGATCAGCTCATCATGGAACCAACACCGAGAAGATCCTTGAGATGAATATGCTCGGCGTCTCGAGCTCTTGCATGAACTACGCATTCGGGGGGCCTACCGCTGCACACGCACCTACGCGTCGCCGAGCTCATCTTCATGTTCTACGGCATGCTCAACGTCGATTTCGTCGCCATGACGTTCTTTGGGGCTACCCGTGAGTTGCTCGATGGCATGTTCACCTAGGGGCTCCAGATCCCCAAACAAGGAGATCGACAAAGGCCAAGCACGCGCCCAAGAAGGACTTAATATAACAAAGGCTATTGTGTATTCGTCAGCAGTAGAGATAGCTACAGGAGTGTGATACAAGCGCATTGGCAATGCCTGCGCATGATCCAGTGCTAGAATCACAATCAGCGACCAGCATCACCCGTTGCGCTATTAGCATCATCATTGTTGTTATTGTCTTGCTAGTTGCGATCATCTTCAATTGTGTTGGCGGCAGCTGCTAATATTGACAAAGCTCGGATGGCATGGCCATCGCAATCTTGATCTTCCCGAAGGATTTGTAATTCGGTGGTTGACATAGAGAAGACCAGAGACAGATCGAGCAAAAAAGCCAATAAAGACCAGTCACTTCTCTTGAGATAGAATTGGTTGTTGCTTCATGACCTTACCCTTCAAGCAGATGGAGTCTGTAGCCGATCGGCAAGAGCATAAAGCTGATGGTTTCCTGATAGAAAAGGAAAAGGCGACCAAGATTCTCTTGCTGCTACTTTATTGCCAGCGCCGACGTGGCTACAATCAGGGGGCCTGGTATTCCTAAAATGGTCTGTCAAGATCCTACAAATACTTGTCCAGGTTAAGCGCCAAGGTATTGGCTATGAGTGCTCGGAGTATATTTTAAATATGGTGGTCGAGAACCGAGGCACTGTACATGTGCATGGCTACATTAGCTAGAGCTCAACCAGTTCGGCTTTATTATCTACAACACCAACGTGGGTGTGCCAAGGCACGAGTACTCCTCCTACCAAGACCAAAGGATGCAGCAATAGATATACAGAAATCGGTAGGGGTCAGCTCAGCTGCACATGATTGATAGAGCATCCAGCATCAAAGCCGATTGTTTCTATTTCTGGCAACGAATTAGGCCCAACACCGATTACGTTTACTGAGTTTGGCACATATAAATCTGTCACAACACTTGACTCGAAAGTTGTGCTGGTCATCTCGTGGAAGGCAAATTGAAGGTTCTGTTACGTGTTCTTGCATCTACAGAGAAAATACAAACAACAGTAGGGAAAGGGATAAATGTTAAGCATATTCCTCTGGCAAAGTATCTGAACTAATGACCTTCCCTGAAGAAAATCGGCTGCTAGTTCGAAACCTTGCCTTTCAAACCAAAGAATCATTTATTCCTAAAAAGCCGATGAAGATCAGACATCATTGAAAATTGGAACTCAGAGTTGCATCGGCTGAATATTTTAATCAAAGACTTCAAGGCTAATTCTAACCTATTCGTTCAGCCAACAATGATTAGATACTACTCCAGGCCACCATACGTCAGGATTTGTCTATTTGCTTAGGCCGACGCCACTTCCAACTTCTTCAGCGACAACCAGGGATTCCACGAGTTGACAAAAGTCGCCGAGTAGGCCGCAAAGCACACTGAGGTGACCAGACATAGGCTGGAGGTATATGGATGCAGATATGAGGTATATATTCATTATTCCTTGCTTTTCCTATCACTTGTGAACAATTTATCATAGGGAATGCATGCCATCTAAGTAGTTGATGAATGAGATATTGTGTGATGAAGGGAACCTTGCTTCTTTTTGCAAAGTACTTGGGAAATTTTCTCACAAAAATTCAAAATCAATAGCTTGTCCCCTCGATGATATTGAATTTCCTACCAAGGCCATATGTTATCATAAAAAAACCTTCCACATAGGCTGCTTACTTTGTGTTGAGTTTTGTCAAGTCTTGTTGACCCTTGTTAAGAGATTTATCATGCTCCTAAGATCAAGATCACGTACACGCTACATATGTGTGCTGCTTCTACACTAGAAGTACGCAAAAACATGCTTTTCATCCACCTCAAAATGTTCTGCTCCTACACTAGGAGAAGACAAAAAAATATGTTTGCTAGGTTTTATCGGAATAAATACTCCAAGTTCTTGATAATATTTTTCTCAAAAGTTGTTATAAAAAGAGACATGGGTTATGCAAAAATTTAAAAAGATGGACTCAAAAGAGGTCCAAAGTAAAAAAGAAAAAAAGGAAAAAGAAAAAGAGATGAGAATAAAGATAACCCATGTTCTCGCAAAAGTATTCCACAAGGAAGAAATATATTTTAGAGAGCATAGTAGAATTAGGTTAGCCACTAAATATTCCACACATATGCACATCTTGATCTAAGAGTATGACACTTCTCTCCTTGGATCCGGGGTTTGACTTTATGATACGCAAGGTAAGTATGCTACATACTTTGTCCCTACCCGAACTCCATATAAGCTTTTTAGAAGTAGGGTAAATAGAGGCAAAACAATGTCTTAGTGAGGAACTATGCACATTGGGCGATCTAAGAGAATCATTTGGGGAGCAAAACTATGTTTTAATTTAAAAATCTTTTAAAACCCCCAAGTTTTCTAAGCAGGAGAAGTAAGGATGACTGGATTCTAATCCGTTCCATTCTTCAACCACCCAAGATGGTGTGATAGACACTTCAAAGTTCACATGTATAGGTGAGGCTTGGAATAAGGTAATATTGCTACCGGTGAATTCTTTAGCTCCTTACTAGTGATTTGATAGCCGATTATAGTTACAAACTCAGGGGCTAGCTCTTAATCGGCTAAAGCAGATGAACAATCAACTCAAGTAAGTCATCAAAGCCAAGTATTGCAATCAGATGTCGCTGACTCGGGAAAGAAGATTATTGAATCAAAATAGTTCGAAACATGAAAATTCATACTCCGAACTAGGGGGGCCTGTGTTTACACCAAAATTTGGTAAGCTTATCCTGGAAATGAAGAGATCGGCTGATGATGTCAAAAGCAAGAAAGTCTTCTAATTAAGGAATATTTACGAGCCAGACAGGAAATATTATTTGAGGGAGACGTGATGTCCAGGTGCATATCAGGATGAAAGAAACAAGGACACGTATCAAACAAGGAAGCTTCATCAGCAAGGACTCTGCATAAGGAAAATTAGAGTCAATGTATCTATATTTCTTTTGTTATCTAG
Organism: Miscanthus lutarioriparius; assembly: GCA_904845875.1. Taxonomy (NCBI): domain Eukaryota; kingdom Viridiplantae; phylum Streptophyta; class Magnoliopsida; order Poales; family Poaceae; genus Miscanthus; species Miscanthus lutarioriparius. The sequence continues at coordinate 114,724,108 of CAJGYO010000010.1, read as the reverse complement.
TCGTGTTTATTTAGGACTCTTATCAGCCCAAGGTATAAATATAAACCCCCGGCTATTGTAACAAATAATATCCAATCAATCAATACAATTTACTTTCTTTTCGGCTCCGTGCCAACCCTTAGGAGTAGGAGTAGAGTAGATTCCGACGAGTTCTTCAACAAGCAGGGCTGCATCGGTCCGGCCGACCTCTGGCTTGCCTGTAAGCACCATCATGGCTTATGCTTCTGTTTGTACAGCTACATTGGTTAAGTTCGACCTTAACTGCGAACTCTAGTATAAGCTAGTTATCGATCTTTATCTAGTTCAAGTACGGCTGCATCGATCTGGTCGACCTCCACTGCTCGAATTAGATTAAGGTCAAGTTATCGGCTCTACCTAAGGGTGGCGTCCTTCAGGTAGATTCATTAAGTTACCGATCTTGCTGATAGTTTTTATCGTCATTAGTTTGCAGCAACATCAACCTGCCCGGTCGAGATCGATCTAGATCGGCCTCACATCCTTTTAACCCCTTGTTTGTCTTGTTACATTGCAACGGTCCTTACTTTAAGTGACGAGTTATGTTTTATCGGCTGTTCTACTTCGATCTTGATTGTGCATAGTACGCGGTCAAGGCATGTCTGATCTTGAGGAGGTTTACTAGTTAGTTTAATCTGGTCTATAGCCCACTATCACGGTTGTATCAATCCGGTCGACCCCACTGTTAGTACTCTAGATCGGAGGATGCTAGCTGGTAGGTTTGCTTTCGACTAGGCATGACCCTAGCTATTTGCTATGCCTGCATTGGCTAAATAGCCGATCGCCCGTATTTCAATGTTCATAGTGTGTTTTCATGATCCTGTTAAATATGAGTAGATTCGTTTTCTTTAAGGATAGAATCTGTTATCTTTATTATGGCTGCATCGATCCAGTCGAACCCCACTGTTCAGGATGATAGGTTAGATTTGAGGAGCTGAAAGGTCTGCTCATGTTGAATAGTCTATTATTCACATGCTATGATCCTTTTTCTACCCGAATCGGCTCTTTTAGCCGATTCGTCTGCGCTTTCACAGATATGACACGCTCTCATGAACCTGTTCAAGTATGGTCGATTCTATGAATTCTTAGGATTTAGTTTGTTGTTATCATCATAGCTGCATCGATCCAATCGAACCTCACTGTTGATGGTAATGGATTAGGTCTAGACGGTTCGTGGGTCTCTCTGTATCAAATAGTCGATTGTGTGCATGGCATATCCCTTTTTCTTACTAAATTCATTGGCTCTACACTACGTATTGATCGAAATCTGATTTAGCCAGTGATGTATCTCTGACACACACATGTTAACAGTTCAAGGGAAAGAATCACTAAAATTGGGTACATCGCAATTGTCATTATAAAATTAGTCACAGCCCGTGAGCGTTACAGTTATTAACAGCCAATTTTCTTCTTGTATCAGTTTATTTGATCGATTTTCCCATTTGGTTGTTAGCCCACTGGATCACCGAGCACTCACCAGCGTTGTCGACCACGACTAACGTTGTCCGACCACACACTATGACTAGATGTAAAATAATGATGGTTCATGGTCGGCATCACTAGCGCGTGCTCGGCAACATTAGTGAGTGGTCAGATATCTCCGTGATCCAGTGGGCTAACACTGGCTGCTCCCGAAGTGGCACACTTGGAACTGTCTGGGCAAAAACTGGCATGTTCCACCTTAAATTATTGATAAGCTTTCTCTCCTTGTCAATTGCAGGTCAAATTGACTGGCACGCCCATGGGAGGAATTCGCAGGGTCGACTGGTCCTGTGTTGAAGCCAAGCGAATCTCCAGCCTTGCTCCGTCAAGCAGATCCTTTCGGCTTGCTGTGTGTCGATGTTTTCGCGTCGATAGTACCACATCAGCTGCTCCCCTCGCTTGCACTTTGACTCTTCTTGAGTACTTAACTTGCTTTATCGGGTAACTTCTACTCTCCATTTGTACAGTTTCTCGTTTTGGTCTATGTTTTTGCGTAGATGGCCTCCGGAGGTGAAGATGACCAGAGGGGGAAGAGGAAGCTGACCGAGCCTCGTGACAAGCAAGCCCCTCGCAGTAGTCATGGGAGGACAGCTGGTGGCAGCAGCAGTGCAGCAGCTAGGGGTGGTGTCCGAGATAGGGGGTGGAGAGAGCAGTTGATCCAAGAAGAGGAGGATTTACAGAGGGCTGGCTAACCCTGGGCAAATTACCCGCTACCCAATACCCGAACCCGAACTACCCGAACCCGTACCCGAACTATCTGAACCTAATCTACTCGGTTACAATTTCGGATAGTGATTCTAGATACCCGAAATTAGTTTGAGAAATTCGGGTAACACCGCTCGGTACCCGATTTACCCATATTACCCGATATTTTAAGAGTATGAGTATGATACTGTGTGGTTCAGACGTTCAGTAGACATTTCATGTACTTCTAATTTGAATATGGGAGTATGAGTATGATACTGTATGACTGTCTCTCTGTAATATTTATGTGACATTGTGTTGTGACTCTATTTCTAACATTTCTGTACTTATGAAGTGTGAACTTATGGTCTTATGCTATCTTGTACTATTAGTACTTTGGTATTTGCTTATACATTTTTCCATTTTTCCATTAACTGAATGCTGCTGAAATTCTATACAAATGCTGGTTTTCTGAATATCGGGTAGTTCGGGAATACCCGAACCCAAACCCGAATTATTGGGTACCTGAAATTTTAGGTAGTGGTTTTTTGGGGCTGAATTCGGGTAACATTTTCCATTACCCGAATTTCTTATGACCCAAACTACCCGACCCAAAAAATTCGGGTAACATGAACACCCAGGGCTAGGGCTGGCCTCACCATTCCTCCTGGTGCTTGTCCAGACACTCCTCACCTTGAGGAGTTTGACAGAGGATATATCAGAGAGTACCCTGTGGAGGTGATCGTGAGGCGTCTAGTTGACACACGCGCTCATCATGTGCTCAACTATGCGGGAAAACAGAAGATGGTGGAAGAAGCACGTAAGAACAATCCTTATGAGCAGCCAAAGGATTTGGGGGTGGACTACAGATTTTGGAATGGGTTTCATTCCAACTTTTATGCCTTAGTGATCTTCAACTCAAGAAAGTCCAAGATTGTGAAGATGCAATATGTTGATTGGGAGGAGATCAAGGAGAAGGATGATCCTAAGTTCAACAAAGTGATAAAGGCTTGTGAGCTTTTTGTCCTCACCGACATCATGAGCTTCTAGTATAATTGGAATAAGGAAGTGCTAGCCCAATTTCATGCTACCTTCTTCTATGACATCTATACTGATGAGATACACTAGATGACTGAGGGACGGCACTATCGGATTCACTTTGTGACTTTCAGCCAGATCCTTGGTTTTGGTAAGGAGGAGCGGGGCTTCACTTATATCCATGATGAGGCTAGAGCTGAGATCCACGACATTGCATACATGTGGATTGATAGGAGAGCTGCATATGGCAAGGTTAGTGGCTTGCAAAGCTACTACTACACCTTGAACAACCTAATCAGGCACACTATCAATCCCAAGGATAGAGCAACTTCATATCTTAATGGGTATGTGAGAAATGTGCTTGCTAGGTTTGCTCCTAGAGGTGACAGGTTCAATGTCCCTCGCTTCATGTGGCATGAGCGGAGGAATGCCATGGATGATGGGAAAAAGGGGCTACCCTATGCCCCTTATCTCATGTTCATGATTGAGAGGGTCACCGGTTACAAGTTTGACAAAGATGGTCTCCACACCATCTACAAGATTGAGAAGACCCAAGCCTCAGGTGCTAGCAAGGCAGTGAGACGATCTCCATCAGATGAAGACGTGCCTGAGTCCTCTCACTCTAGGTCTCGCAAGGACAAGAAGATGGAGAAGTTTGGGAAATGGATCAAGGCCATTTTCACTACTTGCACCTATGCAGTGAGGACCACATATGAGGACCGGTTGGAGAACCATGAAGCCAACTAGGAGGCTAGAGAGCATGCAGGGCTACCACCCCTTCCCCCAGCTCAGTCACCGCCGAGGTTTGATAACCTCCCTAGCCTCTTCGACACGGATTTTGAGGATGATGAGGAGGAGGAGCAGCAGGAGCAACCGGAGCTTGACCCTCACACGATGTTGAGCACTACCTTGCAGTCCTTGAGGAGGAGCACTAGGCGTAAGCGCCACACTTCGACCACCCATCGCCAAGGGAGGGCGGTGGTGTCCTCCTCCAACGATGATGATGATGGTGGTGGTGAGGAGGCTGCTGCAGGTGCTGGTGGAGCTGTTGGTGGCGATGATGTTGATTGGGAGAACATCCAAGAAGAGGAGGAGTGAGTTGTTGGTCTTTCTTCTTTTCTTCGCTTTTTGGTGCTTTATGCCAAAGGGGGAGAAAATTAGAGGGGTCAACACTTTTTTGATGCCATGGAGAGTTTGCTACAGCTGGAGTTTCATGTTCTATTCGTTGAGAGTAATCTTTGTTAGGTGAGAGTTTGAGAGTCGCTCAAAACTCTAGTTTGTGTAATATTGCTACTTATGTACTCTATATGTGTGGGATATGGACATGTATTAATCTGTGTTGTAGCTTGACATATATCTATGCTAGAATGTACTTCTTTATAGGTGTTACAAGCTATGTGGAGCCTGTTCTTACCTATGTTTATGCAATAACAAGTGGGTGATTGTTGCACCAGCGTGAAGTTGCATTGTGTGGTGATGTTGTGGCTATAGAGAGCGGCAAAGATTGCACCAAATTATCATAGCAAACTTGTTGTGCATAAACTATCATTTGTATCATGTTTATATATTTGACATAGTGTTTTGCACCCCACAGGAGCATAGATGTTGGGGGAGCCCATCATTTTCACTGAAATGTGAATCTTGGCCTCTTATGCCAATTTGAGAATTCAAATTCTCCATTCACATATTTAGGGGGAGGCTCTACACCCATGGCTCGAAAATCTCAGTATTTATTTCTTATCTTTTGTAAGCTCTAATTGGGTTGTCATCAATCACCAAAAAGGGGGAGATTGAAAGTGCAATCAAGCCCTAATTATGGGTTTTGATGATAATGACCACGCAATTAGAGGACTAATGAGATTTTTCAAGATGAAAAGCAGGGAATCTATAATCGAGGATGTTATACGAAATGAAGGAGCTCCCAATTACAAATGTTGATGGCTTCAAATTCAAAGGAGGTTTAAATTCTTTCATATTTTGAATTTGAGTATAGGAAAAGTCATATTATAAAGGGGGACATAATGCTTAAGCTAACATGTGCTACCAAGTGCTCAATCCTACACATATATCCTTAGTTTCATAGCCAAGACAGCCAGCACTTTACTCTTACCATTGCTATCTTGCCTAGTGCGGCAGCGCCGCACCTGGAGAGAGACACTACCGCACTTGAGCCACGGCACTGCCGCGGCTCAAGTGACCATTGGAGGTTGGGGGTTTTATACCTTTTCCCTTCCTCCCCAACGTCTCTCTCTGCTTCCCCAACCGTTCAGTTCGAGCAGAAACAGAAAAGTGCTTCTCTCTCTCCTCCATTGGTGACTTTGAGCTCCCAAGCTTCTCCATTGATTTCTCCTTCAATCCTTGAGAGAAAAAGGTGCCAAACTCGATTAGAGAGCAGATCCCCTGATTCCCAAACTCTAAAGAGCACTTGGTTCACGTTTTTGGCCGGCGGTTGTGTTTGTTACTCTTGGAGCTTGGCTCCTAGTCGGCTAGAGCATCGCTCGTGGAGCTTGCCAACTTGTGTGGCAGCCCCGAGAGGTTTATAACCAACTCTTGCAGCTAGTAAACTCACCCCTCATCTCAAGAGTTAAGTCTCTTGACTTGAGAATGAGGAAGGGTTGGAAAGCCTTAAGCCTTAGTGGCTAACCTCAACAACGTGGACTTAGGCAAGCCTTAGTGGCGAGCTAAACCACGGGATAAATCATTGTGTTACCTTGTGCTTGCTTTACATTCTTGTGATTCATATTGTTGTTGAGGTGATTTGTAGGGTTTGAGGTCGATCTACTTGTGTGTGGTGTTCCTACCACTTCTTGCTGTCGATCTGTGTTCAATATACATGCAGGGACCTCAGTAACATCTTGGATCCAAGTTTCCTTTTACAGATTTTGAATTACATCACGAAGTTGTCTGCAGGTACGGCAGTGCCGCTGTTCTGGCTCGGTAGTGCCACGGGCATAGAGCGGTAGTGCCGCGGGTTGAATTTGACAAAAGTTCAAGTTTTATTTTAACAGGACTATTCACCCCCTCTCTAGGCTAACCAGAGATCCTACAACCATTGCAGCCCACAAGCCACAAGCCCATAAGGTACCCATCAAGCCCAAAGGCTACCTAACGATGCTAAGTAACGGTTCAGTACTAGTCTTCTTCCTCTTCCTCATGCGATGCGGTCAGTTTCAGACGTTCAATAGCAGCAGCAGACCTTCTTCTTCTTCAACCTTGCATCCATCAATCCATGGCTGCCGAGACTACTCGGGGTGGGCATCTGCGGTGGAGCCAAGGTGCCCTACCAGGCCCTCTGCCCCTGGTTAAAGAGAGTTAGTTGGAAAGAAAAATCATAGCTCGTTACATGATATGGATGGACACGTAACCAAGAATCTACGATGGGTGTCCACGGGTACATGGTGGGTATTGTCTCCACCCATTTTCCCATCTAAACGTGGCTCTGCCCCTGCTCTTAACAGCACTGACACTTAATTCACACTGAATTACAGCAAACCCCACTAGCCGTCTTGACAGTGCAACGTCAAGCAAATAAGCAATCATGTTAGACGTCCAGTCGTGCGACTACTCCGCTCCCTGCCCCATTGTTTCCTTTCTGTCTATCTGCTCTTCTTCCAAATTCCAATACTTAGCGCTATAACTCTAGTTCTCGACTATCGTACAAGCGAGCATATAAAATCTCTGCTTCATGTCTCCCAGGTTCTAAGGAATGCACGATAGATCAATAATAAGGCATGGAAGGGCTCCAGGCACATGGCTTTATCGCGACCTACAGCGACGGTGATCTCACGCGGATGAGAGAGGGCTCCAATCGGTAGGGGCAGAACTAGCACAAAATTTAAGTGGCAGTCTGTTACTATTGGACCTCTACAACTACATGAAAGAAGACATATTTTCTACAACTACATGAAAGAAGACATATTTTCTTTAGAAACAAAGAATTTGAGTGGGGGCACGTGCCCCTGCTCCCTGTGCCCACGCACTCACTTTTTGAATTCTAAAAAATCACAAGTTCCTTATAAAGGAAGGTAAAAGAAAAAAGCTTGAGCGGATCAGTTCGGGATATTTTGGGAGTAGTTTTTGTTCTAAAGATAGCAGGATCAAAGACTTGCTCGAGAGATTTTTTGAATCATTCATAATCCGCAAAAGCCCTAGAAACGCTAGAATTGACCCAATGTCCTTGCAGAAGACATGATGTACTATAACATGAATTTACAAGAATGAAATTTCAATTTGATAGTACTTAGAGATAATGGATGAGCTACAAACAAAAGAAGCTAGATGATTGATAATGGATGAGATACAAACAAAAGAAGCTAGGTGATTGTTGTCGACAAGGTGAATAGTCCGAGCCGCAATCACAACGAAATGTCATTGTCACCAAAGCTGGTTACACGCTTGGAGACGAGCTCATATGGGGACTTTCACCTCCGATGGGCCCGCCCTCCGTGTCTTCCTCACTGCTGGTGGTGTCATTGGCAGTGCCATCAGCAGGGCTCTCAGCCACGCCTTCGTTGGCTTCCTCGTCGGAGACCAAATCAACCAAGGCTCCGTGTCTCCAGGGATGCCGATGGCAGCGCGGTTGAGTTCGACAAAGAGCTCCATTGCAAGCTTCTTGTCACCGTTGGTGTCTGGTAGCACCCCCTTTCATTAGAGAAGACCGGTATCCAGAATCTCCTTTAGTTGTTTATTGACTTCTGATTTAGCACGAACTGGACAGATTGGCATATCAATGTATAAATAAAAACCTAAACATGCTAGAATACTGAATAAAAACAAAAAGTTGGCTACCTTCGGGCTTTTCTCTGTTCGATCATTTTCGCCCGTGTACCAAAAAGCGAGAGCATCAAAGGCTACCAAGGGAATGAGTCTCCATCGGGTAAAGATTTCGCCCACGTGAACAGCAGCAGCTAAGCTTCATTCCAAAGAAGCTTAATCCATTCAGTTTGTTTTCAGGGGGCGGAATTAGCAAAAATTTTGAATGACGACTTGTTATTAATGGATCTCTGCAACTACACGAAAGAGAGTATATATTCTTTGCAAACCAAGAATTGGAGTGGGGCACGTGCCCCCGCTCATTGTATACTGGGTCCACCCAATCGGCGGTGGGCACACATGAAGTGGCGTTGTCGGGCTCGACAAGCTGCAAGCCACACGCGGTTGCTTTGATGTGTCGTAGGGTCATGGCGGTCTGGAGGAGCACGTTGTCGATCAAACAACATAGTAGAATGATGGCACCAAGCTGCATGAGTCACTGGGAGCAGGCCATCACGACAGTGTGATACGTGGTGGAATCTAGCCCACGAGACAAATATGGGAAGGAGAGGGAAGAAAAAAAGAGATGAAGAGGCGAGGCTGCTTGCTTTGATTATAGAAGCAGGCTCTGCAATGGCACATACGACATATTCAGCAGCCGTACGAAGACTCTAGACCAAGACCTTTCCTATGTTAACTTCTGAGGAGTATGTTACTATGTTTCATACCCAATATAAGGGGTACAGGTACAAGTGTGCTTAGTCACTCAAGAAGCATAAGATGGTGGGAGTCACATATTTAGATATAGAATATTTTTATGATTTTATTATTCTCTTTATTTTAAATTATAAGTCGTTTTGACTTTTCTAGAAACGTAACAAAAGTTATGCATCTAAATATAGTGTAGGTCTAAATGGATAATAAAGGCTAAAGTCAGAGTGACTTATAATTTAGAACAAAGGGGAATATTTCTCACTCTATGAATCCTTCTTATGTAATAATGGTATACAATTTCTGCAGCAACATGTGTTTTCCTTTACAAGAAAACAACCACTCAAGATCCAGGCTCCTGGAGAGGGGAGTCAGCTTTTCGGTTCTTTTTTTTTTGAGAGGAATAGAGGAAGTCAGCTATTCTGCTCGTGGGACATTGATTGAGATCGCTTGGGCCAAACTAGCAATTCGTGTCCCAAAATCCAACAACTAAGTGAGGCCTAATAAAAGGCCTATATATAACTACCGGGCCTTTGATTTTCCCAAGAGAGATGGGTATTTTCCAACCTTTCCACATGATGATAAGCTGGGCTGGCCATACCTTTGTTGGGCTTCCAGGACCAAACTCCAAACGCCTAACGCTAGCACCCCAAGGCCCAAGCTAGCCCGGCCCGCCATTTCCATCCACTCGCCGTTCTCCCACACACACACTGGCCGGCCGCGCGGCGGATCGCCGCCCCTCGCATCCTCGTCGCGCCGCCGCACCGCGGGCTGCTCGTGTTCGACGCGATGCCCCCGCCGGGACCGGGAGAGGTACTAGCCATTCCCCCGCCCCACGCGCTCTAGATTGCAGGTGCCGTCCAGTGTGTTCTCGCGTCCCGTTTGTGCTGCCGCGGTTTCTGCATCCCCTGAACCCCCGGTGATTTCGAGGAAACATGAGCGTTTTCGAATTTCGACGGAGGGTTCTTCACGGTGGACCTGTGTCGTGCTGCCCCATGCGCGCCACGGGAACGCCTTGCGATGAGCTCCTTCTGCTGGCTGGCTGCTCTGAATTGGTTCTCGTCCAGCGGTTGGGCGTGAGATGGATGTGTGGTGGCTGTTTCTGTTGGTGCACAGGTGCTTCACAAGTTGTCAAGTGACGTTTCTAGTATGGGCCCGATTCATTGATGGATGATTAATACTAACAAGCTGAGGAAAATTCATTTTGAAGCAACAAACTTTCTCACAAGATTAACTGCAGATGTGATTTGCCGGATGTAGATGACGACTTCCTAAATGAATAGCCACTTTAACACCACATTTCAAATTTTACTTTTGGTTTAGTCTGCTTGTCTTCTAAGTTCTGATATAAATACTGGAACCTCATGACCTGCAGAGACTCCATCCACGCATTCCTTCATGAAGATGGCAGCTCAGGTTACTGGACGCCTAATCATCATCGTCGTCGTCGTCAGAACTCAATAGGTTTTCTACGTTTTAAGGATGGATCGTAGTCATGTGGGGACTTCTGCTGATTGAGAAGGACTGAACGAGAAGGAGCAATCACCTTCCCGTGGTACTGCCTGTCATCATGTGCCAAATTATTGTCACGTGAGTAGTGACACTGCTGCTCCAAAGATCTATGTCAGGGCTTACATTGACAGGTTCCTCATCCAGGTCAACAATGTCTTGCTACCGACCCCATCTAGCGTAATATCAGCACTATCATCTTGAACTGTGCGTAGCAGATGGAAGCGCAGGTGTGGGGGCCAGGCCTTGCTCATCTGAAGTTCTGAACGGATCTCCATCTTGTACATCAGTTCTGTTATTATCGTAACGCTGTATGTATGTTCTTAGCTATGCAAATTTTGCTATTGTTGAAGTTCGTGTGGAAGTTGGATCTCTTTTCTGCTTTGCTTTCGTTTGCGTGAGCACTGCACTCGCTGGATACTGTTACTGTACTGCAGTACACGACGAGCTCTGGAAATTTCGTTAGGTTCTCCTTTGCTCAGGTGCTCTTCCTTTTATGCCCTTCACAATTTCTTATCTTTAGTAGTTAGTTAAATTCTGTGTTGCAGTTAACTTCATTTTTATTGGAAAAGTATTAGCGTTGAACATACCCATCTAGGTTTTATAATTTATATCCATATTGCTTTTTGCTTGATTATTTAATTAATCATTCTGGCTTGAGGAATTGGTATCCAAGTGTCCCTGAGGCTCTTAAGATCTTGACATTTATTTCATTGAAACTTTAGTTTTGCAGCAGTAATTGTTTACTGTCTGCCCTAGCACCGCATGGCAATGAGCAAGAATATTCTAGAAATGATAAATAACAAACACTTTTGCTCCACTTTTAATTATCTAATGACACGCAGTTGTTTCCATTTTGGAAGCACATGTTTTTTCATTTTTGCTTTTTTTTTTGGAAATGAATTGTGCTATTCATACTATGTCTTTTCCTCTTTAAAAATATTTCTGTACTTTCATTGCTCATAAATAAACATTACTGTGATTTCCCTACTATTATGTTGTTTCTGTTATGATCACTGATTAGTCTCCTTTGAAGGTGTTATGCGGCTGCTAGGATTGAGAGGGAGAGAACGGAGGGAGAGGCGGCGACGGACGGGCTACAGTACCCACGGCGCTACAGTGGTCGGGTACTGTTCACGACCCTGCTTGTGGCGACGGCGGCTGCGAGGGTGCCGGAGGCCGGCCGGGGTTCTTGCCCACGGCCGAGCAAGAGGGAAGGGATTTCCTTCTTAATTCTTGCTTGATTAGATCGATACATCTCCTTTCCTTATATAGAGAGGTTTACTTGACTGCCAAGCAAGGCTTACTTGACCCTTAAGTAAGCGACCCTTATCTCTAATTAACCCTAACGCTAATGGGCTATACAGCCAACCCAGGCCCAATAGGCCCCTGACGTACTCTAACAGAAGGTCTTGAGGCATTCATTATCATTGACTCAAACATCTGTTCCCACACATTGTAGTACAGAAAGATTCGGATGATATGAGGAAACACAATCCACTCTGTTTATTTATTTTTTCATTTGTTGTCATTTAACAACTTATTAATAGCTATGGGTGATTTCTGCACCATAGTGCGTTGGATCATATGCCATGTCCTTACAGAGTCCATTGGTTTACTATCTGTCCGTGCGACACCTGGTTCTCAAGGAAAGTACTGGGTTTATGCAGAAAAGCTGGCTCAAGAACCACTAGCAAGGATTTTAAAATTGACAAACATTGCATTTAAAAGGCCAGTTATCTTGCTTGCTTGTTCATAACCTTGAGGAGGCAGTGGCTTCTTGGAAAGCAAGGAAATCAAGTGGTTGATTGCCTGATGGATGTATCATGGGCATTTTGTTGGTCCCGTCTGAGTTGGCCCCCTGTGCCAGTTTGTGGGTCGGGCCTCTGCTATGCATTTTCCCAGGGGGACCATCTCTTATATCTGCTGCATCCTCATCTTGGTGGCTTTAAATCTTGTGATGGTTACTTCTAGTGCCCCACCATCATGGCGTTGTCATATGTATTCTTTCTTTGGTAGCCCCAAGTTTTGCATCCATGCAGCGAGTCTTCAATGAAACTGCTGGTTGAGCATCAAAAGGTAAAGGTTGAAGATTTCTATGCATATTTTACATGTTTTACATGGATGACGTGATTAAACTGTACTTTGTAGTCGGGACCCTTTGATATTTTTCTTCTCCTCGGTATGTGTTAAGTAGGGTGGGTCTACTTTATCATTATGGCAGTCACATGACCCATTTGCGCTGATGTTAAGATAAAAAATTTGGTGTTCAAAAGTCTTAATCATGTAACCCTCAGATAAGGCTCATCTTTTGCCACTAAGAACCCCGGCACATGGCTTGTGCTCTAGACTTCTTAGTAAGCAGACAGGAAATCTTGTTATTGATACGGTAGTTAACCTACTTGTTTAATCATCATTACGGCAGTTGCCACAAAACCCATTCAGATGAATCTGAAACCTGCGCAGTCATCGTTCCATTAATCAATCTAATGCTCTGGGACCATGTTTAACGGTTCTGTCTCTGTTCTGTATCTATATATAGCAAATACATACCTAGCTCTCCGGATACTTACAGTATCCCGTGGTCTTTAGGCTAAGAACTAACAAGTGCATGCTACTGAGTTACATGAAATACTTGTTACTTAAGTATATTATAGACTCTTTGTGCATGTATTTGTCTTTATCTTTGACGTGTTTCACAAATTGATGCTACAGTAATCCTGTTGGCTTACCCTCGGGCCTCGGTTAAGAGCCAATGTTTAGTTAGTTGATACTCCTCTAGGTGTCTACTTCATTTTATTGACTGGTTGTCTAAGTAATAAACTGTTGTTAGCCCCGTACGAGCTATTTTTTGCCCCTTCTTTACATGAGCAACAAAAGTAGGAGACAGTCCTCTGTTTTTCTTTTGATACATGCTGTAAGGAATCTTCATGCTTATTGGAGTTTTGTGGCCTTTTGTGTCGAACCTTGCCCCTTAGACCATCAACTTAGCCAGCCTTTTCTTAGTATCCTACTAGGGCAATTGATCCCACTTGCACACTTAAACTTTTGTTGCACCTTTCCTTACCCAGGGAACAAAAAGGTGGAGACTAGATTTAAAAGATTAGGACATGAAAATCCCCAGGTGTCGGCATCGCTTATGCCCTCATCATTTCTTTAAAGTTGAAGGTTTGTGATTTTTCTATGTAAATTACCACTGTGTCTGTATCCTTATATGCCATTATTTTAAGGTCATTTTCTTTTCTTCCTTTGATTATGCTCCTCTCATGGCTCCCTTAGCCACCCGAAAAATTATAAACACAACACTTTCATTCCATTTTTCGTGATAGTTCCATCCATCAGCCAAATAACCATTGACTGTTACTTTGTTGTTGGCCTATTTATTTTTCTACTAAGTGGGCAAACTACCCATAGATAACCTGTTACGTTCAAGAGGAAGCACACTTAAATGCATGGTTAAATAACTCTGAGTCTGATGACACCAACAATGAAAAATCTCCACTACCTTGGAATAATTGCAATTGGGTGATGAAACAATACATATTTGGGCAAAACTCTGAAACAGAAAATTTGTCATTTATCTCACACAAACGTCCTATCTGACGGCGATGGTGTGGAAGGTCATTGCTTACAAAATCTTGGGCATGTAAGGGAGACCGTCGCTATTGACAGCATAAAAGGATTAGCACTCAAAATATTGTTATAGAGGTGACTGATTTTCGCCTATAATCTTCCAAAACAGATTGCCACTTTTTTTGAGGAGAAAAAGGTGAAATACATTACTTTTGCACTATTGCGTACTTATCCCTTTATGTGAAAGCATTGCACCACTAATTGATTGCAGGATAGAACAGTAGAAGTAAGGAGACGGGGGAGGGAACAAAATCCCCATGGGGATATTGCATTGTTTCTTCAGGAGGCAGGCACATCAACTTCACAGTTTGTTCTCTATGGGACCCACATAGACATAGGTACAGATGACACATACATACACATCTCTGTCTGTCTCCTTCGATCTCCTTCACAACTTGATGTTTCCTGAAACCTCCCACACATGCCTGCTGCCAGATCCCGTACAGTAAGTAGGGTTTCTGGAAGCCATGGAAAAAAATAAAAACGGAACAGCAAAAGGCAGCATTCTGGGGATGCAAGGAAGATTGCCCGGGAAACAAGGGATCTCTCCACTTCCTTCCTTTTCCTTGCACAGGTCAATTCAAACCTGTGACTTTGTGCAAGTAGTACTAGGCTGCTGCTAGCAACTACTTTGGTTGTTTGGATTCTCCAAGCATAGTCTTAAATCTCCTCATCATGTTGTTATGGACTACCCCTGACATATTAAAGTTCCAAAACTCGTTAGCTAGAGGAACATTTATATATGACGCGTCAAATTCTGATGGATTTTCAATGCTAACCAGTTATTGGAAGTGTAGGGGCTTTGGTGCATGTAGCCGTACATTGCCGTTGGTGTCTCTGGCTCCAGCTCCGGTCCCGGACCGCAGTCAAGGTTCACGCCGAACAGCCGGAGCCGCCGCGACGACGGTGCTGAAGCTCCACTGCAACTCCTGTTGTCTCTGTCCGATTGAGATTCTCCTGCAATTGTTCAGCAGAAATGGTGTAAGAGGTATCAGAAGACTACGTTGCCTATCTTTCTTTACTTTTTGTTATCAGTCTTTGACCTGCATGTTGCATGTTGCTATGATCATGGTCCACCGAGTGACGGTAGGCATGGGAATTGGCCGGGCTGGTTGGGTATGAGCCTGATGTGCTGTAGCACATTGGGCTCCAAGGCTGCTGCTCTCCGCCAGTGCTCTGTGCAGGCGCCACTACGCGCACGGCAGGTGGTGGCGGTGCCACAGCCACCGTTGCACTCTCACCGCGACGCCTGTAGCTGATGAATAGGCGGTCGCCCAAGCCAAAACCACGCATCCTCTCGAAGTGCACCACGTCGCCGGCGTCAAGTTGCTTCTCCTTGACGTACCGGCTCCAGCCCTTGGTGAGCACGTAGCTCTGGCTGCTCGTCCAGTACGAGTACCGGAACCGCCATGGCTTGCCAGCCTCGTCCTCGAAGGACAGGATAAGGCCTTTCTCACCGGAGTCGCCACTTAGAGGGAAGTACCTCTCGGCGTGTTGCTTGGGGATAACTAGCCTGTTGAGCTTGCCCACATCACTCGGCGTCAGGGGCTTCTCGAACAGGTGCTCCTTCTCAAAGTGGTGGTGGTAGTGTAGGTTTGTGTACATGGCCCACACCCCAGGGCCAGGCCTGGGGGTGCTCTTGGGAGAGATGATTCATGGCCATTGTTCTGCTGGAGGAAAGAAAGAGTTAGCGGAGCGAAGAAGTGCGTGTTAGGTTCCTGTCTGCAGCGAAAGCTTGCCGATGGGGAGGAGTAGCAGTGATGGTGTGTCGCGTAGAGAACCATGCAGGTGTCTTGGTCAGGCATTTATAGCCTCCCAAGCAGGACTTTGGGAGCGTCTATGAGATGTAGTATTAATATTTCCCTGGTACATAACATGAGGTCTTGATGCATTTGATCTAGCTTGAAGGAGGGCAGGAGTTTTTAATCTGGGCTAGACAGGAGGAATCAAAGTGACGGGCTTTAGAGGTGCTGAGATTAGAATATGTAGGCCTTGTTTAGATTGCAAATTTTTGCAATCTGGACACTGTAGCACGTTTCGTTTGTATTTGACAAACTTTGTCCGATCATGGATTAACTAGGCTCAAAAGATTCGTCTCGTGATTTACAACCAAACTGTACAATTAGTTACTTTTTTTACCTACATTTAATGCTTCATGCATGCGTCCAAAAATTGATGTGATGGAGAGAGAGTGAAAAAATTTGGAATTTGGGGCAATCTAAACACGGCCGTAGTCTGAGCGTAGCTGATGAGGGACGATCAGGTGGTGGTACTTCAAAGTTAGTGCCTGACCATTGTGGCCTAACCACAGCCATCCAGGGAGGTGGAGAGGAGTAGGCCCTACCATTGTTTTCCATGTGCTCTGGTGGTTGGAGCCTACGTGAGACCACTGTCATTAGCTCCCCATTTTTATCTGCAGGAGTGTAGGTTTTTCAGTTCGATCTGTCTATAGGACGGTGAAAGAAAGTCCTGGTTGTATTAGGAGCTGAAGCTTGTAGAGTGTGGACTGCGGAGGCATGCATGAGGTACCCTAGGCTAGATTAGGTGAAAAGATGCATCGATAGATTGGCAGCAGTTTCATACCTGTGGTCCGCATGGAATAGCTGGTGGGCAATTACTTGTTAAGGGTACTGATCTCGCAGGACGTGACACTTGAGGCGTATGGACCGTGTGCTCTAACTATCAGTCTATCACGCACTATTTTGTACTGGTACCTGCCATTTTCTGATCTCAGATTCAATACAATCAAGGGTTTTGTCAGGCCTGTCTCATTGAATAGGTGGCTGACCACCTAATAGGGGCATAGGGCAGCAAGACTTCCATGTAACAAGTTGGTTCTGGTTGGATTCTTACACAATTGATGGAATTGGCTGTAAGATATTATTTTCTCATTCAAACCATCCTTTGTAGGAGAACCTGCCTGCCTCTGTTGAGGACGCTAGGGGGTACCAATTGCAAAGAGAGAATACTGTATTTCTCTCTGTTATTAGCTAACCTTTTGTAAGGACCGGTGCTCTTCTCAACATGGCATTGGGCATTTGGGGAGCACCTCTTGTTGTTGGAGGATTGGGATGCAGAACAGTTTATGATCTGTTTTCTTACATTTTTAATGACAGATCTGTATCAAGTGCTGTATAATATGAAGGACAAAATCAGCGATGTCGCTTTGCTTGGTACTTTGGAGACAAGTATTCCATCACATGGTTATGAGCAGAGTAGTACATGGTTGGATACATTGTATGCTGACTAATATATGCTCTTGTGATTTGTGAAGTATTATTCAGTTTGTCAACCTTTGGGAAACCAGAGGGGCCATTAGGGTCCCTCGTTCTGTTAGTAGGTACGGTCAAGAGACTAAATGTGTGTTTGGTTGAGCTGTGGCTGTGGAAAAAAGCTGCTGTGGGCTGTGAGCTGTGGGAAAGCTGCTGTGAGCTATAGAAAAGCTAAAAGCTGTTTGGTTAAACAAGTATAAATTATACATTCTATCTTTATCTCTCTTTAAATAACTATGGAAAAGCTTTTTATTCTACCAATTTTGAAAAGCAGAAAGCCAAAAGCTAAAAGTAGGGTCAAACCAGCTTTCAAAAATGTACTACGAAAAAGCAGCTGCTTCTAAAAAAGCAACCTCCAAAAGCAACCTCTTTGGTTGAGGTTTTTTGGCTTTTGGGACCAAAAGCCAAAGTCAAAAGCCCAACCAGACCCTAAAGTGACCGAACAGATCTTCAAAGATGATCACTCCGTTCATTCTGTTACTTGGCTCTATCTAACATTTATAATTAGATTATTAGGTTAGCTCCATATATTTGAAAATCACAGATATTTTTCTTCTTTTTTTCCTGACGCAGCCTATTTCTTTTGGATCCAGGACCAGAGAATTGGGGATATGTGATTATTATCTCACGTGGAGCCTTATCTGTCCTGCTTTCTGTTCCTGGGGCATCAAGTTCCCAAGCGCCACAATACTCGAACATTGGAATGGGAAATAGGATAAAGATTGGACCTGGACAAAGATCTGCCTTGTCCAATTTCCAAAAGCTTTTCAAGTCAGATGGTATGATTTTTGTCCCAAGCTCGTCCTTTCTCCATTGATGCATGTACACAACTCACAGTTCCTTCCTCCATTTGATGCAAATCCCCATATGCTATTCTTAACTTTGTTGTTTTCCGTGTTCATGAACTTTGGAATATGCAGCAAGTGAAGTTGCCATTCACTTGCTACATGTACAGATGCACTGCAAAAGACTAGTATACTCGATGGCATGGCAATGGCATAGGTAATCCTGATTAAACTATAATTAGTCTATATTTAGCATCTCTTGGAGTATGAAACGGTATATCCGTATATGATGAAACAATTGAGTTCAGTTTGGTTGGTGGAATCTCTTATACAAAAGCTTTCAAGGGTACTCCATTGCAGCTCGATGCAAATGATGAGCCCTTGTTTGCTAAAGTCGAATAGGCTTGTAGAGTCCCATGTGTTACATTTTCTAGTGGCCTCATGAGGATGGGATCATGAGAAGGAGACTTCATAAACATATGTCCCATTATAAAGGTTCTCATGACCATTCAAACCTAACAAGAAGACTTTGTGAAAAAAACTGAAAAATATATAGGTACAGAAATTTACACACCAAATCGATACTCTTGTATTAGTATTATTGGCAATAGCATATCTGCACGTATCACGTTGACCAAGAATGAAGATACTATATGGTTGAATGCGAATTTATTAAACATGTGTCAGGATGCACTACTAGATTGTAAACTACACGGGAACTCATTTTGCAGCACCGGAACAGTGCATGCACTGGGCTATGAATTTTGACCAGAGTGCGTGATATTTAAAAGATGACCATGCGAGTACCAGTAGGGAACCACGCAGCAGGGTCCTTTTGCTAACTCAATCATGCAGCTCACCTGCCCCTCCCCAAGACCAAGAGCTTTTGATAATGTAGGTTTGGTTTCTCCATGCACATGAATGATTTGGTATCTTGTGGAATTGAATACAAGATAACTCAAGATAAGGGGACACATGCTATTGCCCCTGGTTTTGTTTATTGTTGTGGTCTCGGTTCCCCTTTTTTCTTACGGCCATGCCTGCTTGGCCAGAGTTCATGCATGCATATGCATTGGGCTGAAAAACCAAACCTTGAGCGCCATGTTACTCTCTCTCCCCTGTTCATTCTCCCAAATGCGGCCCTGGAAATGCGCAATCAAGCCTTACCCATTTGGACTTCTGATGGCATTCTTTTTTTTCTTTTTTTGGCCAGGCTGAGTTAAACTATTTTTTGGTTTTTTTAAGATACATCTAGATAGTGTATATTATATATCAAAAGTTATACACTTAGAAAAGTCAAAACGACTTACAACATGGAACTTGGAATGGGGAGTACAAGATCTGCCATTGAAAAATGCTTGCATAACCTTTTAGCATTGATCATACTATTACAAAGCATCATGCCTAAATGACATGTCGTACTTACTTTTAAAACTCTGCGCCTGCTAGGATGGATGCATGCATCAGTGTAAGCTGCACGAGCGTGAAAAAAAAAGCGTTTATATACGCCGATCCTCTGTGGTTGCTGCATGGCATTGGCACCAATAATGGCGGGCATCATGTGGCTATCATGGCAAATCCTCACTCACGTCACATGCCCTGAAAACCTCTGAACCGCAACAGTGAACCCCGCTCGCTGATGGTGCGCTCTCTCTCTCTCTCTCTCTTGCAGTTGCAGTAGGATTATCTCGCAGTCGCAGTCATATTGGGTGGGAAAAGAAAACAACTGATAAGTCATGGCTGAAAGTACTATTGACTGATTTATTGTGAGAGAAAAATACTGTTCGTTGGCTGAAAAAGTACGGCTTATAAGCCAAGCGAAGGGCGTGAGTGAAGAAGACAAGCCGCCGATTTCGTATTATTCCCCCTTGCATTGCATAGTTGCCTGCCATCCGTTGCTGCTTGCCTTCTGTAAGGAGGCAAGCAGCATCCAGGAGCACGCACATCTTGCAAGATTTTTTCGTTCTTTGGTGCGTAGCGTACGTGGTGGCAGGGACCATTCCTCCAACTGATGTCATTTCATTTCTCACTTCCACTTGTGCTGCTGTAGGCGACGCGAGGCTGCATAAAACTTTTTTCCTTTTGGTACAACCACGTTGTTGCGTTGGAGACTGCAAAGTGCGTGTGTACACAGTGACTTGTTCTGTGATCTCTGGAGGTAGGCCGTAGGCGGCTAGCGTAGTACTCGTATCTTTGTGTGCAGTGCAGGGCAAAACAGACGATTTGGGCCTGCCGCCTGCGCGCGCTTTTTCTCGCACACTGAAGGCCGAAGAGCCGAAGGCCTCGCTGACGTGACGGAGAAGAGAAGGGCGATGGTGGTCATGGACGGATGGGTAGAGGAGGGACTCAGGGATTGGTATGTTTCGCACTTGGCAGGCGCCTTTTTTCTCGCCGTGGCAGTGCCTGCACCTGCATGCAGGCCGTGGTGCGGTGCCGGGCCAAGGCGAAGGCCTCGGTGGTTGTGGGTAGTGGTAGTGGTGGTGCAGCTAGCAGAAGGCAGACGCAGAGCCAGAGGAGACGGGGACAGAGCGGACGCAGGCGGTTGTGGCGAGGCGTGAGCGTGTGCACAGTGCCCGAATCTGTACATGTGTGTGCATGACACTGTGGACTGTGGTGGCTCATGGGATGGATCATGGATGGTGGGCAGTGGTGTCATCGCCCGTGGCCATGTATGGGCTCAGCTCATGGCTGGCTGCTGTGCTGAGAAGAAAAGCGGTGCCCTGCTCCTGCTCCCACAGGGCTTTTCATTTCAGCAAGCTAAAGGGTTGGTTGGTTGGGTGTGAGTGTGGGTGTGGGACGTGGGAGTATAAACACTGGTTGGATTTTATTCTTGGTGCCTTGTTGCCCATATTCATGTGGATTTGTTGGACCATTTTGTCTAGCTTGAATCTCCAGCTAGTGCTTGTATTCTTTGCTAGCCCTTGTGTTAACTTACTAGGTGAGAAATCAGATGTGAACTTAGGGCGCGTCTGGTTATACGATCGTAGGGAACAATATTTTCTCTTAACCTTGTGATAAATAGCAAAGGGTATATGAACTGTTTAAATCAAGGGTGCGTCCTGGGCGTTTGGTTCTTTGCCCTGATCACCTTGGAGTCCGTGCAAGCGAGTTTTGGCTTGCTTGTGAGAGAATGAAATCGGCTCGCTGGCCTAGGCAAGGTTCTTGTGTTCCGTGTAACCAGGCGAGGCGAGACGTGGCAAAGAATTAAATGTGCCCTTTTTGGGGTCTGCTTGGTTCGAGGAACCTCTTGCCCCTTGCCTGGCAGACAGGCGAGCGAATTTGGCCCGTGTTTAGTTCCCAGGCCAAATTCAAAAAAATGCTACAGTATCCATCACATTGAATCTTACGATACGTGTATGGAGCATTAAATGTAGACGAAAAAAACTAATTGCACAGTTTGGTTGGAAATCGCGAGACGAACGTTTTGAGCCTAATTAGACCATGATTGAACACTAATTGTCAAATAAAAACGAAAGTGCTACAGTAGCCCAAAATTCAAAATTCACCCAACTAAACACCACCTTGATCTCCCACAGGAGAGACGTGAATCTTGCCCGGCGCAGTCCCCGATACACTCAGGTAAGGAAACCAAACATGTGTTGAAGCTAGCCATCCTCGCTCGGCAAGGTATAACAGTGTCAGTCAAACAAACTAAGCAGCCCCTTATGTTTGGTTCTTGAGTCAGTTTATACAATACCAAAATAGTGGAGTTCTCCTAGTGTTTTAAGTAGTACTCCATAAGTCTTAACGATTTTTTTTTCAAGAAATTCGATCAAAGTTTAAAAAAGTTTAACTTAAGACAACTCTAGGAATCTATTTATTCAGAGACAGAGGGAGTAATAAGAACATTATACCAGTCCTAGCACATAGGAATTCTTCTTAGGAGGCATTTAGTAGGAAAAATCTAATACTAAATGTTGAATGCTAAACGCTAGGAGAACCCCACATCACTAAGAGAAGCTACATATTCTAGTTGTGATACCTCGTAGTTTGTGTGGGCAAGGTTTTGCCTTGCTCTCGCGGGAGAGCCAAATTGGCTCGCCCACCCTAGCAAGGCAAGGCTTGCTCGGCCAGGCTTGTTGGAAACCAAGCAGCTCTAACCATGCTCATGATGTGGATGTGGTCCAGTGCATTGCATTGCATTGCATTGCAGAGAACACTTGGTGCAGAGGCGGGCATGCATGAGCAGAGGAGCGAGGAGAGCTCAAGTAAGAGGACGGAGGTCTCTACCATTTACCACCGTCAATGGACGAGACATGGATCTATGGACGATCGAGTGCTCAAGTAAAGAGCAGGGGGAAGCATGCAATGATCGATCGCGCACACGCTCTTCCGGACAGGGAGGAGTACAGTCAGCGTGCAAGAGCTACTCCTAGGTCGTCCTAGCTAGCTAGTAGTACTCAAGATGTGATGAGCAAGGCTGGCGTCAGGGTAGGGGGGTAACGTGCGGCAGGTGCCTTTGCCTGTGACACGCACGCACGTACGCTCTGCGCGCCATTATCAGCTAGCATCCGGACACGTACAGCCGTACGGGTACAGGAGCTGCACTGCACCTGCATCTACATGCATGGCTGGTCCATGCATTTGTACGTATATATATAGGTCGGTCCCTTCCCTTCCCTCCTGGCCGGCTCGCCCACTCGGCTCCTGGTCCGCCGGCCTCCGGACCCCGGGACGCGACGGGACGGGACCGCAACGTACGTACGCCTGGGCGATGGCGTACGTGGCTGGTGGCCGCTGCAACTGCAGCTGCATGCCAATGCAGCAATGCCATTGTTAGGCGCCGTTGCTCGTGGTCCGCCGGAGAATTAACGTGCCCACACCTGGCTCTCCCTCCTCCTGCACACCAGCACACGCCGTATATATCTCCGCTGTAGCTTGAGCGCAGTACAGCAGTAGCGTGCATGTGTGACACTGGCCCCGGAGCGTGTGACAAAGCTAGAAAAGGAGCGAGCGAGTCTGGCGTCTGGCGGACGCGACTGTTGGTGGCCGGCTCGACTATTGCCCCTGGTCCTGGTCCTGGTGTGGCACATGCTCATGAATGATTTCCCCCACTTGCTTGGGGCTCGATCTGGCGCCTCCAATGCAATCAGGTGACTGAGCCACGCACCAAAAAGTGAACACAACACAACCGCCTCCTGTGGCTGGCATAGGCGTTAGCCATGCATGCCCAAAGGGTGGTACGGTGGGTGGCAACGCGGTGACAAGTGACGTCGGCCTCGTCGTTTCTCGCGACTCTGTCCCCAACTCCGTCCTCCACATTACACAGACACACACAAACACGCCCATTCACATGCACCGTGTATTATATATATATAATATGTACCAACCTCCATAAAAAAACTGCACACATATTGTTTTCCTAAGAGTGAAATAATCTTAAGTTTGATAAAATATGTAAAAAAAAAACTAAGAGTAAAAATTTACGAGTGGTCCTTAAACTTGTCTCATTGAGATTCTGTTTGGTTGAGCTTTTGACTGTAGCTTTTGTCTCCAAAAGCCAAAAAAACTCAACCAAAGGAGCCAAAAAAACACAGTTGCTTTAGACCAAAAGATGTTTTTGCTCTAATACAAAATTGAAAGCAGCTCACCCCGCCTGCTTTCAGTTGCTTTTAGGACAAATAATTACCCACCTGCCACTTATTATGAAAGATACCGATTCATTTTTCCTTCTTTCCCGTCTCCGACCTTTTCCGGTCCACGTCGTCCGTGAGATTCACCGGCGCTTCCCTCTCCCTCTCCTCCCGTCTTCGGCTTCCCTCTCCCTCTTCGCCCGTCTCCGACCACGGCGGCTTGGCCCCGGTGGCGTGGCCATGGCGGCTCGCCCCCTGCAGCGCGGCCATGGGGGCTCGGCCCCGTCGGCGTGGCCATGGCGACGCGGTCGGCCCCGACGGCTTAGCCCCAAAGGCGCGATCCCGATGGCTCACCCGGCGGCTCGGCCCTGGCGGCCATGCCCCAGCCCCAACGGTGGCCTTTGCCACGTCCCTGACCACCAACAGCTCCCGATCTTGAGGAGAGCCACCAGCGGTGAGCACGGCCACCAGCGGCGAGCCCCTGCTCCTCACCTCCTTGCGAAAAGAAGCCACGGCCCCTGCTCCTCACCTCCTCGCGCATCGCGGCCGCGAACATGAGACCCCGTGGCGCGGCCCTGGCGCCCGCGTGGCGTGGCGAGCGGAACTATCCTGGTGGTCGGGTGCATGAGCTTTTACGGGGAGCTAGTCCTCCACTACCGGTAGCAATGACGCGAAGCACGGCCATCCCGGCGTTGCTACCTCCGGCTGGAGGAAGAAGATAATACAGTCTGTGTATGACACGTGGGACCCGCTCGTAAGTGATGAAAGTGATGGAAGCTTTTCAACTAAACGGGCTTTCAAATATCTCACAGCAGCTTTTCCACAGCAACTTTTCCATTTTTAGGCCATTAAAATTTTTCACAACGTGTTATATAGGCCTAAAAGAGCTCCAATTAACCCACATGTTGATCTCGAGCACTCCATCTACATGCTCTCCCCTATTCTAGCTTCATCTCCATGCTCTCAGCTCTGCCCCTCTTCTAGCTCTATCTCGATCTATTCTCTACGCTTTCCAAACTAGTGTGGCATCATATCGGAGTCGTCAACTCGCCATTCCTAACCTATGCCTTCAACATTCTCCCAGGCCATGCCGTCATCGGCAGAAGAGGTGTGTGAACGATTGCTTTGCCATTAAATTCCTGCTCTGATCAAGAGTGATGTGTGGATCCAACTGCTATGTTATGTGGCGTCGTGATGCGGAGTAGATCGGGTCTATTTGGACAAGTTCGAGGGCCTAAAACTGCATTTCAAGAGCTTGCGAGCCTGGATGACACTCCGAGACAAAAGTTCGGGGGGTTGCCCATGTATTTTACTCAAATACGAATGTCAACATTATTTCATACAAATCTATTGAAATTTAAAATTGATGAAATACTTGAAAAATAAGATGTGCACTTTTTTTAGGGAGTGAGTATATATATTTGCGGAGGTAACGAGGATGCATGGACAACTGGACATGACGGACGCATCACGCATGCGAGAATGCAATTGGGCGCATGAAAAGGGGCATTCAAATTGTTGTTCTGGTAGATCCAGCATCCATGCGGTGATGATATGATATGATTGATCAATCCATACACATCCAGGGGTGCTTAGTAGTGGAGCTAGTTATTGTCCTGCCGCGTCAGCCACCCTCCCTCTTGCCGTGTTCCTCGTGCTGTGCCTGCTCCGATCCCGTTCACTCAGGTAGAAAAGCAGCCGCGCAAATTAAAGCCTCGCGCAAATTATTTTTTATTGAATTTAAAGCCGGTGAAGCGCGAAAAACTGGTTTTTCGAGAAATCTTAGTTCATTTTAACCCCGGCTTGAAAAACGGTTTCCTGCCGCGTCATCCACCCTCCCGATTTACGTAAAATCGTGATGCCTGCTCCGATCCCGTTCAGTCAGGTAGAAAAGCAGCCAAAGAGGCCTAAAAAAGGCCCTCCATGACTCACCCCTAGGGTGTGCAGTGTAAGTACAGTACAGATAGGCTACTACTTCCTCCATTCTAAGGTTGCTTTTAGTTCGACTTCTGCAAAGTGGTTCTGCTGTTAAAAAAACCAAATAGATATAATCTAAAGCTATTTTTTAAAGCAGTTACTTTCGTATAATACAATTTCTTCAACGCTTTGGACTCTACTTTTGGCCTTACTTTTTTCCCAAATAGGTGGAAATAGAGATATATTTTACACATTTTCAAGGTAGATAAAAGAAAGGAGATAGGTTACACGGTTGTTTCAACCAAAAAGGTTATAACTTTTTTCTAACGAATAACAGGTTATAACTTTTTCACAACACATAGCTCACAATAGCTTTTCCAGAGTTCATAGCTTGATCACAGTAGTTTTTTCTAGCTCACAACTGAACCAAACATATCCTAAATTGTAAGTCGTTCTATTTTTTTCTTCTAAATACGTGGTTTTTACTATATACCTAAGCATAATGTAAGATCTAGATCCGTAGCAAAAGCTATGTAACTAAAAAACCAAAACAACTTATAATTTAGAACAGAGGGAGTAGTATTTTCTTAAATGCTAAAGGAACAATCATCTATGAGACAAATAGAATAAACAGCTAATTAAACAGAAAGGATAGATCATTCTGTAGTGTTTAAATATAGTATTTAAATAGGCTAAATGACCATTTAGATTAGCAGTGGAGCCTCATGCCCCTCTTGCCTGGTGGCCATCCTCGAGTCTGGACTTGTGACCCATGCTTGCCTAGTGGTGGCTATTCTAGAGTCTAGACTTGTGATCCATGTGTGGGTTTGGTTTTGTTGAGGGTTTGTTTGGATAGAAAGACTAAAATTAAGTCACATAAAGTTTAGTCCTAAGCCATCCAAACATATGAACTAATTGAGTCTATACCTTAACTAATAATCAGTTCACTAGTTGGCAGAGAGGGCCTAATGTGGACTAAAAGGTGGCCGCCATCGCCGCCTTTAGGCACCTTGGCTCTAGCTCCTATCCTACTCCGCTGCCGCCACCTCAGTTTGGAGTTTCAAAGATGAAGTGGAGGATTTTGTTGGACATTCAATACAAATAGAAAGCAAGGTAATACTTGCACACATGGCCCTGCATAACTCTATTCGAGAAAGTGCAAAGGCCGATGCAGACTTTGACACGTGTGATCTTAATGAAAACAACATGCCATTATCGGAGCCATCTACGTCTCGACGAAGTGGTGGAAATGATACCCATTTAGGAGACGATGATCAAGATATGAATGATTTTTTTGTGACAATATAGCTAACACTTTGGCTGCTAGGCGAGATTGATGAAAGAGTGGTAGTACTGGTTTTGACAAATAATAATATTTTTGAACGGATAATTGTGTTTGTATAGATTTTGACTATATATTTTCTATTTTTATGCACTTTGACATTAATTTTTATTCATGCCACAGGAGGATGTGTTAGGCAGTGTTGCTTCTCTGTAGAAAGAGAACGGCGACGACCCTGCACGACCAAACAAACGGCGTATGAAAATGCGCCTACCTGCAAACACCAGGGGTCTTATTAAGAGTATATTTTTACTGCCTACTAGTCTAGCTATATATATGTATCTAAACAATATAGGATTACACTATATATATAGTCACTGTAGGTTCTAGTTCCTAACAATTAGTGAACTAATAAACAGTAGTGCTAGACGATCTAAATATGTCATAAGCCGCCTTTTTAAACTGCTCACATATGCCGTGCCGCCACTTGTGACTTTGCGTGTGAGATCCCACGTCATTTGGGGGCAAAAGAGATAATCATATGAGCTTTCCTCCAGATGTGGCGTCTGCATGCTTGCAAACAGAAGAGGCTATATCTACTTCCTCCTCGGTGCCTATGGATTAAGCAACGCTGTTTCTGAACCAATCTACCAAACATGGCCTCTAAGTGATCTGTCTTAGACACCCAAACAACATGATACATTTTTTTTGATAGGGATAAAATGATACTTTGCATTGGAGGGATGTGTTATTTCTCTGCAAATCTATTTATGGCTCTGCT
This sequence comes from Miscanthus lutarioriparius, assembly GCA_904845875.1. Classification (NCBI taxonomy): domain Eukaryota; kingdom Viridiplantae; phylum Streptophyta; class Magnoliopsida; order Poales; family Poaceae; genus Miscanthus; species Miscanthus lutarioriparius. Next base: position 114,696,674 of record CAJGYO010000010.1, on the reverse strand, counting down.
TGATCCGATATGACAGCAGTCTAATAAAAACCACCTAGCAAATTAAAACGAGATTATGCAAGGGGACTAGCTAACCTGCCTAATCTACTAGTCTACGTGACAGTAATAATCAAAAGAACACGAGGAGCTGAGGAAAAAAATAATAAAAAAGCTTCAGGTTGCAATGCCCTCGTCACTGTAGTATTGCTTGAGCCAGCGCGCTATGATCCTCGTCTCCTTCACCCGCACCTGCTTCAGCCACTCTGGGTCATCCTTGCTCGAGAATCTCAAATCCACGTGGTGTGCCCCTGCGTGCACATCATGTACACCATATGTTACAGACAAAACAGAAGTTTATCTTAGACAGACAAAATATATACATGCATGGTGGAATACATTACAAGGAAGACAAAAAGTTGACAATAAAAATTTTAAGGATTTTATATATATGATATGATGCTAATTAAATTGTTCACTGACCTTTGGGCTCCACCAGAGCAATGACGCTGTCAGAGATGCTCTTCAGTACGCTGTGAATAGCCAAAAGGAATAGAAAAATGTAAACACGTCTGGTTTTTTATGACAGTTTACTAAGCTTGACCGAGCCATATATATTTTCCTCTCCAAATTTTCTCTGAATTCATTTTTAAGTTGGAAAGAATTTGGCCCATTACCCTCCAGTGCTCCACGGATCCCGCAGCCCGTTGAAGAAGAGGATGTTGCTAGCAGATTTATTGAGGACATTCGCAATATCCTGAAACAAAGAAAACCATTTTGTATATAAAAATTTGACAAAAAGAAAATAAATCCCAACAAGCCCGAAACCAGCCCAATGATCATCGATTGGGCCATTTCCAGCGACCAGCAATTGTGCCCAGCCCAACAGACGGCCCAGCCCAGTAGGAAACTATGAATCCGCTGCGCCGCCACTTACGTATCCGCCGAACTCGGTCTCGATCCAGAACGGGCGGGGCGGCAGGCCGGTGTCTTTGCGGCAGTCGTCGACGACGTCGGTGAAGTTGGAGGGCGACGGCGGCAGCACGCTGCCGTCGCGGACGCCGTACGCCATCACCATCATCTCCGTGCACGCCTCCCAGTTCCACCCGTCGTAGGGGTCGTCGTCCTCCGCCGCGCCGAAGCACGCCGCCGCGCCCGTGTGGTTGTAGTAGACGTTCATGGCGTCCCGGACCTGCTGGGGCAGCAGCAGCAGGGTGGTGCTGCTGTTGCCATATTCGTTGCCGGAGCTCGACGACGCCGCCGGCGTCTGGCGGTCGTCGATGGCGCGGCACATCGAGCGGACTGGGTACGCCGGCAGCGGCGTCAGGAACCCCGGCGTCGGGTAGTCCGTCATGGCCGCTTCGGCCACCGCGTTGTCCAGCAGAGACGGGATGTCCCACACGCTGATTCCACTGCATGCATGGATGTGTGTATATGTGTGTGATCAGCAGACAGATCGATCGTATAATGCCATCACTTCTGAATTCTGATCGGAATCCAGTGTTGTTTTGTATGAAATTCGTACAGAAATCTTGCTTTGAGCGCTCACTTGCACATGTTGAATGTACGTCTCAGCTATGCCTGGCCTTCCTTTGTTGCGAGCGCATCGTAGAGAACGTCCCACGACTTCCGAAGCACGTCGTAGCAGTTCTTGCTCTCGCTCTAATCACACACAATTATTAAAACAAGAAAATGAATCATCCATGCATGCAAAGTTCATATTTTTCCTGTATAAAATACGAACGAATCCTGAAGTGCGTACCTTGAAGTCGTCGGTGATGCGGTCGTAGAACGCGTAGGGATCGACGATGCCATAGAAGCTGAGGATGGGCGCGGACGACGCGACAGCGCCCATGACGACGTGCGGGTACTTGAGGCGCATCCACGCAGCGAGCATGCCGCCGTAGGATACGCCGAAGACCAGGACGGGGGCCGCCGGCGCGCTGAGGTTGGCCTTGAGGCTGAGCACGAACGAGGCGTAGTCGGCAAGCGCCTGCGTGACGGTGAGGTAGCCCTTGGTGGCGGCGTCCCGGAACGCGGCCTCCCTGGCGCCCCCGAACGGCAGCGACTCGCCGTAGTAGCGGTGCTCCACGAAGACGAGCATGGCGCGGAACCGCGGCGCCGCCTCCCACATGAACCCGGTGTGTTGTTGGTGAACAGGTCGATGTCGGTCTCGTTGCCGGCGTACAGGAAGATGGGCGCCGCTGGCCCACCCCAGAACGTGTCGTTGATCAGGTACCGCTGCTGGAACGTCGCGTAGCTCGCCGGCAGGGAGTTGAAGTGGTCCAGCCGCTGCGTGTACCGCCTCGTCTCGTACTGCACCGTCGGCGGCACGGACACGCCGCCGTCGGAGGCGTCACCCGCCGCCGTCACGTGATGGCGGTGGCGGTGCGCCGACGATGAGGCGTAGTGCCTCGCCAGCGTCGGCGGACGCCGGACGCCGCCTGCTCTAGCGGCTGCTGCTGCTTGGCACGAGAAGAGGAGAAGAATGACGGCGGCGATGTTTCTCTCCATGTTGATTAATTGACTGACTGACGGTGAATGAGACTACGAGAGAACCGAGAACGTATTGATCTGTCAAGAGGATATATAGCGACCGTCGTTCTAACTAACTGCCAATGTGATCCTCAGGCTGTGCCTAAAGAATAGGTAAAAAAAGTCCCCTGGATCGCGTCTATAGAGTCTATCCGCTACATACGCGCATCAGACGCCGCCTTCTCCCGACACTGCTTCACCAGTCCTTTCGGCTCGTATGCTGAGCGAGGCACGCTACACGCTCGGCTCATCCGCCGGCGCCGATGCTTGCGCATCTTTCATCCCTCCGTGCCTTCCCCTTCACGCGCCGACCTCGTGTGGCGCAGCTTATGGCCGTCGACTCGTCGTCCTTGGCAGTCGTCTCCTTCGCCGAGTTCCTTTGCCGCCCCCTCTGCTTCAATCAGAGTATCAGACCCACGGCCACCTCTCGTCTGCTACCGTGAGGTAGAGTTATCAATCCATGATTCCATCTGGTTAGATTCGATACATTAGCTGATGGATTTCTAAAGTCTTGTTTCGAACCTGCAGGTCTGAATTGCAGTGTTCAGTCTCAGTCTAGACTCCAGCGGTTCAACCATTTAGTTGTATGCTATTTTGCTATTTTAATCCTTTATACAGATGTTGATCCCCATATGGCCATATGCTGCAAAATTTTACCAGAGTAACTCGTGACTTCAGGTGAGAGATCAGTATCAGATAACCCAAATCCAAACAAGAATTGGACTGCCCACAACCAAAGATTGATGATGCAGATAATGGACAGTACTAGTAGCAGTAAGATTTATGCACCAGAATTTTTTCCAAAAGAAAAGTTGTCGATTTGATATCAGGAGCAAATGGCGCTGTCATTTTTTTAAATGAATGTTACTGCTGCATCAGTGGAAGGATATTGGATATCATACAGGGCCTCTGGCATTCTCAATATCTTCCTGGCTTCTCTTACTGAACTGGTATACTCTGGACAGAACACAAGGGAGTGAAGTTCTGTACACAGGTCACAGGGAGCAACTGTTTCAAGGTCTCTAGCTGTTTCAAGATGTCTTCCCAGCTTCTCTTACTGAACTTGCTCAGAAGTTTGGTAGTGCTGAATCAAATAGGTAGAATCAAATGAACCATATATGTGGTGGAAAAAAGAGAGATTTATAGAGATAGGATCAGTGTTGAATACATATACCATTTTTGGATGGTTTTGAAGTCTGGAATGTGATGGCTGTGTTAAAATGTAAAACAACTGATCTTTGTCATCAGTTAAGATGGTGCAGATAATCTCAAATGTACATGGAGCTACAATGAGACTGCCTGCAGTAGGGGCGCCCCCCTCCTGTTTTGCCTAAAAAAAAAAGAGATTGCCTGACTGATTTCTGAAATAAATGCAAGACTGACATTACTGAAAAAAAGAGTTCTAAGATATAGCATTACTAGATACAAAAAATAAACAATTCAGTTGTAACATTCCATAATTCATTATAAAGCAACACAGATATGCTACTTATTTTCATGATTTGGCAGTCCACCAAAATGTAATTTCCTAGCAGTTGAATGCAGCATCAACTCCAAGTAAGAGACTTGTATATCGTCCTTGGATATATGGAGCGCCCATTGTAGAAGAATTCACATACATATGAAAGTTTGGCATTGTGCCATTAGCATACCCCTTCTTGGATCAAAGGAGGAGATATGGTTGAAGATTGCTCGACCGCAGCAGCATGAAGTCCCTGTGTCAAAGAATATAAAACTGTACATAAAAATTGCCATGAAGTAAGTTAAGGAAAAATGGAATGGAAAAATAACTCATGCCTTACGATCAATTGATCTGGATCAGCACCATCTCTATTTTCTACAACATCAACTGGAGCTTTTCCTATGGTATGAAAAAATCAGTACAAAAGCAGTCATGGCAGAAACAAAATCAGCTAAGAATGAGTAGGATGAATACCTTTTTTCTTATCACTTTTCTTCTTCTTTCTTGTGTTCTTTTCAACTGCGCTTTGGAGCCGTTTATTCTTTGTGCTTTTTCTGACCCGAGGAACTCTAAATGATATTGATCCTTTCAATGTGTCTGTCACAGTTAATCGAAACTAAATGAACCTCATCTGATTTTTCTTGCACCTTGCTTAGAGAATTATCCGCTTCCAAATCCAAATTATCAATGGCTTTCTCCAACTGAACAAGAAGTTCTTTTGACACCGAACACTTCAGTGCAAGGGATGTCGCCTTCCGTGAGATACGTGCAGCATGTGTTTTCATATTTTCCTTTGTACATACTTGTTTCTCAATATAAAATCCTCTTTTAGCATATTTTGTCCATCTGTTTAGTACATATAATTTGACGGCAAATTGAAAACATCATTTACACTGAAGACATTGAAGGCATGCTTGCATAGTGTACCTACATGATAATGATTCTGTTTTACATCTTTATTTATAACAAACTATATTGTAATTTAAAGTGTGTGTACATACCTATGGACTCATACTTCCTGCAGGAACATGTAATGTCCATATCTGCGGTGTTGAAGATGACGGTTGCTCCATGAATAGATTTCATATGTGTAACCATATATGTCAAAACTGAACCATCTGTTTGCAACAATTTACAAGAGAATGAGAAATGTAGTTTAAATTCTTTTTCAAACTCAGAATACATCCACCTTGTATATGATCCAGCTGTAGTCTTCAACAAAGGCAAATTTGGGCTGTAAGTAATCGGGGTTTTTTTGATGCAAGTTAAAATCTGTGTCTAACTCATTTTCATGAAGGCTAGTAGAAACCTTCTCACATTCCACAAGGAGCTCTGAAAGTCTGAGTTCCTACGAAATCTTTTCTTGAATACATTATTCATACCTTCACTCCTTTGAGTCAAGGTCATATCAGCTGTGAATGAGTCACGGTACACAATAGCCCACTTTTTCCTCAAATCATATAAGTTTGCTATGCATTGGTTCTTCTATCTATGTTCATACACAAATCTCTTAAAATCAGGTAGTATCAGGGTGCTTCTGAATTACATGCCCGAGATGTTTAGCGGCATTAAGATAGATGTGCCAGAAACAAACACGATGGCTTGTATTCCTGAATACATAAGCAATTGCTCCTGCCATGGCCATGTCTTGATTGGTGAAAATTGTACTTGGATGCTTTCCCGGCATTGCTGGAAGAAAGGTTTCAAAGAGCCGAGAAAATGATTCAATAGTCTCATTAAATATCAATGCAGCACCAAAATTATTGTTTGCTTATGATGGTTGGTTCCAACAAATGGTGAAAAAGGCATTTTAAACTTATTAGTTTGAAAAGTGGTGTCAAATGAGACAGTCAACATTTACATCAACATTTACATAAGTAACTTTCTATATAAACAGAGATAAAACTTGAGGTGTAGTGGCGCCTCGACAGCATCGGCAGCTACCTAACACGGCCGGCTCCGGCTGCTGCTTCGCACGAGAGGAGAAGGAAGACGGCAGTGGTATGTGATGATGCCTCTCTCCATGACGTTGCAGAGTTGCAGATTGATTGACTCCTAGTGAATAAAACTACTCTATCTGATCCCTATGAGAGAATGTACTGATTTTTCTGTTAAGAGAAGATCTAAAATACTACCACTATATAGCAACCGACGTGCTTGGAAGTTGGAACTTATTAGCTGCCGATGTGGCCAAGGGTGGATGTAGTAAAGTGATATGGTTGTACACATATACTATCGCTAGTGCGAGTCACGCGGTGGGCGGTAGCGGCGGCGCAGGAAAGATAGGAATGCGAGTTGCGAGGAGGAAAAACGGGAACTAAGACAAGTGGAGCGAACGGTTGGGTGCGCTCCCAGTCTCGCGGCCACCACTAGAGAGTTCGCGTTTGCTCTATCTCCCCACTCCCCATCCCAGGCTACATTGCATGCCCACACGCAAAGGCGCAAAGCGCTGCAGAGTTTGCGCTTTCTGAGATACAAAGCCGAGACCAAGCCGAGGCCGTTGCACGCCCACATGCAAAGCACAGAGTCCTATTTTTTCCAAAATGTTTTTTTTGCGCCCGTTGATGTGAACGTGTGGACGGAGAAAAGATCGCCTGTTGAACGGAAAAAAAATCGGAGACATGAATGTGTGGACGGAGAAAAGATCGCATGTTGAACGGGAGAAAAAAAAATCAAAAATAGGATTTTTTCTCTATGGTGCGTGAAGGAAAAATTAGAGAAAAGATCACATGATTTTTACCGGCGTTATTGGTGTCTCCGTAAACGAGAGAGAGTCAACCGGTGGAGAAAACTAACAAGAGGAAAGAAAAAGGAATAGTCTAAGTGTGGATCCCATATGTATTGTGAATAAAACTTATATAAATTGGATACTAATGATGCTGTGTTTTATTTAATATAGTAGATTGATTTTTCGATAGTCTATATGAGAATGTTAGTGCTATTTTGTTCGAACTGAAACGTTCAAATTTTATTGTAATCAGAGCCGCAATGGATAAAGCATTGTCATGTTTTTGTCGATCTTGACTTACTTTGTCCCTTGGCTCGCGCTGAGGTGATCCAACATTATTTTATTTATTTTATTACCATTGCAATGCACGGACCTAATACAGTAATTTATTAAATTCCATCCTACATAACCTTTTGTCATTATGAAAATATAAGTCCATCTATATGGACTACACGAGTCATATATATTGTTTCTGAGTCATATATATTGTTCTTACCTATCTCTATCTCTATCTAATATTATACTAATTAATTTGATATTAAGACGAAACATTTTTCTAATCTGCTTTTTCCCCAAAAATCTGTCTTTGTAGGCCACCTCTTTTTTTTTTCTCCCGCATCATCTCGTTTCTGTTCGTATGTCACCTTTTTTTTTTCCACTCGGGCTCGTTATGTCTCATCGTATCTTGTATACATAGTTTCTGTATTGATCACGAACCTAATACGCAATTGGCTATTGGCTTACGCAATTGGCTTACGTACTTAGGATAACCGAACCCTATCCCTAAAAAGGAGCAAGCTCACGACACCTCAGCATGGCAGCCAAAGTCTAAAGCGTCTCGGCAACTCCGATCTCGCCAGCAGTCTCGAACAGGGTTTTTAATCTCGGTATTGCAAAATTCCGGCCACCACCGAAATTACTGAATTTCACGAAATTTGGTCGAAATTTCACCAATTTTTTTTACAGACTAGCACATGAAGTATTTTTTCTAAAAAAAAATAGATCTATCACATGTATTAATATATTGCAAAAATTTGGATTTTTCTTTCTACCACCACCAAATTACCGAAATTCACAAAATTTCGGCGATCTCGAACTCATAGACATGCACCGGGCCTTGAGGATAGGCAGATCAAGAAGGGACACACAGGAGAAATAATCTGCCACCATGAATCGAGCTCCGTAGAGAAGCAGAAGCCACGACCCTCCACCTCTCTATCGTTGCATTATAATTACAACAAGATCATGCTCTGTGTGCCAATGCTCGGCCCACCGCACGCTGCTGCTCTCCACGCTCGTGTCGGCGCACGCATCCTCCAACTCCTTCGTTTGGTTCGTCGGCTGCACGACACACAAGCTCTAGCTGATGTGCTCAGATAATCGGCCGACCCCTATTTGATAGCCTGAAGGAAGGAACGACAAACATTGGTGGCAGGATGCCATGGCATAGAGCCAAGCCACAGTGCTCCACGCCTCCACCAGCGATGAGGCAGTTGTAGTGGACCCGATGACACATGAAAAGGATCCTCCTGGATTCAGAAGGAACAAATTTGGTCGCCGCCTGGTCATTGGCTGGAGCCGCGTGAATAGATAAGATTTGTTATATTATGGGCCATATACATGTAGGTCTGGTAGTTGGTATACTAGTGACGATTACCTAACATTAGGGTTACGTAAACCCCTTATTAAACGCCTTTATGATGAAGTTAACCCCTTGACTAATTCTATCATGTAGTTACAGGCTCGAGGGATATACCTAGCGGGTGCTCGCGTGCCCCTGTTGGATACCGACCGACTGGGGCCTAGTTTTCCTGAGTGACAGGTCACACACTCGGCTCCTAATCATCGCTGGTGGGGGTGGGAGGACGTGACTCAGAAGACAGAGACCTAGGACCCATCGCTCGGGGATTCTGGCTGGACAAACGTGGCTCAACAGACGGGCCCAGAGGCCCTCACTTAGGCCACCTTAAGGAAAGGCTCGACCAGGCAAAGTTCCTTTGATGTGTGGCCTCCGGGGGAACCGGCGTGGATGTGCGCACCAAGGGGAATATGGAATCTTCTAACTCGCACCTGCCATGGGGCAGCTGTCTGACATCTGAATATATATTAGCGCCACTGCTTCAGCTTTAGCAGAGCGTTGTTCCTTCGCTTTAGCCGGGCACCGCTTGCCTGATTTGGCAAGGGTCATGCGTGGGGCATGAGAAAACAAGACATGGGGCTTACGCGCCGGCTGAAAGGTTCTATGGATGACTAGAGGGGAAGGTGAATTGCCTATTTAAATTCTCTACAAATACAACAACACGAGGCAAGATGATTAGAATAAGAGACAAACCTATTAGCCACTACTTTCCTAGCATATGCATTTCAATACAAGCCCTTCTACACAGCTCTAGAAGCACACAAGCTATTAGAGGTAGCAACTACAACTGGTGGGCTACACAAATTAATTAAGCTACTAAAACTACTCTACTCACTAGAGGGATACCACTACTCTCTAACTATCACACAAGCACAATAAAGCTAGTAAAATGGGAAGGGTGGTGGCACTGATAGGGGAGAGAGAGAGAGAGAGAGAGAGAGAGAGAGAGAGAGAGAGAGAGAGGTGAGAGGGAGGTGAGAGGGAGGTGGAGGTAATGGTCATGAGAAAGAGAGTGAGGAAAAGAGGAGAGAGAGAGAGGTGAGAGGGAGGTGGAGGTAATGGTCATGAGAAAGAGAGTGAGGAAAAGAGGCATGGAACTTGATATGTGGGCTCATGTTAACAGGTGGGCCAAAATTATCTAAAAACCACCAAACCTAGGTTGAGTGCCCAAAATTGAATGGTACTAACAGTTCAAGTGCCAAATTTATAAGGTTTCGTAGTTTGTGATAAACTTTGAAAAACACTAGAGTTGGGGAAATAATTGGACTTGATACAAATTGTTGGGGTGTATATCATATGTTAGGGATCCATTGAGTTTGTTTAGGGTCCAATTTCATAGCCTAGAGGCCCTTGAGATAATGTTTATTAGGATCCATTTTTAGCCCCTAGAGTCTCTTTTGTAAATACAAGCCCTGCTTGGGGAAATAATGAAAAACAATCCCTCTCACCTCACTATATAAGGGAGAGAAAGGCAAGGTGGAAGGAGACCTTTCGCCCATCACTCCATTAGCTCTCTCCATTTCATTCTACTCTTCTCTCTCATGTTGGTGTTGTACACAAATAATTATAATGCATAATTGAGGAACTAGGATGTTACATGTCTCACATGTGACTAGTGTCCCTTATGGAACAAATAGTTTTTACTATATGTAAAACATTTTTATTTACCCCTATGTCGTGGAACATTTATCTTGTTTGGACATAGCTAATTGTTCCAACAAAAGAAAAATATTATATGAAAAAGGAAAGGCATATATATTCTCATAAAAATTTGTTCAAGGATGTGACTAATTTGTTTCTATTTACATATGCAATAGACAAAATTTAGATAAGTAACTTTCTAGATAAATAGAGAAAAAACTTGTGGGTTGCCATGATTTAGGTCGAGGCATGAAATATTCTGTTAGAGAACATCACCTTTTCCTAAGTAAATGAGGTGAGGTATGAACTAACAATTGAAGGCCTGTTGCTATTTAGACGGAATAGGGACTGAAGGATTACTCATTTAATGTTTTTGAAGCAGAACAAGTGGTTCGTAGATAGATGTTTGATGAAGAAGAGATAGGCGACATGCTGGACCTTGTCGAGCTGAATATGCTCCATTAGCTTCAGAGAGCTTTGTTTGATGGAGGAGATCTTCAGACTTTGAAGTGGCGTGATAAGTCCTTAGCAATGTGCTTGCTTACTTAGACCACGCTAATCTCTTCTTCATTAATGCCATTGAGTGCTAGTTTACCTATCTACCATTTCTTCTTATTCACCTAAAATATATTTCTCTAAGGGGATGTGATGGAATCTATCACTTGCTAGATTCATGGGGTAAACTTTGACAATTGGAGACACTAGATTTGAAACACACATGCTTATGCAACCTATCTAAAATCATCACCAAACTTACAATGCTACAACATCTTTTTTGCTCGCGATTCAAGTCCTTATTGTGTTAACTCGGATGAAAACCTATCAAATGATCCGCCAAAGCTTTTGTGGGGCATGTTGTGTGCCTGACCTTCTAAACAATGTTGAGGAACTAGATGGTGATCTAAATTGGCAAGACGTGTGCACTTTCTAGTGCCAGGTTGTGTTCCCTACTTTGGCATCAAGGAGACTAAATCTATTTGGTGTTGTAGTGCCAAGAGGTGTTAGGAAGTTGAAAGCCCTATGCACATTGTTTGTTGTGAACATTAGAGGCAGTGAAAAAGCTATCCTACAGGACATAAGAAAGCTCACCCAATTGCGCAAGTTAGCTGTGACCGACATTAGTAACAAAAACTGTCAAGAGCTATGTTCCGCTCTTGTAGAGCTTAGCCACCTGGAATCGTTGTCAATGCAATGAACTAGTATCATATCCTTAATTTTATCCATAGAATATGATGGGCAGTGATGAAGAAGTATCTTGAAAGCGGTTTCATTTTTTCTACAGACGTCTTCTTTAGGAGGACGATATCCATTATGCAGCATAGCCGCATATGTGTTACATCATGTATACACCTTAACCGTATACCACTTTTAGCAGTGGCTCATAATGTGGCATCTCTTCCACTGCCAGCACCTTTTACCATAACTTCTCCTTGTTGCAAAGACATTGTATGAATAGCGTTATCTGTTGTTCTTTGACCAGCATAGGTTGATGTTTTTTTGAGCTTTTGAATCAACAAGTACCTGTGGAGGACTAGAAAATGACCAGACCTTGTGGGCTTGTGAGTTGTGAGAAAAATGCAGTATGAAATGTACCCCGTATTTTTAAATGAGATAATAAGATCATGCACTTCTCTTCTTGCAATTCATTTTACTAGGGGCATGTAGTGGAAATGTTGCAATAACTACTATACACCCTTGATACTTGCAGTGAATCAATAAATATTACACAGGATCTACTCTCATGAGTCTCTGGACACGCATGATTTTTCATGCTGCATAGGTGTGACAGGCCACTATGTTTTTAAAGTAAATCGTGAACACATAACCAAAGTTGTCAGTTAGGGATCCTAGGCAAGATCCAATCCAACTGGATCCTAGAATCATGATCCAATTAGACTTAGGAAAATATACATTTATATATATAATTTGTACTAAGATGAAATTCAAGGCTAATGTAATATTTATCTTGACAAAAAAATAGTTGATTCTTTTTGTAAATCATAGTGGACTTAGTAACATTATTCTCAGTCCACACATTTTTATTTTAAATAATAGTATATTGTTATATAATAGCTAGTTTGACTATCAAGAATATGTATGTAAAAATATGGAGAACAAATTTAAAGAGGAAGGAAATGAGTTGTTCTGTTTTGTCTTATCTTATTTCCAATACATAAGCCCTCCTATATATAGCCATACATGTGAGATGAAGTTACAAAAGTTGATGCTAGGAGAGTTACACCATTGAAGCTGAAGGTTGTAGCTTTGATGGTATAGGGGTTATGGACATCCATATTAATATCGCATAACACTCTCCCTTGGATGTCCATTAACAGGTGAATTGCATGCTTCGTTAAAAATGTTGCCAAAGAATAACCCTATGGGGGAAAAACCATGGCCAAGGAAAAAAGAGTACACACATATTCACTCCCCCTAATGGCAACATCACCTGATGTCTTTCAGCCATCGCAATCCAATACCATGTGCCAATTTTTTGAATACTGAAGTAGGGAGTGCCTTTGTGAACAAGTCTACTAGATTCTCACTTGAACGAATTCGTTGGACTGTTATAATACCATCCTTTTGAAGATCATGAGTGAACAAAAACTTTGGCGAGATGTGTTTCACTCTATCTCCTTTTATGTACCCATCTTTCAGTTGAGTTATGCAATCCGCATTGTCTTTATGTATAACCGTTGGTGCTTCCTTTTCTGAAAGTAAATTGCATACCTTGCGAATATGATGTGTCATATTTCTCAACCATACACATTCTCTGCTAGCTTCATGGATAGCCAAAATTTATGCATGGTTAGATGATGTTGTTGCTATAGAACGCCATGAAATAGATGCATCACCACACATAAATACATATCGCGGGATAGTGAACGACCATTGTGTGGATCAGATAGATATCCTGCATCGACAAAACCAACTAATCCCTCCATGCATTTGTTAGAAAAATATAGACCCATGTCCTTCGTACCTTGGAAATATTGAAGTATATGTTTTATCCCATTCCAATGTCTTCTAGTAGGAAAGGAGCTATATCTTGCTAATAAATTAATAGCAAATGCAATATCAGGTCGTGTATGAGTAGATAGATACATTAGTGCTCCTAGATACGACACCTCAGGACCAAGAATTTCACTATCACATTCCGAAGGTCGAAAAGGATCTTTGGTTACATCAAGGGATCTAACAACCATTGGGGTACTCAATGGATGCGCTTTGTCCATGTAAAATTGCTTTAGTATTTTCTCTGTGTAAGTCGCTTGATGCAAAAGAACTCCATCTTTATGCAACCTGTTCGCTTGCTCGTAAACGATCGTAAATTTCCAGCCGGGAACAGTGTTTTTCTCTCACACCAAACCAGCCAGCAGTAAATAATTCACGATACGATATGGCCTTCCGAACAGGCTAATGATGTTCTATTTGCAAACCAAGACAAAACTTTTTCCCCCAGATCCTTTATTTCAAATTCCTTCTTCAAACAATCTTTCACTTCAGTGATTCCTTGAGGAGTACCAATTAAGTTTAGATCATCAACATATATATACAGCTATGATCATAAATTCGATCCATATTTTTTTATGAATATACATGGACAAATAGAGTCATTTTTATACCCTTCTTTTATCAAATACTCACTAGACGATTGTACCACATTCTCCAAGATTGTTTCAACCCATATAGAGATGTGTTCAATTTAATTGAATATTGTTCTATAGAACCTACTCCTGGCAGTTTAAATCCTTCTGGTAGTTTCATATATATGTCACTATCAAGTGATCCATATAAATATGTTGTAACAACATCCATTTGACGCAATTGCCATACTTATTAGGTATCTAAAATATGTTGCATCCATCACGGGAGAGTATGTTTCTTCATAATCAATTCCTGGTCCTCGATTGCTTCACTTGACTTCTTGATTGATCCCTTCTTCAATATTGAGTTCTTTGATTGTCTTGTCATCAACCATTGGGGTTGTCTTCACTCTTCATGCATTGTAGCCTAGAGTTAACACCCAATACTCCAACCCATATGCTAGCCACACATGTCATGTTGTCCTCAATTTGCTTCTTCATCCATGCTTGAGGAATTTGTTCATTTTCATGCTTTGTGACCTACATTAACATGTTTCTCCAAAACACATACATTAAGTTTGTAATTAACCACAGAAAATGATTCACTTGAGAGGCCTAGAAGCTCAAAGAGGGGTGATGTCACAGACTCATTTCCTGAACTTGTGGTTGCCAGTTAGCCAACAAAGAGAAACAACGAGCAGGGACAGCGTAACTTGGCACTGGTGGAGCAAGAAGGTAGTGCGACACACAAGGAGGTTGGCGCATATCCATGGAATTGGAAATGTGTGCAGGCAGGTGTCACGGTGCTACATGGCAACTAGTGGACACATGGCTGTGGAGTCAGTGATGAGGATTAGGATAGTGTACGGAGCCTAACGGGAGAACAAACTCATGATACCATGTAGTATAGAGATAGAATTGGGGGTCACCTCACCCTTAGATTGGGGGGTGACCTTTCATAAACATAGCCAAGGTGGCTTGGTGTACAAGAATACATGATGTATACAACACATATATAAGCTTATGGCAACATATACCTAACATCCTTGCACCTCCAGACGCTTCACTGGACAGAGCAGTCCCCAACTCTTGAGACCATGGAACACCAGAGCGGCCGCATATTGAGCAAAAGATCATGCTGAAAGCATAGATAATTTCACACAGTCCATATATCTATAGATCTAAGCATATTTGTACACAGCATATCCTTTTTCACAAATCCAAAAGCTTAGCTAGAGATTCAAAATAAACCATCAACATAGTGAAAGTGAGTACTACAACTCATTCCCAGACTAGCCTACACTACCCTTGCATGCTCATCACCGCCATCTCAGGAGACCCCATCACAACCGGTTTTCATCCTCGTTGGTGATAATCTATAGTAATAACTAAGGTTATCACTGCCAGTTTGCAACCGGCGGAGATCAGTTACTATCACCCATGGCTTCTATAACGATCCGATGATGAAAATATTTTAAAAAAAACAACCTAAAGGAGGTGCTCTGGTCGTTGGCATGGGATTTTCCATGCTAGCGCACCACCTCTTAGAGGGTGGACGTCGATGCGCCGATTGCTAGGTCCATAGTCGCGCTGACTATCGAGCATGGGCCGTTGTTGCACTGAGTGAGAGCCACTGCAGCACCAGGAGTCACTGTTGTATAAGGTATGCCTCCACGCCAAGTGTTGCCTTCACGCCATCAGGGGACATCGCCCTACCAGGGGGCAACCTCCATGCCGAGTACTACCTCCGTGCTAGGGACGCCACATTAATTATGGTGTTGCCTCCATGCCAGAGGCCACCTCCGTGCCGGGGGCAATTGCCAATTTGCCATGCCAAAGAGGAGGAACGTGTGAGAGGGAGGGAGCCAAGGAGAGAGAGGAAGCCAGGAGGGAGAGGGAGGGAGGGAGGGAGGAGAGGAACAGGAGAAAAGTAACTGATGGAGGAGAAAGAGTAGCCAGTGGAGCCTGGAATCCTTGTGCTCCGCGTGAGCACCGTATGGTGACACGCAGGCACATGGCCCATCCTGTCAGCCACAATGAATACGCTAGAGAGACGCCAATCCATGCCACTCGATGGGCCCCATGCCTAGGCACTTTTCACCGCTGGTTTAAGTTCTGAACCAGTGGCAAAAAAAGGATTTTTACCACAAGTTTTAATAAAACCGATGGTGAAAATACTATTGATAAAAGCCAATTGTGTAGTGCACTCAAAGAAAAGGCTGTCAAGGGCTGCTACTGTGATTTGGTGTCTTACTATTACTCTATGAATTAGTATGGTCCCTAGGGGTTTGAATCATTAATCAATGATCATGCCATCATCACATCATCATCACGTTGTTGGCATAGTACGTGGAGTACTTTACTACAGTAGGTCATTAACCTTCTATAGCTAGTAAAGCTCATGTCGTCCTTGGCCTGTGAACTTGAAGGCATCTGAGACGGGGCAATGAATTGAAGCATTCAGTTCTCTGATCCACAACACTTACTGCGGCAGCGTCGCCACTGCACGTACGTGCTCGCATTGGTTTTTACTGCGGGATGCATGGATGATGGGGGTGCATCCTTTGACCGCGCGTCCCTTCACTTCTTTATTGTTGCCGCAGCGGTGGTTCAGCTCAGCTCAGTTCATCGATAGATCATCTCAGAGATAGTAAGGGCATGTTTAGTTCGCAAAATTTTTTGCGCAGTATCTATCACATCGAATCTTGCGACATATGTATGGAGTACTAAATGTAGACGAAAAAAAAACTAATTACACAGTTGGATGAGAAATCGGCGAGACGAAACTTTCGAACCTAAGTAGTCCATAATTAGACACTAATTATTAAATACAAACAAAAATGTTACAGTAGCCGAAACCTAAAATTTTTTGGATCTAAACGCGGCCTAAGGGTTAAAGACGGCCAGACGGGAGCAGCGTGTGCTCAGCAGGTGCTCGCGTTCGTGTACGTCAGGTCTCCATTGCGAAATCATTGTCGTGGAATCCCATATCCCGGTACCAGTACTGACAGCGGATACAGCGCTGCCGCGTGCTGTACATCCACTTTTCATCGGCTTGAGCCGCTGGTTCGTGGATTATTACTGTTGACTGATTTAGTGTGAGAGAAAAATATTATTTTGACTGTAAGATACAGTGTCCCTGTGAGAGGGCTGGCCAGCACTAGCCAGCCAGCCATCCCAGCCGAACGGGCTGCATATCCTTGAAAAGCAAGGGGTTTTAATTTGTAGTACCAGTGTTGGATGATGTAAATCCAACCAAAGTTTGTCTTATCATTAACAGTGTTGTTATCACTGAGGGCACAAAATTTTGTCTTGGCACGAATTTGACCCACATTTGAGCTGGCCCCGGCCGTATGTTTATGGTTTTTTCTAGCTAGATGATGAAATGAAATTTGTAAATATTTGGCATGGCATGGCACCCTGTCGCAGCACCAAGTCTAGTTGTACACTGCAGTAATAACCTGCAGAATCTCTGGTATTGCCAGGATCTGGTTTTTTCTTTTACTACCTGGTAGACATAACTACTCTGAGTCTACTCTAACAAAACTACTCTGAGTCAGCCCAACAATGTGGAAGCCTTTTGTCACACTGGCAAGAGAGTACTGTAGTAAGCTTGTGTACTGCCTCCACCATCCTAAAAAAAGATTTCATTTTATTTTTGGATTTATCAAACCTTTCTTACATTTGACATTATGACTATATAAAATTATATTTCAGGGTTAATGTAATGTTTTTATTTAGTATACATATCATAAATGTTAGGTTTTTTTGTATAAATTAGATCAAATTTAAAATTACTAGTCTTCTCTTTTGTATTTTTTTGGACGGAGGGGAGTACCTGACTGAAGGATCAGAGCCTGCCCCCGTTTCATCAGCAAGAGATCGTCCAAAGCAGCTGCAGCCTGCAGCAGCAGTAGATACGTACGTACCGAGATACTCACTCTGCCATGAAACCAAAGCTGCGACGGATTTCTGTTGATTCAAAGCTAGTAGGAGTGTAGTTGCTGGTGACTGCTGAGACGTCATTTCACAACTTGCACCTCTATTAATTTTCTTGTTAGGCCATGTTTAGTTCATCCAAGATCGAAACTTTGGCACTATGTAAAAAGAATATTCTCCGTCACATTAAACTTGTGGTACATGCACGGAGTACTAAATGTTGACGAAATCAAAAATTAATTGCACAGTTTGGTTGTACTTTGCAAGACGAACGTTTTGAGCCTAATTAGTCAACGATTGGACAATTACGACTAAATACAAACGAAATGCGCTATAGTGCAACCGAATTCAGACGGCGCCGAATCCGGCCGGAACTAAACGCGGCCTTAATAAATTTTCTGAAACACTATATAAAAAAAGGATCTGAGTTATTGCTAGCTTTTTCTGCGAGGCACATCAAATGAAGTGGTGAAGTAAATGTGCCAGCTGCTGCTGGATTCCTATAACTTCATTGCAGGGCAAATGGGGACATTGAAGGTGTTAGCTAGCTAGGCTGAAATGCAAAGACATGTAGGGCATCGCCGTTCAATTAAAGCATGGATTTGCCTAAAGTGGCACATCTTCTACAGTATTAGAATCCATTTATTCAGAGAACCAGTGGCTCAGTTGATGCACATTTATTTTGGATATATGGAATCCTTTAAGCCTCTGTGGCCAGCTAGCTAGCTAGGAGGTCAGGAATCCTCTATTCATGAAGGGCATTCAAGGTGTTGAGATTGTCAAGGGTTATGGCAATCTCTCTTTGATAACTAAAGGATCACTCT
This sequence comes from Miscanthus lutarioriparius, assembly GCA_904845875.1. NCBI lineage: Eukaryota > Viridiplantae > Streptophyta > Magnoliopsida > Poales > Poaceae > Miscanthus > Miscanthus lutarioriparius. Next base: position 114,678,343 of record CAJGYO010000010.1, on the reverse strand, counting down.
TGTCTTTTACTGCTAGCATATATAAAAAAAGGAATTAAGCATAGAATTTTTTATTAATAATACTAAAATTTGGACTCATAAATAAAACACTTTAGGATTTGTGTTATCATTACCATAACCATAGACAACCTAATAAGATATTTTAGGAATAAAAATACTTTTTTGTAAGATTCGATTGCAAGAATTCAACCTTCGCGCAATCATTCCATGCCATTCCACTACACATCCACTACTTATAGTACAGTTTGAGAATTATTCATTTTCGATCCATCAATGGAGGCTATTTTTAGTGTCGGTTTTCTTAAACATATCCTATGTAGAAACCATTTTCATTTATGGTTAACTTTTTTTAAACGAGGATAAACCTCTGCTTTTTAGAAAGCAATGTAACGGTACATAGGCTGGGGATACCGGTTCAACACGGAGAAACGGAAAGGCAGAAAGCATCCAGCGCCTATTACAGTTCTAAATTTCCACTACATCGGACAGGCACACTGGGTTAGGCTTGAAAGCTTTGAGCCAACTGGTAATGGAGGCCTGCGTCTTGTAGATATGCTCCTGGTCCTTCTCCTTAAGATTGGTGCTCCACTTTTGCGGTAATGACAACGCAACGTATATAATATCAGTTGGAGCCTGAGGAAACATCTTGTTAATAGCCATCCTGTTTTTGGACGTCCACAGAGCCCAAGCGAATCCTGAAAATATGAAAATGATCATTCGAGTGGGAAAGGGCCCCTTGCCCCTTAACCAAGTATTACAGAAATCTTCCCAGGATTTAGGATAAGTATCTAGGTGAAAAACTTCCTTAATGATTTCCCAGACCATTTTGGCCAAATGACACTTGAAAACAAATGTGATCAATAGTTTCAGCACAGTGACACAGACAGCATAGAGTACTACCCTTCCAGCCCCTTTTCACCAGATTAACAGCAACTTGAAGTTTATTGTTGAGCATCTGCCAAAGAAAGAATTTGATCTTAAGGGGAACCCTGCTCCTCCAAATGAAACCCGCAACCCTACTACTGACACCCCTGTCAGTCAAGAAGCGATACAGGGATTTCGTTGTAAACTATTTCTTCTTCTCTAGAGCCCAAAGAACACTATCAGCTCTGTTATCAGTCAGAGCACAGTCATTAAGCATGTTCAGCAAGCCTAGCCAACTATCATATTGCTGAATTGACAAGCATCTTCTGAAATCTATCCCCCAAGAACCCTCATGCCAACAATCTGCCACATGGCAGAAAGGGTTCCTAACCAAATTGTACAGATCATTATATATGATTTTCAAAGGAGCTCCCTGAATCCAACAGTCCTCCCAAAATCTACATAAATTGCCATCTCCCACCTTGAAGATAGCCCCCATTTGAAGAGATGTTTAACATCATGTAGCCCTTTCCAGAATTGTGACCCCCTATTACCTTGGAATCAAAAAAGTTTTTCTCACCCAAGTACTTAGCCTTCAGAATCTTAAACCAAAGTTCATGAGGCTCTTGGTAGATTTTCCAAATCCATTTGACCAAAAGGCTCTCATTCATTGTTTTGGTGTTAATTATGCCCAGACCCCCTTGATCCTTAGGCCTACACACCATTTTCCCACTTGGCCATGTGGTATCTAAACTTCTCATCAGCTCCTTGCCAGAGGAATTTAGCCCTAATAGTATCCATATTTTTGTGAACCCCATCTTTGAGCAAATAAAACCCATACAGTACAAAGGAATAGAGCTCAAACAAGAATTAGTTAAGATTTGCCTCCCCCGAGGTAAGCATCTTGCCCTTCCAAGGATCTAGTCTTTTAATCATTTTCTGGGTCATAGGACTAAAGGCACTCATGTTCAAGTGTTTGTAGCTGATAGGCACCCCTAAGTATTTCATTGGGAAATCTCCTAAGACACAATTGAGCATATTAGCCATATCCTCCTTTTCTTTCTGGGAGACCCCAAAGACAAACACTTCACTTTTATGATAATTAATTTTAAGCCCAGTTAGCCACTCAAAGCAGTAAAGGATAAGTTTCAAAGTTCTAATATATTGCTCAGTTGCCTCAATCATGATGACAGTATCATCTGCGTACTGTATGTGAGAAACACCCCCAGGGATCAGATCTGTTAGCACACCAGAGAGATGACCCCTACTAATTGCAGACTGTAGCATCACCCCCAAAGCATCTGCAACAATGTTAAAGAGTAAGGGGGAGAGGGGATCCCCTTGTCTCAACCCCTTATAGGTCCTAAAATAAGCACTCCTTTCACCATTTACATTGATGCAAACCCTGCCTTCTCTAACAGTTCCCATTACCCACTTAATCCACTTAGTAGGAAACCCTTTTCCTTTCATAACCTTCTGCAAAAAGTCCCACCTCACTCTGTCATAGGCTTTTTCAAAATCAATTTTTAAAATGAGGCTCCTTGCCTTGGTCCTATGCAGCCCATGCACGACTTCATGAAGAACTACAACCCCCTCAAGAATGTTTCTTCCCTTAATGAAACATGTTTGATTTTTCCCAATTATCTTTTTAGCCACAGGAACCAGTCTGTTAGTCAGAACTTTAGTAAACCATTTATTATGAACATTTAAAAGGCATATAGGTCTAAATTGTTTAATAGTGTTGGCTTCTTATAGTTTTGGCACTAAGGTGATGACCTCATAATTCAGCCTCTTGATATCCAACTTATTTTCCCAAAAGTCATGAAACATTTTCATCACATCCCATTTAATCACTTCCCAACAGTTCTTAAAGAAGCTAACACTGAACCCATTAGGCCTGGTGCCGAATTTTCTTTCATATCCATGATTACCCCTTTAATCTCCTCCATGGAGAAAGGGTTTATCAAACTGACTCTGTTTGTCTCATCAAGAGTTAACTCTTGAGGCCAAAAAGAATCCCCTAACTCCATGAGACAGGGGTCATTCTGCCCATAACAGCTGTTTTTAATAATTAATAATGTGGTTGGAGATATCCTTCTGACCCCTAATTTCTCCCCCCTCGGAGTTTACAAAAGCAATAGCCTTTTTCCTCCTCCTACCATTAACGAATTGGTGAACGAAGTGGGTATTTCCCCTTGCAACACCCAATTCTTCCCTGCTTTTTGTTTCCATTGAAGATCCTCCAATCTATTTATTTCATCGAGTTTATCTTCCAGACCTATTCTTTCCTCCCATTCATCCATAGAAAGGAGTCTCTTCTCAGCAATTAAGTCAGTATTTTCATTTATGGTTAACTTAAACAACCGCTTTCACAAAAGTTATGTTTTTAAAATAGATCTAAGAACTTTTAACAAATATTTAGGCACCTAAATGATTTCAAATGAAAAAAGGTTCAACTACAAAGTAAATCTCGTCAAGCTCTACAATCTGATATAATATTGTCTTCATCGAACTTAATATGAAAAAGTTATCAATTTTAGGCTTTGTTGTGGTACACCCAAATGACTGTGAGCCGCTCATTCGTTTCGATCGGACGGTTACGATCATCTAATATTTATTGAATTTTTCATTTTATAAAAAAAGCTAAATAAGGATTATTTTAGATATAAAAAATCTTGTCTAGGTTTGAGATATCCCGATCTCCTCGTCATGCACAATCTTGCATACGTGTCCAATGAGGCAATGAATGTGTAAGTACCTGAACCATACCTGAAATTTATGTGCGTAAGTGTCCAACGTACATGTCCATAGTACAAGAAATTTTACGTGCATACTAAACTTTACATAGTCACTTTGCGTGTTCAATATACGTAACAGCTGTATAGTTTATTAGAAAGCTACTCGATTATATAATATAGTTTTAATCGAGTTTGTATTTTGTAACTTATTTTTTAGATCGCTAAAGTTCACGGATCAATTAATATATATGTTGGTTATTGATTTCTTTCATACATGTATCTTATTTTATAACTGAATATGTAATGCATTTCTCATGCAAAGGGGCAAAGGGAACGATGCCCACAGAAAAGGAAGGGACCGTGTGCCCTTGCTTGTCTCCCGTGATGAGGTGATTTAACAATGTTTCCTTTTCTTTTCTTAGATTAATTAATTTATTAATTCAAAAATCTAGAAAATCAATGGCTGAGATTCGTTTGAGGTATTACCTCCTAGGAAGTAAAATTTGTACCGTAGCATTGCCCATCAATTTTATATACATATCATTTTGAATCGGATTTCTCTACTGCTAGTTTTGTTTAGCAACCGCCATTAGAAATTGATTCCTAGTGGCGGTCACTGTAAGACAACCTCGTCTAGAAATAGGCTATTTGTACTAGCGTTAACATAAGTTACCGCCAATGAAAATATCTACTTCTACTGGATGTAGCTTAAGTCAGCCGCTAGAAGTAGGAGCATTTCTATTGGGAATCAAAAAAAAAAAAAGACCCCTGCTATAAATGATTTTCTACTAGCGGTTCTTGGTCATACATACTGTACTGGCATCTACTTTTGTGTACCATCACCGCTAGTGAAAAAATAGGTGACGTCTGTATTTTGTACGTACTAGTGCACCTAACTTTACTTGGTTATCTTTTTTTTTAAAAAAAATGCGCTATTAAATTCTCAATTCAATCATAAAGCATATGTGGTTGCCCACAACCTTCCTTTTCGTTGGTTTCATGTGGCCGAGATTCATTTCCTTTGATTCAATACCGCAAAGGTACAAATATTACCACTCAAGCTAAGGTGTTATTCCTCAACCGTTATTTGATCTTAAAAAGAACAATTACATGGTGCTTTTACCAAGAATATAAGTGAAGAATATAAGAGGGTTAGAGAATGCAAACTCTCATATGACGATGCTTTTACCAATGTATCGGAAGGCTCGCGCTTTCCATTAGTTCTTATTGGAGCCCCTCGCAAGGATGCACTCGCAATGGCCAAGCTTTTAGTTGGGTAACTCCGTGGATAGCTCATGGGTCTCGCCATGTATAAGTGAGTCTTTGCCAAGCCTCTCACAGACCGCTCCCACCATCTTCATTTACTAGTGCTTTAGCCAAAATTCCGAGAGTATCCTTCATCGTACACCATCGGCATCCACTCCACAAACACGATTGGAGTGGTCTCTAAGACTTCCAAGCCTCGAAATGTATAACCACGGTGCATGCTAGCACCGATAGCAAAGAGGTGTGGAAACCTCGGTAAACTCTAGGCTAACACCTAAAGCAAAGTGCTAATGCGGCCTAAACTAGGCTAACACAAGCTAATGATTTAGCTAATTGTATGATGAAATAGACGTCACAACTTTAAATTATACTACCTCCCATCGCCGCCGTTTGCGCTGAAACAAACATTGTATTTAATTATATGAACTTATTATGTGTTAGCAGTAAATCTTAGTGACCAGAATCATCACTGCTTCATAAATTTAATTACTAAATTATGTGGTGGCAAAGCAGAACCATATTTGAACTTATTCCGACCAAAATTTCTACTAATAAGTTAACATATAGGCTATGAGAGACAGGAGCATAAATGGGGTGATACGAAAGTGTCTGTAGCCTATTGGTTACGAGAGCCTGATGTGAAGGGGAGATATAGAGCAACTTTATTTGTATTGTATTTATATACTTCCTCTGTCCCAAAAAAATAGTCATTTGAGAGCTCAACACAGATGCCAAGACCGATGGGAAAAGACATTCCAACCCCTATGTTGTAAGCATTAGAACCCAATCCCCACACATCAATCTCTCATGTTCCTCCCCTATTTCCCGATCTGGATCTGGCGACCGCAGGCCTCCATGCCCGCTCGTCTAGCTTGCGCGGCTGCACACGGAGAAGGCGAGGAGGGCCACCGATGTAGAAGAAGAGGAGGGAGGGTGCTAGATCTAGGCAGACGAGAACAGGACGGGCGCCGGTTGAGGAGAAGGTCCATGCATGCCAGGGCCGATCGCTCCACCATAGGCCAGCTGCCGCCTTTGCCTCGGCCACGCTAGCCATGCCGGTCGTCTCCACCGACCACCATTGCCCCGGGTCATGCTACCAGCTTGACATCGACGTCGTCTCTACCTCCGCCTCGACATTAGGGGCACCACACGCTCTGCCTCAATGACGAGCTACTCCGAGCCCCATCTCCACCGCCGTGCCAGGTCACGCTGTAAGCTTGGCCGCGCCATCCTCTCCGCCGCCGCCATGGTGCTATGTGTGTATTTTTTTTAGCAGACGAGTTGGCGGAAGGTGAGAGGAGGTGAAGGGATAAGTTTGCACTCTGCAGGCTACGGTGGAGAGGAGTAACCATGGGACCCACCCTAAAACGACACGTTCACTGGGACAATTTTGAGTGCTAGAACAACACTTTCATTAAATAACAGCATTGACCTCCCCTCCTCCACCCCCTATATAACAGGGCCCTGAAATCCATCGAAGCACCACAACTAAAATAGAATAAAATAAAATAAATGGTGTGATTTGAAGGGGAGAGATGGAATGGTAACAACATTGGCATCCCCTCGTGCACCTCCCTATATTGGAGGGCCTTAAAATCCATTGAAGCCCCAAAACCTAAATAAAATAAAATAAATGGGATGAAGCCCCACAACCAAAACAAAACAAAACAAAATAAATGGGGTGATGTGAAAGGGAGATGGAATAGGGTGATGTGAAGGGGAGAGATAAAGCAACTTTATTTGTAGTATTGTATTTATATATAAAGTAAATAATAAAATAAACGGGGCGATGTGAAGGGGAGAGATGTAGCAACTTTGTTTGTATTGTATTTATATACAAAAAAGTAAATAAAACATTGACCTCCCCTCCACCACCTCCCTATATACAGCATTGACCTCACCTCCAAACCCCCCTATATAACAGGGCCCTCGTATCCTAGAAGCCCCACAACCAGGAGCTGCAAGGCACATCTCCTTCCTCTTCTATCCTTCTCCATATTCAGGTAAATAACACCTGCCGTAACATCTGGATCAGTTTTGTGTTCTTGATTGCTCCTTATTGGAAGCCTTCTTGTTTAACAAACATCATATCAGCCATTCAATCTTTGGACCCTTGTAAATCTTGTTCGCCCGGCCGTGCAGTGCAGGCAAAGCCATGAGCAACGGCAACCGGAGCAGCGGCGGGAGGGGCGCGAGGTTGGAGCTGCAGCTGCACCTGTCGCCGCCTCCGGCCGGGCGGATGGAGGTGGACGGAGGCCACGGCAGCGACTCGTCGTCGTCCCCGAGCTCGTGCGTGTCGTCGGACTGCAGCCCAGGGAGCAAGTCGCCGATGGTGATCGGCGCCTGCACGCGGTGCATGATGTACTGCATGGTGGCCAAGAAGGACTTCCCCACCTGCATCAACTGCAAGCAGCCCTGCCTCGTGGACCTCCTCCATGGTGCCGGTTCCGGTGCTGGCGCTGGCGGCAGTGGTGGCGTCGCAGGCGACGGCGGCGACAAGAGGCGCGGCAACGGCAAGTGAAGGACGGTCAGTCAGGCGTGCCCCCGTCCGTCCAGTGGATGCTCATACGGATGGTTAGCTCAGGTCATTTGTGCATTGGTGGGCTGATGCTGATCTCGAGGTGCGGTGGGGGAGTGACCGCCGTTGGATCATCCACTGGACGGACATGGCCCAATTTGGTTTAGTACTAGGCTAGCATAGTACTCCTAGCTGCTGATGTTATTAGCTATCTTTGTTTATGATGTTGTTGGTTGTTTAACTGTGGTATGGGTATGTGATCGCCGGTGGTTCAAAGGTATTATTGTTGTGGGTAATGGTTTTTAGGTGTAACAATGCTCTATTTAAATGAAGAAGAATGCGATCTATCAAGGGTTGTTTCTAGAACCGACAATGCATGCACACTAACCAGTTCGTGTTACACTTGCACATAATGAGTTTTAGGGTGTGCTTGCAACGTGACAATTTCAACAAGGTTTAATTTTAGGCTCTAGGACATCTATTTGCTGATGTTGACCAGTCAAAAGGATCTACTCATATTTGCTAATGTTGACGGGTCAAAACGATAGGCATACCATTCAATGCTCACTTACAAAGTTCCCTTCCTAAAAGGAATCTGTGGTTACTTTTTTCTAACAATGGAAAGAGGTTTCCGGCTTCATTTACAACCCAACGCATCAAAGCAAACGAAGTTTTGAAGATAAGAACAATTCAAGACTCAATTCTGAATGACCAAGGGGCCATCCATAGGACGCAGAGTTACATTGCCGCAGTCTCCAGAGTCCAGCAAGCCCATATAATGAGCGTTTGTCGAACCTCACACCCGTTATAGTTGAGCCCAGAACCGAAGCCAGTGAGTCCCCCTAAATAGAACCTGTAAAAGAGAATTTGGTCGATGATTGTCAAAAACAACTTTGTTCCTTGTTATCCATATTGACAATAAAATGACTACCGCACCAACCAGTAAAAGGAGATGTTGGGGTGTTTCGAGGTGGATTAATTCCTAACACCATGTCGACAAGTCTCCATAAAAAATGGCACGTGAGCATTGAAAGAAAGTGTGTTGGATGGTTTTAGGTTTGCCAAAAAAACAGCATGACCTATCTTCATTTCGGTTTCTCTTTGCTAAATTTTCCTTAGTGAGATTGACCCCTCTTTTAAAGAACCAAAGAAAGATTTTAATCTTCAAAGGGATCTTTAGCCGCAAAACTACTTGTGAAACTTTTAAACCACTACTGATTAGGTAACTATACATTGAATTTAACCGTGAACGACCCGTTTTATTTAGTTTCCAAACAAAACCATAATTACCATGTTATTAGCCACTCTCGCTACTAGGTGATTCCATTCTAGTAGCTTGTTTTCCACTACCCTTCTAAACTCAACATTAAGTGGGATCGTGCTTAATACATCTGCAAGCTTTGCTTGTTTCCTGCGGGCAATATTGAACAATGTTGCATATTAGGTTTTTAGGGGTTGGTCTCCTAACTAGGTATCTTCCCAGAACCTGATTTGGTTACCATCATTTAACCCGAAGGCACCCAAACTCAAGAAAGTTTCTTTTATACCCATGAGACTCATCCAAAAACGAGAAACTCATACTATTTTCTCAACTTGTGACAAGGTCTTATCTTTAATATATTTGCCTCTCAATAAATATTGACAAATGCCTCAATCATTACTTAATTTAAAAACCAACTTGCTCAGTAGTCGCTTATTATATAAATCAAGAATCATAATGCCTAAACCCCTTTGTTCTTTGGGTTGACCTAACAGAGGCCAATGAACTAGTCAATAATTCTTTGTATGATTCTCATTTTGCCAAAAAAAATCTTGATCTATAATACTCTATTTTCTTCAAAACACCTCTAGGGATCGCAAATAAAGAGAGCATATATAAACATCAAAAGGGTTGACGATACTTAATGAATGAGCATGTTGGTATATTTAACGCACACAGATAAATCCGTAAGCGCACGGATACCGCTATAGCTTTCACCCGGAAGTATTCCACGTATCGTATCCACAGGGAAACGTGTGAGACTAACTACGATCTAACTTAACAAGGGGTAGTGACTAGGTTAAGGTTTAACTTAACTAGAAGTAGCAACAAGGCTAAGGATAAATAGGAACGTAGAGAGGATAACTGAGGTTCTCTAATTCTAACTTGGGTAAGCTATGTCTTCTACTGTTCAACTAGGGACATTACTTAAGAAAAGACACCAACAGAGGATGTTTTCCGTAGTAATCGTGTCCTATTTGCCCTACAAACGGGAGGTGGACTACAAAGGATCAACGATGCTATATAGTACGAGGCTATATAGTACTAATGTCACAACCGCGATCTACCACCGATCCAGAATGCAGGATGCATCCACGATTAACCTAAGTCTAAGCACCACGCTTACACTCACGATTAATACTCTACTCCCCCTAGGAAGAGAATAAAGCACTCAAAAGAGAGTCGTAATCCTGATGAACAATATAAACAAAATACTTACTTGAATCAGAAGTTGATTACGAGATAAATCTCAGAAGCAAGCTCAACTTGATTCTGCCAAGGTACAAGCCGTAGAGAGAGCAACGACAGGCCGACATCTTCTCCAAACGCTTCCCTCACTCTCTATCACACTATTTTTAATTATAGGACTAAATCCTATAGAGGACTAATCTTCTCTTGATAGCTGGCTCTGATCTTGACGAGGAGAATATGATTAGGGTTTTAGGATGGCTCTATGGAGGGTGGCAGGAGCTGGTATATATAGCCCGGAGCGTCCAACGTGAGCCCTTGGATCAAACTGACTTAAAGGACAACGTAGATGCAACCTAGGAGGCGGTGGAGAACCGACATTCGAAGGAGGGGCTGACATATGGGCCCAAGGGGTCGGGCGGCCTGCAGGTGGGGTCGGCCGGCCCCACTTGGCAGCCTCTGCACTTCTGCTTCAGCGTGGAGTCCTCTCGAGTCTTCTATAGTCTTCTAGTGTCCGTTTCGCTGCGGATAAGCGCGATTAAATCTGACATGTAGGTCCACCTTGACGGTTTTCTGGATAAACCCTGCTGAAAACACAGATTCACCAAAACTCGTGGAATTTATTAGTTTAAACCCCTATACCTATGTTTCGTGATAGAATTAAGTATAAATACATGTTATGTTGATGGTTTATAATTGACATTAACAACCGTCAACAGAGCACAAATCTACCTCCAATCGACAAATGCTTTCCTTTACAGCTGCCAAGCCTTTTTCTAATCATAACATCTAATATGCTCAGTGGTGCTGGTAGCGTATAAGTGACCTCACCATCATGCTACATCACCCACCTCTCATCACCATTAGTGAGAATCAATTTCTTGATTTTGATCTTGTCTAACGCATTTTAGTGAGAATCAATTTTTTGATTTTGATCATACGTCTCTTAACTGCAAACACATGTGTTTTCCCGTTTTGGTCAAAGAGATATATGGGGATTTCTTTGTGCACATGTATAGTAAGTGCATCTAGACCCATTATTAATTTTGGGGAGTTTCACTTCAAAGTGCTAATGTCTATATTGAGTTTTGGACAGGTTACATACCATGAAGTGAAACAATTTATGATTGTCGACCCTGAATTTTATTTGAGTTTGGAATGATGGCATTTGGATAAAGGACCACGGTTTAAGTTCTTTCTATTTCTGAGACTAAGTATGGAATGTTGTACCGTAAAGGGGATTGAAATTTGCTATATTGCAGGTTTCCATGATAAATGAACCTTGTGAGACACAACCTCAACCCTTAGGCATTTATCTATTTTTGTTTTATAACGAAGGTCCATTGATAGGTGCGTTGACTAGATGCCTAGTCCAAAGTCTGGTTAGTTCACTCAGATTGGTTGGACTGGATGGTCTGTCCCTGTGTGGGTTGTTATGAGGATGCTAGAGTGTGGTAACTTTCTAGAACATGTGTTTGATACTTAATGTACCATCTAGTTTTTGGTTGTGGAGGTATATATACTCTCTTCACCAACATACAACCAAAATTGACTTGAGCTCATTTAACCCTCCACTCCTCTCTTGTGTTACCTTTTGTGAGACTTCAGTTGGGATTGAGCAGAGAAGATTGGGTTCAGTGATTCAAGTGGTGAACTTAATCTCCTATTTTCTAGAGCATCTGTATACTCCTTCAAGTTTGAATTTGAGTTTGTTAATATTTGATTCATGGAATCCTATATAGCAAGGAGTTTTCCATGGAGCACCCAATCTCTTGTGGTATGCTCCGTGAAAGTTTGTATTAACCACATCAATCTTTAGTAGGAACCCTTGCGGTTGATATTTGTGATCACTTGAGAAGAGGATAGAGTTGGAAGAAACTCAAGACCTTCATGGTCTCCTCAACAACAATGACCTAGGCATTATTGTGGTTTTGCCGAACCTCGGGTTCAGTTTTGTGTCCTTGTATATATTCTTGTTTGTGTTCTTGTGCTTGTTCTTGATTGGCGTTTAGGATTGAGACTCAATATCTTTGTACAAGTGTGTTTTAGTTCAAGGTGATAGTTGGAGAAAACTAGATTCATCACTCTTCATTTGCGGTATCTTGTAGATTCAATTTTTGTTGGTCAAATTTGTAGATCAATTCAAGTATAGGAGTTTCCTCTCTAGACTAGACCTCCAGTTTTCACAAGATATTCCAGTCTGGACGACTGGATCATCCTGCCATTGAAATCAGTAGTCATCTAGGACCTGCATGTAATCTGCTATGAGCAGGGGCGGAGCCAGGATTCAAACATGGGGGGCCGACCCACCAAGGCACCACCATGGCCTCATGGGCCCTGGACGCCGTGTGACGGCAAAATTAGGCATACACATGTATAATCAAGCATCTCATATATATTGCCGTATAAATTCAATCCTAACGAATATGACAAAATAATGTAGCATACGTGTCTTCGTGAGTTTCACGGCTAAAAAGACTCTCGCAGTAGTCGCTGTCGATATAAGAAGAGTTATGACTAATCTTAGCAATCTATCAACCATGGGATAAATAGAATTTTTATCTAATCTCACTAGTCCCTTTGTTAGATCAAATGCTAAATGCCTAAATTGAAGATAAAAATTAAAAAGGAAATCAACCATAAAATTGACAGGCGTTTCTGATTACTGAAACAGACAAACAGTGAAAGGAATTAAGGAATAAACAAATAAACTATACAGTACTGTACCTTGGCACCTTGCCGCAATGGCTTGCAGTGTTGTAGGTTTGCTTTTGCAGTTTTCTTGCCTTGCGCTTTGCCTACGGAACTGCCGCGATGCCCTCTGCAGCTCTGCTGAGCTCTCCTGTTTGCACGGCGAGATGGGAGATGGAGCTGAGAGCCTGAGAGACGAGTGCAGCATGCCAGCAGCCGCGCGGACGGAGGAGTCGTCGAGTCGATTCACATTCACGGAACGGAGTAATAATTAGTAAACGTGACTCTTCGTTTCCTCCGGCCTAATTACAGGTGATTAAGGAGTCCTATTAATGCACCCAGTGGACCATTGGGGGTGGGGGGAATGAGTATTTTAAATATATATATATATTTAGCCTATTCATACAACAAAGCCTTCATTGCACAAATGCTAACTTTGCTTATGCAGATGCTGATTTGAGCATTTTGCCATATGTAGTTGCACCCAACCCAACATGCAACAAGTTGTTTGCACCTACATCGCCATGTTTTCCTCTTAAACATACTACGCCGAAAGAAAGGGAGCGGCATGAAGACATCTAATGATCTCATTTTTTATGCTAGAGCTACTTATGATGTATCCCTCTATTCTAAAAAGGTTGTTATTCTAGTTTTGTCTAGAGTCAAACATTTCGGTCTTTGGCAATCAATAGCTAGAAATTCATATATTTTAACATAATAATGAGATTAAAGTTTTTAGATTCACAATGAGAAATACTTTTATGACACCCAATTTACATATTGTTAGACTACACAAAATTATAGGAGTTGAATTGATAATGGCCAAAAATTGAAATGTTTGATTTATGAAAAACTAGAATGACAACTAATTTGAAAAAGGAGGGGTCACGAGGATACATGTGGTTCCTTCCAAATCAATTGCTGCACACACCGCAGACCACCAGTGGGCACGAATGTAACTGGGGATTGGGGAAAGCAAGCGTGTATATTAATCAATTATAAGACGTTGATCGCTGCATCGATCGAGCTAGCAAGGCAAGAGGAGCCACCAAAGCGGTGAGCTTGAATGCACACAGCTGGAGTCAGCCCTGTTCGCTTGAGCTACTTTTCAGCCATGTAACAGTGTTTTCGTCCCACAACATTTTAGTATAAACATCAGCATAAGCCAAAAGGTGAAGAGGAAGACGACGAGGAGCGTGCGGGTGAGGTTATTTTACCCCAGTCAACTCCACCCACGTCACTTCGTCTTGAAGCTCCATCACAGCCCTGCCGGCCGGCCTGCGTCTGCAAAGCTTGCATACTCCATATACGAATCGCACCATAACGTCGATCCCGTGTGGACATGCATGCATGTACACTAGTCGCGCTCACTGCCCGCGCGCTGCTGCGCGTTTTAAACGCGACGCACCTGCCTGCGGCCTAGCTCTATGTGCTGCGCGCAGGTGGATTATTAAAGATGCTGCATTTACTTACAGATCACGAAACTAAAGCCCTGGAGTTCTTGTAGAGCGACCATGCTGACAGTGACATCAGCTGCTATTACCCACCTTTATAAACATAATAATAGGTATTGGATCTATTCTATTTTCTAAAGCCCACCTTTGCTATTACGTAAAAAACATCCTAAAAATAACACATGACTCTACATTTAAACTACCCACATATGGCATTAAGGAACATGATCTAAAGTATATCTAAATTTTTATCTAATCACCCACGTACTCTTATTACAATAGATAATTTACGTAACCCAATTTTTATCTTATTATTTGAAAATAAATGTTCTTTCAAATCCAAATCTAAAAATTAGTAGCATCTTCAATTAAAAAATTATTTAAATAACCATAGAGCATGTATATGTTTCTACATTACTCACTTCAATCAATATTAATATATTAAGTTTTGATTGAAGTAAGCCTACAAGTTGTGCCAGCATATATGAGCGAAAAATAAATATATATTACTCCCTCCAGTTTCCTAAAGGATGTCATTTATGACAACGACATGGTCTTCAAAAAACAACTTTGGCCGTTACTTTTTGCTATAAAATATTTATAAAATATAGTCAACATATACTTTTATGAAACTACACATTTCGAGATGAATCTACTTACATCACTTTCATATTTTTAAACTCAACCTAAAAGAATTTATTTATAGTTAAAGTTTAAAATGTTTGACTTAAGACAACATCAAAACGACATCCTTTAGGAAACCGAACCGAGTATGTTTCATCAAAAAAAGTTATTTCCTTAACAAATCATATACTAATGATACTAACAAATTGTTTAAAACCATATTAGTCACCATAACATATAATTTATATAGGTTGTTGCTTTAGATATATCTATATATTTTAACTAAATGTTTGACATCCCCGGTGGAGGACGCGTATCCCCGGCCACAGAAGAGTTGCACCGCGTCTCTTCGTACGCGGTCGCTGCCGGTACCAGCGAGCCAGCTTCCCCCGCCGGCGACGAACATGGTGGCACCTCGCCGGACCTAGGAGCTCGCGCGGCCAGAAGGGGAGGAGCCGGACCTCGCGCGCGCCGCCGGGGATGGGGGAGCAGCGACCGGAAGGGGAGGAGTTGGACCTCACGCGGCCGACCATGGGGGAGGCACGTCGGGGATGGGGACGCACGCACGGTAGAGCCCTGTTCGCTTATGCTGAAATGTTGTGAAAGAAAAATATTATTCCACGAGGGTAGTGCTGCCTGGAGGTGGAGGAAGAGGACGAGGAGGGTGTGGAGGTTTATTTTACCCCAGTCAACTCCACACGTCCCTTCGTCTTGAAGCTCCATCACAGCCCTGTATATCACACACACACGAATCGCACCCTAACGTCGATCCCGTGTGGACATGTATGCATGCATGTACACTAGCTAGTCGCGCTCACTGCCCGCGCGCTGCTGCGCGTTTTAAACGCGACGCACCTGCCTGCGGCCGCCTAGCTCTCTGCGTTGCGCGTAGGTGGATTAAAGATGCTGCATTTACTTACAGTCTTACAGAAACCACGAAACAAAAGCCCCTGGCTCGTGTTAGGTGCTGTTTGGATCAGTGACTAAAATTTAGAAGGTGTGTTGGGAGGATATTGTATGGGGTGTTCGGATACTAATAAAAAAATAAATTACATAATCTATCAATATCCCACGAGACGAATTTTTTAAGCCGAATTAATCCACCATTAGCACATGTTTACTGTAGCACTACGTTGTTAAATCATTGACTAATTAGGCTTAAAAGATTCATCTCGTAAATTAGTCGTAAACTATGTAATTAGTTTCATAATTAGTCTATATTTAATACTCTATGCATATATCAAACATTCGATGAGACATCGACTAAAATTGAGGAGGGGCAATCAAACACACCTAAGATTAGGGAGAGCGAGCGAGCATTCTGACACTGACATCAGCTGCTATATATACTACCCCTACGTACAAAGAGCCCATGAGGCCATGACCGTAAGTGTCCTTGACTCTTACTGCTCGTACTCGTAACAAGTTACTGTACCTTCCAGCGTGCGTTAGCTAGGACAATCATACCGAACCTTGTAACTACCAAAGCAGATGACATCGACATGCATATATTGCAAACGAAACATATATACTTCGTTCCTCCATCCTAAAAAAGAAAATTGAATTATAGGTTTTGATGAAATTAAACTTTCTTAAGTTTGATCAAATTTATAGAAAATTTGATTTACTACAAAAATATATTTTAGAATCTAATCTAATCTAATGATATTAATTCAGAAGCATAAATATTAGTACTTTCTTGTGAAAGTTTTGAAGCATAAATATTAGTACTTTCTTGTGAAAGTTTTGAAGCATAAATATCTTTCTACTACTCGGATTTAGGGACCCCCGAATATAGATAGACCCAAGTCTGGTGGGCTGCAGCTCAGTGAGCGGCCCAAAATTTTCAGAACCAACTCTTTTCTAGAGCATCCCAAAACAGCCCATCGGCTCCCTTTCCGCTGGCCCCTGACGCCCTCAGCGCGCAGCAACCCTCGTCTATTCGCCGAGCCATAGCCCGCCTCCCGTGGCTCCCTTTTCTTCTCCGCCTCCAGTCTCGCATCGTTGCAACGCGTATCGAGTATCGACACTGATGGAGGCGTTCGATCGCTCACCCACCCGTCCAGAGTCATCGATCAGCGCCATGTCAGCATGACCGTCCCATTGATGCCCCGAGAGGCTCGCTTTGCGCATTCGATCTATTGATCGGGATCTACGATTTGCACATGTTCCGCCGAGAGTAAGATGTTGCAGCTGGCTCAGCAAGTGATTCATGTACGTATTGATCAAATCACACGCTCATACATACGTACCCCGGTACCGGTGGATTGATAGGCCGGCGCTGGGGAATGAACTGAAGTCGGCTCAGGTCGAAAGTTGGCACTGGCCAATAGAGCAGAAAAAAGAGGGATTGAGAAGATTCAGCCCAGCAATGTTTTGGAGGATTTCTGAGGTTTTGCAAAACGCTTGAACCAACCTTCCGGATTACTTTTTTTTTTAGATAAAAAATGATTCTATTCCGACCTATGTATGGTTTAGGCAAACCGTTAACAAATGTGCAATTTTCTTGTAGTTTTCGCTGAGCGGTTCAATGAAACCACCAATAAATATCTATAATAATATTTGATGATTTATATCACCACCGAATATGCATTTTCTCGGTGGTTTACTAGCATTGGTAAAGAAACAATATATTCTTTTCCATTTTCATTTTGCCCCGATAGAAATAATACGGGCCACCAAAGATATATCCTAGTTGGCTTGGCTAGTTTGGGGGCGTGAATGTCAATTAGATGGTAGCGAAAATTATCCCAGTTTTTTTAGTTTATACTATATATCATGATTATAAGCTCCTATTTGAGTCTTTTAAAGAAAATACTATTTGCAATCTAAGATAAAACCGAAACACTCCACCCTTCCAATTGCACAGCACAATGTCATACAAAATGCAGCCTATTCAGGTTTCCCAATTATCTGCTTGATGTTGCCTCCCGGGCAAACTAACAGAAAATCTAGTACTCCCTCTGATCTAAATTATAAGTTATTTTAATTTTTTTATTTATCTATTTTATTATGTATCTAGACATATTATTATATCAAGACGCATAGCAAAATAGATGTACCAAAAAAAAGTCAAAGCGACTTATAATTTAGAACGGAGGGAGTACAGATTAGATCTTGGTTTACACGATGGTGCATGAGTTCGGGTCCCCCTCGCTTCTATCGAACCGGTATACTCCGTCTAGATTAACGGTGGGGTTGTTGGGCCAGTAGGGATATACTCCCTCCATACTCAAAAATAAAGTTGTTTTGGACAGCGACACGGTCTCCAAAGTATATCTTTGACTTCTTATTTTTATAAAAAATATTTATCGAAAAGTGATATATGTATATTTTTATGAAAGTATTTTTCAAGACAAATCTATTCGTATGGTTTTCATATTTCCAAACTTAACAACTTAAAAATTATTCATGATTTATATTCCTAATGTTTGACCTAAGCCTTGTCCAAAACGATTTTATTTTTGAATACGGATGGACTATGTAGGCTGGGGTCGGGTGCTGTAGCCCAGGCATAGGGTTGTCCAGTTTTTCTTCTTTTCCGGCGGCCTGCTTTTTATCCTGCCGCATCATAGCCTTCGCTTCACCCGCCTTTGACTTTGAGTTCGCAGGACCAACCGACACTAATTGCACGTCGCCACGTTTGTGCTTGCACTTGCGCAGCCTGCTGAGCAGGTCGATGGGGTCGCAGTCGCCGCACACCACCAGCTTGTCGCCATCCCTCAAAACGGAATGCACTGCAGCCAAACGCAGGAAGATACAAAGAGGAAAAATATACGTTAATATTCAGTGTGTATGCGTCTACAGTCTACAGTCTTCAGTCTTGTAGTCTACAATACATTTACCTCCATGGGTCCCTGCTGCTATCCCTAATAGTTTGGACCTAGCTTTAACGCTCTGCAGGCCAATCTTTATAACTATTTTTACCGTTTCCTGCAACAAGTAATGAAACACCATCATCGCAAAGTTAGGCGCAAAAATGCGGAGAACGGGAGAAGCAAGTTTAGATACAAAGTTAGGCACAAAAAAAGCGGAGAACGGGAGAAGCAAGCTTAGCAAAGATTTTTATTATTTTTAACAATGGTTGAGGTGCATAATTCAGATACAAATTAAGAGATGTTACTTATATTATCTTTCATAATGGCACATTTGGTAATTTGAATGCAAGCTTAGAAGGTCTCTTTGCGTTATCTTTCCTAATAGCAGCCGTTGAGTAATTTATAAAAATATTATGCTTATTTTAAATTATGTTTTATAAGGACGAACATTATTAATAAGGGGGAGTTATCGAGGCTTTCTCCTTTCTTTAGCCTACTTTATATCCTACCCTAGAGTTTGGGATGTAAATGGGTTTGCCTACAAATCTTTATGTCGAGGACCAATATTAGGGTACCCGAAGAGCAGGAGCTAATAACCATCAACGTTGATTCATCCGAGCGGCTAAGAGCGCGACTACACCTCTTGCTGGGCTCCGCCTCGTCCGACCACCGAGGCCACGGGCTCCGCCTCATCCAACCACCGAGGCCACGGGCTCCGCCTCGTCCGACCCTCGAGGGTCAGCTCCGCCTCGTTCTATCGACAATGAGGTGTTTATGGCGATATGTTGGCACAGCCTATTTTAGGGTCAGGTGTGCATGCATGCCTTTATTGTGTTCAGTCTGTGTGTTTACATGAGCGTTTAAATCTGTACTGCAAAGAAAAACATTATATCACACAGAATGGGTTCTATTCAACGATTTGATGTGGACCAAAATAAAGAGTGAGAAGCTAACCAAAATTATTCGTGAGATTATGGACCCAACTATTTTAGTGTGATTTCAATTGTGTGCACTAACCCTTGTGAGTGGAAACGTGGAGTTGGAATTTCATCATGACATCCAACGTGATTTCGCACGAACATCATGTGCACACATTGAATGGGCAAATCATGTGCATCGTCTCACTATGAGATCTTGCCTAGCGTACTTTAGGATTTATGTTTTCTTTTGCAAATAATTGTCTTCCACACGGCCGAGCTCTATGCTTCAAGAGGTAGTTATCACTTAAAAAATCATAATAGCACATTCATGTCGTACTCCCTTCATTCCAAATTATAAGACGCTTTGGTTTTTCAAGATGCATAATTTTTCTATGTACTTACATATGCACAATGTCTAGATATATGTACTTAGATATATATTATGTCTAGATATGTAGTAAAAGCAATGTATCAAAAAAGTCAAAATATCTTATAATTTAGAATTGAGGAAGGAACTCACCCCAGTTGATGACTTTTTTATTTTCTGGTGATGCTTTAAGTCCTTTTCCGATGTAGACGATGGTGTTATTAGTCAGCCTGTTCGCTGGTTGGTTTCAGCCAGCCCAAACCAGCCAGCCAACAGTGTTTTTCTCTCACAAAAAACCAGCACCAGTCAGCCCAAACCAGTACCAGCCCCAACCAGCGAACAGGCGTGATGCTTCGGACTCCTCACCTGACGGTCGTAATACTTTAGGAGGAAATGGCATTGAAAAATCGTTGAACTTTGGAACAGAGCTTGTCTGCAGTCCAAAAGTAAATATGTCAGAATCCACACTTTGTTCTTAGGTACAGTATTCAATAAAAAAGTATACTCACTCCATCTAAAAAATACTCCAGTATAAAGACTTCTAGCATTTTTAGGGTTAAAAAATACTCCCTCAATCCAAAAAAAAAATACAACTATAAGATACGTGTGAGTCAAATTAGTTTAATTTTGACCGAGTTTATAGTGGATAATATTAATATTTGTCTCCAACTAAGTTTATTATAAAAATATATTTCTTAATCGATTTACTTATTTTGTATTATAATTGTTAGTAGATTTTTCTAGAATTTTGATGAAACTTTAAGTCGTTTGACTCTTAAAAAATGAGAACTGCATTCTTTTATGGACCGAGTACACATCTAAGTACTCACTAGGTTCAGCCTTTTAATTGCATCAATCAAGAGCTATTCATCATTTAATTGTCCCACTCAGAACCTAGACCGTCCTTTACTTGCACCAATCAAAAGCTGGTGTCCTAGCTTTAACGTGAAATAGTTTAAGTGTTTCGTATCTGGCTTAACTTGTCATTACTCCCTCCGTTTTTTATTATTAGATGTCGTATTAGTTTTGTCCTAAATCAAACATTTGTATATTTAACCACTGATTTCAAAAAAATTATACAGATTCATGTCATAAGATTTATGTTTAGATTCACTATAACAAATACTTCCATAATATATAATTCATATGTTGTGAAAGGATTTTTTAAAACAGTTGGTGAAAGATAATAATATTTGATTTAGGATAAAGCTAATATGATATGTAAAAAGAACGGATGGAGTATATTTCTATATATCCTAGAATCCTTATTACATTCGTGGGAGATGTGAAAAAAATAAAGAAAAACACTGGAGAAAAATAAAGTAATTACACTGCTTGTGGCTGATGATCCTTCACTGGTTTCGATGTCAGCAAGCCTATCAATGATGTCGCGTATACAGGGCCTCTTACTTGGGTCACGATGCATGCAGCTTTTCCCCATTTCAATGCATAGTATTACTTGACTATAAGCTGTTTCCAACGCTGTGTGTCTCCCTGATGTATCAGATTCCAACCTACTCCTCCAGCCTTCGAGCACCTATCAATTTGTATAACAGAGATGTGATTAACGTCAGGGGTGCATTGAATTTCATATAATATACCAAATACTCAGCTGATACAGAGGGAATACCATAAAACTGATACTATACATGTAAAAGCAAGAAGTACGCAGTGTAGTAGACAAATAATTCCAAATCATACAGCAGCGTGATTGGGTGACATTAAAGAAAATTGCACTATGCCAGAGGTATATCTTCATCACTCTCCCGATGGTCATGGTGGCTACGCACGCTCAGCAGGCTGCCGTGGCCAGTTCGTGGTGGCACGTCAGATCCACGTGGCGGGGGTCTTACCCTAGCATAGGGGTTGCTGGATCTGTGCATGTCGGGTCGATAGTGGCCGCGTTCAGTTGACGTGGACTGTCCCACAGGCCACAGGCTAGCAGTGGCATGTCGACCCGGTTTTGGCACATTCGAGCAGATCTCGCTGTGTGCACATTTGTAACCACACAATACCACACACTAAATTTTTTTTGTCATCAAATTTTCTCAACTTGATTCCACGTTCTTGACATCGTCTTAATTTTATGCTTCCTAGCCCTGTCAACCTTCTCATAAAATCAAATCAATCTAACCTTACCTTGATACCACTTATTAGAATCTAATATCCTAGTTATGCATAACAGTCCGCAGATCTATGAAACATACTGCGGGTATGACACAAGCTTGCACCGCAGATGACGATGTTGAAGCAATCACAACAAGATATTATGATTTTGGTAAATTCTATAAACACAACTCCAAAAGAGTACAGGTGATTGTCATTCTCTCACAACCCTACTTAACCCTCTAGGGTTCATTGATTCTTGCCATATACAAGAATCTAGTGTAATAGAACTATCTAGCCTAATTTTCTTGAGCGCTCCTAATTGCTTCTTCCAAACCTTGGACGATGATACCTATGGCCTCCACCCCTTGTTTATATACCTTGTTTGTATAGGATTCTACACTCAAGTCCACTTCAAAGCCCCCATACATACAAGTAGGAGTCCTACTGTTAGTAGGATTCTACACTTAAGTCCTAATAGGATTAGAAGTCCTAATAGCACACCACTCGAGTCCTATTACAAGTAAGATCTGAATCACTATACAACAAACCTCGTGATCCAACAGCACGCCCCGTGCATACTAATATCCACCTAACTTTTTCCTTTTCTCCACCAAGTCAAGCAAGCCAAATCTACTCTCCATCCCTGGCAAGGCGAGGCGAACGAATTGCCAGAAGATGTCATCCCATGTAATAATGTCAACAGATACACCACCCATCACCTCTCTTAATCAGCACAAGGCTACCACCACTACCAAGAGAGCCCAACTAGATGACCAAACATCATGGACACGGACCACTATGACCTACCCAAGATAAGATACACTATATGAGCACCATACCAGCCCATGAGGCGATGCCAGTGAAAACATGGCTCGCCAAGCACTAACCAAGGAATCTGACCATGTCATGAGTCACTGTTGTCATGTCTGTGGTGTCAAAGGAAGATGAGGAGGGATAGCCATCCACCAATGCTACACACCTCCCTGCGCCCCATAGCGCTAGGATGCGAAGGCTGGGAAGAGGAGGTCATAACCAAGAGCCCTGGCTCCATCCATCGTCACACCCCCAACCATGCATATTGCGTTTCAGTGGTCACCACCACGAGCGGCAACTCGGTGGCTGCTACCAAACCTTAACACCATGGGACACCTCCTGCTTTAAAAAAAAAAGGGGCAGACCCAGTGCCGGAGGCTCCCACATGAGTGGGGTCTGGGGAAGGGAAAAACCGAGGCAAGCCTTCCCCCCGCAAAATCTGCGGAGAGGCTGCTTCGAACCCGTGACCTGGTGACTCAATGAGACAGCTCTCACCACTGCACCAGGCCTGCCCTTCAGACACCACCTGCTTTGCACTGAAGAAACATTGCTTGTCTTTAGACCCACATGGATCCAACCAATGGCAATATGCCTTGATCCAATTGCAAGTTAGGGGAGAGAAGGAGAGGAGAGGAAACGCGGATGATGACCACTGCCACCACCTTTGCCATCATTGGCTAGGCGTTGTGGCAGCCTCTGCATTGCCTGCGCTGTGGAGGGGGCATAAGTGGTGCCAGCAATAGCACCTCCATTGTCGCCTCTAAAGACGGTGTTGGGGAGGGTGTGTGTAAGGATACAAATGGTAACTTCAAGCCACATATGTGTTTCAATCATTCTTTTGTTGCCAAATCAGTTCATAGGTTGGTTAAATGTTGTTAGAAATATGCTACTAAGCAAAAGTCCCCACATTAATGACTGAGACTCAAAAGAGATGCTTAAGTAAGTAAAACTACTAAATATGGAACTCCTCAAAGAGGACTTGCCTAAATAAGTTCAACCATATGCCCGTATATAGTGTTTTTGAGTAACCAAGTTTCCCCTAAATTTGTAAAGTGTCAAATATGCCCTCAAGAAGGATAACATCCAAAATGAAAATGAAAGTGAGATTTTGGACATGGATAAATCTTAAGTGATTTGATAAAATTGTTCTTACACTTTTTATGTTAGGGTGGTCCTTGTGTCCTGTCACCATCTGCATGATTATAACACCCAAACTGTATATGTCACATTTTAAGCTGACTGCTCCTTCTTCATGATATTCTGGTGCCATATAGTCCCTACACGAAAATTAACAATGAATAAATAGGGATCTAGAGAATAAACTCAGATGATCTTTAGGAAAACAATGGAGTATTTATTCAACATATAATTAGCTTACAGCAATGTAACAATTTCTTTAGTTGCAGTTCGCCTATCTTCACCCAACAATCTTGAATAAGCATAGTCCGTTATTTTTGGCACCATGTTAGCATCAAGTAGTATATTCTCTGGTTTGAGGTGCAAATGGACAATACAATTTGCATGAAGATAATCCAAGCCCTGACATATTCCTTTCATTATTTGATAGCGTGTGTGCCATTCAAACCCACAGGATTCTTCTGCATAAGTAAAGATAATTCTTAGAACGTGGTGTCTTCTTTGCCATCAGCAAAAGCAAGTCCTAATACCCACGAACACTATCTAACAATAGTTGATCTTTAAATTTTAGTTTTTGATCGCATTATGCTTATTTCACAGATGAAATGAGTTCTGTAATCCTGCTGAACTAAACCTTTTGTTTAATAGGTAAGACCGAAATCAACTACATCTCATTATTATCAATACCAATAATAATTCTGAACTAATATGCATACCAGTAATGTGCCTACTGAGGCTTCCATTGTGCAGATACTCAAAGCACAGCAATATATCTTGCTGTTCTATACGCAAGTTTTCCCCCTCCTGTTCTATAGGTTGCGTGTGTGCCCAGAAGCCCAAAAACCGTACTATATTGCTGTGCTTAACTGTCATTAAACAATCAACCACACGAGCCAATTCTCCATCAACAGTTCCACGCGGCCCACATAGTCTTTTCACGGCAACAATTAATCCATCTCCAAGGATTCCCTGTTTATCGACACTTGTGTTAGTATAAGGACAAGTATTTGGGCGAAGCCTTGATACATAATGTTTATCAACTTGTAATTGAGAACTAGAAGCACCTTGTAAACCATCCCAAATCCACCTTGATCAATCTCTTGCTCGGTAGAGAAATTATTTGTGATGTCTTCCAAAAGTGATAAGTCAAGAGTTGTTGGCTCTGCACTTTCATCCCGTAATATGCTTACCAACATATGATGTTCAATATATTCATCTGTCAATTATAGGAAACAAAAGTTATTCTGTAAAATAAGACAACTATGTACGCTTATATTTGGAATACCATCAAAGGAAATTTTTGATACACAAAAGTCACAAGCCATAGGGCCAACTTCGATATAGAACCAATTTCAAAAAAAAAAACTTCGATATAGAACCACATAGTGGAACAGGAGTGCCGGATTGAACAGTGACTTTTGAAATCCTTATCTGACATGCCCTAAAATAGACCTTCACTAACCACAGCACAAGTAAATGTTGTTCAACCTAAGAACATGTGACTGTTCTGTCAAATTTATAACAGATTTTAAATAATAATCAGATTCGAGCAAAAAAAAATGGATATACTGAAACTGATATTTATGTGCCCCTAATGTGCCACTCCTCTGACAAAGCTACCTGATTTATGGTGATATGAAGTCCCAGAAGCTGGTGGAAGATCGAATTCTCTAGATAACCTGGAAAAAAGATAGTCTTAGTCCTTTAAGACATTTTGAGACATGACAAGAAAATTGGCCATGTTTGCCATGGATCACACCTATGTTTTCCAAAAAGGTGTGTGGTCAATGTTTTTTTTTTTAGACGTGTGTGGTCAAATTTTGTGACCCTTAGTTGAAGATTAATCTGCACCAGTTAGTAATGTGGCCACCTCTTGTTGCCAGTATTTTATTGACCCACTGCACTATCAGATCTGCAAACCCCTAAAAACAGATAAAAAAACTAACACGGCCCCCTACCAACTACCGTCCTCCTATTCTGATCCAGTAACCTACAAATCTACAATGAAATCATCATGAACCCTAAAACCTAAACTTGGTAATTGGAGTTTGGCTGGAAAGCTAATGCCATCACTGGAGCATAGATAGAAATCTGATTGGTCATAAATCAACTACTTTACATTTTTGAACCCATAATATAATAGATAGATACAGGAATATTGGATACGAACAAATTAGGGCCTATGTGATGGGAGGAAGGTCATCATCACACTATTCGCACAAATAGTACCTACTGTTCAGTTCCTGCCAGGCTCAAGGTAGGTTGTTAATGTGCCTGGGTGTTGCAGCAGCCCCCAATACATCTTAGAATCGGAATCCGTATTATTGTTGAACGTGAGTTGTTCTAACTTGTATGAGTACGAGTCATGAGCCATGATGGGCGTAAGGGCATTTTGGGAAGTAAAAAAGATGGTTGGAAGGATCCCTTCGCTATTTAATATTAGGTATAGATATAGATAAGTGACTACATAGAGGGCACTCTCTGTTTAGATTTAAATTGAAACCTGTCCAGATACATCAGGCCTCCATCTCAATCTAAAATGTTGGCCCCACAGCGATCAAAAGAAGATCGGTTTATCATCTTGGTCTACCTCCCACACGTGTCTCCAGTTCCTCTCGCTCTCGACCACGACACCGGCTTCCTCAAGCAAAGCGCTTCTGCCTTCCGCCAGAACTGATTATGCCACAGCCGCCGCCTGGAACCACCATAGCAAGGCCAGTGAGATATTCCACCTCATTTCCCCTCCATGCTCCCCTGCCTGCCTCCACCACCGTCCCCACTTGATCTGACGGCGGATCCGCCAGCATTGCTAATTGGTGCAGAGATGTCAGCAAGGAGTTCCCTCTCCTTCCTCTCCCCACTCCTCAGCCTCCGCCACCATCACTCCTGATCCAATCCGCCGCACGTGCAACCACGACCACTGCTAAATACTACAATCTTGTTTTTTTGAGATTTTTCTAGAATTTGTCTTATTTTCTAGCGTGTCTTATGAGACGTGGAGGCTCTGTTGGGAACCTCCACTTAGTAATAGTAAAGATGGTCCATGAGAGACAAATTACCAAATAAGAACCCATACCTGCTATCAATGTGTTTGTCCATATCTTCTGCGCAAGCTCTCTCTACAATCTCATGTTCACTTGATGAACCTCCATGTAGCCTCAGATGAAACTTATCTAAAGGAGGATATTCTTCTATGAAATCTACCAGCTGTGAGTTAAATCTAGGAC
The DNA here is from genome assembly GCA_904845875.1 of Miscanthus lutarioriparius. Taxonomy (NCBI): domain Eukaryota; kingdom Viridiplantae; phylum Streptophyta; class Magnoliopsida; order Poales; family Poaceae; genus Miscanthus; species Miscanthus lutarioriparius. The sequence continues at coordinate 114,651,348 of CAJGYO010000010.1, read as the reverse complement.
ATCTTGGATGCTTTCTAATGATATCCTCAAACGATAACTTGACAACCCTCCAGTCGGATTCATCAACACCTGGGAGGACCCCAATTCGTCCAACGACCTCCTGAAGGTTTAACAGGTGCTCAATGCCATCGAGCACTCGGTTAAGGTTCTTACCTCTATTGGCATTGAAACAAAGCTTGACCCTTTGAAGGTTGGGCATGGCTCCTGCCTGAAAAGCCAAACTCATCACACCACATGTGAATTTGAAATACTTGAGAGCTGGGAATGCCATGGTGCTGAAGACGACAGTTCCAGTCAGAGCTGTCCGCACATACAGTGAGAAAACTGAGAGGGAAGGTAATCCAGAGATGTTATTAATATCATTTCCCTGCAGTTCTTTAACCACTATTTTCAAAATGCAGAGTTTGTGCAGTTCACCAATCTGAGTGGGCAGTCTGTAAAACAAGCAAATTGGTGGCAACAACTCAAGTTTCTGAAGAAACATGGGAGGAGAGGAGATACCGCTCCAGATATCAAAGAAAATAGATGTTCTTAACCCATCAGGAGTCAGGGTGAGAGATTTGAGATTGCAAAATTTCCCAAGAGAAAAAACTAGGGGTATCAGCTTTCTCTTCAGATGGTCACTAGATAAAGCTGCAGAACAGGTTAGATGAAGATGCTGAAGGTTTGTCAGCTTGCTTAGGCTCCATATATTGTCTTCAGAGTTACATCTGAGGTCAAAATACAATAGTGTACTTAGAGATTTGATGTGGCCAATCCCATCTGGTAACTCTGTTGCAGCTCGGAGACCAAGATGCAACAAACCCGGAAGATGGACAATATCCAATGGAACTGCAGATAGTCTTGCATCTATTTCTAGTGTTTCCAAATAATGTAGCCCTTGCATCTGGGCTGGTAGTTCAACCATGATATCACCTGAAATCTTCAAATATCTCAGTTGAAATGATATGCAAATCCTTGAGAGGTCCAAACTCATGTGTCTGTCATGACTGCCCCAAAATTCAAGGATTAGAACTCGGAGATGATTAAATTCCACAATTGGAGGCATACACTTAAGCAATCCAAAGAAGCCAATTGATCGCAATTGTGACATTACTATTCCTTCTGGTTGCTTTGCATATTTGGCACTACTGAATCGGAAGGACAGTCGATGGGCCTTTGTAGAAAATCCTGTTATGGGTTGAGAGTAATCTATTGCAGCAACAAACTCCTCTTCCTTGGAATTATGATTAATGAGATCAAATATAATATGGTGTACTGTACATGACAACACCTCGTCATTGTAGTCAATTTTCATAGGTTGGACCATTCCCCTATTGACAAGCTCCTCAAAATAGGCCTCTGCAATTTCCTGTCTTTTCCTTCTGCTGGATTAATAAAACCTTCAGCTATCCATTGCTTCACCAGATGAACCTTCCACATTATGTAACCCTCTGGGTACATATTGAAATACAGCAGGCATGTCTTCAAACAAGAAGGAAGACTATTGTAACTAAGGTTTAGTATTTTTTTCTGGATCTCTTCAACTGTATTACTTCTAGTAAGAATGGAGCATAAACGATCATGTACATGGTACCACAGCTCTGAGTAGTCTATGCTTGCTAAAAGACCAGCTACATGGATGAGGGACAGTGGAAGACCACAACATTTTCTAATGATACCATATGAAACTTCTTTCAGTTCATCAGGGCATTGTTGTTCAGAGCCAAAAACTCGATTGAAGAATAAGTATCCAGAGTCTTGAATGCCAAGAGGTTTCATCTTCAAAATATTATCTGCCATATAACTGCAACACTTAAGAGCTACATTCATGTTTTCTGTAGTTGCTACAATTCTACTGCAATTATTGCCCTCCGGAAAAGCACCTCTTACAATGTCCCATGCTGTTTCTTCCCATAAATCATCAATTACAATGAAGTACCTGTGAAAAAATTAATATAACAAGTATGCTTTATCAGGTAAAAGTCTATAACAACCAGACGAAGATAATAAAGTATCTATATAAGAGCATCTCCAAGAGTTTCTAAAACCTACTCCCAATCTTTTTTTTGTTGGCAAGATTGGATAAAAACACTCTCCAACAACTCCCTATCTCAACTCCCAATCTTTCCGCACTTGGGAAAATCAATCCAATCGTGCGGAAATATACGTGCACGTATCGATCAGCCAATATGGAGGTGGAAGGATGAGGGGAAGAATACGAGTAAGAATAGGGTTCCAATGCATATGTACAAGAGAGAAGGAAAGTATAAAAGGAGTTGGAGTGATTTGAAAATAGTCCAGGGTTTCTGATGCAAAATTGCCTTCTGCGCCACTTTTTGGAAACGGTTGGAGGAACCCAACAAAATGTGCTCCTAACTTTTTTTTTCCACTTGGAAAACTCATTGATTACCAATTGTTTTTTTTTTTTGGAAACTCATGGAGATGCTCTAAGTATGGTGTTAGAATTTGAATAAACAAGAGAGAGCTATACAAGTTTGCTATGTCAACTCACATTCATCCATGAATCTATAAGACTTATATCTTACAACTAATAACCCATGCAGACTACAGAGGCACAAGTTGGACTAGTAGGAATCAAAAAATTAAGCTCTACACCTTAGATTACACATAGTGTAGGGTGTGGGTATGTGTTCCCGAAAAGGTAGTTCTGCATCTTAGACTGTAGGTAGTAAAACTAGTAACCGCTGTAAAATTTCACATAATAGTCGTTGCAGTTGTAAATAAGGTAGTTAGTGACACCATTTTAAATTGATCAACATGCTTCTGGTAGAGTCAAACCACAAGTATTTGGGATTGTACGATCTGAGATACAATACAAGAGGCTTCCTCTTGCAAAACTGTTAACCTACTTATAATACTATATTACTATCAAGTAATAAGTCCACTAAGCTATTGTAATAACTTTGACGCCTAAGAAAGGTTAAAAAAAAGGGGCAGACAAAATACCTCTTATCTTGGAGTTGTTCCTGAATAATGTCAATGAGGCTCTGCACCGAACTAGCAACAGAGGGTAGTTGGTGGTGCGGCTGAACTTGGGAGAGAATGCTCCCAAGAAGCCTTCTCATGTCAATCTTTCGCGAAGCATGTACAAATGCCCGCAACTCAAATTGGCCTCTAAGTTCACGGAAAATTTCTATCGCAAGAGTGGTCTTGCCAACACCTGCAGGTCCGACAATGGATACCACTTTCAGCTGCTGCTTTGCTTACCCGGTAAGCATTTCAATCAGTTTGGTCCTGGAGTCCTCGATTCCCACAAGATTGGCCGCATCTCCATACAACGCCGGAGCCCGGCGGTGCTGAGTGATCAGATTCATATGCTTCGGGCTGGAGCAACAAGCGTCAAGCTGGTACCTTTCGAGCCGCTCGCTAGCCTGCCACAGTAGATCCCTCAATTGGGCAATCTTGGCGACCCTTGTGCTGCGCCTCGGCGGCGCGGGAAGCAGAGCAATCTTCACGCGACCAACCCTATGGCTGCTGGCGGATCTTATCTTGGCACCGGCGTCTGTGCGGATCAGCATCAAGTCGTCGACAAAGTTTTCTATATGGTAAGACAGTTCTCGCGCCTCCTCCATCCAGCACTTGGCCCTGAGGCTGGGAGTTTCCAGCATCGATAGATCCACGAGGGCGGAGCTTACTTCTTCTACATCTTGCTTGAGGAGTCCGATTCCGTACTTCACCCTCTTCCGCAGCCGGAATTCGGGAGCTAGCAGCAGATCGAGCTTCCTGAGAACAGGACCCATGGCCCCCATGGTGGAACTTACTGCAGCCTCCATTTCCCCAAGTAAGAAATTTAGGGAAGAAGCAGGAATTTTATTGTGCCATCTCTAGCACTGCAAGGGCCAGGGGCCAATAAACCAAAAACTCTCTGTTGCAGTCAGAAAAAAAAAAGGGAAACTCGGTGACGGAGGAAGGTGGATGACGGCCAACTCTTGGTGTAGCAAGACAGAAGCGCTACCAGCCTGCCAACTCCTATCTATCTGCTATAAGACCGTGAGGTCATCTACCTTTCGTTTTTAGAAAAATATCGTCACATTGAGATCACGATCAATACAACCATAGCCTACCAACTGCTATCTGCTATAAGATAGTAACACACCAAGCTAGGTCATCTACCTTTCGTTTTCACATAGAAAAATATCGTCACATTGAGAACACGACCAATACAACCACAGCCTACCAACTGCTATCTGCTATAAGATGGTGACACACCAAGCTGGGTCATCTACCTTTTGTTTTCACATAGAAAAATATCGTCACATTGAGAGCACGACCAATACAACCACAGCCTGCCAACTGTTATCTGCTATAAGATGGTGACATACCAAGCTGAGTCATCTGCCTTTCGTTTTTACATAGAAAAATATCATCACATTGAGAGCACGACCAATACAACCACGCAGTGCTAGTAGTTCCGTGAAAAAGTTATAGTCGAGGTTGAGGGTTTTGTCAGTGTGCCATTATAAAAGATGGCCCTTGTCTACATGACACTAAAAAGTTCGAGCGCACTCAGATGTCACTGCTGAAACTTTTTTATCGCACGAGTCATTCCGTCCATTTTCATCTCTAACGGTGTTAAACTGCTACATGAAAAGTCTAAATTGACCTTAGGTCTGAGCACCACGCAAAAGTTTGCCGTTCCTCTTGTGCCACTGGCTTACACATCGCTTGAATTGTGGACGCCGGCTGCTGACGCGCATGCCCCCTGATTGTTTTCTCATTGTTCCACCAATGCCCAGTGTTGAAAGTTTGAAGTAGCAGCACCAAATTTAGACTGGTTCAAGATTCAACAAAAAGAAAATGCACGGAGATAGTAGTATGCCCACGCACGCTTCTTCCGCTCTGACAAGCTTAGCAAACCAATCTCCAGAATCTGGAGATGGCGGACATGGAACGACTGAAGCAAGGAAGAAGATAGCAGCAAATCGAAGCAACGAAAACAAACCTGGGGAGATGGCAGCGCGACGGCTGCCAGCGCCACTTGGTGTAGGACGCGTCGGGGCAGCCGTTCTCGGCGCAGCGGAAGCCGACGTCGAGGAACGGGCAGTCCCTGGAGTCGTAGAGCGGGTATCCGCCGCCGCCACCCTGGCCGCACCCGTCGAGGGCCCACGCGGCGTCCGCGGCATTGGAGCCGGTGGCCTCGACAGCTCCTGCGGGCCTGTTTGCTTGAACTTATGAGAGTCGGCTTATCAGCTAGAATATATAGTATTTTTCTCTCACAACAAAACAGTTTCAGCCGATTTATCAGCCGACGTCCATCCCTGCGCTGGCTTCGCCTCGCCCCTCTCTAGCACAGCGCCGTAGTCGGCCATCTCATCTCTCCGCCATCGACCCCACTCATGCCCTACGCTGGTTTTGCTCGCAGCGTCCTCCTCGGGCAAGCGCGGGCCCAACACTGCCCGACGCGCGCCCAGCCACCGCCACTCGGGCGAGCGCACGGCGAGCACGGAGAGGGGCGGTGCGGACGTGCAGATGGATCGGGAGAGAGAGAGAGGGGATATTCTGGACATCTTTACTGGCGGGCCCACGTGTCAGGGCAGCTAAATGGTGAAAACTGGATGGAATGACGTGGACGATAGAAAATTTCCGGCTAGTGGCAAATGGGTGCCCTCAAACTTTTTAGTGGCATGTAAACAATGATAATCTTTTATAATGGCACACGGGTAAAACCCTCTAGAACTTTAAGGCAACTAAGCACGCATTGACCCAATTCAGTGTTGGATTTTATTAGGCTTGACCTAATTTTATTCGATTAAAATCAAATAAATCCTAAGGCTCTGATTAAATGCTAGATGGTAGTGTTTGGTTCAGCTCTGTAAGTGGTAAGATAAATGGGATCAGATTGCAGGGCTAATGCTTACACTGTAATGGAAAGTGGAGATTGTTTGTTTACTCGTCGTAGTGGTTTCAATTGCCATCCATGTGTTTGGTTTGGAACAAGATAATAGAAGAATCAGAACCTAAACTTGCCACGCTTGGAGCGGCTTTGCCCGCCGTAAAGGTGTGCGTGGCTCATGACGGAATCCCTCGCAGCAAAAACACGAAGCCGAGGAGGATCAGAATAGGAAGCCAAGACAGAGCACTAGGGTTTGAAACTGGTGCTGATGGCCCCAAATCGCAGAGAAGATGAAGAGGAGGGAGAGGCTCGCTGAAACTATGGATTCGATGGCAAGCAGAGAATGGAGGTGCACACACATCTGGGTTGAGGAGGACGCCATGAAGACAAATCCTCCCTATGGTAGGGTCGGCGGCGAAGCGACGAAGACGTGTTGGAGACATGGCGGCGCATGCACGAGAGCGCGAGCGTCTTCCGGTGGTTCGGGTGGAGATTTTTCTTGCGATTACGCGAGGGGGTCGGATACCGCTAGAAGACGAGCAATATCGCCATTGTACTGGGCCGCATCCGTTAATGTCGTGATTTGTTACAGACATGCGTAACCAAATGGGAAGCAGTGGGTCAGTTTGCGCTGTGAACCGATTGCGGGCCTAAAAGCCCTAACCAAACAACACCGGAGTCTTAGTCCCACGGGGGGAATTGACTAACGGTCAAATCAAGTTAAATGGGTGATTGGTTTACATCTGTTGTGAAGTTAAGAGAAGCAAAAGATGTGCCACACGTGCGTGCATGACATGGTGCGGGGCGGGTTGGTTTGCCACTTGAGTTGATTAATGGTGATTTGATTGCGTGCAACCCCATGACTCTTGATGACTTTTCCAGATGGAATTTTGAGATGTTTGTCAGTCGGAGTTAGAGGTTCATCGCCAGCAAAGACAGCATAAGCTAGAGAATCAAACATGATATTCACTCTGACGGTGGAATTGTAAAGAGAGTTTAAAGCGGTGTTGTTCATGAAACAACAGATGGTTGTGGAGGGAGAAAATGATCTGAATTACTTTGGACAAAGTTTCAGCCTCCTTAAGCCACTCGTTGCTCATGATGGACGTTAGCTCCTGGATCATCTCCTTGAGATGGTTTGGAGAATGAAGGTTTGAAGCCGATGATGCAGAAGATCTCTTTTGTATAGGGAAGTCGAGGTGTTTCCTAAATCAAAATCAAAGAAAAGATCATCCTTGATTTCAAAAGGGAATTCCAAAGGTTGAATTTCTTCTTTCTTTGGAGTTGGGATTTGGGGTATTGGTGGTTTGGCAATGATAGCAAAATCTTGGGATTGGAGTGGTGGTGATTCAGCTATTTGGAATTCTTCTTACTTGGGGGATGATTCCTCTTCTTCCTTAGGGAGTTCATCATGAATGCCGGTGTAAGGAGTGTTTTCAAGGATTTTATCAAGAATAGTTCACCCTTCACTAGCAGATAAATGAAGGAAAGTTCCTCCAAAGGCTATATCAAGAAATTGTGTAGAATTCTTGCTAAGACCCAAATATGAATGTTGTAAGAGTATTGGATCAGGTATAGCAAGATCTGGGCCTGAAGAGACAAGATCGATAAAACGGGCCCATGATGTACCTAGAGGTTCATTCTCTTTTTGCTTGAAGGTTAGGACCTTCATTCGACGATGAACAACTCGAGAGATAGGAAAGAAGGATAGACAGAATTTGGTTTACAAATCTTCCCACTCTCCTTGTACACTCCCTACATTACGCGCAAATCAATGTTTAGCTAATCCCGTCAAAGAGAATGAAAATAGCTTTCATTTCAGGGTTTCTTGTGACATGCCATCAATATGAAGGCATGAACACATCTGCTCAAATTCCTGTAAATGGGTGTAGGGGTTTTCATCTTCTTCCCAAGCAAATGATTGCTCCCAAACTATGGCTATGAAATAAGGACAAAGCTCATAGCCAAGTGTATGAATGGGTTTGATGATTGTGGTGGCTCCATACTAGCGACCTTTGGAGCGACAAATTGATAGAGGAGTTGAGTCCAAGGTATAAAGGATAAACAAAAAAGATAAATGGATGACTCAATTCTATGTTAAGAACAATTACCGTTCCTAGCAATGGCACCAGAAAGCTTGTTGACACTAAGGTGGCACACAGAATAAACCGCAAGAACACAACTGTCAATGTAGCTTTCACCTAGGAGTATTCCAAGCTATCGACCTCCACTGGAACGTGAAGTGAGCTTAACAAAGAACTAAGTTCGTCCTAGGATGAGACAAGGGTATATGATAGATTGGGTAAAGAGGATTTTTATAATTATGAAACTAGAAAGGTAAGATAGATACAAAGGTTGTTCACTTCGGGTCACTAGGCCACTTAGCAATAGAAAGGGGATGAGAAGGGTGCTAAACCACCTAGTAGAGAATACCTACGTTTCAAGAGCTTACCCGAATGGGTGGAATACAGAGATCAGATATGGCCATCACCACATGCTGACTACCACAAACAAATCATGGGTTAAGCTGTAGACACAGGTAAACGTATAACCTAGACATCATGTCTACACTATATCTTACTACTCCAGTCCGAATCCCGATGAAATTGATTAGAGTACTAGGTTAAGGGCGGTGAACCAATGAACAACAGAAGTAAATACTTTACCAGAATTATGGATCAAATACCATAACGAATCTCGGATGCTTACTTATAGACAAGCCCACATTCGCCGAGGTACAGATTGGAGAAGACACCAGACAGGCCCGACCCTTCTCCACACTCTCCTCGCTCTCTCCTTATTGTCTATGCTACTACTAGAGTATGGCTTTGCCTACGTGTATAATGAGTAGCTTCTCCTTGGCGTCTTGAGAGTGAGGGGGTACTACCCCTTTTTATAGTAGTGGAGTGGCTAAGTGGACCCTTCAATCCATATGAGAGCATCCCCCACACCATCCGATCAAACCGACTTAATCCCTATGACTAGGATGAATCACAAGTGTGCTAGTTTACATGTGGAGAAGACTAAGATGGTTTGGTCTCCGGGGGGCATTGGGCGACTGAAAGCCCTAGTTTGGTTTTGGCTAATTAATGAAACCTAGTGTACTAACCTTTGGCTCTAAGTGTGATTAAGATATAGGTTGGTACACCCCAAGTGATGGAGCTAGATGATGGCACTCATGGTGATGGAGGTGGCCAAAAGATGGATCAAGTACTCCAACTTGGAAAAGAAGAAAGAGAAAAAACAAAACTGGGCTCAAGGCAAAGTTATATGGATAGGGCCATTTTTGTTTCACCAATCAAGACACCATAGAGGGTGTGATTGGGTTTAGGATAGATAGTCGTACTATGAAGAGGGAAAAATCTTGGTTAAAGCGGTTATCAAGTGCCACTAGGTGACATTGTTCATGCATATGCATTAGGACCTAGTGTGCTAACTTAAAACCCTTGAAAATGCTTTGAAAAAATGCTAACACACGTGCACAGGTGGTGAGACACATTGGTGTGAGCACATGGAAGCAAGTGTGGAAGAAAGGAGTTGAATTGGTGAAGAAACAGGATCTGGACCCTAGGGTTTTGGGTGGTCTGGACCATCGGTGACGGGTCCGGAACCAAACCCTAGGGACCCTGTGCTTTGGCGTAGCTCCGGACCCTGGCGCGCGGGGGCAACCGGACCATTGGCCCTCGATCCAATTGGTGACCCCCTGGCCACGTAGCGCACAGCGAAGAAGCGAGAGAAGTCCGGATGCAGGGTGAATGGTCCAGATGGCTGTGGGGGACTAGATCTGGAGCATCTTGATGCTCTCTGGACCTCTCTGGAGTGCTCCGGACTCCAGTAGAGTATGGTCCGGACCCCAAGTCCGGTTGCCCAGTACGGTCGCGCGGGAGTCAGCTGTTGAGCGCGGCAATGGTTGAAAGTTTCAAGCGGGACACGTGGCACTCGTTGGTTAGACATGGAAGTGAACTGGACCCTGGCTCGATGGTCTGGAGCAGTCACTGTTCCTCAATCCGGACCTCATTCCGGAGCCATCTAACGGCTAGGAGACACGTGGCTACTCAGCATTCAAAGGAGAAGGGAACCGGACCTGTGAGCATTGGTCTAGACCCCTTGGTCCGGAGCTGCTTTCTCGGTCCGGTTGCCCTTGCGTGGGAGTAACGGCTAGTGGAGCCTTGGGGGCTCTATAAATAGATGTTGGCCGGCTCTAGTTCATTTTCTTAGACATTTTGATCATTGATACATCCCTTTGAGCTGAGCCAAACCTCTCCCACTCAATCTCTTGCTTGTTTGTGCATCCAAGTGAGTTGGGAGTGATCCAAAGTGCATTTGCTTGAGTGATTGCATCTAGTGGCACTTGGGGATCGATTTTGCTGTGGTTTTCTTGTTACTCTTGGTGGTTGCCACCACCTAGATGGCTTGAAACAGCGGAGGAGTGTTGGCACGAGGTGGACATTGTTCGTGGCCACACGGGTGATCGTGTGAGGGGTTCTTGCGCCTTCCCTACGGGAGATTCGCGAAAGGTGACTTTAGTGGATTGCTCGTGACTTGTGTACCCTCATCTTGTGTTGGTTGTGCGGCACCCTTTGTGGGTTAGGCGTGTGATGCCTATAAGCGCGTGAACCTCCAAGTGAGTGAGTCGTCTAGCTTGCCGGCAAGCAAGTGAATCTCGGGATAAATTGTGTGTCAAATTGTCTCATTGGGTTTCTTATTGATAGACACATCGCTTGCCCGGCTCGGTATAATCGTCCACTCTATCTTGTCTTTACATTCATAGCCTTACTTGTGTAGAGGTAGTTAGTAGTAGCTTGTTAGCTAGAGTAGACTTGTGCTTAGAAGTAACTAGCTTCTTTTAGCTCTCTAGTTAGTTTTTGTGTGCTATAGATTGATAGATTACTAGAATTGTGGTAGGTGGCTTGCCTTTTGTGTAGAGCTAGAGCAAAAAGCATTTACGCTATTTAATTGACTAACAAGTTGCTCTAGTGATTTGTAGAAAATTTTATTAGGCTATTCAACCCTCCTCTAGCCTTTAAGGACCTTTCAGCGACATGGGGAGAGGTCGGCCAAACCCCCACTTATTCCTCTAGCCCCCATTCTCTAGCCAACCATGTCATCCCAAACTCAAAGTCCTAACCACGTTGGAGTCGTCACTGGAGGATACAACGTAGCTATTCGAATCGAACATATTAGAGGGATCAAAGGTTGATTTGGACATGAATCGGACGAGAGAGAGAGAGATTGGTTGGATGTCGCCGAAACAGTTGACTGCTCTTTAAGATTTCGAAAAAATGGTCATAATTGGGGTTAGCTTCCTGGAAGGTACTTGTGTGCCAATTGATGTTGTTTGACCATATATAATAAATATCAAAATATCTCATGTATCTAGGTCTATATATATTGACATGGTGTATGGTCCGAAGAACAAGGGTGGATGATGACATGCTAAAAGATGAGGATCGATCAATGGGGACATAGGCCCTGTTCGCTTCTCTTATAATCCATACTTTTTAGCTTGTTTTTTCAGTCGGAACAGTGTTTTTCTCTCACAACAAATCAGCCAGAACAGTGTTTCGGCTTGTTTTTTTAGCAAAGCGAACGGGACCATATTCTATTATGGCACACGTCACGGAAACAACATTTCCTCATGGTGTTAGACGTTGTATTCTTTTGCAAACAAAGGTAGGCACCTTCCCTAAATTACATACTTACACATTTCCCTCAAACTTTATTTATATTATTCATTTCAAATAAGTAACGGGTCCTTGGTTTATTAAGCCCCCATTTGGATGTCTGAATCGGATTCGTTTCTCACGTGAATCACTAGAAACCGCTCTAAATGGTGTTCTGCTGCCTGGATGCGAGCCAAAACATTTCGGTTCCGCATTTTGTTCAAGAAAGTTAGAAACCCGGACATGGTGGTTTTGTATAGAATCGTTTCAGATTCTTTGACGCATTTATGAGCTACTAATTTACTTTTTTAGTTGTAATCCTTTTTAGTGCAACAAATTAAAATGGGTTGTATTTAACTTATTCTTCATCCACAAAAAGTTTAGAAATTTTTGAAGCATATTTTTATTTATAGATTTTTAAAGAAAATATATATCTTTATGTGGATCAAAATCCAGCCTACCAGCCAAATGATTTTACAAAGTGATTCTGATTCATCACATGAACATTTCTTGAAAGAGTCTGGATTTGAAATGTTTCTAAGAGAATCTAGATCCCTATCAAATGCACCCTAAAACAATAATCTACTCCACGATTTAAAGAAAATCTCTATTTCCATAAATATAATATACAGGAGGTATACTAGGCGAAACGATTTGTCGTCTTAGAATCAAAAGTTCAATACGACCTGAAAGAATGACAAGTGGGAGCAAAACCGCTAGTTATTTCAGTCTACTGGTAGGAAACATTCGTTCTATTTTGAAACGTATTTAGAAACTTAGAGATGCACAACAATGGTGCCCCCACTGTATCTTTCCGTGTGCACCTTCTCTCCCTCACTACCACCATTCTCCTAGCCTTGCTTCAATGGTGCCCCCATCGCCGGAGCCACCACCCAACACGAACTTCTTGCGGCATGGCTTCTCGCTCGACATCTTCACCGTTTAGCCAAGCTTCCACGCATCCACTAGCGCCCCACCTGGCTCTAGGGCACCATGTCTTCACCCCCACTGATGCTAACCACACAAAGCTCGACACAACCATCTCCTCCATGGTTGAACCGAAGTTCATCACCACAAGGATGGGGTGCCCATATATGCTACCCCACCATCTCGCTCACTACCAACAATGATTCAATGAGCTCCCATGGGATTCCTCTTACCACAGATAAGCCCCAAACCACCAAACTCTAACCCTAATTCATTCCTCTTGTGATTGACCGCAATAAATCAGGTGCTAATTGCACTCAAAATGATCTAGTGTTGTAGAGATTTTCCCTTTGACCCAATTCCATTGTTTCACCTTTGCAGAGAAAATGAATTAAGTATTTTCTTTGGATAGTATCCCTATGCACTTTAGAAAGTTAAATAATAAGATTGGAAAGAAATCGAAAATAGAATAAAAAAGGTATATCAATTGGAAAGGGAAAGAAATTTCTTCAGGAGGGAGATTAGTGCTGATCAACTTAGTTTTATCTAGCCTACCTTTCTTAATGCTATCTTTTTTAGGTCCCAAGAGGAGCACTAAAAGGAATAGGTTACTTTAGATCAAAATTTTGTGGCAAAATGAACAAAAAAGGAGTATAAATTAGTTAAATAGGAGATTCTTTGTCGGCCAAAGGAGCATGGACGGTAGAAATGGGAAAATTATACTCTGAATTATAGAGCAAGCGTACCATGTAAGATGGTATATTGCAAAACCTCTTACAAAATAGATATTTCGTAAATAAAATGGTAGAAGGATTTATATTTTTGGATAGGCTTCATGGGTGTGAATACCTAGTTCCTAGATCTAGGTTCATTTAACATAAACAGTGAGAACCAAACTAGATTGGTGGAAGACGGGTGGTTGGGCTCCTAGGCTTTAAAATTTCATTATCATTTATTGTTTGATATTGTCCAAAGATAGCAAAGCAACAATAGTAGAAGTTTTGAGTTCCATCATGCTAAAAGTATCTTTTATATGATCATTAGATGCAAACAAACTCAAATATTGGCAACTTATTGTTGCAAAAGTGGCTAATATTAATACTAATGAAGAGTCAGACAACTTTCTTTGGCGTCTACATGAAAATGGAGTGTTCTTGGTTAAGTCAATGTACAACTTTTTGTCGATAATGGCGTGAAGGTTTCCTAGAAAATTGGTGTATAAAGTTGGAACTAAAAAATAATATTTTCTTGTGTTTTTTAAAAAGGGTCATTCTAACTAAGAATAACTTAGCGAAGAGAAGGTGGAATAGTAATTAATTTTATTGCTTCTATAGCAAATATGAAACTACAAATATTTCTGGCATTATGCCAAGTTCCTATCGCATGCTATCCATGTAGTCCTAGGGGGTGTCCATTGGTCAGGGCCTGTTTAGAACAAACGGATACAAAACAGAGGAATAGAAAAAGCACATGAATAAGATAGAGCGAATACTTAAAAACCATAGGATTCTAAAACACTGGAATTGATACTATGAGATGTTTGGAATGGAGGCAAAAAAAACTATGGGAACATGAGCAAGCATAGTAAGTGAGAGAGACCAAAGATTATTTCCCTTGGGTTGAAGTGGAGGTCTTATTTCCTATGTTTTGCACTATTCTAATTTCCTTTCCTTTGGAAAGGAACTCAATTTTCCTTTGTTCCAAACACTATGATGTGAGTTCTTTCTTTTCAAATATATACCTTCAAAATTTCTTTGAGAATTCTTTGATCCAAATAAAGCGTCAATTGTGAAGATATTTGGTCAAAGTTGGAAGGATGGACAAAAAACTTTTAGTGACAAGGCTGGTGGCCTATTTGTCTCACAATAAATGATTTTGTGTGTAACGGTTGGCAACCGAAAAAGTTTTTGTAGGTACTATTGAGGATCCGGCTCTGGGCTCTCAATCTAGAGGGGGCATGGCACAATATTTTGGTATAGCAGGGGGGCAGGCGCTCTGGCAAAAATCTCTCCACATTTTCCTAGGAACGGGGAACCACATGATGGGGGCAGAACTAGATACTATGGTGATGATCTACTCTCCTCTATATGCCTGGTGCGGTGGTAGCTAATCTCTTCCGGGACCAGTAGTTGATGCTGGATCATTGAACTCTAGCAAGGTGAGAAACGGAGATGGAGGCTGCCCTGTTGAGCGGGTTCATCAATACCATCCTGCCGAGGCTCCTCTCACTGGTAGAAGGGAAATACAAGCTGCACAAGGGCCTCAAGAGCGACATCAAATCCCTGGAGAAAGAGCTCCGCATGATCGCTGTTACAATCGACGAACAGATCTCGCTGGAGAGGAAGGATCAGGGAGCTGTACTGAGCCTGTCGATTGACGAGCTGCGTGAACTGGCTCACCACATCGAGGACTGCGTAGATCGCTTCCTGTACCATGTGACCTGGGAGCAGCAAGCATCCTTGCTTCGCCGGACCGTCCAGTCGCCAAAGACCCTGCTGTACCGTCAGCGGCTGGCTGAGGCGGTCCAGGTCCTGAAGAAGATACCGGAAGAGGCGCACCAGAGGGAGAAGAGGTACAGGGTCTTCGCCGGCCTTTCCTCCTCGACCCGGCACGCTGAATCGTCTTCCTGTTCGTCTGGATCTGATCCGCGCACCCTTAAGACCGACATCGTCGGAATCGACGGTCCCAGAGACGAGCTTGTGCAGCTGTTGGCGGAGGAGGCAGAGGGCCTAGCAAAGCAGCTGAAGGTGATCTCCATCGTCGGGATCCATGGCTCCGGCAAGACCGTCCTTGCCAGAGAGGTCTACGAGAGCGACGTCGGCCGGCAGTTCAGTCTGCGGGCGTGGGTTTCTGCTACTGACAGGGGTCCGAGAGAGGTGCTCATGGAGATCCTCCGAAATTTTGGTAGGCCAGTGGTGGATAACTCTAGTGTTGACCAGCTTACGGTAGATCTCAGGAAACACTTGGGTGAGAAAAGGTAAAAAAAAAATATTTTTTTATCTTATTTAATTTCTGCAGTTTGTTCATGCACCCAAAGTACGGGTTTTCATATCAACAAGCGGTAGTCATGATTAGCCCTGAACACTTCGGGGGTTTGAAAAAGCGGTAGTCTTTTGGTGTTTTGCATACATTTCTCACTGTTGTTTTATTCATTTCTAGTTTAGAGTTTAGAACAGTATTTATGTTTGAAATTTATGAGATTCCTATTCTGCACGCCTACTTCCATGCCAAAACTAACTAATTCAAACTATCTGGTCCGATTGAGAACAAGAGTTAATTTTGTTTGAACTTTGAACCCAGGAGCAAACACACGCCATAGTACTGATCAAGTAGTAACAAGAAACAAAACTGTTCACCAACTCATTCAGAAAGAAATGGTGTTTAGTCGACACACTGATTGTTGAGGATAGAGACTATGTTTGCTCTGCAAATTTTGATATGCTGTCGACTGTTGTCAGCTGGGACCATTAACATTTTGTTGGCAATTTCTCTCATAGGTATTTCATTGTAATTGATGACATGCAAACTGATCAGTGGAGTACCATTGAAGCTGCCTTCCCAGAAGATAATGTTGTTAGCAGCAGAGTAATGGTGACAACAACTATCCAGTCAGTAGCTAATGCTTGCAGCTCTTCTAATGGTCATGTGCACAAAATGAAAAGACTTGGTGATAAACAGTCAGAGCAATTGTTTATCAAGAAAGCTTGCCCAACGAAATATTCAGGTTATCCTCGACCAGAATCAAAAGAAGTTCTGAAGAAATGTGATGGCCAACCACTTGCTCTTGTTACCATGGGCCAATTCTTGAGGAAAAATGGTTGGCCCACAGGACCCAACTGCGAAGATGTGTGCAGAGATCTTAGACGTCATCTGGAGAAGGACGATACATTGGAGAGAATGCTAAGGGTGCTTATCCACAGCTTCTCTAGTCTTCCTGGTCATGGTCCCAAAGCCTGCCTTTTGTATTTTGGTATGTTTCCATCTGATCATCCCATAAAGAGGAAGAGGCTGATGAGGCGATGGTTAGCAGAGGGATTTGTAGAAGCACAGCCTTCATCCAGTGAAAATTTCAACACCCTCATAGACCGGAACATTATTGAGCCCATCGGCATACGTAATGATGATCAGGTAAAGACATGCAAAACATATGGCATGATGCGCGAGTTCATTTTGCTAATGTCCACCTCCCAGGACTTCATCACCCTGCTTTCTGGCAATAAAGTTGAACGCAAATATGTGCGTCGGCTTTCTCTCCATCACCATAGTGCTACAAGTGGCCGTTCTTTGGACATTGACTTATCTCTTGTCAGATCTCTGATGGTTTTCGGGGAGGCTGGCAAAACTATTTTGAGTTTCCAAAAGTACCAGCTGCTGAGAGTCTTGGATCTTGAACAATGTACCGACCTGGAAGATGACCACCTCAAAGACATATGCAACCTTTTTCTTCTGAAATATCTGAGCCTTGGGGAAACTGCTACCAGTCTTCCAAAGGAGATAGAAAAATTGAAACTTTTGGAGACACTTGATTTGAGGAGAACAAAGGTGAAAATACTACCTATAGAGGTCCTCCTGCTCCCCTGTTTACTCCATCTATTTGGAAAGTTTCAACTTTCTGATAAAGTCAAGATAACAAGTGAGGTGCAGAAGTTTTTCTTGACTGAGCAGAGTAACTTAGAGACACTTGCAGGATTTGTCACTGATGGGTGTCAAGGATTTCCACAAATCATGAATTACATGATGAATTTGAGAAAGCTTAAAATATGGCTTGAGAGGAGTGAGAGAAGCACCAACTTCACCGATCTTGTGAATGCTGTCCAAAAGTTCATCCATGATGACAAAGAAGAGAGCAATGATCCCCGTTCTCTATCACTTCATTTCAATGATGACACTGAAAACATCCTGAACTCTCTGAAGGCTCCTTGTTACCTTAGGTCACTGAAATTAAAAGGGACTTTGCTGGAACTTCCCCGGTTTGTCATATCGATGCGGGGTCTCCGGGAGTTGTGCCTTTCATCAACGAAATTAACAGCGGACCTCCTTGCAGCATTGGCTAACTTGAAAGACTTGCAGCATCTCAAGCTGATTGCGGATGTCCTTGAAGATTTTATCATTGAATATCAGGCATTCCCCAGGCTGCTACACCTGTGTTTTGTCCTGGAATGTGCCACGTTACCAACAATTGAAGAAGGAGCCTTGCCGTACCTCATCTCACTTAAGCTAATCTGCAAAGACCTAGTTGATCTTGCTGACATCGAAATCAACCGCCTCACATGTCTTAAGGAAGTCAGTCTAGATCATAGAGTCGCTCCAGAAACAAGAGAAACCTGGGAAAAAGCTGCCAAGGAGCATCCAAACAGGCCAAAAGTATTGTTGGTCAACGCAGCTGATGAAAGTGAAAGTGAGGCTGCAGACTGTTCTGTTGCTTCAGCGCCAGCTGTGAGTGAGGCTAATGAAACTTCTCCCACATCAGAGCTTGCTGTACAAGAGGATGACATCCATATGAAAGTTAACCAGGGGCCGTCTGCTGCTCCTGAGAAACGGAAGAATTGTGCAGTTCAGCCAAGCTCAAAAGATGAACTGAACTCTACTTTCAGTAATATTGGTTTCCCAGAGGTCGCGCGTGGTTTAACCGAGTTGCCAATTGCTCAGAATGGAAATGTGTCTTCTTACACCTATTGATCCTTGATTGTCCATGGTCAGTTTGGTTGCACTTACAGCCCATTACTATGAGGCTAGTATATCATGTAAATTACAGATCTTTTGTTGTTAAGGCCATAAATTGCAGATTATGGCACAACAAGCTGGTACGTCTCAACAATGACATTACTTCTTTTTTTCTCTGCACGAATCTATACAGTTTCATCACTCTTTGCAATTACTGTTGCAATTTCTATACAAATATGGTGATGCCATGTCATTTTGACTTTGCAGCGTAGATGAAAACAACGTTTCTAGTTGCTGGAGTTGCTAGAATATTGATGCAACTACAGTTTACTCGAAGGCTACAGGGATCTCATAACAAGGATGGTTGGAGATAATTTGCGATTGTTTCCTTCAGTGTGACTGAAAAGCCTTTTGTAACAATAAAGCATACCTTTGCTCTCTGTTTTTTTAAAGTTGCTTCAGATGCTAAGTTCACGGTTGGGCTTGGACTTCATTACTATATTTATCCAGCTGTTTAGTTGTTTCATATACAATAATATTGGTGATTTCTATATTTATATAATACTTAGTGAATTCTCCATTTGTTGCGGGAATTGGGAGGTTGTTTTTATATGAATGAATGCTGTGGGCAAATGAGTAAGAACATAGAGAATAGCAATAACAATTATGCAGATGCTGATGAAATGAATTTGAACTGATGTTGCAAAAAATCAGCAGTATGTGACTGGTATGGTAGATAATCGGTGGGGATGAAGTATGCATGGAGAAGTAATGGGAGCCACCCTAGTGCCATTGAAAAAAAAAAAACAGTTCCTTACATACCATCCCGTGTGTAGGTATGGCAGACGGGCCCAAATGTGTCTATGACACGTGAACCTAGTGACAGTTACGGGATTGGAAATTTTCTCCATCGCATAGGGGAAGTTAACTCAAATAATTAAGATCCTCTTGCATTCCCATGTTAATTATAATTGGCGGCAAACGGATTAGTCCTGTTTTAAATGAAAAAAAAAATCTGTGGGACGAAATCAAAACTTGTGTCGCATAAATCAAGTACAGATATGTTTGTAGAAAAGTTTTTAAGGCTTGCTGTGGTACTCTGAAATGACCTTGAGCTATTTTAACTAATTACGGCCCCGTTCGTTTCGCTGAAAAATAAGCCGAAACACTGTTCTAGCTGATTTGTTGTGAGAGAAAAACACTGTTCTGCCTAAAAAAACAAACTGAAAAAGACGGATTTTAAGAGAAGCGAACAGGGCCTACATCGGATGGTTACTATCATATATTATGTCAAATATATTTATTTAAGTTTTTATTTTGTAAAATAGAATAAGTAAGGAAAGTTTTAGATATGGAAATCTTTTTCTAGATCTAATGGATGCATGTGTGATCTATTGGATGTGATGAATTTTTTAGTTTGTAATTTTGGATGTGATTATTTTGATTACAATGTTAGCTTTTTGATGCGTGTGACGTGATTTGCTCCACAACCTCCGTGTGCTAGCGTGTTAGGTGTTTGGGCAAGCCAGAATCACTAATTCTGAAAAGCTAAGTATCTTTTACCTCTTTTCTTTCCTCAGTGTAAGGCCAGTCATTTCCCTTCTCCGCGGTTGCTTATGGTGAGTGCTAATTCCTTCCAATTACAGTCCTTCGGGGGTTATTATCCTAGTATATGAAAGATAAGATCAATCGATAATGATTGGGCGCGGGCGTCGGTTCAGACGCTGTGTGCCCACTTCCGCCTCACTGCTGTTGCGTTTCCCACTCCGCCTCGCTGCTGCCCACTTCACGAGACCGACCTCTCCTCGTCACGTGCAGTCGCGATGCCCGCACCGACCGTCAAGCCAGCGCTCCCGGCAGCCTTCCTCTACGTACCATTCCCGCTCCTCTCCAAGCCGCTCCCCTACGCCGCACTCTCCGCCTCCCCCGCGCCCAATCATGCTGCAAGGCTTCAGCTCCTACATGGCACAAAGCATGAGCGGGAAACGGAGAGCAGCCGTGGGCTTTCGTTCGGACATCCGGGCGCTAACATTGCCAAAGATCAATTCCTTAGGAGACAAGTGCCGATTTTTTAGGCATAGTGGCAAGCTACACCTTTTTTTTTGATTCTAGGCACCACTTCATTACTCGTTGGCTAACAAATCATTAGCGACAATTACAGAAACACTCTCAGGCATAGAGTTGGTGACCAACTCTTTACCCCTCAGTACATAAATAACCCAGCGTAGCCAACTCATGAGCGGCTCTATTACAATCTCTACCAACAAAAACACACTCAAAGCCTAAGAAATTTGAACCCAACAGCGACTTGACTTCATCAATCAAATGGCCAACAGCTGACCCCTCATACGAGTTGGACTTGATGGCCTTTACCACCTCCTAAGCATCGGTCCCGACAATGATACGGCCTATTCCCAAATTCACTGCCGTCTGGATGCCGTCTGGCAAGCTACACCTGAGGGAGTGAAACGCCAGGTGTTTCCCAAGTGCGACAGCTACCGTGAACGAGCTTCTCCAGATCCGAAGGTGATCGTTGGATTGAAGCTGGTGCTAGCAAGCTTGCAACCCTGGCAGCCCAGTAGTGTTGGTTCCCATGGATCCACGGTTGTTCATTTTCAAAATGTAGTCCCTACTAGAACTAAAGGCCGCTCACGGCACTCTTGTAGCATAAACTTGTTTTCTTCTTAATACAATGATACGCAACACTCGTGCGTATTCGAGAGAAAAAAAAAGAAACATGCATAAATATCTAACACACTACGCATACTGCCATATCTGAGTTCGGAAAACCAAGGGCCCATCAAGTGCAGTTTGTGCAGATTTCGTTAGGAAACGGCATCATCATCTGCTCTGCAATGTCTGTGCGTTGCGCACCGCGGGGAGTGTGGGCACGAAGGGAGGAACGAAAGCGCTCACCATTACTCGATTTGGCGCCATGTTATGCAGAGCAGAGCAGAGCAGAGCAAGTGGACCACGAATTGGTCGCACCAACTGCAAACAGAGGAAGTCTATTTGGGTCACGAACTGGCAGCTGGACCGGTGATTTGCATTTCTAGGCCTGGGTTGCTTCCTCCTCAATTGCTGTCGATGGGCCTGAGGGCCCATTCTCCTCGTATCCTATCTTCTTCCTCCGTCCGTCCTTTCCATCCTTGGCAAGGGTGGGGGATGGCGGCGCCGCATCACTCTCTCACTCGACTCCAATGCCGCCGCAGCTTCCGCCGCTCGCTCAACCCGCCCCCTCATCCGGGCCGCCTTTGGGCACCTCTGCCAGGCAAGGCATCCCCCTCAAGGGGCCGACACCTTGACCTCATTCTCATCTCCATCGATTTGTCCCCCCTGAGTAATGAGCTACCCTTCCGCATCAATCTTTCTCAAGTTTGCGCGGCTAGAGGGGTGCTGCATCTCGACTCTCGGGATCGCATAATATTCCCTTTGTGCCAACACCTTGCTCTCGTATGTCAAAACCACATTTTTTCATGTACCATATATTTCAGCTTCTGAATCTGGTAGACTGGATTAAAGCAAAGAATCTCATCCATCGAGTGCTGCTCATATATGCAGCTTCCCAGATCAGAGGTCATCAATTAATCCGCTTATTTACTTGGCCTTCCCATGAACCGACCAAAAGTTGCCATCTCCACGAACTGCCGGTCAGTTCATCTCTCAAGCACCTTATTTCAGAAACCATGCTAGCATGTCAGTGACATAACTTACTGATTTGGTTAGTCTCTGCTTGAATATGTAGTGTCTTATACAGTTATACTCTTACAGTAACAGCTAACCCCTGTGCAAAGATGCAGCTTGTGAGGTGTTGAAGAATAGTGGCCTTTTTGTTTTATTTATTTAGTTTCAGCTCTCTGATTGCAGCTTGCAACTAGCCATTCTGTACATTTACATTACCTACTTTATATCTAGAAAGGCAGTAAATGTTGCTTGAGTTGTGATATGATGTTGTGCCATTTTTTCATTGCTACTAGGTCACATGTTTTTTGAAGGCTCTGCGGAATTAATATTTCTACAAACAAACAATTAGAGTTGACAGACTATTACTAAAGGAACAGTTGAGTTATTCAAGCTTTGGATTGGTTTGGAGTTCTGTATGACTGTATCATCTGAAGGAGGGGCAAATCAGCTGTAACCTTAATCCAACATCGATGAACTTCCTGCTTCACACAGGCTGAAAACAGATCAACCGGCCCAGGCTGGTTTAAACAGTGTAAAAACCGGTCCATGCTGAGTTAGGCACACAGGCTGAGCCACCCTAGGGAAACCCACACTCCACCTCGCCTCCCGCTCTTCGTCGCCGCCAGGATGCCCTCCATCGCAGCTTTGGCCGAGCTCCAGCGGCGCCCCTTCCTCCTCGCTGTCATGCCCATGCGGCCCGTACTCTACCTCGCCGTCGCGCGCCCGTTCTCCACCTCATCATCGCGTCATCGCACCATTGAGTGCCCGCGTGTCCTCACTTGCCCGTGTCGGGGCAAAGTGTCCACGCCCGCGCTATGGCAGACGGAGGTGGGGGAGCCGCAAATTTTAGCTTCATCGTGCAATAGCCACATCTCTTAGGCCAGTCTCAATGAAGTGTTTCATCTCGCGGTTTCCAAGAGTGACACATCAGCTCTAGAGGTTTAGACTAATGAATGAAACAACTTCTCTCAATACATAGTTTCATTTCACGGTTTCACAGGCCAACGACATCATTTAAGTGTTGCATGGTATGATGATCAGATGTGCCATATGGATTATGTACCAATGTTCGGAGACACTAATAATTCAGAACCAATGTTCGATTCGAACCAGACAAGCTTTCTTTGGCCACAACAAATTTTTAAAAGACATCAAGCTCTGATCTGAACCTGGGTAATCTTCGTTTGGCCACAGCTGAAATACACTGTACAAAAAATTGTAGGAGATGGGGAGAGATGGCACTAGAATAATCATCAGGTAACAAGCACTAGAATAATCATCTTGGTCGTGTCGTACATCGTGGATTGATGGCCGACCTGCAGGTGCTGCTGGAGTCAGGAGATGGGGAGAGATGGCTGGAGAGAAAGCGAATTCGCAATCGCAAGGAGCGGGACAGGCATAGGCAGCCATAGCGGATCAAGAAAAAGGACGAAGATGAAACTACAATGCCTCAGTGCGGGTTTCACACGGTTTCATAGACGTTGGAAACGGTGCATGCTTGTTTCATGCCGATGGAACTCCTCTCTTCTCTTTCCTCATAAAAAAGTGCCATCTCATCATATTTGTTGAGGTGGCACATCATTTAATACACATGAAACAACAATGAAACTTGCATTGAGACTAGCCTTAGCACGATTTCGGGAGCTTCACGCGATGAGCACCTCGCTTTTGACCTGTTTGGTAGAGGAAGAGCTGCCATATATAAATCTCTTCCAAATGCCCCCCTAATAATGCCACCAGCTCACCACTCTAAGCGTAGATGTCATCAGCGACATGTATGCATGACCCGTGTGAGCTATAGGCTCGCCCCGCTGTCAAACACATCCACATAGGAGCGGACACGTAGATTAGGGTGCCACAGTTTCCTGCAAACTACCAAGTGCTGTATCATCCAATGGCCAATTTTGGATTCTGCAACTCATTTGGCCGCCTATATATTCTGTGTTGGCTCTCCTGTGCTGGCAAGGAAAACCTTACTCGTACAAGCTTCTAGGCACTCCGGCTGAACATCCAAACAAAGGAGTTTCACCGTGTATCCTCGCTTGGCAAGGCTACTTAGTTCTGAGCGAAGGATCAAAGCATGTCGTGAGTGAAATGAATGCAAGCGAACCTTACTGAACCATGCATGCTTCAAGCCGTCTCATGAACTTCATGTGTCAATCAGGAAAAGGTAAGCACAATCAAGTTACAATGCTCTATACAATGAATCTTCCATATATTGTGATGCAATATTGACAGCGGAAAGTAGTTGGACGTGAGCCTGTGACAAAATCTGAATGAGGATTGAGACCACGCATATCTGTGGACACATATAAAGGTTCTCAAACGACTATTCACACTACACCACAGTACCGAGATTGGCGATGGATCAGTTCAACCAATGTATATCATGCAATTTGCCATTACAATGCCAAATTGTCAAGCCACTAAGCCAGTGCACACTCCAATCACACATCTTGAAGTTCTTCAGTGAAAATGAGTGAATAAATGGCCCGTACGTGCTGCCACTGCAGCGCGCTCGCGTTGCTCGCCTTCTTTTACACGCAAGCGCAGGACGCCGTTCATGTCGACGGGGCCGCGCGCGATGCTATCGCGGTGGTAGTCAAACCAACAGGAAAGGTGCGTTGGTCAACGCGCCTTCGAGCTGGCCAGGGGCCATCTGCGCGGTTTTTATGAATTGTACCTAGGCGTGCGGCGTGCCTCGGGTGGCCACCGCGATGTGCCCGGGGACCGTCACGCCCGCCACCATCTGTTAGCAGCAGAGGAAGAGGAACAGAGGAATCGGAATATAAGGAAGGAGCAAGAACAAGGTTGGGGCGAGACGAAGACGAGTTCTTAGTATTGAAGCATAACTGAGTCCTCCAGGGAGAGCGCTACTTATACTACGCTAGTATGTACACTAAGCAGGAAATCAGGCGTGCCTCCAGTCTGGGCCGTAGTAGCGTGCGTGCATTCTTGGTCCTGGGACGTGCAGGCCGGGCCTGGTCTCCATCAGCCTCTCGTGAGTCATCAGGAGCCTTAGTCTTCCTTGTCAGAGCATTGTCATCAAGAACGCCAGGGATGTTGCTGACACTATCCTGCGCCCCGGAACCTCCAGCTATCAGCGGCGGAACTAGCGATCTGGCACTGGCCGAGCTTCGACCACGCGCGCCGCACCGATGGTTTCCACGCTTGGGCAAGAGCAAGACCTACCCACACCCACTAGGCTCCGGAGCTCTTGCTCTGCATCTGGAGTAGACCCAGGGCGGCAAGAATGGCACCTACGGTGATGGGTGAACACCAACTTCACTGGCATGCCCCTTGGGGGTCTCGCGCTGATCTCTACATGTACGGTACCGGTACGGCTTCCAGGCTCAAGATCAACGGCGACATATATACACCGATACATGTCGTAGAGCAAGATAGAGCAACAAAACCGAGCGCGGCGGCAGATGGCGCCTTCCTCGGGACCTGCTCAGTGCTCACCCGTGCCCGCGAGGGCCGGGAGACGCTCAGGTATTCCGGCGGCGAGAAGCCAGCGGCCATGGAAAGAACGAATAATCCGGCGAGCGGCCGTCTGCCTTCTCATTGCTACGTTGGAGTGGGACACATCTCTATTTTTGTGCCGCCGCGACAGCACCGTGCGCGCTCGCCGCTCGCCGGATAGGGAGCCTGCTTCCTATCGTTAGAGACCGAAGGGACGCTAGGGATGCCATATGGACAGGAACATTTTGGATATTCTTTCCGCGATAAGAATTGCCATGCATATGAAAAGGAACATTATAGATAAATCTTACTCTATGCACTCCAGCTGATCAATAGTAGTATAGTAGAGTAAAAAATTACCAGTTTTTTGAGGAAGGCATGGTTTTTTTTTGGGAAAAAGAACGGCAGGAGTTCTGCCAATCTATGTAAGGAAGCCATGGTGTATATATAAAGAATGGTGATGTCGAACATTTGCAGAATTAACGGTTAAAGATAGATCCCTGTATCACAGATTCACAGGCAATTTGACCCCTTTTATTTACCTACCAAGAGTTACTGTACAAAACCTACCGAAAGACCTCAAGAAGAAAAACCATCCGATGCGCTCGGCATCGGAAGACTACACATGCTTTCCGGCACCAGGCCCACAATCAAGAAGACCTAAGAAACATAGACGGAACTGATCAACTAAGATTACAACGATGAAAAACTATATATTATAACTAAATAATCTCGAAAGATGAGAACATTGAAGCTTGATCATTCTTCTAATAGGGATTAAAGAAGAAACTTACCGGGGAACACATCCCACTATCAGCATTACATGTGGAGGGAAGGAGTGATGAAGATTCAAATAGGAGGAAGGTAGATCTAGCGGTCAGGTGGGGCCACCTTTTCTCCGTCCAAATTTGCAGCCATGGAAGCTTTAGGTGGAGGGGCTACAGGTAGAATATGAGAGGAAGGAACCTCTGCTACCATTTTTCCTTGGATCCGTGGCCTCTTAAGAGCATCTTCAATAGTATCTAAAAAAATTACTCTCTAAAAACATGTTTTCTAACATTTGCAAAATATATTGAGAGACGTAAAAAAGCTACAACTCCAATGGTTTCCAAAATCTCACGCCTAAAAATATAAGGTAATTTTACATCAGAAATCCTAAACTATTTCTAAATCACATCAACCACTTTTATACTTTATTTCTCTCTTATACATTTACATCAGGAACCCTGTTCTACTTTTTTTTTCTTCCCCACATCCTTCCAGCTTCAGATAGGCACGAGGATGCGCGCGTAACTTTAAGCACATGGGGGTGGTTTTTTCCAAGTGCCAAAAAAATTAGGAGGTGGGTTTGGTAGTTGTTGGAGATGAATTTTCTCCAATCTAAGTATGGAAAGTGCCAACCATTGGGAACTACTCGGGGAGGAGTTAGGAACAGGAACAAGGAGAAGCGAGAACCACTTAAATGGAGGCCAAAATTTATGGATTGGGAGATTGTTTTAGTACTCTTGGAGACGCTCTAACAAATGGGTGCTCCAAAAGTTGTGATGCGGAAGGCCGGGTCTCTGGATCAACTCTTACACAACGGCGAATGAAATCTTGCGCTTCTTTTGACAGGTACTTTGGAATAGGAGGTTGCTCTCGTCTTCCAATCATGTATAAAACTTTTGTCTACAAGAAACAAAGCAAAATTAGTGGAGAAATGGAGACCAACACTGCGCAAACTAGCTACGGCTTAAAAAATTATTAAGTGAGAAACACGATGTATATGTATATGATCTCACGCACTAGTAAAGGTTCTATTCTCACACAAAGTGCTAAAAAATCAAGGAAAGGCCATCGTTGAAGCAGCATCAATAAATCTTTGTAGCCACAAGGATACAATTGTTTCTGGCAAAACTCCAACCAGTTTTATGTTAAAAAAGGATACAATTGTTGTAATCCGAATTAAAAATTACAGGAGATGCAATATACTAGATTGCAAGGAAAATAAGCAATGACTTTAACGGCTTTAATGGCTTAAAAGCATTATTAAGAGAGAAGCACAATGCATATGTATATGATCTCACACACTAGTAAAGGTTCTATTCTCACACAAAGTACTAAAAAATCAAGGAAAGGCCAAATCTTTGTAGCCACAAGGATACAATTGTTTCTGGCAAAATCCTGCCAGTTTTATGTTAGAAAAAGGATACAATTGTTGTAATTCCAATTAAAATTTACAGGAGATGCAATATACTAGATTGCAAGGAAAATAAGCAATGACTTTCACAGTTGACTTTATTTGACAGATAAAGGGAAGTTTGCCTTTAATAAAACAGAAAAGGGAGGAACCTTTTGAACATTCTAGTGTTTTTTGATTGCGAAGTCCAATAAAGAATATGTTTTTATTCGTCATAATTTTTACAATCTTCTCGTCCAAATGTTTATCATACTAAATATCAAATAAGGTCAACACACAATATTTAAACTTGCCAGTATTTGAAAAGGGATGGGTAAACCAATATTACATTACTATAAACAGTAAAATCAAAAGATGACATACCCACTCAACATTAGGAAATGGTATTTGCCTGGTTAGCATTTCCAACACGGTGCAGCCAAGGCTCCATATATCAGCTGGAAGCCCATGCGTCTTTTTAGGATTAACAACCTGAAAATGAGAAGGTGAGTTAGTTCCAGTCGACAGATACTACACAACTACCATCTTGTGAAAAAAGTTACCATCAAAATGGGTGATTTCCACTACAAAGAATGGCAGTCACACAAAAGTGATAAGAAATGTTAACAGGCAATTGCAATTTTGCCAATAATTGTTATCTTTTTGCAACCACTCGAATGTCAAATTGTAAGCTTTAATTACCTCAGGTGCCATCCAGTAAACACTTCCTATGCCTTTTTTTACCACATTAAAATTTGACATCTGAAACTTGAACAAGAAAACTCCCCATAAGACAGTTGACATTAAGAACAGGAATAACTGAGCAGAAAGACGAAGGCTGACCTCATCTGCCAATCCAAAATCCGCAAGCTTTACAGATCCATTTGCATGGACTAATATATTGGAGCATTTTATATCTCTGCATACAAGCAATTGTTTCAGCTTAACAAAATTACTGCACCAAATGAAAGGATCCTACAGATACAGCGCCTGTTTGGATCCACCCAACTAAAATTTAGCTAGCTAAAATTTTAAAGCAAAACTTTAGCCAGTTAAAAGTTCTCCAGCTAAACTTTAGCTAGGGTGTTTGGATCCTCCAGCTAATAGACTCATCTAAATTTTAGCTAGACTTAGCTGGCCGTTTGGATACAACAACAACAACAACAACAACAAAGACTTTAAGTCCCAAACAAGTTGGGGTAGGCTAGAGTTGAAACCCAGCAGAAGCAATCAAGGTTAAGGCACGTGAATAGCTGTCTTCCAAGCACTCCTATCTAAGGCTAAGTCTTTGGGTATATTCCATCCTTTCAAGTCTCCTTTTATTGCCTCTACTCAAGTCAACTTCGGTCTTCCTCTGCCTCTCTTCACGTTACTATCCTGGCTTAGCATTCCACTACGCACCGGTGTCTCTGGAGGTCTCCATTGGACATGTCCAAACCATCTCAACCGGTGTTGGACAAGCTTTTCTTCAATTGGTGCTACCCTTAATTTATCACGTATATCATCGTTCCGAACTCGATCCCTTCTTGTATGACCGCAAATCCAACGCAAAATTTAGCCAGCTAAAGTTTAGCTGGTGGATCCCAACAGACCCATGTCCATGTCCCCCACAAAAGTAATGAGCACCATTAAGAAAGGTAATGCACTATAACATTTCAAAGTTAGGTTGTATGTTTAGACAAGTTTTAGAATAATCCAGAAAAGTGGTCTGTTCTAATAATGAATTCAACTTTTTTCTTGATCTGGATTTCCCAAAATGCTGACACTTAGGTAAGCAGTGCTCAGGTTGTCACTCCAACAGCATAGCCCCCCCCCCCACACACACACACACACACACACACACACAAAAAAAAATCATAGCACTACAAACATTGAAATGAAAATTCATCACCCCCAATAAATTTCATATAATGGCAGGTTAGTACCTATGGACAACATTTCGCTCATGGAGGTAAACCAATCCATTAAGAATCTCCCATGTGTATGTAGAGACATCCACTTCTCGTAGTTTGTACTTTTGATAGAGGGATGAAAGAGATCCTCGTGTTACAAGCTCAATAAAAATATAGAGTGCCGATTCTCCCTTCATTGAAATGTAAATGGAACAAATGAGTTGATCAATATTGCTAAGACATGCAAACAACTGGGCAAATGGCATAATGATCACTTAAATTAAATCATCTCTTAACTAAATGCATAAACATAAAATTATTAGAAAGAACAGCAGAGCACCTTCTCAGTTCCATAATACTGCACTATATTTTCATGTTCAAGCTGGCTAAGGAGTGCAATTTTCTGAAAATTCAAAACTCAAAGTTAGAAATGGACTGGACACAAGTAATGACAAATGAAGCACCACCGGCAACAGATGATATTATCATCTATAACCTTCTCAAGTGTCAAAATAAATTGTTGTGCGTTGCTTCCTTGGTCAAGCAAAGATACTTCCTTCACAGCAAAAAAGGCACCCTCACTGCAGACATTGGCATATATCAAATTATTTCCAATGGGACCAAAACAATAAGTGGTGTTTGAATAACTTCTATAATCAGGGTATTCAGGTGAAATACATTCTCTATGGCTACTCCTAAGAATCTTTCAAAGCTGAATAAAAAAATCCAATTCCTAAAGTACTTTTCATGAAAGAACTTGTTGAATGATTACTACATTACTAATACATGAACGAGTTCTTTCATCAGGACAATTTACCATGAAGTTGCCTGTAGCACTAGCAGGTTACTGATGACAAACAGTTGGGAATCGACCAATAAAGGGCTGTTGTGATAGTCCTGGTCTGGTTGTTACTGACCATGCTGTATGCTATAATTTCCCTTAAATCAACATACATCCAAATTAAGCCTATCTTAAGTTCGCCTAGATTAGTGAAACGGTGAACAAGATCAGGCACTCGATACATTCTGTTTTACCAGGTTACAATGCACTTGGGCTTCATGGCAAGAGTGTGATATGCTTGTTATATGACATCAAAATAAGTGAAATCAGAACTTATCCCTTAGTCCTAGAAAATTATATAATATGAGAAACCAGAGATATTGCAAGTATTGACTTGAGAAAGTCTATTTCATCCTGTAACAGTAATGGCTCCAGTGTTCTCTCACCTCATTGCCCAGTTATAGTGTAAATTTGATGGTCTATATACACTGGACTTTGCATAGACAATATTCATATGTACGTTGCACTAGCACCAGCAGGATGTGATTTGGTATAGAGTTGCAACAGGAACGCATAGTATAATATTCAAAAGCATTGGAACTTACTCACTGATCCCCTCGTACACCATCCCAAATGAGCCACTTCCCAGAAGAGCACCGCGCATCCATGACTTAATCTTCCGATCGAGCTTCATATCCAGTGAGATGGTCGTACTGGTCCTACTGGATGCGTCATCATCACTCGTCATCGACAAGGAAGATGTTCCAGTGAACCTCTCGAAGGTCTCTATTCTCAACTCTTTCAGCTCCCCCTGCGACGCTACCACCCCATCCTCAACCTCATTATCTTCATCTGTGTCCGAAACGTGACGAGTGTCCCCACGTTCATGAGCCCCTCCCAGCCACGTAGCTGGGGAGATGACGAAATCCTCAGGCCCCGAGAGCTCCACGCTGTGGCAGAGCTTGTCGACCTTCAATCCCATGCTCTCGCTAATATGGACACCCTTGCTGGGGGTAAGGTCGAGAAAGCACGAGGACCAGAGCTCTGGCGACGGCTGCTGCTCCGCCTCCGACGAGGGTGACCATGATGCGCCCTTTGACGCTGACATTCCCGGCACCCACCTCATACGCTCGTACTCATGCTCGATAGGCTTTGCTGCTTTGCGGCGATCCAACCGTTGATTATATCGAATGGGAAGTATATTGCTAGTACTCCTACTTTCTGCTTGAAAGTCTGTTTCTGGAAAATGGTCCATGGGTGAAGAATTACTGAATACGAATCCATACCTGCTATCAACTTGTTTGTTCATATCTTCTGCACAGTCTTTCTCTGCAATCTCATGTTCATCCTGCTGCCTCCGATGCAACTTAACTAAAGGAGGATAATATTTTTCCTCTATGAAATCTACCAATTGTAGGT
Organism: Miscanthus lutarioriparius; assembly: GCA_904845875.1. NCBI lineage: Eukaryota > Viridiplantae > Streptophyta > Magnoliopsida > Poales > Poaceae > Miscanthus > Miscanthus lutarioriparius. Next base: position 114,619,859 of record CAJGYO010000010.1, on the reverse strand, counting down.
TAAATCTAAGACACCTTGGATGCTTTCTAATGGTGTCCTCTAATGACATCTTGACAACCCTCCTGTCGGATTCATCACCACCTGGGAGGACACCAATTTGTCCAGAGACCTCCTGAAGGTTTACCAGGTGCTCAATGCCATCAAGCACTCGGCTATGGTTCTCACCTCGATGGGCATAGAAACAAAGCTTCAGCCTTCGAAGACTGGGCATGGCTCCTGCCTGAAAAGCCAAGGACGTCACACCACATGTGAATTTGAAGTACTTGAGAGCTGGGAATGCCATGGTGCTGAAGATGACGGTTCCAGTCAGAGCTGTCCACACATACAGTGAGAAAACTACGAGGGAAGGTAATCCAGCAATGTTGTTAATATCATTTCCCTGCAGTTCTTTCACCACAACTTTCAAAATGCGGAGTTTGTGCAGTTCACCAAACCGAGTGGGCAGTCTGGAAAAGAAGCAAATTGGTGGTAAGAACTCAAGTCTCTGAAGAAAGATGGAAGGAGAGAAGATACCGCTCGAGATATCAAACAAAATGGCTGTTCTTAAGGCATCAGGAGTCAGGGTGAGAGATTTGAGATGGCCAAGTTTCCCAAGAGAAAAAGCTAGAGGTATCAGCTTTCTCTTAAGGTGGTCACTGCACAGAACTGCAGAACAGGTTAGGTGAAGATGCCGAAGGTTTGTCAGCTGTCCTAAGCTCCGTATATTGTCTTCAGAGTTACATCCGAGGTCAAAATACAATAGTGTACTTAGAGATTTGATGTGGCCAATCCCATCTGGTAACTTTGTTGCAGCTCGGAGACCAAGATGCAACAAACTCGGAAGATGGACAATATCCAATGGAACTGCAGATAGTCTTGCATCTATCTCTAGTGTTTCCAAATAATGTAGCCCTTGCATCTCGGCTGGTAGTTCAACCATGATATCACCTGAAATCTTCAGATATCTCAGTTGAAATAATATGCAAATCCTTGAGAGGTTCAAACTCATGTGTCCATCATGACTGCCCCAAAAGTCAAGGACTAGAACTCGGAGATGCTTAAATTCCACAATCGGAGGCATACACTTAATGAATCCAAAGAATCCAAGCGATCGCAATTGTGACATTGTTATTCTTGCTGGTTGCTTTGCATACTTGGCACTACTGAATCGGAAGGACAGTCGATGGGCCTTTGTAGAAAGTCCTGTTATTGGTTGAGAGTAATCTATTGCAGCAATAAATTCCTCTTCCTTGGAATTATGATTAATGAGATCAAATATAATATGGTGCACTGTACATGACAACACCTCATCATTGTAGACAATTTTCATAGGTTGGACCATTCCCCTATTGACAAGCTCCTCAAAATAGCCCTCTGCAGTTTCCTCTCTGTCTTTTCCTCCTGCTGCATTAATAAAACCTTCAGCTATCCATTGCTTCACCAGATGACCCTTCCACATTATGTAACCTTCTGGGTACATACTGAAATACAGCAGGCATGTCTTCAAATGACGAGGAAGACTATTGTAACTAAGGTTTAGTATTTTTTTCTGGATCTCTTCAGCTGTATGACTTCTATTAAGAATGGAGCATAAACAATCATGTACATGGTACCATAGTTCTGAGTAGTCTATGCTTGCTAAAAGACCAGCTGCATGGATGAGGGACAGTGGAAGACCGAAACATTTTCTTATTATACCATATGAAACTTCTTTCAGTTCATCAGGGCATTGTTGTTCAGAGCCAAAAACTCGATTGAAGAATAAGTATCCAGCGTCTTGAATGCCAAGAGGTTTCATCTTCAAAATATTATCTGCCATATAACCGCAACACTTAAGAGCTACATTCATGTTTTCTGTAGTTGCTACAATTCTACTGCAATTATTGCCTCTCTGAAAAGCACCTCTTACAATGTCCCATGCTGTTTCTTCCCATAAATCATCAATTACAATTAAGTACCTGTAAAAAAATTAATATTACAAGTATGCTATATCAGGTAAACGTCTATAACAACCAGATGAAGATAATAAAGTATCTAGATTAAGTATGGTGTTCAAATTTGAATAAATGAGAGAGAGCAAAACAAGTTTGCTATGTCACTCACATTCATCCATGAATCTATAACACTTATATCTTAGAACTAATAACCCGTGCAGAGGCACAAGTTGGACCAGTAGGAAAAATCAAGCTCTACACCTTAGATTACACATAGGGTGTGGGTATGTGTTCCCAAAAAGGTTTTCCTGCATCTTAGACCATATGTAGTAGAAACTAGTAATCGCAGTAAAATTTCACATAATAGTTGGTGCAGTTGTACATAAGGTAGTTAGTGACACCATTCTAAATTGGATCAACATGCTTCTGGTAGAGTCAAACCACAAGTATTTTGGATAGTAAGATCTGAGATACAAGAGGCTTTCTCTATGCATAACTGTTTAACCTATTTAATACTAATGAGTCCACTAAGCCATTGTAATGCACCTAGGAAAGCTAAAAATAAAGTGGCAGACAAAATACCGCTTATCTCGGAGTTGTTCCTGAATACTGTCAATGAGGCTCTGCACTGTACTAGCAACAGAGGGTAGTTGGTGGTGCGGCTGAACTTGGGAGAGAATGCTCCCAAGAAGCCTTCTCATGTCAATCTTTCGCGAAGCATGTACAAATGCTCGCAACTCAAATTGGCCTCTAAGTTCACGGAAAATTTCTATCACAAGAGTGGTCTTGCCAACACCTGCAGGTCCGACAATGGATACCACTTTCAGCTGCTGCTCTGCTTCCCCGGTAAGCATTTCAATCAGTTTGGTCCTGGAGTCCTCGATTCCCACAAGATTGGCCGCATCTCCATACAATGCCGGAGCCCGGCGGTGCTGAGTGATCAGATTCATATGCTTCGGGCTGGAGCAACAAGCGTCAAGCTGGTACCTTTCGAGCCGCTCGCTAGCCTGCCACAGTAGATCCCTCAATTGGGCAATCTTGGCGACCCTTGTGCTGCGCCTCGGCGGCGCGGGAAGCAGAGCAATCTTCAAGCGACCAACCCTATGGCTGCTGGCAGATCTTATCTTGGCACCGGCGTCTGTGCGGATCAGCATCAAGTCGTCAACAAAGTCTTCTATATGGTAAGACAGTTCTCGCGCCTCCTCCATCCAGCACTTGCCCCTGAGGCTGGGAGTTTCCAGCATCGATAGATCCACGAGGGCAGAGCATACTTCCTCTAGATCTTGCTTGAGGAGTCCGATTCCGTCCTTCACCGTCTTCCGCAGCCGAGATTCGGAAGCTAGCAGCAGATCGAGCTTCCTGAGAACAGGGCCCATGGCCCCCATGGTGGAACTTACTGCAGCCTCCATTTCCCCAAGTAAAAAATTTAGGGAAGAAGCAGGAATTTTATTGTGCCATCTCTAGCACTGCAAGGGCCTGGGGCAAATAAACCAAAAACTCTGTTGCAGTCAGAAGAAAAAAAATAAGAAAAAAAAAACAGGGAAACTCGGTGATGGAGGAAGAAGGTGGATGACGACCAACTCTTGGTGTAGCAAGACAGAAGCACTACCAGCCTGCCAACTGCTATCTGCTATAAGATGGTGACACACCCAGCTGGGTCATCTACTTTTCGTTTTCACATAGAAAAATATCGTCACATTGAGAGCACAACCAATACAACCACAGCCTGCCAACTGCTATCTTCTATAAGATGGTGACACACCAAGCTGGGTCATTTACCTTTCGTTTTCACATAGAAAAATATCGTCACATTGAGAGCACGACCAATACAACCACAGTCTGCCAACTGCTATCTGCTATAAAATGGTGACACACCAAGCTGGGTCATCTACCTTTCGTTTTCACATAGAAAAATATCATCACATTGAGAGCACGACCAATACAACCACACTGGTAGTAGTTCCATGAAAAAGTTATAGTCGAGGTTGAGGGTTTTGTCCGTGTGCCATTACAAAAGATGGCCCTTGTCTACATGACACTAAAAAGTTCGAGCGCACCCAGATACCACTGCTGAAACTTTTTTATCGCACGAGCCATTCCATCCATTTTCATCTCTAACGGTGTTAAACTGCTGCATGAAAAGTCCAAACTGACCTTAGGTTCTGAGCACCACGCAAAAGTTTGTCGTTCCTCTTGTGCCACCGGGCTTACACAAAGACGTAATCGTGGATTTTTGCTGGCCGACGCCAAGATGCCCCCTGATTGTTTTCTCATTGTTCCACCAATGCCCAGTGTTGAAAGTTTGAAGTAGCAGCACCAAATTTAGACTGGTTCAAGATTCAACAAAAAGAAAATGCACGGAGATAGTAGTATGCCCACGCACGCTTCTTCCGCTCTGACAAGCTTAGCAAACCAATCTCCGTAATCCGGAGATGGCGGACATGGAACGATCAAGCAAGGAAGAAGATAGCAAAGCAAATCGAAGCAACGAAAACGAACTCGGGAGATGGCAAACATGATTACCGGCCGCCACTTGGTGGTGGACGCGTTGGGCGGCCGTTTTGGCAGCAATGGAAGCCGACGCCGAGGAACGGGCGATCCTCGAGTCGAGAGCGGTATCCGCCGCCGCCCCCGCCGCACTCTGCCGAGGGGCCCACGCTGGCGTCGTCCGCGGCATTGGAGCCGTGGCCTCGGCAAATGCTACGACGTCCATCCATCCCTCAGCCTTGCGCCGCCGCCTCTCTCTAGCGCAGCGCCGTCGTCGGCCATCTCATCTCTCCGCCATCGACCCCACTCATCCCCTACGCCGGTTTTGCTCGCGACGTCCTCCTCCTAATGAAGCGCTGGCTCAAGACCGCCGACGCTGCGCCCACCCACCGCCACTCAAGGGCGAGCGCGCGAAGAGCACGGAGAGGGGGCGGGACGACGCAGATGGATCGGGAGAGGGAGAGGGGATATTCTGGACATCTTTACCGCGCGGGCCCACGTGTCAGGGCAGCTAAACGGTAAAAATCAGACAGGAGGTGGACGGAACGGCGTGGACGATAGAAAAGTTCCGATTGGTGGCAACTGGGTGCCCTCAAAATTTTTAGTGGCATATAAACAACGATAATCTTTTATAATGGCACATGGTAAAACCCTCTAGAATTTTAAGGACTAAGCACGCATTGACCCATTCCAGTGTTGGATTTTATTAGGCTTGACCTAATTTTATTCAATTAAAATCAAATAAATCCTAAGGCTCTGATTAAATGCTAGATGGTAGTGTTTGGTTCAGCTCTGTAAGTGGTAAGATAAATGGGATCAGATTACAGGGCTAATGCTTACACAGTAATGGAAAGTGGAGATTGTTTGTTTATTCGTCGTAGTGGTTTCAATTGCCATCCATGTGTTTGGTTTGGAACAAGATAATAGAAGAATCAGAACCTAAACTTGCCACGCTTGGAGCGGCTTTGCCCGCCATGATGGTGTGTGTGGCTCATGACGGAATCCCTCGCAGCAGAAACACGAAACCTAGGAGGATCAGAATAGGAAGCCGAGACAGAGCACTTGGGCTAGAAACTGGTGCATAATTGTGCATAATTCTTGCTAAGACCCAGATATGAATGTTGTAAGAGTATTGGATCAGGTATAACAAGATTTGGGCCTGAAGAGACAAGATCGGTAAAACGGGCCCATGATGCACCTAGAGGTTCATTCTCTTTTTGCTTGAAGGTTATGACCTTCATTCGACGATGAACAACTCAAGAGATAGGAAAGAAAGATAGACAGAATTTGGTTTACAAATCTTCCCACTCTCCTTGTACACTCCCTACATTACGCGCATATCAATGTTTAGCTAATCCCATCAAAGAGAACGGAAATAGCTTTCATTTTAGGGTTTCTTGTGACATGCCATCAATATGAAGGCATGAACACATCGCTTGAATTCCCATAAATGGGTGTAGGGGTTTTCATCTTCTTCCCAAGCAAATGATTGCTCCCGAACTATGGCTATGAAATAAGGACGAAGCTCATAGCCAAGTGTATGAATGGGTTTGATGATTGTGGTGGCTCCATACTAGCGACCCTTGGAGCGACAAATTGATAGAGGAGTTGAGTCCAAGGTATAAAGGATAAACAAAAAAGATAAATGGATGACTCAATTCTATGTTAAGAACAATTACCATTCCTAGCAATGGCACCAGAAAGCTTGTTGACACTAAGGTGGCACACAGAATAAACCGCAAGAACACAACTGTCAATGTAGCTTTCACCCGAGAGTATTCCAAGCTATCGATCTCCACTGGGAACGTGAAGCGAGCTTAACAAAGAACTAAGTTCATCCTAGGATGAGACAAGGGTATATGATAGATTGGGTAAAGAGGATTTCTATGGTTATGAAACTAGAAAGGTAAGATAGATACAAAGGTTGTTCACTTCAGGTCACTAGGCCACTTAGCAATAGAAATGGGATGAGAAGGGTGCTAAACCACCTAGCAGAGAAGACCTACGTTTCCAGAGCTTACCCGAATGGGTGGAATGCAAAGATTAGATATGGCCATCACCACCTGCTGACTACCACAAACAAACCATGGGTTAAGCTATAGACACAGGTAAACGTATAGCCTAGACATCATGTCTACACTATATCATACTACTCTAGTCCGAATCCTAATGAAATTGATTAGAGTACTAGGTTAAGGGCGGTGAACCGATGAACAACAGAAGTAAATACTTTACCAGAAATAAGGATCAAATACCATAACGAATCCCGGATGCTTACTTATAGACAAGCCCGCATTCACCGAGGTATAGATTGGAGAAGACACCAGACAGGCCTGACCCTTCTCCACACTCTCCTCGCTCTCTCCTTATTGTCTATGCTACTACTAGAGTATGGCTTCGCCTAAGTGTATAATGAGTAGCTTCTCCTTGGTGTCTTGAGAGTGAGGGGGTACTACCCCTTTTTATAGTAGTGGAGTGGCTAAGTGGACCCTTCAATCCATATGAGAGCATCCCCCACACCATTCGATCAAACCGACTTAATCCCTATGACCAGGATGAATCACAAGTGTGCTAGTTTACATGTGGAGAACACTGAGATGGTTTGGTCTCCGGGGGGCATTGGGCGACTAAAAGCCCTAGTTTGGTTTTGGCTAATTAATGAAACCTAGTGTACTAACCTTTGGCTCTAAGTGTGATTAAGAGATAGGTTAGTACACCCCAAGTGATGGAGCTAGATGATAGCACTCATGGTGATGGAGGTGCCCAAAAGATGGATCAAGTACTCCAACTTAGAAAAGAAGAAAGAGAAAAATAAAACTAGGCTCAAGGCAAAGTTATATGGATAGGGCCATTTTTGTTTCGCCAATCAAGACACCATAGAGGGTGTGATTGGGTTGAGGATAGATAGCCGCACTATGAAGAGAAAAAAATCTTAGTTAAAGCGGTTATCAAGTGCCACTAGGTGACATTGTTCATGCATATGCATTAGGACCTAGTGTGCTAACTTAAAACCCTTGAAAATGCTTTGGAAAAATGCTAACATACGTGCACAAGTTAGGTCACGGTAATGGAGATCGATTGGGCTATCATGGTGGTCATGCCCCTATGATGAAAATCGTTTCGGTTTTCAAAGGATGGATGACAAGGTTAAGGCTGGACTAGTTCTAAGTGTCGATTGGAGTTGAAGAGACACTTAGAGTAGTTTAGGACTTTGTTTTTTCCTTTGGCCGTACTATTAAGGGGGTATGAATGGGTAGCTTGACCTAGGTGAGTTTAGTGAGTTAGGTGTGGTGCACACTTGCTAAATCTAGCGCTAGGTAGCTCCTAAAAAGCCCTTAGATCCATTGGAGCAAACTTCATTCATATATGATCGAGAGTTGGAAGTGAATGGAGGGTCAAATACTGACCGGACGCTGGCGCAGAGTCCGGTCAGTTCATTTGATCAAGGTGAAATCGTCGCTGAGAGGTGAAGTGACCAGACGCTGGGTCCCAACGTCCGGTCAACTCCAGTAAGGTTCCAGAGAGGGAAAATCACGACCGGACATGTCCGGTCATAACTTGAACACTGAAGTTTAGGGAGAACTGACCGGAGCGTCCGGTCACCCCGTAGAGGCACATAACGGTTTGTTTTTCAGCCATGGTTATAAATACTTCCTCCATTCATGTGTGGGGGTACTCTTGCTCATTCCAACAGCTGAGAAACACCTTTGAGAGTGCTAAGAAGAGCAAGTTCCTAGTGAGGTGATTGAGATTTGAGAATCCCAAAGAGGGCCCTCATTAGTGAAAGCAAGAGTAGCAAAGTATGCATCCACCCTTCTCATTAGGCTTGTAGTGGTCAAGTGAGAGTTCGTGCTTGCTACTCTTGGTGATCGCCATCACCTAGATGGCTTGGTGGTGATTGGGAGCTTGGTGATCATCCGGCAGAGTTTGTGGATGACCCAACTGAAGTTGTGAGCGGTTGTGGGTGATTCACCGCGACGGAGTGTCAAAGAATCAACCCATAGAGAGCACTTGATCCTTGTGCGGATCAAGGAGGAGATACACCCTTACGTGAGTTCTCCAACGAGGACTAGTGGGGAGTGGCGACTCTCCGATACCTCGGCAAAACATCGCTGCGTTCCTCCTTCTCTCTTTAATTTGTGCATTTACTTTGAGCAATTCAATTTTTGTCATTTACATTCATAGAATTGCCATGCTAGAGTAGGATTGAAACATAGGTTGCTAAACTTTTGTGCGGTAGATCAATAGAAACACTTTCTAGGCATAAGGGGTTAATTGGGCTAACCGTAGGACTTAATTATTGTAAAGAAATTTTGAATTAGCCCAATTCACCCCCCTCTTGGGCATCTTGATCCTTTCAATTGGTATCAGAGCCTCATGCTCATGTATTTAGGCTTAACCTCCTAGAGAAAGATGTCTCACGGGGATGGAGGGAGATGATTTTCCATATTGGAAAATCCGCATAGAGTTGTATTTAGAAGCTCTGGATGTTGGAATACTTAGTGCCGCCTCACAAGGCTTACCAAAACCTCAGGATGCTACACACCTACAAGGCGATGAGGTGAATTACGAGAAATAGAATGCAAAGGCTTGAAACACCATCTTTAGAGGCCTTTGCAAAGATGTGTTCAACCGGGTGAGGAACCACAAAGACGCCCATGCACTATGGTCGGACGTTTATGTGCTCCATAAGGGAACAAAAAGTGAGCGTGAGGAACGCTATCATCTTGTCATGAAAAAGCTTAACTCTTTTGAGATGCTTCCTAAAGAATGTGCTAATGAAATGTACTCATGCTTGAATGTTCTTGTAGAGGAAGTCAATGGGCTTGGACTCACTCAAATGCAACCATCCGATGTTGTAAGAAAGATCTTGAGTGTCCTCCCCATTGACAAATATGGGCATATTGTGACCGTGCTTCATCAAGGTGATCTTTCCACCACTACACCGACACAAATCTTGGGAAAGATAAATGCTCATGAGATGTACATGTACATCACACCTCAAGATGGCTCATCCTCTAACAAGAAGAAAGACAAAGACTTGACATTCAAGGCTAGCCAAGGGAAGGGCAAAGCAAGACTTGAGTATGAGAGCTCAAGTGATGATGAAGTTGATGATGCAAGCCTTGCTCTCATGGTGAAAAGAACCGCCAAGATGCTAAAGAAGCTCAACAAGAGTGGCATCAAGTTTGATGACAAGAAGAAGAAGTTCTTCATAAGCTCTAGAAGGAAGCCAATCTTGGAGATGGATTGCTACAATTATGGAGAACTTGGTCATCTAGCACATCAATGCACAAAGCTCAAGAAAGACAAGTACAAGGGCAAGGAAGATGACTCAAGCAATGAAGAAGAAGAAAAACAAGCCATACAAGAAGAGAGATGGTAAGAAGAAGGACTTCCATAAGAAGAAGAAAAGTAGAAAGGCATACATCATTGGTGATTGACTCACGGACATTGATTCATCAAGTTGCTCATCCGATGATGATAGCGATAATGAGAAGGTGGCCGCCATTGTGATTGACTCCTCATCATCTTCACCAATACCACCGCTATCATCCTCTACACACCTATGCCTTATGTCCAAGGGTAAACGAAAGGTATCAAATGATGATGATAGTAGTAGTGATGATCATGCTAACAATGATGATTGTGATAGTGATAGTGATGATGATGAATTTGAATCACCTTCATATGATGAACTTGTCAAATTGCTAAACAAATATACTAGGATCATTAGAAAGACTAGAGCTAAGAATGACAAGCTAGAAGCTAAGAATGACAAGCTAGAAGCTAAGAATGATTCTCTTTTAGCTAAATGTGATATAGCCGAAAAGGCTAGTGTTGAGCTTAAAGAAGCAAATGATGCTATATCATCCAAACTCAAGGAGCTCAAATCTTCTAAGAAAGAGCTTAAAGATAAACATGATCAACTTGAGAGGATACACAATGAGCTCGTCACTAGCCACAATAAGCTAAAAGAAGAATATACTACTCTTAAGATTAATCATGATAATCTTGTCATTGCTCAAGAATTTTTATCCAACAAGCCACATGATGCTACTAACAATGTTGTTAAGATTGATATAGCTACATCATGTGATGATTTGATCATTGAGAGCATTAAGCAAAGTTCTAGTAGCAAGGGCAAGCAAGTGGTTGAGGCCGATGATTATGATGAGTTTGTCAAGCTCAAGAATGACAATGAAAAGCTCAAGAAAGATCTTGAAGAAATCAAAAGCCACAACACTATTGTGCTAAAACTCTTGATCATGATAGTGATTTGATTCTTGAGAATGAGAGGCTCAAAGAAGAGAACAAGAAGCTCAAAGAAGAGAAAAACAATGATGCACTCAAGAAAGAGAACAAGAAGCTCAAATTGGAGAAAGAACATCTCAAGATTGGGTTGTGCAAGTTCACAAGAGGCAAGCATCTTTAAAGTGAGCTACTAATAAACACCATCATAAAGATGGATAGAAGTGGCATTGGGTACTTGGCAAACCAAGAGAAGAAGGCTCAAGCTCAACAATAACACAAGTCAAAGCCAAAGCCAAAGAGATGTTTTGAGTGTGGACAAGAAGACCACTTTGCCCATGAGTACCAAACTCCACCACCACAACCCTTGCCCAAGCATGCTAGACCTTTTGCCTTCAATGCTCATTATATGCTTAGAAAGGATTCTAGTGGAAAGATGAAAGTCATGTTCTTAGGACATCCCAACAAGAATAGGCCTAAGAAAATTTGGGTAGCAAAGTCACTTGTTGAGAAGGTGAAGGGCCCTCAACAAGTTTGGGTTCCTAAAGCTTGATCTCTTGTGTGTAGGTGAACTACAAGACCGGTGGAAGTCATTGGGTTATTGATAGTGGTTGCACACAACATATGACTGGTGATCCTCGTATGTTCACCTCACTAGATGAAGAAGTAGATGGACAAGAAAGAATCACATTTGGAGATATTTCAAAGGGCAAGGTTAAAGGATTGGGAAAAGTGGCAATATCAAATGATCATTCTATCTCAAATGTGCTATATGTTGCTTCATTAAGCTTCAACTTGCTATCCATTGGACAATTGTGTGATCTTGGTTTTCAATGCTTGTTTACCGAGAAGGAAGTTGTTGTATCTAAGAAGGATGATGATCAAGTGATATTCAAAGGATTTAGATACAACAACCTATATCTAGTGGACTTCACCTCCGAAGATGCTAATTTGAAGACTTGCCTATTCACCAAAACAACACTAGGGTGGCTATGGCATAGAAGACTTGCTCATGTTGGGATGAGCTCAGTCAAGAAGCTAATGAAGAATGATTTGGTGAGAGGGTTGAAGGATGTGAAGTTTGAGAAGGACAAGCTTTGTAGTGCATGTCAAGCCAGCAAGCAAGTTATAAATACTCATCCAACAAAAGCTTTAATGTCAACCACAAGAGTGCTAGAACTCCTTCACATGGACTTATTAGACCAACAACACATAAGAGTTTGGGAGGAAATCTTTATTGTCTTGTGATTGCTGATGACTATTCAAGATACATATGGGTATTCTTCCTTTATGACAAATCCGAAGTTGCATCTTGCTTCAAGAAGTTTGCCAAGAGAGCACAAAATGAATTTGAAGTGAAGCTCAAGAAGATTAGAAGTGACAACGGCAAAGAATTTGACAACACAAACATATAAGTCTATTGTGATAAAGTTGGGATCAAGCATGAGGTCTTCGCAACATATACTCCTCAACAAAATAGTGTAGTTAAGAGAAAGAACCAGACATTAATCACTCTTGCAAGAACAATGCTAGATGAGTACAACACCCCTGAAGCTCTATGGGCGGAAGCTATCAATATCGCATGCTATGCATCAAACCTCCTATTCGTTCAAAAGTTTCTTGGCAAGACACCTTTTGAGTTGCTCAATAGGAAGAAGCCGGATGTCTCCTTCTTTAGGATGTTTGGTTGCAAATGCTACATCTACAAGAAGCGGCAACACCTAGGGAAGTTTTAAAGATGTTGTGATATTGGTTTTCTTGTTGGTTACTCATTAAAGTCCAAAGCATATAGAGTATTTAATCATGCCACCGGCTTGGTTGAAGAAACATATGATGTGGAATTTGATGAATCTAACGGATCCCAAGGAGCACACAAGAATCTTGATGATGTAGGTGATGAACCATTGAGGGAGGCTATGAAGAACATTCCGGTTGGAGACATCAAGCCTAAAGATGATGTATAAGTGATTGATCCACCCTCTTCATCAAGTGTGCCACAAGATGGTGATAAAGATGGGAGAGTAGAAGATGAAGATATTCATGTCTCCCATGAGCAAATGGTGGTACAAGCACAAGATGTTGATGCTCTACAACCTCCTCCTCAAGTGGTCAATAGAAGAAACACACCTCTACTACAAGATCATCCACAAGATCTCATCATAGGGAGTCCATCAAAGGGTGTAATGACTCGCTCACAAAAACTTGCTTCATTTATTGCACATCACTCTTTTGTCTCTTGCTTTGAGCCTACTAAGGTAGAAGAAGCTTTTCAAGATCCGGATTGGATAAATGTCATGCATGAAGAGTTGAACAACTTCACCCGTAATGAAGTTTAGACTCTTAAAGAGTGGCCAAAAGGTGCAAGAGTCATTGGAACAAAGTGGGTGTTCCGCAACAAGTAAGATGATCAAGGCATAGTTGCGAGGAACAGGGCAAGACTAGTTGCAAAGGGGTTCTCTCAAGTTGAAGGTTTGGATTTTGGAGAGACCTTTGCACCGGTTGCAAGACTAGAAGCCATCTGTATCCTTCTTACATATGCATCACATCATGAAATGAAACTATATCAAATGGATGTGAAAAGTGCATTTTTAAATGGCTTTATTAATGAACTAGTCTATGTTGATCAACCTCCCGGGTTTGAAGACCCTAGATATCCTAATCATGTTTATAGGTTGTCCAAGGCGTTATATGGGCTTAAGCAAGCCCTAAGAGCTTAGTATGAGCGCCTTTGGGACTTCCTCATTGAGAAGGGCTTCACCATTGGGAAGGTCGACACCACACTATTCACCAAGAAGCTTGATGGACATATCTTCATTTGTCAAGTGTATGTTGATGATATCATCTTTGGATCATCAAATGAAGATTCTTGCAAAGAGTTTGGTGAATTGATGTCGAAGAAGTTCGAGATGTCAATGATTGGAGAGCTTATATTCTTTCTTGGTTTTCAAGTCAAGCAAATGAGAGAAGAGATTTTTATCTCTCAAGAGAAATATACAAATGATCTTCTTAAGAGATTTAAGATGGATGAATGTAAGCCAATCAAGACATCAATGCCAACTAATGGACATCTCGACCTAGATGAGGGAGGTAACACGGTTGATCAAACTCTCTACCGCTCTATGATTGGTAGCTTGTCATATTTAACCGCATCTAGGCCCGACATCATGTTTAGTGTGTGTATGTGTGCTAGATTTCAAGCTAATCCTAAGGAAACTCATTTGATTGCCGTTAAAAGAATACTTAGGTATCTTAAGCACACACCAAGCATTGACCTTTGGTATCCCAAATGAGCTATATTTGAATTAGTTGGCTATTCTGATTCAGATTATGCTGGTTGCAAAGTTGATAGAAAAAGCACATCTGGAGGGTGCCATTTGCTTGGTAGATCACTTGTGTCTTGGTCCTCCAAGAAACAAAATAGTGTGGCTTTGTCCACCGCCGAAGCGGAATACATTGCCGCGGGTGCTTGTTGTGCACAAATTCTTTATATGAAACAAACTTTGCTAGACTATGGTATAGTTCTAGAAAAAGTACCTCTTTTGTGCGACAATGAAAGTGTGGTAAAACTTACAAATAATCCAGTTCAACACTCTCGCACCAAGCACATAGATATCCGCCGTCACTTTCTTAGAGATCATGTTGCAAAGAATGATATATCATTAGAAGGTGTAAGGACCGAGGATCAATTGGCGGATATCTTCACTAAACCGCTAGATGAGGCGACTTTTTGTCGATTGCGGAATGAGCTCAATGTTCTTGATTTTAGTAACTTCACTAAAAAATGAGCTTGTGTTGTCCCTTGCATTTCATTGTAATATACAACATGTTTAATTTTTGGTAATGCATATAGGGCTTGTCTAACATGGTTAAGATAACCACCATAAAGCGTGTGAAGAAGCTTAACCTTGGATCAAACTTGACAAGCAACTAGATTTACCTTCAAGTATTGCATTGCATATGCATGAATGTTGCTTTGTCGTTTATCTTCAATTGCCCTCTTATTGCCTATTTTCCTAAAAAGAATGATAGCCTAAGGCAAAATATTTTTGAAAAATTTGAGGGTTTGAGAGAGGTCACTCATATCAGTCCCAATTGGTGTTTATTTGGATCTTATTGAGTTGGGACTTGATTGGGAACTGGCAGCACAAAGGACTTTGATGATTTGCTGGAAAAAGAGTGATCGGATGCTGCACCGGACTCTAAAGTCCAGCGTCCGGTTAGTTCACAGGAGGTGAACCTGCTACGATGGAGTGACCGGACTCTGCTGTTCAGCATCTGGTCAGATGACGTTCCTACGTCCGGTCGATCGAAGACGAAGGAGATAGGTTGCACCGGACTCTGGCTGCGTCTGGTCAGTGTTCACTGGACGCGTCCGGTCGCGATTCTAGGGGTTTTAGACCTCTCTATTATCGATAGCTGGGTGGCAGCGTCTGGTCGCTGCCACCGGAGCGTCCGGTCAATAGGAAACGTGAGGTTTCAGGACTTCTCTGTTTCCTTCTCTGTCATGCTGGGAGCCACCATATAACCGTACGCGTCGTGACCTATTCCCCAACCACCGCGCCGACATCACCAAGCCCATGCCCTAGCTACGCATCTCGTTGATGCCGCCCTGCTCCAGTGCTCGTACGCCACCACCACACAGCCGCTCGCCACCCGCTAGCCATGCCGCCATGCTTCAGCATAGCCGCTACGCCGTGCTTTCCCGTGCCCGCGCGCCACCCATAGAAATCCACGCCGCCGCTCTTGCCCACGCCACCTACTCCAGCGCCGCTGCCCGTGCCACTCCTCATGCCACCATGCTGCATAGCCCCGCACCGCCGCGCCCTGCCTACGCCGTCGCTTGCCCTGCGCGCCTCGCTCCTACACCGCCATGCCTGTGTCTCTGTTTCGCGCCACCATTCAATCCACGCCAGAGCCCTGCCCTGTTTCAATGCCGCATCCAGAGCCCGGCCGGAACCCTAGCCTCGCATTGCCTCCCGGTGGTTTCCCAATTGACGTTCCTCTTCTTTTCGGTTCGCTGGTTCGTAAGGTAGTAAGCCCTCGTTTCCAATTTTGTATACATTGCTTACTTTCTTAGGGTTTCGTATCTCTAGATATATTGTATTTATTTGTATATCCTATCTATTCTATCGTGCAGCGAGTCGATGCCGTTGTGGTCCCTTTGGCAGTTGTCAGTTAACTCGGGGCCAAGCTCGTGAGTATGGATCGAGGCCAAGGCTCAGAAGTGACAGTTGGCAGTTGGTCTTTGTGAGCGGCAGTTATTCTTTTTAGATCCATCAGATGGCTCATGTCAAGAATGTTGGAGGAGGTCCTGGTGATGAGGATTCGAGGCCCCCGCCTCATCAGCCTACAGATGCAAAAGGCAAGGCGACAAAGAAGCTAGCAATGAGGAAGCGCAAGTACCCTGATACAGATACAACAAGAGCGGCCGTAGTTGCAGAGGCCGTAGAGCGCACAGAGAGAGGAGGTGCTCGGAGTGGTGTTATTATTGCAAATTAGCTTTCTCCATCTATGAGGGCTGCACTTGAGCAGGTTGAGCACCGTCATGGTGGTCCAGCTAGGACTGTCATGGTTGGAGGACGGCGTGTGGCTATTGATGAGAGTCAGTCTTAGGGGGAGTCACAGCAGCAGCCATAGCCAGCAGAGCAGACTCAGGAGGGAGAGCAGGCCGAGGAGACAGAGCAGGCACCTTAGCCATAGCTTTGCTGCTCTAGTCATACCTGTGCTCTAGTCACACTGAGGTCAGAGACACAGCGGAGGGTTCTCGCCCACCGCCTAGACCACAGGGTCTGCCTCCAGTGACTCACTTGGATTTGAGGGCCGCCACGGCCAAGCAGGTTCAACAGCTCAGATTTGTGGACTTTGAGCAGTAATTTCCGCTGAGGAGGGATGACCGAGCTTCAGAGGACTTCTACACACCACTATAGGAAGACTTTTATAATGCATATCTTAACAGTGGGGCAGTATTCAGATCTCAGAGGGTGTGCAACATTGAGTCCATTGTAGCAGCAGTTGGAGAGCATATTCGCCCTTACTTAGCTTACCTGCCAGGGCTGATAGATTTACTTGGACGGACAGGCTTATATGTTCCATCTTGGGTTCGTCAGTTCTATGCTACACTCTAGATTGACCCGCAGCACAGATTCATTCACTTTGCTTTCAGAGGTAGAGATTATAGGCTGATGAGCTCTAGGGTCAGAGAGATACTCAGGCTTCAGGAGTAGCCCATCCAGCTTTATGAGGTTTGCTATGGATAGACAGCGCCTCCCAGATGCCCTCACGGTGGTCTTGTGCCTCCTACAGATCTAGTCCGCCATTGCTTCACAGAGCCTTTTGGTGAGGGGTCGAGCAGGACACCTAGTGATCTCACTCCTACTGCTAGAGTGTTTAATGCTATTATGAGGACACTGCTTTTGAGGATGGGGTATCACGAGGGCTTGACTCACATACAGCTATGGCTACTAAACTCTCTGATGCAACAGACTGTGTTTGACATTTGGGATCTCCTTCTATCAGAGATGGAGGATACTATTGCAGAGAGGTTTTGGGGTCACAGGCAGCTGCCATATGCTCACTGGATTACATTCTTGATCCACCGGGCAGTTACTGTGAGGCCACCTGAGATGCTGGCAGAGTATAGTGATGCTGCTATAGAGTTCCCTGCATACAACATGACTCAGATGATTCGCCATAGTGTAGTGAGGACTCCTAGCTAGCCACGCCGTCATCCAGAGGTGCCAGAGACTGCAGCCCAGTAGGATGAGACCATCAGGGGCATAGCAGCTACTGAGGAGGAGCAGTTAGATGCTCAGCAGGAGGGGATGGTCAAGAGCGACCCCAGTGATAGCTCAGATGATGACTATCATGATATCCCTTAGATGCCTCCACGACGACATGACCATGAGGCCGGTAGCTCTAGTTTAGCTCCACCTGCACCGTAGATAGACCCCGCTCTACTTGCTATACTTGAGCGGATGAGGCAGGATCAGGCTCGCCAGGCTTAGGAGACCGCTGCTACATTTGTACAGTTTCAGACTCGGCAGGATGAGTTCCAGCGACAGCAGCAGCAGCAAGCTATACAGCAGCAGCAGCAGTAGGCCATGCATCAGCAACAGCTTCTCATGCAGCAGCAGCTCCTTGGGTTTATGCAGCATGTTGTGATAGCTATTGGGGCTCCACCACCACCGCCTTCGCCCCAGCTTGGTCAGCCTACCACCACTTCTATGACTCTAGCTTTACAGTCCAGTGGGCTTCAGAGTCAGGGACTGCCAGCGCCACAATTTCCTTCACCTACAGAGCAAGTGTCCTAGTGGTTTGCTTCGCCAGTGCCAGCCCCATAGTTCACACCTCTTCATACATGCTTTACTCCGCCTCAGAGTTCGTCAGTGTTCACCCTAGTTTCCAGGAGCCTTGGTGCTTCATTCAGTGAGCTGACAGGGCAGCCTACTCCACCAGAGCTACATGTCCTAGGTCCTTCCATGGTTGCACATATTACCGGGACTACAGAGACGCTCCCTTCGTTAGTTGCATCATTAGAGCTGGCAGCGCCAGTTATAGATCCGACCTAGTCCGCTTCAGCATCGCTTCCAGCTACAGAGGGTCAGACAGCTCAGAGCTCAAGATCAGATGATGATGGCACACAGTTCTAGCTCGCTCCTCACACCTCAGCACCTGACTCGTCTGCTGTAGCCCCACTGACCGACCCTTAGGTTTTGGTGTTTGATGCCAAAGGGGGAGAGGGATCGAGTATGTTAGTCATAGGGGGAGTGATACTTTTAGGGGGAGTCTATCTATTAGCTTTACTATTATATTTAGAGTTTTATGTGTGATACATTATGCATTCATGTTTACTATTCGAACTATATTTATGTGATAGTGATATCTACGTGATCATGATATTTGACATGTGTGCTCTCTACTTTGAATCTTTTATATGTCATATCACTTGTGTTATGCTCATTTGCTTTGCTTACGCGTTTTACTCCAATGCAAATGAGTTTTATTACTTGCACTCATGCTTATTTCATATCTTTTGAGTACATCATGTTGGCTTGGGTCATATAAGCTTGCCTAACTCTTTTGTTCTTATTGACAAAAGCTTATATGAACCAAGCATGTTAAAAACCTCATCTCTTTCACATACTCGAGGTAGTATTGTCATCAATCACCAAAAATGGGGAGATTGAAAGCATCTAGGCCCCTAGTTGGGTTTCGGTGATTAATGACAATACATGATTACTATGACTAACATGTGTTTTACAGAGGCAATTAAGTTAGGTCACGGTAATGGAGATCGATTGGGCTATCATGGTGGTCATGCCCCTACGATGGAAATCATTTCGGTTTTCAAAGGATGGATGACAAGGTTAAGGATGGACTAGTTCTAAGTGTCGATTGGAGTTGAAGAGACACTTAGAGTAGTTTAGAACTTTGTTTTTTCCTTTGGCCATACTATTAAGGGGGGTATGGACGGGTAGCTTGACCTAGGTGAGTCTGGTGAGTTAGGTGTGGTGCACACTTGCTAAATCTAGCGCTAGGTAGCTCCTAAAAAGCCCTTAGATCCATTGGAGCAAACTTCATTCACATATGATCAAGAGTTGGAAGTGAATGGAGGGTTAAATACTGACCGGACGCTGGTTCCAGGGTGACCAGACGCTGGCGCAGAGTCCGGTCAGTTCATTTGATCAAGGTGAAATCGTCTAGTGCGACCGGACGCTGAGAGGTGAAGTGATCGGACACTGGGTCCCAGCGTCCGGTCGACTCTAGTAAGGTTCTAGAGAGGGAAAATCACGATCGGACATGTCCGGTCACAACTTAAACACTGGAGTTCGGGGAGAACTAACCGGTGCGTCCGGTCAACATGACTGGAGCGTCCGATCACCCCGCAGAGGCATATAACGGATCGTTTTTCAGCCATGGTTATAAATACTTCCTCCATTCGTGTGTGGAGGTACACCTTTGAGAGTGCCAAGAAGAGCAAGGTCCTAGTGAGGTGATTGAGATTTGAGAATCCCAAAGAGAGCCCTCATTAGCGAAAGCAAGAGTAGCAAAGTGTGCATCCATCCTTCTCATTAGGCTTGTCGTGGTCAAGTGAGAGTTTGTGCTTGCTACTCTTGGTGATCGCCATCACCTATATGGCTTGGTGGTGATTGGGAGCTTGATGATCATCTGGTGGAGCTTGTGGATGACCCAACTCAAGTTGTGAGCGGTTGTGGGTGATTCACTGCGACGGAGTGTTAAAGAATCCACTCGTAGAGAGCACTTATGCGGATCAAGGGGGAGCTACACCCTTGTGCGGGTGCTCCAACGAGGACTAGTGGGGAGTGGCGACTCTCTGATACCTCAGCAAAACATCGCCGCATTCCTCCTTCTCTCTTTACTTCGTGCATTTACTTTGAGCAATTCAATTCTTGTCATTTACATTCATAGAATTACCATGCTAGAGTAGGATTGGAACATAGGTTGCTAAATTTTTATGCGGTAGATCAATAGAAACACTTTCTAGGCACAAGGGGTTAATTGGGCTAACTGTAGGACTTAATTATTGCAATAAAATTTTGAATTATTCCAATTCACCCTCCCTCTTGGGCATCTTGATCCTTTCAGCCCAGAGCTGCTTTCTTGGTCCGGTTGCCCCTACGTGGGAGTAACGGCTAGTGGAGCCTTGGGGGCTCTATAAATAGATGTTGGCCGGCTCTAGCTCATTTTCTTGGGCATTTTGATCATTGATACATCCCTTTGAGCTGAGCCAAACCTCTCCCACTCAATCTCTTGCTTGTTTGTGCATCCAAGTGAGTTGGGAGTGATCCAAAGTGCATTTGCTTGAGTGATTGCATCTAGTGGCACTTAGGGATCGATTTTGCTGTGGTTTTTTTGTTACTCTTGGTGGTTACCACCACCTAGATGGCTTGGAGCAGCGGAGGAGTGTTGGCATGAGGTGGACATTGTTCGTGGCCACACGGGTGATCGTGTGAGGGGTTCTTGTGCCTTCCCTGCGGGAGATTCACGAAAGGTGACTCTAGTGGATTGCTCGTGACTTGTGTACCCTCATCTTGTGTTGGTTGTGCAGCACCCTTTGTGGGTTAGGCGTGTGATGCCTATAAGCACGTGAACCTCCAAGTGAGTGAGTCGTCTTGCTTGCCGGCAAGCAAATGAATCTCGGGATAAATTGTGTGTCAAATTGTCTCATTGGGTTTCTTATTGATTGACACATCGCTTGCCCGGCTCGGTATAATCGTCCACTCTATCTTGTCTTTACATTCATAGCCTTACTTGTGTAGAGGTAGTTAGTAGTAGCTTGTTAGCTAGAGTAGACTTGTGCTTAGAAGTAACTAGCTTCTTTTAGCTCTCTAGTTAGTTTTTGTGTGCTATAGATTGATAGATTACTAGAATTGTGGTAGGTGGCTTGCCTTTTGTGTAGAGCTAGAGCAAAAAAACATTTACGCTATTTAATTGACTAACAAGTTGCTCTAGTGATTTGTAGAAAATTTTATTAGGCTATTCAACCCCTTCTAGCCTTTTAGGACCTTTCAGCGACATGGGGAGAGGTCGGCCAAACCCCCACTTACTCCTCTAGCCCCCATTCTCTAGCCAACGATGTCATCCCAAACTCAAAGTCCTAACCACGTTGGAGTCGTCACTGGAGGATACAACCTAGCTATTCGAATCGAACATATTAGAGGGATCAAAGGTTGATTTGGACATGAATCGGACGAGAGAGAGAGATTGGTTGGATGTCGCCGAAACAGTTGACTGCTCTTTAAGATTTCAAAAAAATGGCCATAATCGAGGTTAGCTTCCTGGAAGGTACTTGTGTGCCAATTGATGTTGTTTGACCATATATAAGAAATATCAAAATATCTCATGTATCTAGGTCTATATATATTGACATGGTGTATGGTTCGAAGAACAAGGGTGGACGATGATGTCGCAGAACCGACCAATTTATAAGAGTACAAGTACAATGGCAGCCCGCAAGCGGTCGCACTATCATACTTGAACCCATATAAACCCGGTAGTCCGTCGAGTACCACGACGGGTCTCGATAAATGATTTACAACAACCAAGATCGTACAGGATTCAACATACATACCACATATTACATAAAGTTCACAGATACATTTCATCATCAGAGTACGAATAAAAGTTATTACAAACCGAGTTTGATAAATAAAGCGGAAGCAAATAAGTTCAAAATTAAAGTTTCCAACATAATTTGATACAGTGCCAAGTCGGATCACGGTCCACAAAAGCAAAGATAGGAATTACTAAAGAAGCCTGCCCAAGGCTTACTCCTCATCCACAGCGGGATAGAAGCAACTCTTGCAATAACCATGATACACAGTGCCATCTGCAACATTGGGAAAAATAAACCCTGAGTACGAGAAGGTACTCAGCTAGACTTACCCGTCATGAACCAGAAATAAAATGACTCCAAGGATTATGCAAGGCTGTATAAGTGGACGTAACTTGACAACATTTTGCGTAAAAGGCAATTGACCCATTGTACAATTATGATTCCTTTATCAAGTTAATTATAACTATCCATTTCTAGATTCGCAAACTATCCTGTGCTAAACATGTGGTATATTATTTAGAAGCATTCAATAGTAACCATAGCAGGTATTGTAATTCCATATTCATCCGAACCATCATGTTTCATAACACAGTTACTACGATATTGGAGCTAGTCAAGTTTCTCACTATCCGGGAGAGACAGCGATTCGAATCGATTTCAACCAGCTGGGAATTTATTCCTAACACAAACCCAGGTCTACCAGCCACGATAGCCTTAGGTCACATTTGATACAACTCAGGTACACATTTCGTGGGTCCGTACCGCGCCACACAATCTGGAACACTAGATGCCAGGATGCTCAGGCCCAGCCTACCCTTGGGCTCAGTCTGATCGTTCCCCGGAAGGAGCGCACAACAGAACGGTTCCCGGCCTGAATTGAATTACTCGGCTTCGCGGTCGGAACGAGTCATCCGGCCAGCTAAGTGAGAGGCATGCGTTCAATCTTGTCAGAAGTTCCAACAATGGTATGATCCTTAACCGACACAGACGGGGATAGATCCACACCCAAGACCTCCATGTCTTGTTGCTTCTCTATCGACCTCCCGTCCAGTCTTGATTTACTTTTACCACATGGTTCTGTTCCACGATGGCAGATATAGCCAACCGTGCTCCGATATCCCCCTATATCTCGCAGGTGACAGGACATCACCCGACTTCTACCGGTCTAAGCATGGCTAAGCATATATTCGATCCTGGACCTATACCGGTTAAAGGTGTAATATCTGGACAAGGAATGTACATGCATCAAGTGGTTCCATTCAACTCTTATAACCTAATGCATCAATCATAATTACGTAAGTAAACATTTGTAAATTACTGGGAGACTTATAATGCTCCGGGGATTGCCTCGCAGAAAGGAAGTAGGGTGGTGGTCAGGACACTCCGGAAGCTCTTCAGGGTTCTGCTCCACGCCTTCGGGAGCTGCGGCTTGCGGATCCTCCTGCTGATTCCCTTCCTCTGCTTCTTCGAATTCCAGCAACGTGATCTCTTCCTCCGATCCTAGATGCATGAGTATGGCGTAAGTATTACGAATGCATATATGTTAACAAGTGCATCATGTTTATTGAGTAGGTGCATATCTCTTCTCGATTATTACTTAACTACTTCTACAATGCATCGACTATGCCACAAAACAGTAGCTACTTGTTTCACTCATAACTGGAGTTCTACAAATCCAAATACAGTGATCCTGGACTTTCTGGAAAGCTTATCAAATTCTCTACCATTTTGTTATTAACCATTTTTACAGTATACATCAGTTTCAACATGCAACTCCTCAAACTACAGAATCTGTCTGGAAACTATTCAACATGCAATATAAAGTAACGCTACTTCTACTTCATGTAATCATTCCAAATTTGACAACATAGAATCTACCAACAGTGTAAGCATACCAAATACAATTTAGATAATAAAATGGTGAAGTTCAAACTATTTATTTAAATGCCTTTATTATTTTATTTAGATATCTAGGTTAAATAATAAACACATATCAGATGTACTTCATAAATTCTCAAAAATTTACAGTGCCTTACTAATGCTATCAAAGGACTACTATAAAAATTTCAGGTCATTTTACTAAGTAGAACATCCTATACAAAAATGACAAGGAAGCAAGGCTTGAAATAGCATAAATGGAAAATCCTATTGAAAAGTGTCAACCAACAGATTTCCTATTTTTCTTAGCATCCATATGGTACTAGGATTACCTCCAACAAATTTCATGAATTTTGGACTCATAAATAATTTATAAAAATTCATGCAAGGATTAACTATTCATAAAAGAAAAATATATAACTATAAATCTACACATGCATTGGTCTTTGAATTTTTACCAGAGCTCATATATGCTAAGACTAGCTTACCACAAAAATTTTATAATTTTTGGAGCACAAGAACTCTAGATATAAAATAAACAAATTTGAATGCATTCAAAAGCACATCTCAAATCCCTATTTAAATCTCCAAAAATTTATACTGTACAAGTCAAGAACATATTTTTCCTAAATACTACACTTCTTAAGGAACACTCACAAATTTATTTCACAATTTTTGGAGCCAGCAAACTGAAGATACAAAAATTACAAAACATACGAAATCTGCATTCAAAATGAACTGGATTTAAAACATGGAGTCACTGACACGCGGGACCCACTGGTCAGTTGACCCCACCGGTCAGCGAGACAAAAATAGAGCCGGCGGTGCTGAGCAAGCTCGCACGGCCATGGCTCGTCGACGGCGAGTCCACCGGCGGCGACGTCTTCACGGCGTGACCTACTCGACCTAGCGCACCTAATGAACCACTTGGCCGGCCCTATCGTCGACGCCAGTGACGACGGCGGCGGCAATGGCGGAGCTGCTCGGCGCTGCGGGAGCTGCGGACGGCGAAGGAGGAGCGGGGAAACTGAAAATGGGGCGCGGGATGGCTCGGGCAGGCGCTAGCGGGGTTAAGGCCGCGTTCAGGCGCGTCGTGGCTCGCTGCGATCGAGGCGTTAGCGCGACGGCCGTCGCCATGGACACGCTGGCGCGCTGGCTCGCCGATGGTCGGCCAGCGACGATGTTGATTGATTCGTCGTTCAAAGAACCAACACCGAGCCTGACGATGCATGTTCATGAAGCTATATCGGCGTAACCGTGACAAATTATCGTACCTAGCCTGAATCAAAGTTGTAGTTCAATGTACCAGCTACAACTATTGTTCAAGAATCATGTTCTAATTCCCAACCAACATCGAGTAAAATCAATCCAAAGTCGGGCTGACAGCACTGTCAGGGTACAAGACTTAGAAAAATTTCTTAAGTGTTGAATTCTTGATTTTTCTGACTTTTGTGGGACCAATTCAAGCATGTTAGAAGCTAAATCAGTTAATGACCCAAAAATAAAAGTTGTTCCTTATGTCAAATACTACAACTTTGCTTTAGTGATCTCCTCCATGCAAGGTCTCTAACACCTAGTTCAACTTTAGTCAAACATATCACTTTTAAATGATGATACACATCAAAGCATGGCTTAATGACCAAATTAGCCCTAGCCCTAAATACCAAAGTTGTTCATGATGATATCCTAAGCATGTTTAAGCAATTTGCAAGGTTATTCAATCATTTCATATAGTAGTCACTCATAGGGCCATTTAAAGTAATCACATGAAACATGACTTAAGGACTTGATCATGGAAAATGACATTCATGAACCATGCTCCAATTGTGAACCTAAGCATTGCCAAAAGATTTTTGGTGACTCATATTAACCAAGTACATGTGTCCACTCATAATCATATGCATACACACATGGAGACATGAAATAACGAGAAATGTTGCATATGATAATGAAACATGAGATAACAAGCAAATGTTGCAGATGTTTCAATCAAATGTTTCAATTGTAAATGCTTGTTTATGAATGCGTGATGGTCATGCTCATGTTATGCAAGTCAAGTTATGCAAGGCTAACACCCGAGGTGTTACAGATGACATGCTAAAAGATGAGGATCGATCAATGGGGACATAGGCCCTGTTTGCTTCTCTTATAATTCGTATTTTTAGCTTGTTTTTTTAATCAGAATAGTGTTTTTCTCTCACAACAAATCAGCCGGAACAGTGTTTCGACTTGTTTTTTCAGCGAAGCGAACATGACCATATTCTATTATGGCACACGTCATGGAAACAACATTTCCTCATGGTGTTAGATGTATTGTTTTGCAAACAAAGGTAGGCACCTTCCCTAAATTACATACTTACACATTTTCCTCAAATTTATTTATATTATTCATTTCAAATAAGTAACAGGTCCTTGGTTTATTAAGCCCCCATTTGGATGTCTGAATCGGATTCGTTTCTCACGTGAATCACTAGAAACTGCTCTAAATGGTGTTCTGCTGCATGGATCCGAGCCAAAACATTTCAGTTCCACATTTTGTTCAAGAAAGTTAGGAACCCAGACATGGTGGTTTCGTATATAATCGTTTCAGATTCCTTGACGCATTTATGAGCTACTAATTTAATTTTTTAGTTGTAATCCTTTTTAGTGCAACAAATTAAAATGGGTTGTATTTCAATTATTCTTCATCCACAAAAAGTTTAGAATTTTTTGAAGCATATTTTTATTTATAGATTTTTTAAGAAAATATATATCTTTATGTGGATCAAAATCTAGCCTACCAGCCAAACGATTTTACAAAGTGATTCTGATTAATCACATGAAACATTTCTTGAAAGAGTCTGGATATAAAATGTTTCTAAGAGAATCTAGATCCCTATCAAATGCGCCCTAAAAAATAATCTACTCCATGATTTAAAGAAAATCTCTATTTCCATAAATATAATATACAGGAGGCATACTAAGCGAAACGATTTGTGGTCTTAGAATCAAAAGTTCAATTCGACCTAAAAGAATGACAAGTGGGAGCAAAACCGCTAGTTATTTCAGTCTACTGGTCGGAAACATTCGTTCTATTTTGAAACGTATTTAGAAACTTAGAGATGCACAACAATGGTGCCCCCACTGTATCTTTCCGTGTGCACCTTCTCTCTCTCACTACCACCATTCTCCTAGCCTTGTTTCAATGGTGCCCCCATCGCCGGAGCCACCACCCAACACGAACTTCTTGCGGCATGTCTTCTCGCTCGACATCTTCTTCACCGTTTAGCCAAGCTTCCACGCATCCACTAGCGCCCCACTTGGCTCTAGGGCTCAATGTCTTCACCTCCACTGATGCTAACCACAAAAAGCTCGACACAACCATCTCCTCAATGGTTGAACCGAAGTTCATCACCACAAGGATGGCGTTCAGGCACGTCGTGGCCTGCACGATCAGGGCGTTGGCGACGCGCGGCCGTCGCCGCGGACACGCGGCGCGCGGGCTCTGCCGGTGGTCGGCCACTGACGATGTCGATTCAGTTCGTTTCAGTGAACCAACACCGAGCCTGACGACGCATGTTCATGAAGCTATATCGGCGTAACCGTGACAAATTATCGTACCTTGCCTGAATCAAAGTTGTAGTTCAATGTACCAGCTACAACTATTGTTCAAGAATCATGTTCTAATTCCCAACCAACATCAAGTAAAATCAATCCAAAGTCGGGCTGACAGCACTCTCAGGGTACAAGACTTAGAAAAATTTCTTAAGTGTTGAATTCTTGATTTTTCTGACTTTTGTGGGACCAATTCAAGCATGTTAGAAGCTAAATCAGTCAATGACCCAAAAATAAAAGTTGTTCCTTATGTCAAATACTACAACTTTGCTTTAGTGATCTCCTCCATGCAAGGTCTCTAGCACCTAGTTCAACTTTAGTCAAACATGTCACTTTTAAATGATGATACACATCAAAGCATGGCTTAATGACCAAATTAGCCCTAGCCCTAAATACCAAAGTTGTTCATGATGATATCCTAAGCATGTTTAAGAAATTTGCAAGGTCATTCAATCATTTCATGTAGTAGTCACTCATAGGGCCATTTAAAGTAATCACATGAAACATGACTTAATAAGGACTTGATCATAGAAAATGACATTCATGAACCATGCTCCAATTGTGAACCTAAGCATTGCCAAAAGATTTTTGGTGACTCATATTAACCAAGTACATGTGTCCACTCATAATCATATGCATATACACATGGAGACATGAAATAACGAGAAATGTTGCATATGATAATGAAACATGCGATAACAAGCAAATGTTGCAGATGTTTCAATCAAATGTTTCAATTGTAAATGCTTTTTTATGAATGCGTGATGGTCATGCTCATGTTATGCAAGTCAAGTTATGCAAGGCTAACACCCGATGTGTTACAGCCCCTCCCCCTTATAAAAATCTCGTCCCGAGATTTGCAAGACCTACCATTCTTGGAAAAAGGCGGGATAAACTTCTCGTAGATAATCTTCTCTTTCCCACGTAGCATCTTGTTCACTATGATTGTTCTACACCACCTTATAGAACTTAATAATCTTACTCCGTGTTACTCTCTCCATCTTCTCTAATACTCGAATTGGCTTTTCTTCATAGGTCAAATCCGATTGAAGCTGCACGTTGGTGGGTGCAATAGCTTCTTCAGGTACTCGAAGACATTTCTTTAACTGAGAAACATGGAACACATTAAATATTGCACTCATCTCTGGTGGAAGTTGTAACTTATACGCAACATTTCCTTTTCGTTCCAAAATTTTGTATGGCCCTACATATCTTGGTGAAAGCTTCTTTTTCATCCCAAAAATCTTTTCACACCTTTCATGGGTGATACTCTCAAGTATACATAGTTACCCACTTCAAAAGTCAGTGGTCTTCTTCTTCTGTCGGCATAGCTCTTCTGTCTTGATTGAGCTGCCTTCATATGTTGTTGGATGATACGTACCTGCTCTTCGGCTTCATTGACAAAGTCAATACCAAAGTATCTCCTTTCACTGGGCTCAATCCAATTCAATAGAGTTCTGCACTTTCTGCCATACAAGGCTTCAAATGGAGCCATTGTGATACTCGCTTGATAACTGTTGTTATAGGAGAATTCAGCTAAAGGTAACCATTTCTCCCATGAACCTTTTGAAGATATAACACAAGCTCTAAGTAAATCTTCTAGGATTTGGTTCACTCGCTCTGTCTGTCCTGAAGTTTGCGGATGATAAGCTGAACTTCTGATTAGCTTTGTTCCCAAGGCCTGGTGTAAGTGCTCCCAGAAATGAGCTATGAATTGTGGTCCTCGATCTGAGATTATAGTCCTGGGTACTCCATGCAATCTCACGATCTGGGAAACATATAACTCAGAGTATTTCCCCACATGATATGTCGTGTGAACTGGTACAAAATGTGCTGACTTGGTGAGACGATCAACAGTTACCCATATTGAATCGTGACCTTGTGGCGTCATTGGAAGGCCTGTGATAAAGTCCATGCTGATTTCCTCCCATTTCCATCCCGGAATAGGCAATGGCTGAAGTAACCCAGCGGTTTTCATATGGACGGCTTTCACTCTACTGTAGTTATCACACCTAGCAACATAGGCTGCGATCTCTTTCTTCATCTTAGTCCACCAAAAACAGGTTTTTAAATCTTGATACATCTTACTACTACCCAGATGGATAGACAATTTGGATGAGTGAGCTTCATCTAAAATTTGATTCCTTAGCTCACGGTCTTTTGGTACCACTAACCGGTCCTCAAACCATAATACACCTCTTTAGTCCAATCTAAAATGTTTGGTTTCTTGCTCTTGCATTTTCCTCTTGATGTGACTTATTCCTACATCTGTCTACTGTAGCTCTATGATTTTGCCCTCAAGTGAACAACTGATTGTGATATTGTGTAGTACAGCAGGATGTAACAAGTTGAATCCATCTTCCAACAAGGCTTCCACAGTGTTGCAATGGGACTTCCGACTGAGTGCATCGGCTACTACATTAGCTTTACCCGGATGGTAATGCACTTCTAAATTGTAGTCCTTAATCAATTTTAACCATCTTTGTTGTCTCATGTTCAGCTCAGGCTGGGTAAAAATATACTTGAGGCTTTTGTGGTCAGTATAGATATGACATACATTGCCCAACAAGTAATGTCTCCATATCTTTAATGCATGAACAACGGCTGCAAGTTCCAAATCATGTGTAGGGTAGTTGACTTCATGTTTTCTCAATTGCCGAGAAGCATATGCAATTACTCTTCCTTCCTGCATAAGCACACATCCTAAACCTATTCCTGATGCATCACAAAATACATCAAAAGGCTTTTCAATGTCTGGTTGTGCTAGCACAGGTGCTGTAGTCAACAAAGTTCTGAGGGTGTGAAAAGCTGTTTCACATTCTGGTGTCCATTTGTACTTCTCATCTTTCTGAAGTAGTCTGGTCATAGGCTTAGCTATCTTTGAGAAATCTGGAATAAACTGACGATAGTATCCTGCTAACCCTAGAAAACTCCGAACTTCATGAACCGAAGTTGGGGCTTTCCAATCCATGACCTCTTGTACTTTTGATGGGTCTACAGAGATTCCATCTTTTGATAAAATGTGACCTAAGAAAGGTACTTTGCTCATCCAAAATTCACATTTGCTAAACTTGGCATAAAGCTTATGCTCCCTCAGTCTGGATAGGACAATCCTCAGATGCTCTTCATGATCTGACTCATTTTCTGAATAAATCAATATGTCATCGATAAACACGACCACGAACTTGTCAAGTTCGGGCATGAATACCGAGTTCATCAGGTACATGAAGTAGGCTGGAGCATTTGTTAGTCCGAAAGACATAACCAAATACTCGTATAAGCCGTACCTAGTAGAGAAAGCAGTTTTAGGTATATCCTCCGGTCTGATCTTTATCTGATGGTAACCTGACCTCAAATCAATTTTGGAGAATACCTTTGCCTTCGCTAGCTGATCGAACAAGATGTCAATGTGGGGCAACGGATATTTGTTCTTGATGGTCACAGCATTGAGTGGTCTGTAATCTACACACATCCTCAGTGACTTATCCTTCTTTTTCACAAACAAGGCTGGACATCCCCACGGAGATGAGCTAGGTTGGATAAGACCCTTGTCCAATAGATCTTGCAATTGGACCTTAAGTTCCGCTAACTCATTGGGTGGCATTCTATAGGGCCTTCTAGATATGGGTGCCGTACCTAGCACTAATTCGATCTTAAATTCCACGTCCCTATCCGGTGGTAGACCGGGTAATTCTTCTGGAAATACATCCGGAAACTCACAAACCACGGGGATATCACATATTGTGGTGGTTTGGATAGCACAAGCTAAATGTTGGGGTTTGAAATCGTGGGAGAGTGGTACTAGAAAAGCATTCCCTCCCGTGGGTTCTCTCAACATAATAGTACGGGTGCTAGTGTCAATAAGAACACCATGATCCTTCATCCAATTCATGCCTAAGATTACACTTATCGATAACCCCGGCAATATTATCAAATCTGTGGTGTACTCCCTCCCTTGTATAGAGATGAGTACATTTTTGACTATCTTTTTGGTAGTAACAGTTCTCCCTGCTGAACTTATGTTAAAACCCCTTTTGCTTACTTCAATTATTTCTTGATCATGTCTAGATGCAAATGCTTGACTCATAAATGAATGAGAAGCTCCTGAATCAAATAAAACAACAGCGGGATGCTTGTTGACGAGAAACATACCAGCCGTGACAACTTCTCCGGTGGGCACTTCTTCTACAGCAGTATAATGCACTTGTCCATGACGTGCCCTGGCATTCACCTGCCTCTGATTGTTCTGATTTGGGTTGCCATTCCTCTTGGGGTGGGGGCACTCCTTGGACCAATGACCCAGTTGGTTGCAGTTGAAACATGGTTGATTACTTCAGAATCCGGTGGAGCTATCCTGATTGCCATTTCCTTTTGGTAAGGCAATAGTGAATGCCTTACGGAATGGTTTCTGTGGCCTGTTATTCTGAGCTTTAGGTGGTGGAGGCCTAAACTTGGGTGCAGGTGGACAGAATTGTGGCCTAGCTGTGATAGGCGCTTTTGACTGGAAAGATCCGGATGCACCGGCCTCATATGTCCTTTTGCGACCCTTAGCAACTGCATGCATGTTGTTGCGGTTTTCTTGGGTCAAGGCATCACTAATGAACTCATTGTACGTGGCACATCTAGAATTTGCCATAGTCTTCATCAGTTTAGTACCCAAACCTCGCTTGAAACTCTCTATCTTTTTATCTTCAGTATCCACGAAACATGGAGCATATCTTGACAAGTTGTTGAATGCGTGCATATATTCTGTGAGTGACTTTGTTCCTTGAGTGAGCCTCATAAATTCGGCTGCTTTCATGCGCATCAGGCCCGGGGGAATATGGTGTCCCCTAAAAGCCAGCTTGAACTGTTCCCAGGTAACTCGCGCATTAGCAGGCAAAGACGACAGGAATTGTGTCCACCAGATCCCTGCTGGTCCTTGCAATTGATGAGAAGCATATTCAGCTTTCAGGTGCTCTGTGACCCTTAGCAGACGAAATTTCTGCTCAATGGTATTCAACCACTCATCAGCCTACAGTGGTTCTTCAGCCACCTTGAAGATTGGAGGCTTCGTGTCCAGAAACTCCTTGAATGTACTGTGCTGATTTGGCTCGGCCCCTGGTTGATGTGGGTGGCCACGAGCAGTGTTTTGCGCGATAAGGCGCAAAGCTTCCTCCATTGTCCGTTGGCTCCCCAGGAACTGGGTAAAGAACTCCTGAGCAGACGGCGGCGGTGGGGGTGGCAAGTCATCATGGTTGCCATCCTGGCTGCCACCGGCTCTAGCACGGGTGCGCATCATCTGCGAAGTTGCAACAATAAGCGATTATTGGTTGATGCCAAGAGATTGCAGATGAATTAGGTACTCATGCCAAACTGAAATTACTGGAGAAAATTCTCAAAATCACAATAAAAATAGAGGCATAACACTTCATTCTCGCAACATGACATCCCCAATTAGACCACTTATCGCGCTCATAACGCATGCAAATTTAAATCGTGATTACCGACAAAGGACTGGAATTGCATTGATGTTCAACCAAACGTGTGATTAATCA
Source organism: Miscanthus lutarioriparius (assembly GCA_904845875.1). Classification (NCBI taxonomy): domain Eukaryota; kingdom Viridiplantae; phylum Streptophyta; class Magnoliopsida; order Poales; family Poaceae; genus Miscanthus; species Miscanthus lutarioriparius. The sequence continues at coordinate 114,587,121 of CAJGYO010000010.1, read as the reverse complement.
ACATTACATGATAGTCGGGTTACTAATGCCAAATTCGAACTACAGGTCCATTACATGAATAAAGGTGATACATTAGACCTTCCACTAAGTGCTAAGCGATCTAATCCCCATCATGATCACTATCGAGGTCAGACATAGGATCATCTCCTTCCTCAGGTTCCACTTCTTCTTCAGGCTCTACTTCTTCTTCTTCCTCGTCCCCTTCTAGATCCATTTCTACGGCTCCAGGTGGGACATAAGGGTGGAGCTAATTGTTCAGCAGATGAACCTCTTCATGTAGATTATCGTTGTATTCTTCCGCATTGGCCAGCTGCTGTCCCAGCTCGAACTGTCGAGCTCTCAGAACATCTTCCCTGGACCAGGCTGCATTCCGCTGGTGAGTTAACCGAGTCATCTCTTTAGTGAGCCTCTCAATCTCGGCGTTGTGCTCCCTCTGAAGCTGACGTCGGTCCTCGTGGGCATGACCAAGAGCACCAGACACACGTCTGAGACTACCTTCTACTCCATCTAACACTCTCATCACTGCGAACATGGCGCTCATGGAAGGGTTATCACTGTTCTGCCCTTCTGCTGCACCAATCTCCAAAGATCTTCCTCTCACCTGCTGCCATGAGTCAGTGGAGGGGTTACCCCTCGGAAAAAATCCAACCAAAGCGGCTGCCAGCTCCTGAGGAAAACGATCCATTATATCCCTCAGGATCCCAAAGGCTGCCCTGCCAGCTGCTTCTTCAGCAGTCCTGCCAGTTGACTCATAACACTAGCCTGTCCACTCAGAATTGTCACCTCAGGGATGAACAACGGCCTCCACAGTAACCAAGAGACCTTCTCCCAACTGCTCATTTGCCTAGAAGTAGCGGGGTTCCATTCCATCAGGATAGCCTACATAGCTGAGCACTCTCCACAAGAGTGTAGGCATCCCAAACTCTCCAAGGAACGTGTGACGTTGACGGGTACGTGGAGCAAGTTGACGGCTGGGAGCTCTGCCTCCGGTGGACTTGCGAGCAGTCTGCTTGGTGCGTGCCATCTGCACCATTAACATGTACCCTTTGGTGAGACAATGCCATAATGGATAAGAGTTACATAACCGAGTAAGAATTTTATAAGGGGAGGAACAATGTAGTTATGTGAATGGTAATTTAACATGATGTATGCTCGTGCCGTACGTCCTCACAAACTTAGGAAAAATTTGTTTCTAACGGTAGACACAGTGGCATACATACGTTCTCTCATAAATAGCGTAACTAGTCGAGCTACACGTTTCGTTGTTAGTGTACCAGCATAAAATTTCATTTCAGCCCTAAACCCATAATGCAATATGCAGAATGTAATTGTAAATACTTCCATATATGTATACCCATACATATACTTTCGTATCAATCTACCTGACAATAATTTAAACCCACAATTAAATACGTACCATATACACATGCAAGCATGCATACATAGCCGTACCAAAGCTAACTCTTCCCGACCACACTCTCACATCTTGCGGTCATACACTCATCATCTTACCTTGGCGTAGAGGCATTTGATCCATACATTACCACTCAAATGAATGGTATCCATACAATAGCACGCCGTATGGACGACGAAGTAAAAACCCCCATGTTAGTACTTAAATAGCCACCTAATAGTCCTTAATTTGGGCATAAGGAAAGTGATCATTGGCACACTTTAGATTTCAAATACCTATTATATAACTATTAGTTCCTAGAGAAGAGTTTTTGGAAAACAAAAACTTTTGTTTCAAATACACTTGTGACAATTAACGTTGAATCTTGCTCTGATGCCAGCTGTCGTAGAACCGACCAATTTATAAGAGTACAAGTACAATGGCAGCCCGCAAGTGGTCGCACTGTCATACTTGAACCCATATAAACCCGGTAGTCCGTCGAGTACCACGACGGGTCTTGATAAACGATTTACAACAACCAAGATCGTACAGGATTCAACATACATGCCACATATTACATAAAGTTCACAGATACATTTCATCATCAGAGTACGAATAAAAGTTATTACAAACCGAGTTTGATAAATAAAACGGAAGCAAATAAGTTCAAAATTAAAGTTTCCAACATAATTTGATACAGTGCCAAGTCGGATCACGGTCCACAAAAGCAAAGATAGGAATTACTAAAGAAGCCTGCCCAAGGCTTACTCCTCATCCACAGCGGGATAGAAGCAACTCTTGCAATAACCATGATACACAGTGCCATCTGCAACATTGGGAAAAATAAACCCTGAGTACGAGAAGGTACTCAGCTAGACTTACCCATCGTGAACCAGAAATAAAATGACTCCAAGGATTATGCAAGGCTGTATAAGTGGACGTAACTTGACAACATTTTGCGTAAAAGGCAATTGACCCATTGTACAATTATGATTCCTTTATCAAGTTAATTATAACTATCCATTTCTAGATTCGTAAACTATCCTATGCCAAACATGTGGTATATTATTTAGAAGCATTCAATAGTAACCATAGCAGGTATTGTAATTCCATATTCATCCGAACCATCATGTTTCATAACACAATTACTACGATATTGGAGCTAGTCAAGTTTCTCACTATCCGAGAGAGACGGCGATTCGAATCGATTTCAACCAGCTGGGAATTTATTCCTAACACAAACCCAGGTCTACCAGCCACGATAGCCTTAGGTCACCTTTGATACAACTCAAGTACACATTTCGTGGGTCCGTACCGCGCCGCATAATTTGGAACTCTAGATGCCAGGATGCTTAGGCCCAGCCTGCCCTTGGGCTCAGTCTGATCGTTCCCCGGAAGGAGCGAACAACAGAACGGTTCCTGGCCTGAATTGAATTACTCGGCTTCGCGGTCGGAACGAGTCATCCGGCCAGCTAAGTGAGAGGCATGCGTTCAATCTTGTCAGAAGTTCCAACAACGGTACGATCCTTAACCGACACAGACAGGGATAGATCCACACCCAAGACCTCCATGTCTTGTTGCTTCTCTATCGACCTCCCGTCCAGTCTTGATTTACTTTTACCACATGGTTCTGTTCCACGATGGCAGATATAGCCAACCGTGCTCCGGTATCCCCCTATATCTCGCAAGTGATAGGACATCACCCGACTTCTACCGGTCTAAGCATGGCTAAACATATTTTCGATCCTGGACCTATACCGGTTAAAGGTGTAATATCTGGACAAAGAATGTACATGCATCAAGTGGTTCCATTCAACTCTTATAACCTAATGCATCAATCATAATTACGTAAGTAAACATTTGTAAATTACTGGGAGACTTATAATGCTCCGGGGCTTGCCTCGCAGAAAGGAAGTAGGGCGGTGGTCAGGACACTCCGGAAGCTCTTCAGGGTTCTGCTCCACGCCTTCGGGAGCTGCGGCTTGCGGATCCTCCTGCTGATTCCCTTCCTCTGCTTCTTCGAATTCCAGCAACGTGATCTCTTCCTCCGATCCTAGATGCATGAGTATAGCGTAAGTATTACGAATGCATATATGTTAACAAGTGCATCATGTTTATTGAGTAGGTGCATATCTCTTCTCGATTATTACTTAACTACTTCTACAATGCATCGACTATGCCACAAAATAGTAGCTACTTGTTTCACTCATAACTGGAGTTCTACAAATCCAAATACAGTGATCCTAGACTTTCTGGAAAGCTTATCAAATTCTCTACCATTTTGTTATTAACCATTTTTACAGTACACATCAGTTTCAACATGCAACTCCTTAAACTACAGAATCTGTCTGGAAACTATTCAACATGCAATATAAAGTAACGCTACTTCTACTTCATGTAATCATTCCAAATTTGACAACATAGAATCTACCAACAGTGTAAGCATACCAAATACAATTTAGATAATAAAATGGTGAAGTTCAAACTATTTATTTAAATTCCTTTATTATTTTATTTAGATATCTAGGTTAAATAATAAACACATACCAGATGTACTTCATAAATTCTCAAAAATTTATAGTGCCTTACTAATGCTATCAAAGGACTACTATAAAAATTTCAGGTCATTTTACTAAGTAGAACATCCTATACAAAAATGACAAGGAAGCAAGGCTTGAAATAGCATAAATGGAAAATCCTATTGAAAAGTGTCAAGCAACAGATTTCCTATTTTTCTTAGCATCCATATGGTACTAGGATTACCTCCAACAAATTTCATGAATTTTGGACACATAAATAATTTATAAAAATTCATTTAAGGATTAACTATTCATAAAAGAAAAATCTATAACTATAAATCTACACATGCACTGGTCTTCAAATTTTTACCAGAGCTCATATATGCTAAGACTAGCTTACCACAAAAATTTCATAATTTTTGGAGCACAGGAACTCTAGATATAAAATAAACAAATTTGAATGCATTCAAAAGCACATCTCAAATCCCTATTTAAATCTCCAAAAATTTCTACTGTACAAGTCAAGAACATATTTTTCCTAAATACTATACTTCCCAAGGAACACTCACAAATTTATGTCACAATTTTTGGAGCCAGCAAACTGAAGATACAAAAATTACAAAACATACGAAATCTGCATTCAAAATGAACTGGATTTAAAACATGGAGTCGCTGACACGCGGGACCCACTGGTCAGTTGACCCCACCGGTCAGCGAGACAAAAACAGAGCCGGCGGCGCTGAGCAAGCTCGTGCGGCCATGGCTCGTCGACGGTGAGTCCGCCGGCGGTGACGTCTTCACGGCGTGACCTACTCGACGTAGCGCACCTAATGAACCACTTGGCCGGCCCTATCGTCGATGCCAGTGACGACGGCGGTGGCAATGGCGGAGCGGCGAGATGGGACCACGGCGGTACGCCGGTGGAGGCCACGACGAAGCGCAAAAGGGCACGGACAAGCATCCCTGGGCTCAGGTGAACCTAACGTGCACGGTTACACGGTCTACGGTGGAGGGACGTGCCCCAGCCACGGTGACGGGCGCAGCGGGGACGCTCCGGCGAGCTAGCGCACGGCGATGCTGCTTACCAGGTGCGGTCAGCAAGCGTGGGTGGAGGCAGTGGGTCGCTGGGGATCCTATGGTGCTGCTGTGGTGACGAAAAGCGGCTCGGTGCGAGCTTGTGCGGGCTATGGCGACGGCAGAGCTGCTCGGCGCTGCGGGAGCTACGGACGGCGAAGGAGGAGCGGGGAAACTAAAAATGGGGCGCGGGATGGCTCGGGCAGGCGCTGGCGGGGTTAAGGCCGTGTTCAGGCACGTCGTGGCCTGCGCGATCAGGGCGTTGGCGACGCGCGGCCGTCGCCGCGGACACGCGGCGCGCGGGCTCTGCCGGTGGTCGGCCACTAACGATGTCGATTCAGTTCGTTTCAGTGAACCAACACCGAGCCTGACGACGCATGTTCATGAAGCTATATCGGCGTAACCGTGACAAATTATCGTACCTAGCCTGAATCAAAGTTGTAGTTCAATGTACCAGCTACAACTATTGTTCAAGAATCATGTTCTAATTCCCAACCAACATCGAGTAAAATCAATCCAAAGTCGGGCTGACAGCACTATCAGGGTACAAGACTTAGAAAAATTTCTTCAGTGTTGAATTCTTGATTTTTCTGACTTTTGTGGGACCAATTCAAGCATGTTAGAAGCTAAATCAGTCAATGACCCAAAAATAAAAGTTGTTCCTTATGTCAAATACTACAACTTTGCTTTAGTGATCTCCTCCATGCAAGGTCTCTAACACCTAGTTCAACTTTAGTCAAACATGTCACTTTTAAATGATGATACACATCAAAGCATGGCTTAATGACCAAATTAGCCCTAGCCCTAAATACCAAAGTTGTTCATGATGATATCCTAAGCATGTTTAAGCAATTTGCAAGGTCATTCAATCATTTCATGAAGTAGTCACTCATAGGGCCATTTAAAGTAATCACATGAAACATGACTTAAGGACTTGATCATGGAAAATGACATTCATGAACCATGCTCCAATTGTGAACCTAAGCATTGCCAAAAGATTTTTGGTGACTCATATTAACCAAGTACATGTGTCCACTCATAATCATATGCATACACACATGGAGACATGAAATAACGAGAAATGTTGCATATGATAATGAAACATGAGATAACAAGCAAATGTTGCAGATGTTTCAATCAAATGTTTCAATTGTAAATGCTTGTTTTTGAATGCGTGATGGTCATGCTCATGTTATGCAAGTCAAGTTATGCAAGGCTAACACTCGAGGTGTTACAGATGACATGCTAAAAGATGAGGATCGATCAATGGGGACATAGGCCCTGTTTGCTTCTCTTATAATTCGTATTTTTAGCTTGTTTTTTTAATCAGAATAGTGTTTTTCTCTCACAACAAATCAGCCAGAACAGTGTTTCGACTTGTTTTTTCAGCGAAGCGAACATGACCATATTCTATTATGGCACACGTCATGGAAACAACATTTCCTCATGGTGTTAGATGTATTGTTTTGCAAACAAAGGTAGGCACCTTCCCTAAATTACATACTTACACATTTTCCTCAAACTTTATTTATATTATTCATTTCAAATAAGTAACAGGTCCTTGGTTTATTAAGCCCCCATTTGGATGTCTGAATCGGATTCGTTTCTCACGTGAATCACTAGAAACTGCTCTAAATGGTGTTCTGTTGCATGGATCCGAGCCAAAACATTTCAGTTCCACATTTTGTTCAAGAAAGTTAGGAACCCGGACATGGTGGTTTCGTATATAATCGTTTCAGATTCCTTGACGCATTTATGAGCTACTAATTTAATTTTTTAGTTGTAATCCTTTTTAGTGCAACAAATTAAAATGGGTTGTATTTCAATTATTCTTCATCCACAAAAAGTTTAGAATTTTTTGAAGCATATTTTTATTTATAGATTTTTTTAAGAAAATATATATCTTTATGTGGATCAAAATCTAGCCTACCAGCCAAACGATTTTACAAAGTGATTCTGATTAATCACATGAAACATTTCTTGAAAGAGTCTGGATTTAAAATGTTTCTAAGAGAATCTAGATCCCTATCAAATGCGCCCTAAAAAATAATCTACTCCATGATTTAAAGAAAATCTCTATTTCCATAAATATAATATACAGGAGGCATACTAAGCGAAACGATTTGTGGTCTTAGAATCAAAAGTTCAATTCGACCTAAAAGAATGACAAGTGGGAGCAAAACCGCTAGTTATTTCAGTCTACTGGTAGGAAACATTCATTCTATTTTGAAACGTATTTAGAAACTTAGAGATGCACAACAATGGTGCCCCCACTGTATCTTTCCGTGTGCACCTTCTCTCTCTCACTACCACCATTCTCCTAGCCTTGTTTCAGTGGTGCCCCGATCGCCGGAGCCACCACCCAACACGAACTTCTTGCGGCATGGCTTCTCGCTCGACATCTTCTTCACCGTTTAGCCAAGCTTCCACGCATCCACTAGCGCCCCACTTGGCTCTAGGGCTCAATGTCTTCACCCCCCCTGATGCTAACCACAAAAAGCTCGACACAACCATCTCCTCCATGGTTGAACCGAAGTTCGTCACCACAAGGATGGGGTGCCCATATATGCTACCCCACCATCTCGCCCACTACTAACAATGATTCAATGTGCTCCTATGGGATTCCTCTTACCACAGATAAGCCCCAAACCACCAAACTCTAACCCTAATTCATTCCTCTTGTGATTGACCGCAATAAATCAAGTGCTAATTGCACTCAAAATGGTCTAGTGTTGTAGAGATTTTCCCTTTGACCCAATTCCATTGTTTCACCTTTGCAGAGAAAATGAATTAAGTATTTTCTTTGGATAGTATCCCTATGCACTTTAGAAAGTTAAATAATAACAATTGGAAAGAAATCGAAAATAGAATAAAAAAGGTATATCAATTGGAAAGGGAAAGAAATTTCTTCAGGAGGGAGATTAGTGTTGATCAACTTAGTTTTATCTAGCCTACCTTTCTTCATACTATCTTTTTTAGGTCCCAAGAGGAGCACTAAAAGGAATAGGTTACTTTAGATCAAAATTTTGTGGCAAAATGAACAAAAAAAGGAGTATAAATTAGTTAAATAGGAGATTCTTTGTCGGCCAAAGGAGCAAGGACGGTAGAAATGGGAAAATTATACTCTGAATTATAGAGCAAGCGTTTGTTAATCAAATGGCTATTCGAACCTGTCGGTACGGGACCCACAGGATACCCCACAAGGAAGGAAGAAGACCTAGTCCAATTAGGATTCTCCTCCTGTAATCTTAGTAGTAGTATTACTCTGTAATCCTACTAGGAACTCTCATTGTAAACCGACTAGGATTTTGGCCTCCTGACTATATAAAGGAGGGCAGGGCACCTTGGATCGGGAGTTCAACAGAGCAATTGTACGACACAACACTTCATAATCAATCCAACGCAAAGGCTAACACCGACTAGACGTAGGGTTGTTACTCGATCTACGATCGAGGGCCTAAACTAGGATAAATCGACTGTCTCTTGCGTTAACCATCGAGTTCAGCATACGCCGAAGCCTGAACATACTGCCCCGGGTACCCCCGTGGCAGGCTATCGGTGGTAAAACATCGACAGCTAACGTGCCAGGTAGGGGCTTTCGGCGACTTTGCATCCGAGAGCTTGATGGACCTCGACAACATGATCTTCTCAAAGGGATCGACCTTCATCTTCGGTTCATGGATCTGCAAGGCAGGCTATCGATGAAATACGGTCGACAGTCTACCTAGGGGTATGCCCAAGGTAGTAGATTATCGGTAGACAGGTGCGCAAGCCACAAACAAGACGGTGACGTAATACAGACACGAGGTTTTATCCAGGTTCGGCCGCCAAAAAGGTGTAATACCTACGTCATGTGTCTGATTGTATTGATGTATGTCAATGAGAGATGTTTTTTAGAGGGGTCCCCTGCCCGCCTTATATAGTCCGGGGGCAGGGTTACAGATCTGGAAACTAATCCTAGTCAGTTACAATTGCCATAGGTGACCGAATAAGGATTCCTATTCTAACCGACCAAGATCTTGCTTGATCTCCAAATCTGTCTTGACTCCTTACGCGGGACTCCGAACAGGTTGGCCGAGCCATGCGTCGTCTTTTGGTGGACCAGACCCCCTGATCCGGGCCGGCCCAATCTTAGCCGTAAGGGTATAGGGGTTAATACCCCCACAGCTAGTCCCCGAGCACCATGTATTATGCTGCGACACGCCACTTTAACCTTCTCCAAATAGTAAAGCTTGAGTCCTTGACATTTCTGACCACCGTTATCACCGGAGAAGTAGGTTGTCCGAAGAATGTATGGTGCTTTTAAGAAAAAAGAAAAAGATTTCCATCCTGTGAAGTGTGCCCACTTGTATTTCTGAAAAGAAATGTAAGTGAATCTTGAAGCGTATCATCCTTGATCATCAAAAGCGTAGGGGTCGAAAAACAAACACATTCACCGCAAGGTGAAGTGTGCCCACTTAGTCCTCGAGCCTGGTAGTAGGTGATGTAGGCACGTGGTGCCAGGGTCTAAAAAGAATTCCCAGTTAAGTTGAGAACCCAATCATCGTACAGGCGATACGAGATGCACCGGCAGGTGCATCGTACCGATGTAGTCCCCGGGCTTGCTGGAAGGCGAAGTATGAGCCTTGTATCAAGGTCTAAATAAATGTCTCTCAACTGTATGTGAGTACAAATCACATGTAGTCGAGGAGAACGATCTCCGAGCAGTGGTCAGGACAATTCCCGAGCACGATAGTAATCCGTTTGATCAATCAAAGCATTAGGGTCGATTAAATAAACACATTCACCGCAAGGTGAAGTGTGCCCACTTAGTCCCCGAGCCTGGTAATAGGTGACGTAGGCACATGGTGCCAGGGTCTAAAAAGAATTCCCAGTTTAGTTGAGAACCCAATCGTCGTACAGGCGATACGAGATGCACAGGCAGGTGCATCGTACCGATGTAGTCCCGGGCTTGCTGGAAGGCGAAGTATGAGCCTTGTAGCAAGGTCTAAATAAATGTCTCTCAACCATATGTGAGTACAAATCACATGTAGCCGAGGAGAACGATCTCCGAGCAGTGGTCGGGACAGTTCCCGAGCACATTAGTGGTCGGAGCAGTCCCCGAACACGGCAGTGGTCTGGGCAGTCCCCGAGCACGGCAGTGGTCTGGGCAGTCCCTGAGCACGGTAGTGGTCTGGACCATCCTTGAGTACAAGACATGCAGCGAAGAAACGAACGCCGCTTATACTATTATTTGGTGTATTTATTTATCTTCTTACTCTGTCAAGTCCAATCGTACACGTCTGGTCAAAAAAGCAGACAGGTATAGCACGTCATACTGTCTTCTTGCTCTTTCTAGCAAACAGTCGCTTGGCACCTATAAAGAGGTGCATCAGTGTGGGCCCTCTCACACTAGCAACGAAGAGGCGCGTACACTGGTAACGAAGGGGTGCGTTTATTGGCGTAGATCTCGAGGTTGTGAAAACAACCGTCTGCGGCGCGTGCGCACATTTCCCAAGAATCTCGGGTAGACGAAACGACGGAACTCTTGGTTATTTATAATATAGAACTGGTAAGTTATTTTTTACCAATCCCCATTATCATTCGCCGCCGCAGCCTTCTTCTTCCTCTTGCTAAACCCTATTCCTCCGAAATCATCGCCCATCACCCCTCCACCGTATCCACCCCTTTAGCAAGGATGGATTAATGGCGAAGAAAGACGCCCAGAAGAAAACTGGAGTCATGGCGAAGGAGTGGTGGAAGTCAAGGAGCAATGAGCAGACCATCGAAGACCTCATCACCAAGGGAGTGCTCCATAACAAGGCACTCGCGGGATGGCGCGCGTCGGAAGGAGAAAGCTACCCCGATCCACAACCAGGTGAGATTGTGGTTTTCGAGGATTTCTTCAAGCGGGGTTTTGGGGTTCCAGTGCACCCTTTCCTCCAGGGGCTCTGTTTGTACTACGAGATTGGGATTTGCAATCTGCATCCCAACTCGATTCTTCTTGTCTCCACCTTCATCCATCTTTGCAAAGCATATGGTGGCTTCTAGCCCCATTTTGACCTCTTTCGCCATCTGTTCTGTCTACGGAAGAAAGGGAGCGGCAGCTCAAAGATAGCCAGAGGCGTATATCTCAATCTATGCTACGGGATGAAGGCCCAGTACTTGCACTGCCCTTAGAACACATCGCTGGACGAATGGTACAAGAAGTGGTTCTACATCCGCGAAGAGCCGAACACGATCACCCTGTGCGACGTGGGGTTCATTCCAGAGAAGAAAAATAGCTGGTCGAAGAAGCCCGAGCACTTGGAACAGATTGCAGAACTGCTCGGGTTGATTCCATGGGGGAAGCTGGATGGTCCAAGCATGGTCAGAAACTTCATTAGCCAAAGGATCTAGCCCTGCCAGAGGAGGGTACATCCTGGCTACGAATACCAGGGGAGCGCAGATCCAACGAGGACCAGAAAAGAGGCGCTTGACAAGATCGAAGTCAAGGCCAGGATTGGGGAGCTATTCAACTTAGCAGATCCCAATTATGTCAGGTTAAACGACATCGAGCACGCCTTCAAGCTGGCCCGACCTCCCCCAAAGGTAAATTATGCTTCCTTGTACCTGTAGAGTTATGTTGTAACAAAAATTGACTGTGTTGTCGCCTTTATGTTTCCCAGAGTAATGGTCATGACAGGGCATCAGTGTTCATGTCTCCACCCCCTGGTGTGGATTGGCCACAAGTTGCCGGCCCAACCCTCCAGACCAGTGCCAGGGCTGAAGACGTCGACTGGCCCATACTTGGGGTTGGAGAGGAGGCAACGGCCAGGGCTACTGGCAAGCGGCCGGCGGCCAACAAACGTCGTTAGGCCATCTTCCCTCTGTCGGATGATGAAACGGAGGATGCAGACATCTTCTGACTCGTCCCTCGAAAGAGGAGGAGACAACTGGAGTCGACGGAGCAGGGTGGCTCCTCTGTGCCAGCAGGGATCGCATCACCGACCACTACAACATAGAGGACAAGCGGCAAAGGGGTCGAGCGCCAGGCCCCGGCACCGGTACTAGTTGTGGAAAAAGACCCGGTGGAACCCGCCGAGCACGTGGAGCAAGCACGGTCGAAGAGACACTCCTTCGCCACGTCATTTCGTGCTTCCAAGCTGTAAGTATTTGCAACCTTGATGTAAGCTTACAATTTGTATTGAGTACTATTGTCTTCTGAACTTATCTCTAATATATTAGGTCGACGTCCACCGAAAATCCCGACCAGCTAGCCGGGTGTGGCATGGCTTCGCCAGCAATGGCGGAAAGAACTGCCCAGCAGCCGGATGTGGAGGAACCTGTAGAAGAAAATCCATCGGAACCTCAGCAGACGAGCGGCCAGACGACAGTCCCCGAGCAGCTGGTTGAGGAGAGAGCCGAGCCAAGTACAAGTGCTCCGAGCACTACCCCTGCTGAGGGGGATACTACGACGCCAAGGGGAACGGACCAAGCCGAGCAGCAGTAGCTGGAGGTGGCACAGAGCATGCTTGCCGATGCTACGGCTCGTGGGAAAGCCATAGTGGTCGCAGAGACTACAAACCCCAGACCAGCGCCGCCTCCTGAACAAGAGGCCATAGAGGATGAAGTAGAAGAGATCCTCGGTCGTCCCCAAGATAAACGACAACATGTATATGTGTCACGCTGGCGCAACGACGAGTGGGTTATGCATGAGGAAATCCCAGAGGTCGAAGAGACCCTAAAAGTTGAATGAGCGGCAAAACGTCTAGTGACAGAAGTTCAAGTATGTTTGGCTTGACCACTTGATCCTGCTATTTAGTTGAACTGTCTGACTTAGCTTGGTTATATGCAGGACTTGATGAAGACCGCAAGGTACCGAAAGAGGTGCTTCGACCAGATTGAGGGAATCACGGCAAACACTAGAGAACTGGTGGCCGAGGTCAAACGCTTGCGCCGCCAACTTGAAGCCGCCGACCAGGAGAGGACGGAACAAGATGCAAAAAACCAGAACCTGGTCGTCCAGCTCAGTAACAAAGAGCAGGAAAAAACAAGTAAGTTATCATTTTATCACAGCAAGTGCATGACACGCGTTGTTGCATTGTTGGTAGTGACAGCTGTAGTGCAGGCTTAGAAGCCGAAGTAACCCGCCTCCAAGAGGAGAATAGCCATGTGACCGCAGAGTGTGGTCACCTGAAGGAGCACAACAAGAAATTGGCGCGCGACCAGTCTCAACTCCAGGACCGCACAACTAAGATGAAGGAGGAACTGAAAAGTAAGTGTTCCAGACCACCTTGCTCATTCTGTTGCCCGCCTTATCTTGTCGTGCCGTTACATTCTGATGTATTGTACGGTTTGCAGTTTTAAAAGTCAATGCCAAGAAACATCTAGAAGATATGATTAAAGATCATGACGGCTGGAAGGCGCGATGCCTAGAGACCACCGAGGATCGGGACACATGGAAGAACCGGTGCCAGGAAGTGGCAACTTGCATTTTGCCTGTCCTCGACCTTATCGACCCAGCGCTCATAGAGGAAGTGCCAAGGACGCCATAGCTCGGACTGGTCGAGAGGTGCCAAAAGGCATGGAGTTGGTTCCAAGAGTTCGTGAAGGAGGCGGGTGAGTACACGGGTGCACATGTGCTAAGCATGGTGCATGCCCACTACCCCCTGATCGATCTCAAGCGCCTAGAGGCTGGGTACCCGAAGGAGGTAGACCCAGACAAGGCTGAGGAGCTTCGGATGGCCCAGCTGGACCTGTCGTCAAAGATAATTGGTGATATTAACCTGTGTGGAGGTGGGACAGCACCTGTACAGGGTGCGCCATCGACAAGTCAGCTGGAAACGCCATCAGTTGCAAGCCAACCGACGAAGCCTGCGGTCTCGACCAGCCAGGCATCGGCGGGGCCATCCTCTTCAGCTCGACCAGCACAAGAGTCCCTGAGACTCGAGTAGGATATCGGAAGCAGTGAGCAGTAGGTGCCGCGCGCCCCGACCAGCCAATGGAATAGGCTTAGAGCTGTAGAAGGAGGACATAGTTGTGTTATTGTAAACTTGGGCCTCTTCAGGCAAGCTTGTAATAACATAACTGTATATCATCATAAGCTTGTTTGCTTTGTATAAAACGTATTTAAGCTTGATACTCATGTTGGTGTAACTAAGTGAGAACATGTTAACGTTCTGTTTAGTTGTACCATTTTGCTCAACACGTCATCCCGAGAAGTTTGTACGGCCCTAGTTTGCCATGTGGTCAGAGTGTGAGGTGCGTGACCTGTGCACACGTAGACGTGGACAAGTCAAACCAGGGGGGCCTACCGATCACCCGTAACGTAGAGAGCGGATCCCATGCACGTGTTGGGAGGAATCGGAGACAGGGCCTGCTCCGAAAACTGTAGAAGGAATGGTGGTCGGCTTTTACTGGCTAAGTTAGAATAACCATAAAATTCGAAGTGACATATTAGAGTGGTCAGAGAAATCATAATAGCTTTATTGAAGTAAATCAAAAGTACAAAAGGAGTACATATCTTAGTGGTTAAGCATAGAAACGTCTAAGCTTGTTGATGTGCCATGAGTTTGGTACGTCCGTACCATCCAGGTGAGCTAACCTGTAAGACGTTGGTCATGTGACTTCCTTGATCATGAAGGGCCCCTCCCATGGGGTTGCGAGTTTATGGACACTAGCCTGGTTCATCTTCCACTTCAGGACCAGGTCCCCGACCACGAAAAACCACTCTTTAACGTTCTTGTTGTAGTACCTGCGCAAAACAGCAAGGTATTTGGCCGTACGTATACAAGAATCGAGCCGCTTCTCTTCTGCGCTATTCACTTCTAGCTCCCGTACTTCATTGACCTTGCCTTCGTCGAAGTTCTCTACCCATGCTGATCTGAAAGCTATATCTGCTAGGAGGACTGCCTCAGCGCCATAAACCATAAAGTACGGTGAGATGCCGGTGTTACGACTGGGCTGAGTTCTGAGGCCCCAGACCACGGCTGGTAACTCTTTGAGCCATCTTCTGGGAGCTTTGTCATTTTCTCTATACATCCTCTTCTTCAATGCGTCCAAGATCATTCCATTTGCCCGCTCGACTTGTCCATTAGCTCTAGGGTGTGCCACCGAGACATATTTTACTACTATGCTCCTTTCATCGCAGAAGTCCCAAAAAGCGTTCCTGGTGAACTGAGTGCCCAGATCAGTGATGATGCTGTTGGGTATGCCAAAGCGGTGGATGACCTGGTCGAGGAATGTGACAGCCTTTTCTGAGGATGCCTGTACCAGAGGCATGTATTATATCCACTTAGAAAATTTGTCGATCAGCATAAAGACGCATGTAAATTTCCTAGGAGCCGGTTTGAAGGACCCGATCATATCCAGTCCCCAGCATGCGAAGGGCCAAGAGGCTGGTATTGTCTGGATCTCATGTGCTAGTACGTGGATTCTCTTGGCGAAGAACTGACAACCCTCACAGTGGCGGACTAGCTTCTCTGCGTCGGCTACTGCTGACGGCCAATAGAACCCTGCTCGGAAAGCCTTACCGACCAGCGTTCTTGAGGCCGCGTGGTTGCCGCAGGAGCCAGAGTGGATTTGGTCTAGGAGTTGTTCGCCATCCTCCTAGGTTATACACTTCATCAAGACTTCCTCCTTTGCGTTCTTACGCCATAACTTGCCATCGACGAGCAGGTACTGCTTACTGCGACGCATCAGGCGCTCGTTTTTTGTCCGATCAGTGTAACCGCTGCCATCTATTAGGTACTTGATGAAAGGTATTCTCTAGTCGGGCTCATGAGTGGTTGGAAACGTTTCGGTGGTGCTCGACGCCGGAACCGTAGCCACCAATTGCTGGTCTGGAGGCTTGTCTGCCGTGGAATCTTCCTCTTCGATGGAAGGCGTGAGCAGGTCTTGGACGAATATGCCATGTGGGATTTTGGCTCGGGATGATCCTAACTTTGACAGCGCATCCGCTGCTTGATTCTTGTCCTAGACCACGTGTATGTACTCGATGCCATAGAACCTGCCTTCCAGCTTTCTGATCGATTTGCAGTATGCATCCATCTTTTCGCTGGCCGTGTCCTAGTCCTTGTTCAGTTGGTTGATGACCAGAGCAGAGTCTCCATAGACATAGAGACATTTAACGCCGAGCTCAACCGCAATGCGCAAACCATGTAGGCATGCTTCGTACTCGGCGGCATTATTAGATGCTGGAAAATAAATCCTGAGGACGTACCGGAGCTGCTCCTTGGATGGTGACACAAAAAGGACTCCTGCCCCTGCACCGTCAATGTTGAGAGAACCATCAAAGTACATCGTCCAATACTCGTCGGACCCCGAAGAGGCAGGCGTGCTTAAGTCTGTCCACTCGACGATGAAATCGACGAGTGCCTGAGACTTGATTGTAGTACGGCTTGCAAATTCCAAGGAGAAGGGGCATAGCTCCATTGCCCATTTGACGATGCACCCGTTCGCATCCTTATTGCTAATGATGTCTCGCAGAGGGTACTCAGTCATGACCACCACACGATATCCGTCGAAGTAATGTTTCAACTTTCAGGATGTTATCAGTATGGCGTAGATCAATTTCTAAATCTGTGGGTACCTGGTCTTGGACTCATTGAGTACCTCACTGATGAAATAGATTGGTCGTTGCACCTTGTAGACGTGGCCGGGCTCGTCGTGCTCGACCACCATGGCCGTGGAGACCACTCGATTAGTAGCCGCAATGTAAAGCAGGAGTGTCTCGTCTTCTCTAGGAGCAGTGAGGACCAGAGGTGATGTAAGGTATTGTTTCAGCTGTGTGAAGGCAGCGTCTGCTTCCTTTGACCACTCAAACTTTTTGGATGCTTTGAGCAGTTTAAAGAACGGTAATCCTTTTTCACCTAATCTTGATATGAAACAGCTAAGGGCGGCCATGCATCCGGTAAGCTTCTGAACATCCTTTACCTTTTTGGGCGGCTTCATGTCCAAGACATCTTTGACTTTCTCTGGGTTAGGGCGTATGCCATCGTGACTGACGACGTTGCCAAGTAGTATGCCAGAAGGAACACCGAAGATGCACTTTTTTGGGTTTAATTTCCACTGGAATGCGTTAAGGGCTGTAAAGGTGCGTTCCAGGTTGTCAACAAGGGTATGTGCTTCCTTGATTTTGACAACTATATCATCAACATAAGCCTCGACGAGGTCGTCTTTTATCTCTTCTTTGAGGCAGGCCTATATAGCGCGTTGGTAGGTAGCCCTGGCGTTCTTGAGCCCAAACGACATGGTCGTGTAGCAGTAGGCGCCGAAAGGCGTAATAAAAGATGTCTTGATCTGGTCGTCCTTTTTGAGAGCGATCTGGTGATAACCAGAGTAGCAATCAAGAAAGGAAAGCAGCTCGCAACCGGCAGTGTTTGTTGAGATCAGTGTTTGTTGAGATCAGTGTAATCAATGCACATTCTCCATTCATTATTCTTTTTGCGTACAAGAACCGGGTTGGCTAACCACTCCAGGTGATACACTTCTTTGATAAATCCGGCTGCCAAAAGCCATGTAACTTCTACCCTAATCGCCTCCTTTTTGTCGCGAGCGAACCGTCGTAGCTTCTGCTTGATAGGTTTGGCCTTGCTGTTGACATTCAAGGAGTGCTCGATCAGGTTCCGAGGTACACCGGGCATGTCAGAAGGTTTCCATGCGAACACATCCACGTTGCACCTCAAGAACCTGACGAGCGCGTCTTCCTATTTGGGATCCAGGTTGGCCCCGATAAGGGCCGTTTTGCTGGGATCGCCGTTGACCAGCTGGATCACCTTGTGCTCCTTTGACTTGATGTTCTTGTGTGGAGCCTCGAGCTCTGGGATCTCCAGGTGGTCGGTGAAGGTCTTCTTGGCGTCGAGCATGGTCTTGGCCATGCGAATAGAGAGGTCGTGAGCCTCTGCTATTTTGAAGCTGTCATCCTCACAAGTATAAGCTGCGTATATGTTGCCCCTAAGGGTTAGAACTCCTTTCTCGGTAGGCATCTTGAGCACCAGATACCTGTAATGAGGTATGGCCATGAACTTGGTGAGCGACGGTCGACCAAGAATAGCATGGTAGGTGCCATCGAAGTCAGCGACCACGAAGTTGACGTAGTCAGTGTGGAAGTGGTCCGGGGTCCTGAATTGCATAGGTAGCGTGATCTGCCCGAGAGGTGTAGAGCTCTGTCCGGGGAGAACACCCCAGAACTGTGCCTCATATGGCTTGAGATCCGCCTGGGTTATCTTTAGGGCAGGCAGACTGTTCCTGAACAGTATATCAATGGAGCTGTCGCCGTCGATCAGCACTCTATCGAACTGAACCTTGTTGATGCAAGGATCGAGGACCAGGGGAAAACGTCCTGGCTTAGGTATTGCGGCCCATTGGTCCTTTTTGCTGAAGGAGATCTCGCGGTGAGACCATGGAGGGAGTCGTGGCTCGGTGAGGAGGTTATCGGTGTTGGCCACATTCAAGCAAGCGCGGGCGAGCAGCTTGCGTTCTCGTTTGGTCTCGATGGACACTTTGCCTCCGATGATGGTGTGGACGCGATCAGTTGGCTTGACGTACTTGTGATGGGGATCTATGTCTTCATCGTCGTTGTCCTCGTTGCGCTGTTCCCCTGCGTCGTTAGGCTTGTCGGATGTATCCAGAGCCTGTTGACGCGTGTAGATAGACTTGAGAACGCGGCAATTCTCCATAGTATGGTTTGACTTGGGATGGAGCTGGCAGGGCCCTTTCAATGCTTTGGCGTAGTCATCTTCGTAGTTACGACGTCCACCACCTTTTTAACGGTATTGACCTCGTCGTCGTCTTCCCGAGCACGCTTGCCCCTGTAATCGTCATGGCGGTTACGCCGCTGATTACGTTGGTCGCGGTGGTCACGGGAGTCGTTGCGCTGGTTGTGGCGGTCAAAATTGTCGTTCCAACCATGGTTGTTGCGGTAGTCGTCGTGGTGTGGGGGGTGGTCGGAGTGTGGAACCCTTGCTGCTTCTTCGATAATTATCTTTTTAGCATCGTCGGCGTCCGCATATTTCTTAGCGGTGGCCAAGAGCGCTGTGACCGATTCAGGTCTCTTGCGGAGGAGCTTGTCCCTTAAGGCGTCATGGAAGCGGAGGCCAGTGATGAAAGCCTCAATTGCCTCATTGTCGGAGATTGATGGGACCTTGATGCGCATCTCTGAGAAACGCCAGACGTACTCGCGCAGTGGCTCATCTTTTCGATCTTGAATCCATTGCAGATCATATTTGTTGCCGGGTTGTTCGCAAGTAGCAATGAAGTTGTCGATGAAGGCTTGCTTGAGCTCTTGCCAAGAATCAAAGTAGTTCGCCGGAGAGCTGACCAGCCATTGGTGACCTGCATGGCCAACAACGACTGGGAAGTAGTTAGACATGACGTGCTCGTCAGCCATGGCTGATCTGCACGCAGTTTCGTAGAGCATGACCCATAATTCGGGGTTTTCCTTGCCGTCGTATTTCTGAAGTTTCTCGAGCTTGAAGTTTTTGGGCCATATGACTTGGCGAAGGTGCGGAGTAAACTGCTTCAGACCCAGCAGGCCGTGGGTAGTGTCATATTCCATACGGCGATAACTTTCGTGGGATGCTCGATCGTTGGCTCTCTGGTTGATGCGATCGCGCAGATCGCGTTCCCCGAGGTAGCGGCGGAGATCGTTATTGCCATCACGGCGATCCCGGTTGCCATTCTGATTAACCCTACGACCACGGCGATTATCACGGTTAACTCGGCGGTTGTCATCCCGAACGTCGCGGTGGTTGTCCTCCCGACGGCGATTGTCGTCCCGACCACCATCATGACCACCGTTTCCGCCTTGACGGTTGTCTGATGGGTCATTGTTGCGCGAGCCACGTTGGTTGAGTGGCTGTGAGCGACTTGAGTATTGGCGGCTGTGGCTTGATTCGACTGAAACGGATGGAGCCCGGGCTTGATTCACCATCTCTGCAGTCTGAGCCATAGCTGCCGTTAGATAAGCTTGTATATCATCGCGAACTGCCTAGGTTTTGGGGGTGTTGGGTAGTTGTTGCATTGTCGCCATGGCGATGGCTACGTTGGTGCTTGGAGTCCTGAAGACCTGTTTGTCCCCCACCCTATCGAAAGCATTGTTGAGGTCGCGTGGCTGGACCCTTATGCGTCGTGCCTCCTCTTCTGCTTTAGCTTCGATTTGCCGACGATTAAACCGGTCAATATTGCGTGCCTCGCGTGCAATCCTTTCTTGTTCTGTTTCACCAACTACTGGCGGTTCGTCATTGCTGACGACATTGATCAAACCCCCTCGCCTTGGTGGGAAAGACGGGAATTGCGGGAACCCTGGGGCATGGTCTGGGACATCCAGATTGTGTTCGACACCTTCATCGTCGTGATGCTGGAGCTCGGTGTGGACGGAGGCGTTAGATGCGATGCCAGACGAGGAGCTAGAGTCACCCTCTTGGACCATGTGGACGGATCCTTCTTGATAATCCTCAATCCAGATCATGTTGACGAAGTTGCTTGGCCTCGGCCGAGGCTGATGTACAAAACATAGATCCGAGCAGCGTTGCATGTTATACGCGTAGTTGGAGGCAGCGTTTCATGGGCCGTAGGGCTGAGCCTAGTAGTTCTCCGTCGAGGCTTCGTACTTAGAGAGCCAGAGACCTATCATGGAGGCTGGCCGGCGACGAGCGGAGCGCCCTTCAGGAGTAGACATGACCACGAGATCTGTACCAAGTTGTGCAGGACGACTGGCCCGAGCTAGTCGGGTAGATCTATTGTGGGGAGCGGTTACCTGCTCATTAGGTTGACTTTGAATTGTACTTACTAGAGCTAGGGTTTCAGCGAGTTTGGTGCCGACCCGATCGATGGAGTCGAGCAGGTCGGTGTTGTCGATCTGCTTCCCTTTGTAGCGGGGAAGCGGACGACGGGTTGTCGGCGTGGCTGAAGACGATGCTGGCGTGGTCGGTGCCAGATGTACCAAGGTCAGAGGCAGATCCTTTGTGGTCAGAGCTGTATCCACCGTGGTCGGAGCCGTGTCCACCATGGTCGGAGCCGTTGCTGGTGCAGGTGAAGCAGTGGTCGACACAGATTGAATCTACGCTTCCTCCGTGGTCATGGCGATGAAGTCGTCGGAGCCGGTGGTCCAGGTGATCTGGCCGACGGTGAACGTGAGGCCGTTCGGTATAGCCACGGAGCTGGAGATGATGACCATCTTTTTTGCTTGGAGAGCAGTACGCACACCCCCTACCTGGCGCGCCACTGTCGACGAAATATGGTCGACAGTCTACCTAGGGGTATGCTCAAGGTAGTAGATTGTCGGCAGACAGATGCGCAAGCCACAAACAAGACAGTGACGCAAGATAGACACGAGGTTTTATCCAGGTTCGACTGCCAAAAAGGCGTAATACCTACGTCCTGCGTCCGATTGTATTGCTGTATGTCAATGAGAGATGTTTTTAGAGGGGTCCCCTGCCGGCCTTATATAGTCCGAGGGGTAGGGTTACAGATCTAGAAACTAATCCTAGTCAGTTATAATTGCCATAGGTGACCGAATAAGGATTCCTATTCTAACCGACCAAGATCTTGCTTGATCACCAAATCTGTCTTGACTCCTTGCGCGGGACTCCGAACACGTTGGTTGGGCCGTGCGTCGTCTTTTGGTGGACCGGACCCACTGATCCGGGCCGGCCCAATCTTAGCCGTAAGGGTATAGGGGTTAATACCCCCACATAGGCGACGACGGTAAGCTCCAAGGCCGTCTCCTTGAAGAATCAGATCATCCTATTTCGACGATAATGACAGATCAACTTGCTGGAAGATTCGCGCAGCTCAATCCAACTTAGTTCTTGCAAGATCACATATCCGATTCAAACTCAAGTTCTGCTTCCGAAACAAAATCTTTTCCGAGTTCTTTCGGAAGACCGAATTCTTTTCTGACAAAGCTCCGGGACATGACATCAACCTGTCAAGAATACTACTCGGAATACACCCAAAATACTTCAAAGAAGTCAGATCTTTTACCATTCGGACTCCACAACATGGCAACATCCTATCAGACATGGCACGAAGGATCCACTTATCCCAGGCTTAGAATGCCACTGAAGGGAGCCCAGGAAGGCCTTGTTTTAACCATAACATCTCAAGACTGCATCATTCACTGTCCAGATACCGTTCCTGAGAATGACGACGCCCAACTAATCGATGATACGACAACAGCAATTCTACCTTACCAAGAAGGAGATTCCATCTATGACTTTGAGACCTCTACTGAGGTCATCAACAGTCCTACCAGAATGGAAATCAACGACAATGACAGAACAACTCACGCTAAAGAAGTACTCATGATTCGCCGTCCTCGATCACCATTGATCCCCCCAGAAGCACCCGACATAAGATCTTCAGACGAATCCGAGTCCAATATATCACCATTCATCCAGGGATACGATGGTGAGACTGAGAGCCAGAGGCAAGCAAGAGAAAGAAAGAACAAATTGAAACAAGGACGGCAACGCCGTGCGAAGCAGCAGAAAGACACAGATCAAATACGAATCAGACCTGGCAGAGTACAATAAAAGAAAATTAGAGCGAGAGATCGAAGAAGGACGAGCAGCGAATACTCCCTACGACAAGATCCAGGAGGCACTAGAAGAACTCAGGACGACCTCACACTCCAATGAGAAAGAAGAACAGCTTTGAGATTTCCTCTGATCAACAATCTTTAAAACGAATGACGGAAAGGCAACATCTCATGAACAGGAAGACCAAAATCAAAGGAAGTCCGCTTTTGAAAGACTAGGACCAAGTGGAAGTCACAACGGAGGAAGCCGTAGAAATCACAGTCAAAATAACCAAGTCGAGCAACCAAGAAAGGATAGGAGCAGAGCACCTACTCGGACGGTCACACAAAACTACTCTTACTAAGACGACAGCTGGCAAGAAGGGGGCGTAGAGTCAGAATATACAGAAGCCAGAACACACGATAGATTTCCCTGTTTTGCAAACAGACTTGCATTGATTCGACTGCCTCACAAGTTCAAACTGTCCAACCACTCCAAATACGACGGCAAGACCGAACCAAAGCAATGGCTCAGGATCTACTCTCAATCGATTGAACTAGCCGGAGGAGACGATGACATCAAAACCTTGTTCTTCCCCATGGCCCTAGAGACCATGCCGCTTCAGTGGTTTGACAAATTAAATCCCAGATCAATCAGAAATTGGGAAGACTTGCAAAGAGCTTTCTGCGAAAATTTTGCAGGAATTATTACACATCCAATCACCCACGTAGAATTAAAAGGACTGAAGCAGAAAGGAGGTGAAAGTCTCAGAAATTACTATCGATGATTTGGCGAACTACGAGCTCAAGTACATGACATCACACAACGAGAAGTAATCGAAGCTTTCTCTCACGGAATCGTGGCTAGGTGGCAATTCCAAGACTTCTACAAAGAAAACCCAAGAAATAACGAAGAATTCAGAAGAACAGTAGAAAAGATGATTATGGCAGAAGAAAAAACGAAAGAGAGATTCCCGGAAAGGAACAACAGAGACAACCCGGACAAGCAAAATCCTCGAAACAACAGACATCAGGAGAGAAAGCAAGGTCTAGACAACACGGTAGCAATGGCTGACAAATCAAAGAAATTCACCAAGCCTAGAAGATATGACGACATTGAGAATATGCGTTGCCCTTTGCACCCCAACGGGAGGCACACCATCGAAAATTGCTACACCTTCAACGAAAGGTACACTAGAAAAGATAGCAAGGGAAACAATAAAGAAGACAATCAGAAAAAAGGAGACGACCATGATAAAAGGGATTCCAAAAATCTAGAGGGATAGTAGCAGTAATCTTTGCCGGGATTCTAGACTCTAGAAGCAAACATCAAGAAAAGTTAGCGCTACGAACAATTATGGCCGCAGAACCCGCTACACCAAGATATCTCAACTGGTCAGAGTACCCAATCCAATTCTCAAGAGAAGACTAGTGGACCAGCGTAGGAAACGCAGGCCATTACCCATTGGTTCTAGATCCGACCATTGCCGACATGACTGTCACAAAAGTACTAATTGACGGAGGAGCAGGACTCAACATCATCTTTTCAGAAACTCTAAGGAAGATGGACTACAACTCGCCGAGATGATCACACCAACAAGTACACCTTTTTATGGCATAGTACCCGGCAAAGCAGCAATGCCACTTGGACAAATCACTCTACCAGTTACCTTTGGGACTGCCTCAAATTACCGCACAGAGTTCATCAAATTTGAAGTCGTAGATTTCGATTCCTCATATCATGCAATTCTTGGGCGCCCAGCACTAGCAAAATTCATGGCAATACCGCATTATCCGTACCTGTTGCTTAAAATGCCAGGGCCTAACGGAGTTCTTTCTCTTCGGAGCGATTTAAAGCGCGCATTTGACTGCGACGTACAGGCGATCCAAATTGCAGCAAAGGCACAGGCAAATGATGGGAGAAAAGAAATAGCCACTGTCGCCGCAGAAACAAGCCAAGAGGAACTAGAGATACCAGCTAAGAGACCGAGCATCCTAGCACCACCAAAAGAAGCCAACGTGAAGCAAATCGACCTAGGCACCGGTGATCCTACAAAAATAGCAACCATCAGTGCCCACCTATCAGCAAAATAGGAACTCGTGCTCACCAACTTTCTTCGGGACAACAAGGACATTTTTGCTTGGAAACCGGCCGACATGCCAGGGGTCCCAAGAGAGTTGGCTGAGCACGGAATTGATATCAATGAAGGCTCCAAGCCTATAAAGCAACGACTACGAAGATTCTCTCTAGACAAGAAGGCAGCAATTAAAAAGGAAATTACAAAACTAATGGCAGCTGGATTCATCAGGGAAATTCTCCATCCGGATTGGCTAGCAAATCCAGTTTTGGTACAGAAAAAGAACACAGACGAGTGGCGCATGTGTGTTGACTACATAGATCTCAACAAACACTGTCCAAAAGATCCCTTCAGGCTACCACGCATTGATCAGATAGTTGATTCAACAGCAGGATCTGCCCTACTATCTTTTCTCGATTGCAATTCCGGGTATCACCAGATCGCATTAAAGGAAAAAGACCAAAGCAAGACATCTTTCATCACTCCATTCGGCGCCTACTGCTACAAGGCAATGTCGTTTGGGCTCAAGAATGCTGGAGCCACTTACCAAAGAGCCATCCAAACATGCCTCGGTGATCAGATCGGTGAAAACGTAGAAGCATATGTGGACGGCGTGGTTGTAAAAACAAAGAACCCGGATACACTGATTGAAGACTTAAAACAAACCTTCGAGAACCTGAAGAGGTGGAGGTGGAAATTAAACCCAAACAAGTGCGTATTCGGAGTTCCCTCAGGACAACTACTTGGATTCTTGGTCAGTCATCGCGGAATCGAAGCAAGCACCAAGCAGATTTGAGCAATAACAGAGATGGGCCCTCCCCAAAACATCAAAGAAGTACAAAAACTAACAGGCTGCATGGCGGCACTCAACCATTTCATATCAAGACTCGGCGAAAAAGGGTTGCCTTTCTTCAAACTACTAAAGAAGACAGACAAGTTCGAGTGGACAGAAGAAGCCAATGAAGCTTTCAAGAAACTTAAGGCATACCTCACCTCCTCACCAGTACTCACACCTCCAAAGAAAGACGAAGACATAATGCTATACATTGCAGCAACTACTACTATAGTCAGCACGGCAATAGTAGTGGAAAGAGAAGAAGAAGGGCGAATATATAAAGTACAATACCCAGTATACTATATCAGCGAAGTGCTATCATAATCAAAAATCCGGTATCCGCATGTGCAAAAACTACTCTACGCCCTACTGATTACTTCACGCAAGCTTCGTCACTACTTTGAGAGCCACAATATTACCGTGGTGACAGATTTCCCACTAGGAGACATCTTACGCAACAAAGACGCAACAGGACGCATATCCAAGTGGGCGGTTGAACTCAGTGCTCTCAACATAGATTTCACCCCACAGAAAGCAATTAAATCTCAAGCCCTTGCTGATTTTGTTGCTGAATGGACAGAAATTCAACAACCCGTATCAAGCGCCATCCTTGACCATTGGAAGATGTACTTTGATGGATCACTTAAGCTAGGCGGAGCGGGCGCAGGCGTCCTCCTAATTTCACCAGACGGAAGACAACTAAAGTATGTCCTTCAGATATTATGGCAAGCCACCAACAACGAAGTAGAATATGAAGCTCTCATACACGGGCTAAGAGTGGCTATTACACTCGGAATCAAGCGACTACTCGTATACGGCGATTCGGTAGTAGTCATCAACCAAGTCAACAAAGATTGGGATTGCACCAAAGAGAACATGGGTGCCTACTGTGCTGAAATCCGAAAACTCGAAAAACACTTCTAAGGACTAGAAATTTTACATGTCCTGCGGGACTCCAACATTGCTGCAGATGTTCTTGCCAAGCTTGGATCCGACAGGGCAGAAGTCCCACCCGGCGTATTCATAGAGGAGTTATCAGCTCCTTCTATCAAACAACCCGGTGAGACAACCACAGAACTCACAGCCAAAGGCAACCAGCTTCTGGTGATCAACACATCATGGACATAGGTTTTTATTGATTACATCAAAGAGAATAAGTTGCCAGCGGAAAAACAGCAAGCTACACAAGTCATCCGCAGAAGCAAGAATTACGTCCTAGTAGGAGACAAGCTATACAGAAGAGCCGCATCATCAGGAGTACTCCTAAAATGCGTCTCATTTGAAGAAGGCAAACAAATCCTAGACGAAATACACTCAGGCTGCTGTGGAAATCACGCGGCTTTAAGAACACTAATCGGCAAAGCATTCCGCACGGGTTTCTACTGGCCAACCGCTTTGGAAGACGCAGAAGAACTCGTCAGAAGATGCAAAAGTTGTCAGATGTTCGCAAGACAAGCTCATGTGCTAGCCCACAACCTCATCTGCATTCCACCAGCTTGGCCTTTCTCCTGCTGGGGGCTAGATCAAGTGGGACCTCTCAAGAAAGCAAAGGGCGGTTTCGAGTACATCTTTGTAGCAATCGACAAGTTCACCAAGTGGATCGAATACAAATCTCTTGCAAAATACAGCGCAGCCAAAGCGGTCAAGTTCATCCAAGATATTATGCACCGCTTTGGCATGCCGAATCGAATCATCACAGATTTGGGTTATCCCTTCACAGCTACAGAATTCAAAAGTTGGGCACAGGATTGTGGCTTCAGTATAGATTACGCATCAGTCGCACACCCAGAAGCCAACGGACAGGTAGAAAGGGCCAATGGACTCATACTAGCCGGATTGAAACCAAGATTGTATGAAGAACTAGTAGACTATGGATCAAAATGGATCGAGGAATTACCCAAAGTTGTATGGGGGCTAAGGACTCAAATAAGCAAAGCCACTGGATACTCACCTTTCTTCCTGGTATACAGATTAGAAGCCGTACTACCCGCAGACCTGATCTGGACGTCACCAAGGATAGAACAATACGACGAAGGAGAAGCAGAACACACCCGAAGATTAGAACTCGACAGCACAGAAGAAGTCAGAGTAAATGCTACCCTGCAATCAGCAAAATACCTCCAAGGACTAAGGCGCCACTACAACAAGAGTACTCAGTCTCGATCATTACAAGTCGGAGACTTAGCACTAAGAAGAATACAAAAAACCGATGGATGCCACAAACTACTTAGTCCATGGGAAGGTCCTTTTATCGTCGCAAAAGTCATCGGACCAGGCACATACAAGCTCAAAACTGAAGATGGAAAAGAAGTCAACAATACATGGCACATCAGTCAGCTACGAAGATTCTACGCATAAAAACAACTCAAGAGAGAATATGTATACAAGACACAAGAGATCAACGTTCATGATCAACAAAGATACCGCAGTGTACCATTGTAACACATCAATATTCATGATCAATAAAGATGATTATTTCTCGACAAACATATATCTCATGGCTCTATCCGAGTTGTCTCTTAAATGCAAAATGGCTGAAAATACGCCTGAGCATCCCGACTGAGAGCAAAATAGCTGAAAAGACGCTTGAGCCCGCCGATGAGGGTAGCTAACAAGCTGACACCCGAAATAAAATGCAAAATGGCTAAAAATACGCCTGAGCATCCCGGCCAAGAGCAAAATAGCTGAAAAGACGCTTGAGCCCGCCGATGAGGGTAGCTAACAAGCTGACACCCGAAATAAAATGCAAAATGGCTGAAAAGACGCCTGAGCATCCCGGCCGAGAGCAAAATAGTTGAAAAGATACTTGAGCCCGCCGATGAGGGTAGCTAACAAGCCAATACCCAAAATAAAATGCAAAATGGCTGAAAAGACGCCTGAGCATCCCGGTCGAGAGCAAAATAGTTGAAAAGACACTTGAGCCCACCGATGAGGGTAGCTAACAAGCTAACACCCGAAATAAAATCAAAACGACTGAAACTAAGCCTGGGCATAGACCAGAGCAATATCAAAATCAGGACCCTCCAGCTACTTGTACCAAATAGCAAGAGGCTCGAGGGCTACACTGGAAGATACCCAAGAAAGGTCGTCAACACAAAGATCTACATACAACGAGTTGTTTACAGGGCACAAGAAAAGGCCAGACAAGCACTCGACAGATCAAGAAAGGTCGTCAACACAAGTTGTTTACTTAAACAGAAAAGTACCCGACAAATCTATAACGAAGTTGTTTACAACGCGACGGATCAAGAAAGGTCGTCAACACAAAGATCTACATACAATGAGTTGTTTACAGGGCACAAGAGAAGGCCAGACAAGCACTCGACAGATCAAGAGAGGTCGTCAACACGAGTTGTTTACTTAAATAGAAAAGTACTCGACAAATCGTCCGAAGAATAAGCAGGGCATCCAGGCAAAGAAGACATCAACAGAAAGGACTTTCATTCAAAAAAGAAGTATAATGTCATATTACAAGGCACGGGCATAAAAGTCAAATACATCAAGCCTCATCATCAGGAGAAGGGAGGACGATATTAAGATTATCTACTATCCTACTAGCTAAGTCTTCAACTTTGGGCTCCGTCCTCTCAACAACATCGATATATTCTTGACTATCAGATTCCTCTGCTATCTTAGACAAAGGAACCGCTGGAGCAAGAACCCGGACTTGGGCCAGAACATTCTTGGTACATAGTTGAGCGCACCTCTTCACAAACTCTTGGAAACGAGTCGGAATTCGAGGAATCAACTGAGCCCAAGATTGCCCGTCATCAGATGGAGTTCGAAGAACGTCGGCTACTGAACGAAAGGATTTCCACAAAGCCTTCCAGTTTTTAGTAGCCGTCGCCAACCTACCAGACAAGTCTTCAATGGTTTTCTGGGCCTGCACAAGATCTCTATCAGCTCCACGCCTAATCAACTTAGCAAGCGCAAGTTCCTCTTCAGCACGAGTAATTACCTCCTCAGCCTTGTTATGACTTGTACGAACAAGAGTCTTCATTTCTTCAATGCCCTCCGAGAGTTTCTGCTTTTCAACCCGAAGAGCTGGACGAAGCAGCAGACAACAAGTCAGCAGAAAGGAAAGCTCCATTACAAAAAGAAACAAAAATAACTCTCAATACCGTTGCACTCCTTCACGGCCTCCAAGTCCTTCACAGCCGCCGAGTTCTTTCGGGCCTCCTAAAGAGCGGCATCCCTCTGCTTCTCGATTTCAACAGCCCGGGCACGAAGAGATTTTTCTTCATCCTGATGCGTTTGACGCTCAGCCTCTAGCTCAGCCCGGAGGAGATCAAGATCAGCTTTCAGGGTGCTCACTTCTGAAGACAACTTTTTCTCATTTTCAGACGAGAAAAAGAAGCCGGTGTGATCATGAGAGAAGGACTGAGCAAAAATATACAAAGAAAAACAAAGAATAAGGACCAAAGAAAAGCAGACATCCAAAGAAGGAACGATGAAAAAGCTTACCTGGAGCTTTTCTCCAAAAGAAGTCGCAAAGGATGACAAGTCTCCTCAGGCAGCAGTTAATTCCGATAGCCGATGAGTGGCATCGAACTGCTGCACCACATCATCGGCAAAAGGAGGACCACCGAAAGCAAGAGAAGGAGAAGGAGAGCCCGGCCGAGGTGAAGAAGGAACGACCAGAGCGATCTCCTGGGAAGCCGAGGCCAATCCCTCAGAAGGACCCGACGCAATGGCCACAGTCACCTCCGGGGCGGCCAAGTCTGTAGTGGCGCCATCGCTAGAGAGCTTTGTAGCCCCCGCAGCCACTTCACCAACAGTATGCTGTGAGTCCTGAGGCTCGGTACTCGG
Organism: Miscanthus lutarioriparius; assembly: GCA_904845875.1. NCBI lineage: Eukaryota > Viridiplantae > Streptophyta > Magnoliopsida > Poales > Poaceae > Miscanthus > Miscanthus lutarioriparius. The sequence continues at coordinate 114,556,931 of CAJGYO010000010.1, read as the reverse complement.
TGGCACAGCGGAGGGCTGAGAAGAAGTCGACGAAGAAGCGAGAGAAGATGAAGGACTGAAAATTGATAAAGGAAATCGCAGATGAGAACCAGGAAAAAGGAGAACAGAAGCAAAAGGATGAAGCCAGAATCTACTCACCCGGCCACCTTCTTCCTCGCGAAGCTAAAAGAAGACCTCGTAGGGGGACCACAACGGCAAAAACAACCCCGCCACTTGGCAACAGGAGCGGTATAGCCGATACCGAGCCCTGGAAGAAGCCGGGGCTGGAGCCGCAGAAGAACTCAGCAATGGAGGTGCGAAAGAGCTCGGTACCAAGGAACCCAACACCGGAGCTTCAGAAGAAGCCGGAGCGTGAGCCTCAGAAGAACTCATACCCGACGTCCGGTTACTTCAAAAAAGATCAAGACTAAAAGTCAAGACAAAAAGGAAAAATTCAGTGGAAGGGGAATATGAAAACAACTCACCGCCGCATGATGAGGGGCACTTCATCATCCTCTTCCCCCTCGGTCTCGACCAAGGCCACCAAGGCACCCGCTGAAAAAAGAATAAAAGCACTCAGTTCAGGACAAAAACAAGAAAAGAAAGGGACAAAGAGTATAAATATGCTCACCTAAGAGCATGCTAGCTACAACTGGAGTACTAGGAGGAGTACTTGGCTTGCGAGACTTCTTGGAAGCAGGCAGGCCAGATGAAGACCCATCCATTCGCCCCCTCTTCGAGACACTACGAGGACCGCGGGGGACTAAATGAGGAACATATTCTTCATATACATCAACAAATCCAGAAGAAACTCTAGGAAACGCTATGGAGATTGGGGACTTACTGGTTGCAGAAGCTACAGCGAGTTCCTTCCTAGTTTTCACCACGGCAGGGGGAACAGCAAGAGAAGGGATCGGGTCAACAAAGTTGCGCCCAAGTTCCTACGAAATAGAATAAGACAACAAGACAAGGAAAAATTAAACAAAGAAAGATACAGCAAGAATACATAAAGTACCCGAATGAGGGGAAAACAACTTACAGCTGGAGGCGGGTTGTTGGCAGAGAACTCAGAGACGGTAGGCGGGACAACGCTTGCTCCTTTCAGTATCTTCTAGAGACGCTCGAGTACCTCCTCATCGGTCAGCTCAAGAGCTGGGACCATGTGTGAAGAATCCTCAGCCCCCGAGTACTCGAAGCCAAGGTGCTCTCGCTCCTTCAAAGGCTGAACTCGGCGACGAAGAAAACTCGAAACAATGCCGAAGCCAGTTAAACCCTGTTGTTTCAGCATACTAATCCTATCAAGGAATGGCTGGATTGCCTGAACCTCAGCAGATGAAATAGGATTCTTATCCCAGCGGTCATTAACCACGAGACCAGATCCAGAGTGGACAGCAAGAGAAGGGATCAGATTGGCGGCATAAAACCAGTCGGCACGCCAATCTCTTATAGAATCAACCAGGTCATAATCAAAGAACTTGCTCTTAAGACCCTGGTGAAATTGAATCCCACAACCACCAAGAACGCTGGTTTCTTCGCGGCGGGGTTGGGGTTTCAGACGAAAGAAATAACGAAACAGAGAAAGAGAAGGGGGAATTCCAAGGAAAGCTTCGCAAAGATGAACAAAGATAGAAAGGTGAAGGACTGCATTAGGAGCAAGATGGTTCAAGCAAATCCCAAAATAGCTGAGAAACTGATGAAGAAAAGCAGAGGCAGGAAGGCAGAGTCCAGCACGAATGAAAGAGACAAAAAGGACAATCTCACCAGGACCTGGGGCAGGGACCCGATGCTCGCCTAGAACCCTCCATTCAGCAATGGCCTTGCTCTGGATCAAGCCGTCGCTGACAAGCTCACGGAGCTGCTCCTCGATGGTCGTCGGAGTCGGCCAAGACTTCTGAGCGGCCCTCATGGCAACAAACTCCTGATTTTCAATCACGGGGAGTGAAGATTCCTCGTCCAAGAAGGAAGATTGGGACTTGCTTGCGGTTTTCTTCTTACCCATGTACCAAAGGAGGCGAAAAGCAATTGGGGGAAAAGAAAGCCTAGATGGCGGCACTAAAGACGGCGGCGGCAATGGCGACGGTGGAGGACTGAAGGCTAGGGTTTGAAGGCAAGAGAAAGGCAGTAAAGAAAAAGAAGATGAAGGGTCTTTAAATAGATTTTACAGCATTAAAAATGGCCCACCAGGCCCGTTAAAGCACTGTGTGAGAACGCAACGGTCCATTTACCGACACAGCTAAAATGATGGAGGGCACAAATCCACACAACGGTACAATTCAACAGGCAGATTTCAGACTTATCTGTCCAGCACTACTGCGGAGCTATCAGATAACTACAAGAACAACCCGTCAACAAAGAAGAAAAGAAAGGCAACTTCACAAGGAACATAAGAACTCGGTTCTTACGAAAAGAACTCGGGAATATCATGAGCAACCAGAACTACAGCAGAAAAGTAAATAACAACTCAGAAGACAAAGATTCTTTCCATTACAAGCGACTTCAAAAATAGAAGATTACAAATCTTACAAGACCCAACGTACTCGGTACCACGAAAAGCAAAGTAGCAAAGAAGAACACGGACACGACTGGGCTCTGGAACGACTACGTGTCCCAAATTGCTACTCGGAAGGACAAACCGCCATCGGCTACACTATTTTCTTCAAAGGACGGACGCAGTGCTTCCAAGGTGGAAATCAGCAGCACGATAGGACAACATGGAGTAGAGAAGGCCGGTAGGCATCTGTCTACCCAAGACCGATGTGATGCTGGATATGGTGTTGATCTGCACCGGACAGTCTCAAGACAGGCGATGAGGATCAACCCAGAACTGCCAGATGAAGGAACGAAGTCCACATCACAAGACTTCCTCCAACTACCGCCACGTACATCCTGGTACATTGCTACCGCGGGATTGCCAACCTCTAATCCCTATCACAAGACTTCCTCCAACTATGACAAGACACACAGGAACTACGAAACAAGCCCGGGGGCTGCTCTACTTCACAAACTACCATGTTAGTGATCACAAAGGTTTCAACAGAATGTTCAATGGATGAAAGCAAGCACTACGGAAGGGTATTTATAGACCAAAGGAGCGGTGCACATGGACTAGGAGTACCAACAAAATAAGACTAACAAAGGAGACAGTGAAAAGACAGGACTCAATAATGGAAGACTCAGGCGAGAGGGAACAATGCTCGAAGACAAGCATATTCGGAAGAATATACCGACACAGTACAACCCATGAACAAAAGGCATTCAAACTCAACCACCACCATACAACTACATCTGACAACAGCAGACTACCAGATAATATGCCAAAACCCTGCTTCCAAGTTCTTCCTGAACAAAACAAACCGGATATATGCTCAGGGGCTGCAAAAGGAGAGGTACACGGTTCTATCAAACAACTCAGATTCAAGACCCTCCAGCTCCTTGTTCCAAATAGCAAGAGGCTCGGGGGCTACACTCAGTGAGTGCACTTTTTTCGAAAAAGCGCATGTCACCAAGAAGACTTCTTCAAGACAAGACCCTCCAGCTCTTTGTTCCAAATAGCAAGAGGCTCGGGGGCTACACTCAGTGAGTGCACTTTTTTATGAAAAATTGCACCCACCGAAAAAGAACTCAGAGCAACCAAGAAGACTAAAGGGACCCTCTGGCTTCTTGTCCCAACAAGCAAGAGGCTTGGGGGCTACACTCAGTAAGTGCACTTTTGTCCAAAAGTGCACGTCACCAAGAAGACTTCTTCAAGACAAGACCCTCCAGCTCCTTGTTCCAAACAGCAAGAGGCTCGGGGGCTACATCCAGATGGATGTACTTTTTCTTCAAAAAGCACACACCACTCGAAGATCTCAAGAAGCGCTACATGGTTTCACTCAAGAAAGCACTCAGACGACGCTTGTTCCTACCCGACAAGACCTACAGGAACAAGACGAGGCTTCCAGAACTCAACCATGAAGTGCTCGGGGGCTTGTCGGTACGGGACCCACAGGATACCCCGCAAGGAAGGAAGAAGACCTAGTCCAATTAGGATTCTCCTCCTGTAATCTTAGTAGTAGTATTACTCTGTAATCCTACTAGGAACTCTCATTGTAAACCGACTAGGATTCTGGCCTCCTGACTATATAAAGGAGGGCAGGGCACCTTGGATCGAGAGTTCAACAGAGCAATTGTACGACACAACACTTCATAATCAATCCAACGCAAAGGCTAACACCGACTGGACGTAGGGTTGTTACTCGATCTACGATCGAGGGCCTGAACCAGGATAAATCGACTGTCTCTTGCGTTAACCATCGAGTTCAGCATACGCCGAAGCCCGAACATACTGCCCCGGGTACCCCTGTGGCAGGCTATCGGTGGTAAAACATCGACAGAACCATGTAAGATGGTATATTGCAAAACCTCTTACAAAATAGATATTTAGTAAATAAAATGGTAGAAGGATTTATATTTTTGGATAGGCTTCATGGGTGTGACTACCTAGTTCCTAGATCTAGGTTCATTTAACATAAACAGTGAGAACCAAACTAGATTGGTGGAAGACGGGTGGTTGGGCTCCTAGGCTTTAAAATTTCATTATCATTTGTTGTTTGATATTGTCCAAAGATAGCAAAGCAACAATAGTAGAAGTTTTGAGTTCCATCATGCTAAAAGTATATTTTATAAGATCATTAGATGCAAACAAACTCAAATATTGGCAACTTATTGTTGCAAAATTGGCTAATATTAATACTAATGAAGAGTCAGACAACTTTCTTTGGCGTCTACATGAAAATGGAGTGTTCTTGGTTAAGTCAATGTACAACTTTTTGTCGATAATGGCATGAAGGTTTCCTAGAAAATTGGTGTATAAAGTTGGCACTAAAAAATGATATTTTCTTGTGTTTTTTAAAAAGGGCCATTCTAACTAAGAATAACTTATCGAAGAGAAGGTGGAATAGTAATTAATTTTGTTGCTTCTATAGCAAATATGAAACTACAAATATTTCTGGCATTATGCCAAGTTCCTATCGCATGCTATCCATGTAGTCCTAGGGGTTGTCCATTGGTCAGGGCCTGTTTAGAACAAACGGATACAAAACAGAGAAATAGAAAAAGCACATGAATAAGATAGAGCGAATAATTAAAAACCATATGATTCTAAAACATAGGATTTGATACTCTGAGATGTTTGGCACGGAGGCAAAAAACTATGGGAACATGAGCAAGCATAGTAAGTGAGAGAGACCAAAGATTCTTTCCCTTGGGTTGAAGTGGAGGTCTTATTTCCTATGTTTTGCACTATTCTAATTTCCTTTCCTTTGGAAAGGAACTCAATTTTCCTTTGTTCCAAACACTATGATGTGAGTTCTTTCTTTTCAAATATATACCTTCAAAATTCCTTTGAGAATTCTTTGATCCAAATAAAACGTCAATCGTGAAGATATTTGGTCCAAGTTGGAAGGATGGACAAAAAACTATTAGTGACAAGGCTGGTGGCCTATTTGTCTCACAATAAATGACTTTGTGTGTAACGGTTGGCAACCGAAAAAGTTTTTGTAGGTACTATTGAGGATTCGGCTCTGGGCTCTCAATCTAGGGGGGTGTTTAGTTACTCCAAATTCTAAACTTTGACACTATGTAAAAAGAAGATTCCCCGTCATATCAAACTTGCGGTATATGTATGGAGTACTAAATGTTGACGAAATCAAAAACTAATTGCACAGTTTGGTTGTACTTTGCGAGACGAACATTTTAAGCCTAATTAGTCAATGAGTAGACAATTATTACCCAATAAAAACAAAACGATACTGTACCTACAGTGCTGCTACAGTGTTTCAGGAGGAGCCGATTCGGTGGAACTAAACAGGCCCTAGAGGGGGCATGGCACAATATTTCGGTACAGCAGGGGGGCAGGCGCTCTGGCAAAAATCTCTCCACATTTTCCTAGGAACGGGGAACCACATGATGGGGGCAGAACTAGATACTATGGTGATGATCTACTCTCCTCTATATGCCTGGTGCGGTGGTAGCTAATCTCTTCCAGGACCAGTAGTTACTCTAGCAAGGTGAGAAACGGAGATGGAGGCTTCCCTGTTGAGCGGGTTCATCAAAACCATCCTGCCGAGGCTCTTCTCACTGGTAGAAGGGAAATACAAGCTGCACAAGGGCCTCAAGAGCGACATCAAATCCATGGAGAAAGAGCTCCGTATGATCGCTGTTACGATCGATGAACAGGTCTCGCTGGGGAGGAAGGATCAAGGAGCTGTGCTGAGCCTGTCAATTGACGAGCTGCGTGAACTGGCTCATCACATCGAGGACTGCGTAGATCGCTTCTTGTACCATGTGACCCGGGAGCAGCAAACATCCTTGTTTCGTCGGACCGTTCGGTCGCCGAAGACTCTGCTGTCCCGTCAGCGGCTGGCTGCCGAGGTCCAGGTCCTGAAGAAGATACCGGAGGAGGCGCACCAGAGGGAGAAGAGGTACAGGGTCTTCGCCGGCCTTTCCTCCTCTACCCAGCATGCTGAATCGTCTTCCTGTTCGTCTGGATCTGATCCGCACACCCTTAAGGCCGACATCGTCGGCATCGACGGTCCCAGGGACGAGCTTGTGCATCAGTTGACCGAGGAGGCAGAGGGACTAACAAAGCAGCTCAAGATTATCTCCATCGTCGGGATCCATGGCTCCGGCAAGACCGTCCTTGCCAGAGAGGTCTACGAGAGCGACGTCGGCCGGCAGTTCAGTCTGCGGGCGTGGGTTTCTGCTACTGACAGGGGTCCGAGAGAGGTGCTCATGGAGATCCTCCAAAAATTTGGCAGGCCAGTGGTGGATAACTCTAGTGTTGACCAGCTTACGGTAGATCTCAGGAAACACTTGGGTGAGCAAAGGTAAAAAAATCTTCCTTTTTTACCTTATTTATTTCTGCAGATTGTTCATGAACCCAATTACGGGTTTCCATGTCCAAATTGCCTCTCTGAACTCTCAAGACCTAATAAACGTGTAATACCAAGTGAATCCAGGATCTTAGCTTAATTAGCATTGAAAAGCTTTTGGTGTTGACAAAGTCGGTAGTCTTTTGCATACATTTCTCACTGTTCTTTTATTCATTTTTAATTTCGACTTTAGAACAGTATCTATTTCGAAATTTATTAGCTTCCTGTTCTTCACGCCTAACAGCCATCCCAAAACATAACTCATTCAAACTATCTTTTCTGATAGAGAACATGAGTTTAATTTTGTTTGAACTGAAGAGCAAACAAACTTCATAGTACTGATTGAGTAGTAACAAGAAACAGAAGTGTTCACCAACTCATTCAGAAAGAAACGGTGTTTACTCGACACACTGATTGTTGAGGATAGAGGCTATGTTTGCTCTGCACGCTTTGATATATGCTGTCGTCAGCTGAGTCTATTAACTTTTTGTTGACAATTTGTCTTATAGGTATTTCATTGTAATTGACGACATGCAAACAGATCAGTGGAGTACCATTGAAGCTGCCTTCCCAGAAGATAATGTTGTTAGCAGCAGAGTAATGGTGACAACAACTATCCAGTCAGTGGCTAATGCTTGCAGCTCTTCTAATGGTTATGTGCACAAAATGAGAAGACTTGGCAATAAACACTCAGAGCAATTGTTTATCAAGAAAGCTTGCCCAACAAAATATTCAGGTTATACTCGACCAGAATCAAAAGAAGTTCTGAAGAAATGTGATGGCCAACCACTTGCTCTTGTTACCATGGGTCAATTCTTGAGGAAAAATGGTTGGCCCACAGCACCCAACTGCGAAGATGTGTGTAGAGATCTTAGACGTCATCTGGAGCAGGATGATACATTGGAGAGAATGCGAAGGGTGCTTATCCACAGCTTCTCTAGTCTTCCTGGCCATGGTCCCAAAGCCTGCCTTTTGTATTTTGGTATGTTTCCATCTGATCATCCCATAAAGAGGAAGAGGCTGCTGAGGCGATGGTTAGCAGAGGGATTTGTAGAAGCACAGCCTTCATCTAGTGAAAATTTTAACACCCTCATAGACCGGAACATTATTGAGCCCATCAGCATATGTAACGATGATCAGGTAAAGACATGCAAAACATATGGCATGATGCGTGAGTTCATTTTGCTAATGTCCACCTCCCAGGACTTCATCACCCTACTTTCTGGCAATAAAGTTGAACGCAAATATGTGCGTCGGCTTTCCCTCCATCACCATAGTGCTACAAGTGGCAGCTCTTTGGACATGGACTTATCTCTTGTCAGATCTCTGATGGTTTTCGGGGAGGCTGGCAAAACTATTTTGAGTTTCCAAAAGTACCAGCTGCTGAGAGTCTTGGATCTTGAACAATGTACCCCCTGGAAGATGACCACCTCAAAGACATATGCAACCTTTTTCTTCTGAAATATCTAAGCCTTGGGGAAACTGTTACCAGTCTTCCAAAGGAGATAGAAAAATTGAAACTTTTGGAGACACTTGATTTGAGGAGAACAAAGGTGAAAATACTACCTATAGAGGTCCTCCTGCTCCCCTGTTTACTCCATGTGTTTGGAAAGTTTCAACTTTCTGATAAAGTCAAGATAACAAGTGACATCCAGAAGTTTTTCTTGACTGAACAGAGTAACTTAGAGACATTTGCAGGATTTGTCACGGATGGGTGTCAAGGATTTCCACAAATCATGAATTACATGACGAATTTGAGAAAGCTTAAGATGTGGCTTGAGAGGAGTGAGAGAAGCACCAACTTCACCGATGTAGTGAATGCTGTCCAAAAGTTCATCCATGATGACAAAGAAGAGAGCAATGATCCCGTTCTCTATCACTTCATTTCGATGACGGCACTGAAAACATCCTGAACTCTTTGAAGGCTCCTTGTTACCTTAGGTCATTGAAGTTAAAGGGGACTTTGCTGGAACTTCCCAGTTTGTCATATCGATCGCGGGTCTCCGGAGTTGTGCCTTTCATCAAAGAAATTGACAGCGGGCCTCCTTGCAGCATTGGCTAACTTGAAAGACTTGCAGCATCTCAAGCTGATTGCGTATGTCCTTGAAGATTTTATCATTGAAGATCAGGCATTGCCCGGGCTGCTACACCTGTGTTTCGTCCTGCAACGTGCCACGTTACCAACAATTGAAGAAGGAGCTTTGCCGTACCTCATCTCACTTAAGCTAATCTGCAAAGACCTAGTTGGTCTTGCTGACATCAAAATCAACCGTCTCACATGTCTTAAGGAAATCAGTCTAGATCATAGAGTTGCTTTGGAAACAAGAGAAACCTGGGAAAAAGCTGCCAAGGGGCATCCAAACAGGCCAAAAGTACTGTTGGTCAATGCAGGTGATGAAAGCGAAAGTGAGGCTGCAGACTGTTCTGTTGCTTCAACGCCAGCTGTGAGTGAGGCTAATGAAACTTCTCCCACATCAGAGGTTGCTGTACAAGTGGATGACATTCAGATGACAGTTAACCAGGGGCCGTCTGCGGCTCCTGAGAAACAGAAGAATTGTGCAGTTCAGCCAAGTTCAAAAGATGAACTGGACTCTGCTATCAATAATATTGGTTTCCCGGAGGTCGCGCTTGGCTTAACCGAGTTGTCAATTGCTCGGAATGGAAATGTGTCTTCTTACACCTATTGATCCTTGATTGTCCATGGTCAGTTTGGTTGCACTTACAGCCCATTACTATGAGGCTAGTATCATGAAAATTACAGATCTTTTGTTGTTAAGGCCATAAATTGCAGATTATGGCACAGAAAGCTGGTACGTCTCAAAAATGGCATTATTCACACCCCCCCCTGCATGAATCTATAAATTTCATCACTTTTTGCAATTGCTGTTGCCATTTTTATACAAATATGGTGATGCCATGTCATTTTGACTTTGCAGCATATATGAAAGCTAGAATATTGATGCAACTTCAGTTTACTCGAAGGCTACAGGGATCTCATAACAAGGATGGTTGAAGATAATTTGCGATTGTTTCCTTCAGTGTCACTGAAAAGCCTTTTGTAACAATAAAGCATACCTTTGCTCTCTGCTTCTTTTTTTTTTTTTTTTAAGTTGGTTCAGATGATAAGTTCACGGTTGGGCTTGGATTTTATTACTATATTATCCAGCTGTTTAGTTTTTTCATATACAACAATATTGGTGATTTCTGTTGTTATCATATGATACTTGGATCCTTGGAATTTAGACACATATTAATTAAGCTAATATGGTTGTATATGGATTATATGTGCGTATTATTGTTGGCTATACGAGAGAGATACTTATGTGTTGCATTTCTACCGTAGGGGAACGAGTTAAACAGTGTGTTATAAGTTGCAAAGTAGAGACATAGAATGGTGATCTATAGAATCAATTTTCATCTTCCACCTTATGAATTTGAGATAGACTTATATGTGAACTTTGAAAGTGGTGGAATGTCAAATTCCAAGTCAAATAGCCTAATTTATTAAGTAGATTTTAATTCCTCCAAATAAAAGGATTCAAACGGCCCCTAAGTGAATTCTCCACTTCGCGGGAATTGGGAGGTTGTTTTTATATGAATGAATGTTGTGGGTAAATGAGTAACAACGTACGCCCTGTTCGTTTGGATTTGCTTGGCTTATAAACTGTACTTTTTCAGCCAACGAATAATATTTTTTTCTCACACCAAATCAGCCAACAGTACTTTCAGTCATGGCTTATTAGCCAAACAAGCCCAAACGAACAGGGCGTATAGAGAATAGCAATAACTATTATGCAGTTGCTGATGAAAAGAATTTGATCTGATGTAGCAAAAAATCAGCAGTATGTGACTGGTATGGTAGATACACTTTTTTTGTGACTGTATGGTAGATAAACTTTGGGGATGAAGAATGCATGGAGAAGTAATGGGAGCCACCCTAGTGCCATTGAAAAAAAACTATTCCTTATATACCATCCCGTGTGTAGGTATGGCAGATGGTCCCAAATGTGTCTATGACATGTGAATCTAGTGACAGTTAAGGGATTGGAAATTTTATCCATCACACATGGGGAATTAACTCAAATAATTAAGATCCTCTTGCATTCCCATGTTAATTATAATTGGCGGCAAACGGATCAGTAGTGTTTTAAATGAAAAGAATCTGTGGGATGAAATCAAAACTTGTGTCGCATTAATCAAGTACATATATGTTTGTAGAAAAAGTTTTTAGGGCTTACTGAGCTATTTACCTAAAGGCTTTATTGTTGTTTATTTACTGAGCTATTTACCTAATTACAACTGTGGGTTACTATCATCTATTATGTCAAATATATATTTACTTAAGTTTTTATTTTGAAAAATAGAATAAATATGGAAAGTTTTAGATATGGCAATCTTTTTCTAGATCTAATGGATGCATGTGTGATCTATTGGATGTGATGAATTTTTTATTTTGTAATTTTGGATGTGATATATTTTGAGCACAATGTTAGCTTTTGATGCGTGTGACGTGATTTGCTCCACAACCTCCGTGTGCTAGCGTGTTAGGTGTTTGACTATTTGGGCAAAGCCAGAATCAGTGAATCACTAATTCTGAAAAGCTAAGTATCTTTTACCTTTTTTCTTTCCTCCGTCCATGGCCAGTCATTTCCCTTCTCCGCGGTTGCTTATGGTGAGTGCTAATTCTTTCCGATTGTAGTCCTTCGGGGTTATTATCCTGGTATACGAAAGATAAGATCAATCGATAATGATTGGACGCGAGCGTCAGACCGGACGCTGTGCGCCCACTTCCGCCTCGCTGCTGCTGCGTTTTCCACTCTGCCTCGCTGCTGACCACTCCAAGAGACTGACCTCTCCTCGTCATGCACAGTCACGATGCCCACACCCACCGTCAAGCCGGCGCTCCCGGCAGCCTTCCTCTACGTCCTATTCCCGCTCCTCTCCATGCTGCTCCCTGACACCGCACTCTTCCGCGCCCTCCTCCCACCATGCCTCCTTCCTCCCGTGCCCACGTGGCGGGCCCCGAGCGCCCTCCGTCGCCATCTCCGTCCCTGGCCCCACTTCCTTCGTAGCATCGCGGCTCCATCCTCCTCCACCGCGACCTAGCGTCGGATTCCGCTGTGCTTTGCTCCGCCCGCCCACCCGCCTGCCAGGGTTTGCTGAAAGCACATGTTGCAAGCGCATGTTTTCAAGTGTTTCAGATGTTTCAGAGATATATTACAAGTGTTTCATATGGATGTTGCAAAAGTAGATCGGGTTGTTGCATATGTTGCAATGGCTATATATGTATGTTGCAAGCGTCTGTTCCAAATGTTTCATCTATTTTTTCAGACGAATGTTGCAAGTGTGTTTATTTAGATGTTGCATATATTTCATATATATGTTGCTAGTGTTTTATCTAGATGTTGCATATGTTCTGCGATGGCTTTTCAAGTGTTTTTTGGATTTTTTTGCAAGTGTTTTAGACACATGTTTAAGTATTTTATCTATCTTCATATGTATGTTCCGAATGTTTTATATAAATGTTTCAAAAGTGGATCGGGTGTTGCATATGTTGCAATGACGCCGGTGGCTAGCGGACAGAGGCTTGCTGCAAGGCTTCGGCTCCTACCTCGCACCTTCCTCGGGCGGCGCACGTCACCCTCTCCCCTCCCTCCCCTCCCCTCCCCTCCCGTCCCTTTCCTTCCATTCCCTCCATCTCGCCATGGCAGTTCAAGCTCGCGTGGGAAACAGAGGGGCGCAGATGGCCCCGCATGAGGGCGGGCGGTGTGGGCGGGGCAAGTCGTCCAAGCAGCGCGGAATCCGACCAGGCCAGGGGCATGGCACGGAGCAGGATCGGGAAATGGACAGCAGTCACGCACATCCTTCTGGACGTCCAGGCACTAGCATTGTCGAAGATCAATTCCTTAGGAGACATGTGCCGATTTTTAGGCATAGTGGCAAGTGACACCTGAGGGAGTGAAACATGCATAGCCCTATCGCTTCGCTGAAAAGCCAGGAAGTACTATTGACTGATTTATTGTGAGAGAAAAACATTTATACCATGTCTGATAAGTGTCACATCTTAATTCGGAAAACCAAGGGCCCATCAAGTGCAGTTTGTGCAGATTTCATTAGGAAACGCCGCATCATCATCAGCTCTGCTGCAATGTCTGTGCGTTGCGCACCGCGGAGAGTGTGGGCACCATGGGAGGAACGAAAGCGCGCGCACCATTACTCGATTTGGCGCCATGTTATGCAGAGCAAGTGGGGCACGAATTGGTCGCGCAAACTGCGAACAGAGGAAGTCGTATTTGGGTCACGAACTGGCAGCTGTACCGGTGATTTGCTTTCCTGGGCCTAGGCTGCTTCCTCCTCAATTGCTGTCGATGGGCCTGAGGGCCCATGCTCCTCGTATCTTCTTCCTCCGTCCGTCCTTTCCATCCTTGGGCCTTGGCAAGGGTGGATGGGCAGGATGGTGGCGCCGCAACACTCTCTCAGTCGACTCCAATGCCGCGGCGGCTTCCGCAGCTCGTCGCCTCCACCGCTCGCTCAGCCTGCCCCCTCATCCGAGCCTCCTTCAGGCACCTCTGCCAGGCAAGGCATCCCTCTCAGGCCAACACCATGGTCACATTCTTATCTCCATCGATTTGTCCCCCCTCAGTAACGAGCTACCCTTCCGCATCAATCTTTCTCAAGCTTGCGTGGCTAGAGGGGTGTTGCGTCTCGACTCTCGGGATCGCATAATATTCCCTTTGTGCCGACACCTTGCTCTCGTATGTCGAAACCACATATTTTCATGTACCATATATTCCAACTTTTGTATCTGGTATAACTAAAGCAAAGAATCTCATCCATGGAGTGCTGCTCATACATGCAGCTTCCCAGATCAGAGGTCATCAATTAATCCGCTTATTTACTTGGCCTTCCCATGAACCGACCAAAAGTTGCCATCTCCACGAACTGCCGGTCAGTTCATCTCTCAAGCACCTTATTTCAGAAACCATGCTAGCATGTCAGTGACATAACTTACTGATTTGGTTAGTCTCTGCTTGAATATGTAGTGTCTTATACAGTTATACTCTTACAGTAACAGCTAACCCCTGTGCAAAGATGCAGCTTGTGAGGTGTTGGAGAATAGTGGCCTTTTTGTTTTATTTATTTAGTTTCAGCTCTCTGATTGCAGCTTGCAACTAGCCATTCTGTACATTTACATTACCTACTTTATATCTAGAAAGGCAGCAAATGTTGCTTGAGTTGTGATATGATGTTGTGCCATTTTTTCATTGCTACTAGGTCACTTGTTTTTTGAAGGCTCTGCGGAATAAACATTTCTACAAACAAACAATTAGAGTTGACAGACTATTACTAAAGGAACAGTTGAGTTATTCAAGCTTGTTGATTGGATTGGTTTGTAGTTCTGTATGACTGTATCATCTGAAGGAGGGGCAAATCAGCTGGAACCTTAATCCAACATTGATGAACTTCCTGGTTCACACATATGTGGTGTGATTGAAGGGTCACATGAAAAACCTCACAATCCTGATGTGTCTTTCTTTGGTAAACTGTCAGAATATTTAGTGATCAAGAACAAATCCCATCCCAAAGTCCCAAACTCAAGAATAGAACATTAAAAGTCAACAGAACTGAAGTTGTAACAGAATGTGGTCAGTCTATCAGTTATCAGAATGCTGTACATGAGAAGGCCCGAAACAGTGAACTTCTTGTGAATCCTTTTGTCCAGGCTGGTACTGGTTGTTTTGCTGACGAGAAAAGCATTGCCAAGCATGTTGAATTCATGCAAGGATGCATACAACAGATTCATGCAGACTGAATCTCATTGTGGGTGACAATATTTTTTCAGTCTCTGATGTTAGCATGTTCTCCTCTTTCCCATAGTATAGAGCGTTCTGGTACTAGACTTGAGGATCAGTGGATAAGTCAATCTTCTGAAATCCTAAGTAATGCTAAAGTTTGTCTGAAATATCACATCGATTGCACCTCTTGTGAGAGATAGAGGACCCTTCTTGACTTCTTGTTCATGAAAGTCCTTGTACTGATGTTTGGCCTGAGGACAAGGGTTTAGATCACTCTAATGTCATGCAAGTTGATACTGAGGTTTACGGGAGGTACTTCAGAACAGGTAGAATGTCACCAAGGCGGGGCAGATGACAAGGCACCACGGAATGTTTCATTTTGCTCAAGCCATAATTATGCAGGGACGTTACAATTCGGTAGAGAGTTCTGGAGGGAAAAATAGAGCAAAATATGGATGGAAACATAGAACAGACTGCAGAAAAGAAAACAGAATCTGTTCATCTGCTAACACAAAGGCAAGAACGTCAATTTCAGTGGAACCTACATCCCATTGTCAGCAGATCAGCTCAACTACTTATACAGTAAGCACTTATGCAAGCTGTAAATGAACGAAAGAATAAAACTGAAAGGACATAAATGCTTCTTTGTATAAAAGTATTGCTAAAATGCATGAGCTACTACTGAATTTTGCTTATCCAAACGGTAAGGTTGAGATGTCCACAATCAGATCAAGTAAGCTATGATGCCCTGACTACTCTATTTTTTGAAACTGGAAGACTCCTAATCTTTCTACTCGTTAATATTCAGAACTGTTTCACCTAGTTAGAGTGAACACTGCCTTTTTGTGATGCACACCTTTTTTTTTGCTGTCAATTCTCCAAAGTAAGTTGGATAGAAAACAGAAAATAAGTTGGTATTCTGTCTACCTTCCAAATAAGTCTAAAGTATGGTTGCTTTTGTAGAAAAGTGAAGGCCTAAACTAAGGCCTGTGCATTTCAAGAAGAAAATACACAAAGTAACTAAGAGGACTGATCGAAGATGCATGAGGTTTTATTTCACTCTGTCAAGAATGTGCTGAAAACTGCCATCCCTGAATCATTTTGTAACAAAGGAAGACTGAGAAATCTCAGTTTCAAGTTCGACTGAAATTCAGAGTCATTAACCAATGGGTTGTATTGTACCTATGGAAAATAGTGCCATACTGAAAGTTGGATTGTTTTTTTTTCTCTGTGGTTCCTCCATGTGTGACCTTGGTCCTTAACTTTCCCCAATGTCACTATAAAGCTCTCAACTTTCACGTTTTGTATACGAAAGCTGCCCTTTTGGTTCCTGTTTCACGTCTGGTCAAATCAACCTTGCGCCAATGGCTGTTGTGGCTGGCAGTTCCACTTGGCTCACTACCATTGATACGCAAGCCCATGAAATCTGGTGGATACCTGAATGGTGCGGCAGAGAACCCTTGTTAAGTAAAGCTGAGTCCTTTGCTACCGGGCATTCATTCACTGCTGGTCACTCCTAAATCTACCTGGTATGGACTGCTAAATCGATTCCTCTTGGCTTTACTACGGTATCACCAGATTAGCAAGAAAAGCTTTCCTCCACAATCAAGCCAAAGAAAGCGCATTTCCTAAGCTAAGAATGTGGTGCCTAAGAAGGAAATATCCTTTATTTCTATCTATGACCAAGATCCAAGACTATGAAGAGTCAAAAGATTCAGATAAGCAGACATAATAAATAGAGTACCAGATATTATTAGTTTGACCATCGGTTGTATAGGTACCATGATTCTTAAAGTACATAGAAATAAAGGTCAGGAAGCAAGTAGAAGTTGTGTTAATTTTTACTGTTTTGCCAATGTGCAAAGTTAACACAGAAATCTGATTATCTTTTTCCACATACTAGCAGAGTTAGTAATTCTGTATTAATTCGACTCTCATGTCATTTTACATTTTTTGGCAAGTACTATTGTGCCTTTGTCGTACATGTAAGAAAACGACGGCCGCCTACCTTGCAATTTCCATCAGTAAAGCTGATCATCAGTGGGAGTAGATCCAAATTTGCCAATCATTCAACCTTTACAGAATATGACTTGCTCATGCGCTCTGTACCACATATTTTCTCTCTGGTTTTATTTATCTCCTGATCGATGGATATGCCTATATATACATGGTTCTGAACTTCTGATGCACCCAAGATCTGCTAGTGTTCTACTAGTACTTTATGTATGATGTAAACATAAAACTGCATCTGCACTTTCTTTGCCAATGAATTCTGTTGGTTTATTTTGTTTGAACTCTGCGTTTTCCATTTCACAAGATATGTATATGCACTCATTAATAATAGCATCACGATCGTTGGTACAGCGAATTTACAACTCCAATAAGATATGATCTTAAAGACATGAGAATGAAGTTCAGAGAATTTTTTTTATGATGGAAACAGGAGGGATTTCCCCCTACTGTGCATTTATTTATTAAGAAACGAGAACCAGCTTACAGAAAAAGTTCAAGAGACAAAAAAGGAAAGAAAGTAAATAAATAAGATAAATTACAAAAGGGCTTCTAGCCATTGTTGTATATATGGAAGGAAAGTATGTTATATGGATGGAAAGTACTTCTTTGCTCTGTGAATAACCAGAGCAAACTCCAATGCCATATATTACACATATATGATAGCCGGAGCTTGCATTCACATGTTCCTCACCCAACGCTAGTTGCAGTAGTTTCTAGCAGGTATATGTATGGGGAGAGATGGATGATGCCATGCTTGCAACAATGGATACATCAGCAGAGGAGCAAAGGAACAAGAAGAAAAAGGTGAAAAAGAAACCAAGGTGTGTGACCCGAAGGATGATGCAAAACCGAACAGGTTGAGGCAGCAGGCAGGCAGGCATATGCCATTAGCTCACGCAGGAGCTAGCTAGCTAGCCACTTTAGTCGCTGCCCGGGGGCTTGTAGGCGATGAAGCTGACGCACTGCGTCTGCCTGATGTTGTCGAAGCCGAGGATGCGGACGTAGGCGTCCGGGTAGGACGCGATGGCCTCCTGCAGCTCCTTGTACACCTGCGACGCGTCGGTGCAGCCGAACATGGGCAGCTTCCACATGGTCCAGTACCGGCCGTCGTAGTAGCACGGGGAGGTGGAGTTCTCGCGGTACACGAAGCCTTCCTTGCTGAACTCGAGGCAGGGCACCCAGTTGTTGCGCAGCAGGTAGTCCACCTGCTTCAGCAGCTGCTCCTCCGTCAGCGGCGGCAGGTACGACAGCGTCTCGAACTTCTTGTTGCCGTACGCCGGCCACACCTGCACGGATGTACGTACGTGTTTGGGTTGCATTTGCTGCAGTTGCAAAGAAGATGGCCGGAGCAAAGAACGAAAGGCCGGCGGTTGCTTGTTATGTTACCTGCATGCACCGGATCCTTCCGCCGTTGCTGACTTTGGCGAGGCTGGTGGTGGAGCGGCGGGCGACAGGGAGGCTGGCGGTGGACTTGAGCCACTGGAACGGGGCGACGGCGGTGGCGGACGAGGCCATCACGGTGGGCGCCATGGCTGGTACGTACTAGCTAGTAGTAGTGAGGGAGCGAGTGAGCTTGCTGCCTTGCTGTGCTTCTGCTTGGGTCGTCCTGTAGGCTCCCCCACCGACGGCATATATAGAAGAGGCAGCGCGCGTGCGTCCATGGCGATGGATGGCTCTCGTTCCGGCAGGACGAAGCGGATGTGGGAGGAGTGGCCACCGTTCTCCCGTGGCCGCACCCGGCCAGCCTGGCCTATCCTGATCGCGTCCGCCGCCACATGTCGCGTCCCCGTGGCGCTCCTTATCGTCTGAGCCAGCCACATGGAGCCACGGCATGGTTGGACTATATGTGATGTGCCGGGGACTTTGTAGATAGATACAGGAGGTAGCAGATAGATAAGCTGCAGGAAGTGGTGAAAGTCACTACTGACTGGAAACCAAAATTTCGCTGGCCGTGGCCGGACTCGCTCGCTCGCTATCTCCGGTCTCCCGTCGCCGATCAAACCGAGGTATCGAGCCGGACACGTCGCGGCCGTGGCCTCGTTCGCTAGCTCGTCCACGAGCCAGGATCCGAGGTGGTCCAGCACTCCTGCTCGGTCGGTGAAGACTCCTTCCTCTACTCTCGTCCCCTTCCTCCCTGCAATCTGCGCCGCACAAGCTCTGCCGTAAGCCGCCGCATCCGCCGTCTCTCTCAAGCAGAAGCAGTTCATTCAGCTCGTCGTGGTTTGTGAAAGGATAAGTTAAGAACGACAATGGAAGGCAAAGGACAAACAGTTTTGGGCTTGGGCTTCGGCTGCGTCTGCTTGCTCTTTGCCTCTGGTGGTCTGGTCTCTCTCACCTGTTTCTGTTCACCTACATTCTACACGGCTGGCTGGTCCGGACCACCATGATGAGTGATCACGGCTTGTTTGGATCTATAGAATTAATTGGGCTGAATTGAAATCAGTTTCATGGGTCGGCTTGTTTGGCCACGCATTGAATTGGAAAGTGACATTCCAAGCTTTTCCAGAGGCTGGATTTGTGGCCTAGCAACCTCATATTTATGGGCTATCGAAGACAAAACAATTCCGCCTCTCATTGTCTTTATCGGGCGTCCAGCGTCTTCCTCAACCATTTGACCTATTTCCCCCCAAAAAAAACCATTTAAAAAAAACTATACCACCCTGCCACGATCATTGTGAAAAGAGAATAACTAGCACCCGAACGTCTAGCCCTAGGCCCGCGCCCGAACGCAGCTCTGCTGCACCCTGTCCCATCCCCCGCATAATAGAGCGTCCGCCACGCCCGCGTAACAGGAGAGCCCGCCCGCTCGCCGCACCCGCAGGGGGGTCTCAACCTCGTCGCGCCCATGTCACCACCATAGCTAGGGTCTGTACCTCCGTCACGCGGGGAGATGCCACAAGCTTCTGCTCCAGGACCTCCGGCGAGGCCAGCGGAGGCATCTTGTCATATGGGAATAGGCCACGTGCGCCGGCGCGGATGCTTGCGCGTCCTCCGGTGGAGCGCTGCCGCCAGCTTACAGCCGATGCTGCCATGGCTCCCGCACTAGATCTCTCTTCCTCGCTAAACAACTCTACATTGAGGTCTACTTTTGCAACACTGAGATGAAACAATTGCAACATACGACTGAAATAGATAAAACATTTGGAACATATAATTGCAACATAGTCATTGTTACATATGCAACATCCAGTAGAACACTTGTAACATACATTTGAAACAGACGAAATATATGAAACATGTTATTGCAACATATGTGTGAAACATATGCAAACATCTGGATAAAAAATGCTTGCAACATACATCTGGAACAGATGAAACATTTTGAAAAAAAACACTTGCAACATGCCTCTGAAACACTTGCAACATATGCAACATCCCCGATCTACTTTGCAACATCCATAAGAAACAACTGCAACATACCTTTGAAATGACTAAAACACCTGAAACATATATTTGCAACATAGGCAAGAGGAAACCTGGACCAGTCGATTCCAACCGTCGGGGTTAGAGCCGGTGATGAGCAGCGGCGCACAAGCACCACAAGCACCCAGCACTAGCTGCGCGCTGGACCACCACCACCAGCCAGCACCGGCCTTGGCTCAGCCTGGCGGGTGGTGCGTGCTACCAGAGGGAGCGGGCAAAGCGGCGCATGGCCAAAATGAGGAGCGAGGTGAGGGTGGGGCACGCAACGGGCGGGGGAGAGGAGCTGAGCTTGGAGTGAGGAGCGAGCGGCGCAGGTGAGGTGCGCGATGGTGCGGGAGCGAGGAGCGAGCGAGCGACGCAAGGTCCGGACACGGTGGGAGAAGGCCGAGGAAAGTGAGCGAGCGATGTCCGGATGAGAATAAGAGACGGAGGGAGTCAAAGTTGTGGTGCACGTCACTCCACGCGTCCGTCCAGAGGGAGTCGCTAGCGTCAGACGTCTTGTTTGTAGCATTATCGTTGTGAAAATACATAAACTTTTCGCAAAAGTTGCATATAAATTCCCCACATTTGCCATTATGAAAGATAAATTTTAAAAGCTTCCTAAAATTACAATTAATTATGAAAACATGCCTAGAATTGCATTTAAGGTTAGTGAAAGCTTTAGTTTGGTTTTGGAGAATTAATGAAACCCTAGGTATTAATCTTTGGCTCTAAGTGAATATGAGATAGGTTAGTACACACCAAATGATAGAGCAAAGATGAAGTCCATGGTGATGTTGGTGGACATGTGATGATGGTGATCAAGCTCCAAACTTGGAAAAGAAGAAAGAGAAAAACAAGATGGCTCAAGGCAAAGGTATATTTGATAGGAGCATTTTGTTTTGCCACTCAAGACACCAAGTATGTGTGAGTGGGTTTAAGGTAGATAGTCGTACTATCAAGAGGGGAGAATCTCGGTTATTAAAATGGTTGACGAGTGCCACTAGGTGAAGTGATTTATGCATATACATTTGGACCTCATGTGCTAACAATTAACCCTTATAAATGCTTTGAAAAATGCTAACACACGTGCATAATAATGATACACAATGTGTTTAGCACTTGGGAGCAAGGGTGAAGAGATAGAAGTTGATTTGGAGATGAAAAGGTCAACAGGACCCTGATGGCGAGGGCAACAGGACCATTTTGGTCTGTGTTGAACAGGACCCTGGTGGAGATGGTCCTGTTGGTAGAACTGGACTCAGTCTAGTTGCTTTTAAGGTGGTTTGGACCTCTCTGTGTTGAACAGGACCCTGGTGGTGCATGGTCCGGTTGGTTCTAAAAGCTCCATGTGTTGAACAGGGCCGAGGTGAGATGGTCCTATTGAACAGGACCCTGGTGACTTGATCCGGTTGTAGGAACAAGACTCGGTCCGGTTGGTTTGGGAGCTCTCGGGAGCTCTCTGGATTGAACAAGACCGAGGGGTTCGATGGTCCTGTTGCTCGGTTCGGTTGCTGTATGAGCGTGTTTCTTAGTGACCGTTGAGATCCAATGAACGTGTTTGAATGAGGCAACATGTGGAGGCCATCGGGGGTCTGGACCTTCACTGTAGATGGTCCAGAACCATGGTCTGGAGCTTGGGTCCAGACCTCCCCAAGGGCATAACGGCTATAACTTGGTGGGGCTCTATAAATAGAGCTTGGTCGGTTTTGCCTCACTCTCTTGGTCATTCTTACATGTGATAGAATCCTTTGAGCTGAGCGAAACCTCTCTCACTCATTCTCTTGCTTGGTTGTGCATCCTAAGTGTGTTGGAAGTGATCCAAAGTGCATTTGCTTGAATGATTGTATCTAGTAGCACTTGGGGATCGATTTGCTACTGTTTTCTTGTTACTCTTGGCGTTTGTCGACACCTAGATGGCTTGGAGCAGTGGAGTGTTGGCAAGAGTTGGTAATTGTTCTTGGCCACCTCCCGGTGATTGTGAGGGGTTCTTATGCCTTCCCCATGGGAGATCACAAAAGGCAACTCTAGTGGATTGCGCATGGCTTGTGGATCCCCATCTTGTGTTGGTTGTGTGGCACCCGGTTGTGGGTTAGGCATGTGGTGCCTATTAGCGCGTGAACCTCCAAGTGGTTGAATTGCCACAATGAGGACTAGCTTGCTGGCCAGCAAGTGAACCTTAGAAGAAAAATCATTGTGTCACATTGTCTTCCGTGGTATTCTTTGATATTCATTGTTGATCTCGCTTGGCTCGGTATAATCACTCTATCACTCTTTGTATTTACATTTCATATACTTGTGTAGTGATAGCTCTAGCTAATTGAGTAGAGTAGCTTAATTAGCGGTAATTAGTTTTGCTTGCTTGCTCACCTAGTGTAAAGTAGTGACTTAGCCATTGATTGATACATAGAGATCATAGTATACTAGACTTATGAATAGGTGGCTTGCAACCCTTATAGTGCTAGCGAAACATTCGCTTTGCCATTTAGTTTTCTAACCAATTGTCTTAGTGTTGTTGTAGAATTTTTTTATAGGCTATTCACCCCCTCTAGCCATTTAGGACCTTTCAGTTGCTATGAAAGATATTGCAAAGTAACACTAAATGTGCTTTTTAGATTACATATATCTAAACAATGTAAATATGCTAAATTTGTGTCTTACTTATGCACCTATGCAATTAACTAAATATCCCACAAATGTTTGTCTTACCAATATAATCTACTATATGAATGATTCAATAACCATGAAAATATGCTATATATATTTCTAGATTACACATTCTACCATTTTAAAATTAAATGTAAGCATTAACATTGTGTGTCACCATGTTGACAAAGTAAACATGCTATTTTAATAGTTTATCAATTATGAAAAAAATGTTCTCTTAACAAAGAACATATATACAATTCACTTTAAACTATATTAATATTTCATGATAATGCATTTTCAAGTTTGATAAGTTTATACATTTTAAATGAGACATCATCACTTATAAATATAGTTAATTTAATTTTATGCCATATATGTTGTTATAATACAATACAAATCTTAGATTTAGCAAAAAAATTCAACATCTTCAGGGTTGCGGTTCTAACACCCTCGGTGTTATGCCCTAAACCAACTACTAAATCATGTCATGAGCATCATACTTGTGTGTTAGTGCATGTGGTGAAGTGAGTAGATAATCCGTTGCAACTAAAACGATCAACAAAAATGTGAAACAAAAGTTGCTCCCACGATTCGTACAGTTAATAAGTAGGGGTGTAAACTAATTTTTATTGAACAAAAATACTATAGAACACACATGTGACACTCAAATGAAGTTTAAAATATGAACTTTGCAGATGACAGTGAAATACTTGCTATCAAAAAATGATATTACTAGCTAGTATTTCCAATAGCTTAGATATCGTAAATTAAAATCAAATTCAGCTCAAAACTTAGAAAGATTTCCAAGTTTGTCAACAGCTAGACATTGCTAAGTTTAGCAATTTATTTAGAGAGATTGAGTTAGAGGGTGATGCGGTGTTTTAGCTCGACTGAGTAGCCTCATGTATCAGTTTGATCATAGTGAAGTCGGTTTTAGTTTAGATGCAATGGTTTAGCGGTAGTCGCTGCTTTAAAATCCATGCACAACACGTTCTCGGGCTAGCCCTCTGGGCTGGGCGTGGTCACCAGGCCACGGGGGCACGCCATCGCGGCGCTGGCGTGCTCTGTGTGCACGCGCACTACCGCGTGTTGACCGGCTGAGGCCGTCTCGGCCTGGTCGTGGCTCGGTTGTGCCTTGGCCGCTCTGGCCGCAGCGCTTGCTACCGGTTGGCCGTGAGCCACGGTGCCCCGCTGCCACTGCTGCCCTGCACGCTGCTCCACTGCCTAGCTCTACGCTACTGTCGCACCCAATTTTAAGGATAAAATGGGATGCAAAATCTTATGTGCGCCCAGAGATCAGTCACACACATAACCCGATAAATTATGAATAGTATTATCACAAGTGTTTATTACATCACGAATATTAAGACAGAGTCTTCACATAGATATAACGGAAGTATTACAAAAAGATCTCTCGCAGAAGCTCCATTTCACAGGGATGTCAACTGGTTGACCACAAGTCTAAAAGTCCTCACGAAAATCATCATACCCATAGCCATCTGTTACCCATCCGGGATTTTTATCCAAATAATGAAAATAAACAAGCGTAAGTACATGTCGTACTCAACAAGTGTAACATGGGGTTCATGAGGCTCAAAAGGCTTGACACAGGTTTAACAATATTCAGCTTTTAGTTGTCACAATTTTAGCTTAAGAGTAGCAACAAGTTGTTTCAATTCCCAATGCAAAACACATGATCAATGTAAACATGAATAATGAATAGCATAAACAGGTAATACTTAGTGTTCATCTATTCCGTAAATGTTCCAAGGCCGCTCGTGACCGTGAGCATGGCTGATATACCAGTTTTACACTATGCAGAGGTTGTACACTTTCACTGTGAGTCGTGATACCCATATGCCCGGGTTTGCAACTCCCAAAACACTTCCAAGGTGAGCAGGCAGGGGTCACTATGAAGCCTTTCAAAGGTTCATATAACAAGTTAGGGCCGCTAGGTTTTTGTGGCCTGCGAATGTAGGGCTCCCCTTCCGACAGGCATAATGGTGCGCAGCCTATACACTGACGGACAGAGGCCGCACTATATCCAACCCGAAACACACCCCTCTTGTGCCATAAAGATAACCTCTAACAAGCTAGAAAAGGTCCTCATACTGAGCTAAAGCTAGAGCCATGTAGCCCTCACAGCTGTACTGTAAGTCCCGGATGATCACTTACAGATAAGTCCTTAGGGAGAGGAATCTGAAGCATTTAGAAAGTAGCTAAATACTCTAGCCCCTGTTTCCAAGTTGCTAAAAAGTCATATTTTAATGTTTATTGCATATACCATTAGTCAAGTTACAAGATCATGGTTTAATTGAGCACTAGCAAAGCTACCCAATGCATAACCCATAGGTGACAAGGTAAAAGTTCAATTTCTAGGGAATTCCTATCAAGGTGACACATGCAACATGAATTTAATGTATTAAAGTGAATAGGAAACAAGGATGATCCCATGCTATACTTGCCTTGAGAAAAGTACTCCTGCTGGTCCTGCTCGTCAAAATAGTGCCCTTGATCTCCCATGAATTGCTCACCGTCTATATTCGATAATCACAGCAACATACAAGCATTCAGGAGCAATCATGCAAAGCAAACAAAGCTATAGATTAGAATAGTATACCAACAGCATAAAATCAAGATGACAAGTTTGTAAAACGAATCTACGTCTCGCTACGATCACACAGACGCGAAGATCACAAAAATCAGAGCTAAAACGAAGAAGTTATGAATTAAATAAGATTTCCTATAGTAAAATAATAGATTAAATCTAGCCTTGAATTTTAAAAGTTAAAAACCTACTTAATAGTAGTATAAACATGTATATTACTTAATTATGAACCTAACACAACTTGAACGGATCAAATCGGAGTTAAAACGGAGATTTTATGGCTAAAACAAGTTGAGTGGCAAAACTGTAAATAACTGAAAACGTATTTTCAATCTAACCGACGCAAAGTACGTTTTCAAAAGAAGAAAACGAAATCGGGAAACACGCTTTGGACTGCGGGTTAAGTCCCAAATATTTGTAAGGGTTTTTTTTGTAAATCTAACAGTGAAGGGGTAACTTTGATCTAGGACCGTCGGATTAGAATTGGATGGCTGAGATTGGATCTGGCGGGTGAAAAAAAACCTTGCCGACCGGAACAGGACTGGCGGCGGGTTGACCATGGCGGCACCATGGAAGAGCTCGTCGGAGCTCTCGGATCTAGGCCTAGGAAGCACGGTTCGACGAACGAAAAACACTAGGAGAGAGCGGAGGGGATGGGGATCTCACCGGACCCGAGAGAAACGAGCAGGAACCAACGGAGGGCGGTGCGGCGCTCGGCAAGCGGCGGCTCTCACGGCGGCGCTTCGGGCTAGGCGGCTGCGTGCTGGCATGGGGTGGAATCCTTGCTGCAAGGTGGGATAGAGAGGCGGCACAAGCTCGGCGGCTATTTATGAGGCGGAGATTACTTGAGAGGCACGGCACGGAGCTCGTGGCGGCACCGGAGTCGAACGACATCGGCAGAGATAGTGTCCGAGGTGGACACGGCGCAAGGAAGGAGGAGCACCTGACCGATGGCCCCGGCGTGTCAGCGGGCAGAGGGAGGAATGTGGGCGCGGTGCGACCAGGCTGGGCTAGGCGCTCGGCTGGGCCGTGCGAAGGAGCGGCGTGACCTGGGCTTGGCCCGAGCCAAAAGGGGAGGAACGGCCCACGGGAGCTAGGCCAGCGTGGAGGAAAGGAAAAATTGGCCATGGGCAGAAGCAGGCCTACGGGCCGAAAGGAAGGGGAATTAGGTTTTTCGTTTTCTAATGTTTTTCCAAAGCAAATTCAAAATGCAAATTCAAATCGATTTAGAATCCGACTTTGAATCAAGCAATACAAAATGATATGTAGTGGCATGAATGCACATACATGATTGTGACCTTATATTTGATTTTATTTTCAATAAAATTATTATTTTCCTAAATTCAAATTCCCACAAAATGCATATTTAATCATTTTCTCCTATTTCAAAAATATACAAATTTTAGGGTGTTATAGCTACATTTCATTTACTGCTTTTCTGCCTCCTTTGCACACTACCGTCTTCTTTGTGACCCTTCCCCATTGCGTTGCGCATGTGGGCTTGCCTCTCTCTTTCCTCGTCGCCATCGCGTGACGCTCCACCATGAATGGAGTGGCGGCCGCATTCACTGTTGTGCTACCCCATCGCTGCACGCGCATGTTTTGGCTTTGGCGCCAGTGCGTGTTGCCACAGTCACGTCGGTCATGTCCCGCCAAGCCGGCGCCGTGTCGAGTTCTAGTATTTCCCTCCCTCTCTCTCTCTCCCACCATGGCTGGCTGAGCCACGACTTTAAGTGCGGCAGGGAGAGGTCATCTCGGGTCGCGTCGTGGTGTCTCTAGCGCCGCTTAGCCGGCTATCCTCATCCCGCCTTGATTGGTGCCCAACCGAGCTCCAATTTTGGAACTTTGCTCCTGCCACCGCGCCATTAAGGCCAAGCCGCCCATCACCGTGGGTAGCTCCCGTCGGACCACCTGGAGCCAAATTGGCTGCACCGCTAGACTCGCCTCGAACTCCTCCTTGCCATGTGCACTTGAGCCATACCCTACCGCTGTCCCAACGCTCTTGGCGCGGTCATGTCTGCCGTGGTTTCGTCAGCTCGAGCTTCGCCAGCGTGTCGCCGCCAGCCTTGGTCGGGCATCTCTGGCCGAACCATCGCCTCCGTCAGGACCATGGTGAGTCCCTGATACTCATCCGCTATCGCTACTGCCCCGCTAGTGTAGCAGCTCACCGGAACGTTGTCGCCGCTGCAGGTCGCCCGCCATCAGGGAGAGCCTGCTTTGCTTCACCTCCGCTCGTGCAACCACCGCCAATCATCGCGCGCCGACCCATAGGTGAGCATCGGTCCCATATCTAGGTCTACAAGGGCCCCGGTTGGCTGGCGTAACGGGGCCATATCGATCCACGCCACGCCGGCGAGCATGGGGGTCGCAGGGACCTCCCCGATGTGAAGACAACTTCTCTCGGGGTCTTTCGTGCATAAGTGTTGACTGAGTAAATAGGATGAATAGTAGCGGCGAGAATAGTAGGAAGCTCGGGGCAGGTTTCGCTAAAATGCCAGCGCATGCGGGCTCCCCGTCGTGGGCCGCATCCACGCGCGGGCCGCACCTCGCGTGGCCGGGCTGCGTTGGGCCGGTTTCGGTTATTTTTTTCGTGAAAAATAGAAATAGCTTTTCATTTTTATTTTTGAGCTGAACTTTGATAATTAATATAAAATGATATAGATGTCCAAAAATTGTGAAACAAATTTTGTTTGGTTTCTAAAATTATGAACTATCTGCTAGTATATTTGGTTCACATAGTTTTGTAATATTTTCAGGAGTTATCTAATTACTTTAAGATGCTTAATATTGTAAGATATAAACTTGTAGTAATTTTTGTGTTGAATTAGTGATAGTGTTGGCTCTTAAACTTTTACAATAAATCCCTAACATTATTAGGTGCTTATTGTAATTTTTGTAGCTCCATAATAATTAGTTTGCTAAGGTAGCTAAATGAATCCTAGTTCTAAAATATATATTTAATCAATAAAATACCAAAACACTTTGAGATTTTAGAACTAAGACATTTTTCCAGAGATAAAGTCTTACTTGACGATGTAGATACGTAGATCAGTACGTTACTCATTAAATCTGGCTTGTTAGCTTGTGGAGCGCAATCGTATATTTAAGAGTTGCAGTTACCGTTGATTAATT
Source organism: Miscanthus lutarioriparius (assembly GCA_904845875.1). NCBI lineage: Eukaryota > Viridiplantae > Streptophyta > Magnoliopsida > Poales > Poaceae > Miscanthus > Miscanthus lutarioriparius. The sequence goes on along the minus strand of CAJGYO010000010.1, from coordinate 114,528,441 downwards.
GTGCCTCTTTGTTGTATCCACGTATATTATAATAGGAACAACGATGGATCATGGAGTCGACTGAAGTAGCGGGAAAGATGATGCCTTGATGATTGTGTCACTATGATAGAATGTGAACTTTTGGTTATATCTTACCTAGGTAAGCCCCGATGCATAATCCCTATTATTCTGCACTTTATCTTATGCTTGTGCATTAAGTTTTAAGGAGTTGAATGAAAACCACTTGCACATATATAACCTTACCCTATGAGTCCTACTAGTATGTCAGGATCATGTAGATTGCTATGCTATAGGATCCGGTAGAAGTCGAGTGATTACCTATCACTAGCGAGAGATAGGAAATATATTATTGTTGTTATTATATTACTGTCACATGGAATATATATGAATGATAATTGGAGACCAGGTGGAATGGTACTTTGGATCTAGACTTGGTTAGGCATTCGAGCGAGGCTCGGGTTGCACTTGTTCTGCTTGTGTCGATTGAGGACCGTCCGTTGCTGTGGATTCTAGTCAGGTCACAGACTAATTATCCTGAGCACATACTTGCTTATGGGAGCGGGAAGGCTCGTTGCTCTCTTATCGTGGGTTCCGGTTCTTTCCAGATCGACTGATTGGAGGCGGGGATAGTGGAGGTCTAAGCACCACACTAAGTTTGAAATTCAGGAGTGGAGGCTTAGAGTTCAAGTTTGGATGGGAACCTAGACCCCTTGACAGGAGAGTGATGGGTTGGTCTTGCTTGTGCCTAGAGTACAAGCAGGGCGTGTGTTTCGGGGTACCCAGCTAGGATACATTGGTTCGTGAATCGCCGTGCCATACGTTATGACTTAGCTATGATCTAGTACCATAGTAAGAAAGATGATAAAATGGTTCTGATTGCTTACCACCTGCTTGAAAGTAGCACATGTGATTACATAGAATTGTTAGTTAATGAACTAATGATGACTGCTAATGAAATTAAATATAAGGACGCATGTTTAGTAATGCTTCCCGCAGATACAATAACCCACAAGCCAGATAGCCTTGTATATTCTTGGAGTCTTTTATTTTTCTCCTGTCGGATAAGTCTTGCTGAGTACAATCGAGTACTCAGGGTTTTATTCCCCTGTTGCAGGTGATCAGAGGATATTTAGAGCTGACTCTTGTATGTGGAAACCTTCTGGTGAGCTCAGAGAGGATCTCTTTCGCGCTATGACCATAGTGTTTATTTATAACCCTCACGAAAGGTTTTTATAAGAAAAGATGTAAAATCTGCTAGCAGCTCTTGTATAAAAATATCCACTATACTAATGCTCCACCATGTCATTGAATTAATCCTGCTTTCTCTGTAACTCTGATAACGGCCCTATTCGCTTGTTTTATAATCCGTACTTTTCAGCTTATTTTTCAATCAGAACAGTGTTTTTTTCTCACACCAAATCATCCGGAACAGTATTTCAGCTTGTTTTCTTGGCGAAGTGAACGGGGCCAACATTGTTATATTCCGCTGTTATAATAAATTAAGGTAATATTCTAGTACCGTAATAAAGTGATGTAAGAATTGACTTAAGAGTGTTGTAAGCTTTATTCTCTCATTTATGATCCTGATGGAAAAATGTAGATTTTTGAGTTCTCCCTTGGGGTGTGCTTGACGGAACTACGTAGTTTAATATCCTCTCTTGGGTACTTAGTGTCTAATGGAAGACAAGTATTCCTGGGAGGCATTAGATTAGACGGTTCTACCACAGCGGTGCAGGCTAAAACAACTATTTATGTCTTTATACTTCCTCCGTCCAAATTATAAGACATTTTGGTTTTTCTAGATATATTGTTTTTACTATGTATCTAGACATAGTAAAAATTCTTAGATGTAGCAAAAAAATTCAACATCTTGAAGATTACGACTATGCATGGAGTCTAAAAGTTTAACTACAGTAACTAAAAATAAAACTAATTAGGCACAAGTACGGTCATGGACACTTGCCAACAAACGTTGTCCAAAACCTTGCTCTTTTCTTCTAAATTAACCTCAATTGATTTCTCTTGAATGGACAATAAGTATCGGTACAAACCATTGTTATCCTAACCAATAAACAATTTACAGTCAGTCACCTATATTTAGCCATACATTATTCGGGCTAGGAACTCAACCAAATGGGCAAAATGACTGTTTAAATGGGGGATAAACGATTGATTAAACAGAAACGACAGAACACCATGGAACGTTTAAACAGTGTTTAAGCAGGCAAGGAATTGTTTAATTGAACATATAGCTTGTTTCTACAATCACAGGAGCGCAAAAACCACCTAAAGCTACTGTTAAGCTTTTGAAGTTTTAGGCACTTGTTTGTAAATAAAAATGACCTTGTAAATATTTTTCAAAACTAGAGACTAAAATGTAAAAGTTTTTACCTCAAAATAATTACAGAGAAGCTTGGAGAGCTTATTGTAAAATTGCCATTTTCAAAATCATTTTAAATCTAAAAACAAATTATGACATCATCAATTGGATTAATGACATTAGCATCAATTTTTGAAATGAATTAATCATTTTATAAAAAGAAATAATCCGGTTAGGGACTTGTTGGTAAATAACCTTAGATATCGAGATGACAATAGTTTGGAGGGTGGTTAGCAGCTCAGCTCAGCTTGAGCTAGGTGACGGCTTTGCTATGAAGCTAGACGGCAGCGCAACTGCAGGAGAGATAGCACAGCATGATGGGCGGCACACTGGAGTGAGGTTGCTCGGGTGAAGCAACCTTGTGGTGGTGGTGGAAGTTGCTTGATGACGGAGATGGGCGAAAAAGGTTGTTGAAGTCTTGCCAGAAAACATCACGAGCAAAAAGTTCGGTTTTGGATCTATAGCGTTTGGGGTGGTGGCTCACAAAATGGGTTCTAGATCTGTGATCAGCGCGACGAGGGGAATGCCGACATGTATATATATGTTAGGGTTAGTGGTTTCTAATTTTGAAATTATTTAATTTTGCAGTTAAAAATAATTCCAAATAGTCCTCGGAAAAATACTAGAGATAGAAAGAAGGATAAGGAACTCAAATGAATAAAATATTTGGTGTTTAAGGTAATAGCTATGAATAGCCATCGACTAACATGATTATTCTACTTCACTTCTAGACAGAGAAACTAGAATACTTAATAATACGGCGAAACATTTCTACAAAACATCTAACCCGAGCACGCGCAATGGGACCGTAGACAGGTTAGTGAAATTCAATACACGAAAATTGATCTGTCTGCACTCGCCGTCGCTAGCTGTCGTCGTCTGTCCGACTCCCTGAATCCCCGATTAAACTCATCGACTCGCCAACTCCGGTCTCCGGTCCCCGACTAAACCGAGGTATTGAGCAGGACCGTGGTGGCCGTGGCCCGTGGCCCGTAGCAGGACTCGCTCGCTAGCTGGTGCACGAGCCAGGAATCCCCAGGATCCGAGGTGGTCCTGCTCGGTCGGTGAAGACTCCTCTACTCGTCCCCTTCCTCCTGCAAATCTGCGCCGCACAAGCGCTCGATCTGCCGTAAGCCGCCGAGGCTGCCGTAAGACGCCGTATCCGCCGTCTCTCTCATCTCTCAACCAGTTAGGCTCGTCGTCTGTGAAAGGATAAGTTAAGGACGCAATGGGCAATGACAAAGGAAAAGATATTCATTTCAGTTTTGGGCTTGGGATTCAGCTGCGTCTGCTTTCTCTTTCCCTCTCGTGGTCTGGCCTCTCACCTGTGGTGTGGATGCCCCGCTTGTCGTGACTATTGCTAATTGGCACCACTCAAGCAGAAGAACAAGACAAAAAAAAAAAGTTCACACAACTTTCTTTTTCGAAAGATGTCAAAATCCTTGTCGTGATTATCTTCATTAATATTGCTAATTGGAGGCTTCTCAGTATATCTACGTCAATGCTTATGAGACGCGGAAGGAAAATTGACAAATCGTAGGCAGTTTTTTTTTTTTTAAAAATTAGAAACATCTAGCCTTTAGCTTTGTAGATTTCAATCATCGCCGCTAGTAATACACATTCAACCAATTCTATTTTTCTAAAAAAAATTACCCATTCGCCTCGGCCTTTATGAAAAATATATAAACTATTCTCTAAATTTGCATTTAAATTCCCCACATCTCTCATTATGAAAGATAATTTAAAAAAGCCTTCTAAAATTTCATTTAATTACCGAAACATGCCATTATTAATGATATCGCAAAGTAACATTAAGTTTTCTTTTAGATTACACATATCTACCATTTAATCAATGTAAATTTGCTATTGTCTTACTTACGCATCTAAGCAATTAACTAATTAAATATCCCTAAACTTTCAAAAAAAAACCCTCAAATGTTTGTCTTAATACCAATATAATCTATTATAGAAAATAATTCAATAACCATAAAAATGTGCTATATAGATTTCTAACTTACACATTCGTTCTACCATTGTAAAATTAAAAGCAAGCGTTAATGCTATGTTTCACCATGTAGACAAGGTAAACATGCTATTTTAATAGTTTATTACTTATGAAAAATGTTCCCTTAACCAAGAACATACCAATGACATAGACAATTCACTTTAAATTATATTGATATTTCATGATAATACTTTGTAGATAGGTTCATACATTTTAAATGAAATATTATCACTTATAAATACTGTTAATTTAATTTTATGCCATCTATGTTTCCATAATACAATAATACTACTACACATACAATTCTTAGATGTAGCAAATAGATTCGACATCTTCAAGGTCATGATGCAGGTTAAAACAATGATTTATGTTATTGTAGTAACTAAGAGCCTAGTTAGGGCCGCAGAATCTATTTTGATTAAAATATAAAATTGATATTTTGAATAAAAGATACAATAAGCACTAGATTCAACTTAACACGTTGATAAGTAAATTGCAACAGCTGATAAATCAGAAGTGAAAGTCAAAATAGATTAATGACGTCGCAAAAAGGTATGTGACAAGAGCTAATATAATTTAAATTTAGGTTTTAACTAAATACACATTAAAGGCCCACGGAGGTGTAATGCAAATGATGAAAACACATATGGACTTACTGGTAAATTTTGACAATCAGATTGTGATTCTAGAGTACCTAAAGGTATTGTGTTTGTAAGATGAATAGAGAGAGTAAAAATCATCATTTTTGTTTAGTTTTACGTATAGTAATTTACCCATACAACTTTAAATACTTACGTAAAATAAAATTATGCAACCATCCCTGAAATATGAGACAATTGTAGAAATCATCTGTGTAGTAGTGCAACTTGGTCATGCAAGCTTTTGTATATGAAAAATAGAAGAGAACATAGCTGTATGTAAATGGATTTCGGTTATGCTTTTTTTTGTGTTAATACTTAATAAACATATGCTGTCCTGTGCATGAAAAACAGAGGCTGACAGCACAAGGGGAAGAAAACAGAATGAGGAGAAAGAGGCTACGATCCTAACCATTGCTGGTCGTTCAATTCCTTGGATGGCTGAGATGCTGCTACTACTGCTTAATTATGTGCAGTCGCAGCACCCGATCTTGGTGGCTCATACAGTGGTGAGCCAGTCTTTATTGGTATATAGTAATTATAAAGACCATTTTCCCTCTATATTGTGGATGCCCTGTCTGCCTCATGCAGGCTCTCTTCTCTCCCCTATCGAACTGTCACCTTTCTGACCGGGTAACAGTTTGTCTCCCTAGAGAAGCAAAGCCTTGATCAATTCCAAGCGAAGTCGTCGGTCCAGAACCCAAGAAAATTATGTTAAAGTATTTGCAGTTCAGGCAGACATGCATGCACAACAATCAATGAGCCTGCAGATCGAAGGCAGGCATGGAAATTGCAAAACCATAGCTAGCTTTTGCTATCCAGCGCCAGCTAGCCCATGCATGGTACGTATGTACGTGCATCATCCATGGCACCAAATTAAACAGGTAGCCCCCGGCGCCGTCTCGTCTCTAATTTTGCAGGGGAAGCAGCACTGTAGCAAACCCTACTGCCTCTGATTTTCACTTCCCTACGTCCAAAAAAGAATGACATTACGACATACATGTTGAGTATGACCAACTTTATAAAAGATACTAGCAACATTTATCACTAAATAAATTTATAGAAATATATTCAGTGATTTATCTAATGGTACCAATTATGCATTATAAAATATTAACATTATTTTATATATAATTGGTCAAAGATAAAATATTTGACTTCTCAGGAAGTGTGAATTAATAGGGCATTCTTTGTGGGACGGACAATTCCATTAATCCTGGGTAAGCCATTTTTCAGTCTCAACAATAGGAATCTATAGCTCAAATATGTACTCGCAACATAAGGTTAACATGCTAGATGGACCATCACAAAAAATACTTTTCATAATATTTACAGAAAGAAAGATATCATGGAGTAATATATAACTCTATTTAAGATAATATATTTTAAGAGTAAAGTTCACCATCAATCTCTAAACTTGTTTGAGATGTCATATGCGACCATGAAATATTAATTTGTAGATCCGGATGTTCTCCTAAGGTTGCTAAGCGGTTCGCGCGAAGTCCAAACCTCCATACTGAATGTTCATCAACCTACTTGGCATCAATGCGGTATTATACCACCCAATGGTTCCAACTCACTAATTTCATCATCTTTTCCTAACATTGTCTCTCTAAGATAGTCATGCTAGCACGAGCCACGAACATACAAGTATAGGCGTGGAGGACTCAGTATGGTAAGATATTTGCGCTTGCCATACCTTATTTTAACAGCAAGAATCCTTCCTCTTCCTTGCTCAGTCTATAACCTATGCCACCATGTAAGCCCTAGGCAATCAGCCATTCAAATGGAGAAGGAAGGAGATCGATTCATTGAAACTTTATTATATGGGATACGAGCTCATTCACTTGTTCATGGGCCAAGTATGGTGAGTGACATATGTTGGGCCCATCTTCAAAATAGGTGATTGTGGTCCCAAGACTCTGACAATGAATTTGAATAGAATGACAGGAAATCACAATGGCCCATGCCACAAAGGGCGATGGGTGACGTAGTACGGAAGCATCATGCTGCATATGCAGGGGATAGAGGTTAGGTGCGGCCGATGAGCGTAGCCATGTGTAGTGGTGGTGTGCGTAGTGCGCATGGGGGGTCTAGTAGCTACACACGGGCAGCCGATGGTACGACCTATCAAGATGGATAGGAATAGAATTAGCAAGTCCAAGGCCAGATACATATACAATTTGAAGTGCTTTTGTTTCCACTTTGAGTATTTGATCCAAAATTATTTGTCACAAATTTCTCATGTTCTTTGCTATGTTATCCACCTCTCCATCGTTCAAATTTATTTTATTTCCTTTACCACTATGCAAGCATTTGCTATGGCATCCACCTCGCCATAATTCAATTTGGATGCGATCTCTAGGAACTCTTCTTGCCTATTAATTGTATGGTGAGGTAGTTCCTCGGCCAAATTACCTCATGGTGGAGAGATATTTCCATAGGGGATGAGCTCGGGCACAACAAGGGTCACACAAGTGTTGCTGAAGATGGCGACAAGGTGTGGACGAGAGATAATTGGACAAGTGCGAGTTGACCAAGCACAATGGTATGTGGCATCGAGGAGATTTGATACTTAAAAATATGATATTTTCATCGATTATGAGGAAGATAGAGTGGTGGAGGGGACATGACAACTCATGTAGGCATGTGCAACATCTTGTGTTGCTCCTATAGTTCGTATGGTATGAGAGTGCGGTACAACTAGTGGGGTGATATGGGTGGCGTGACAAGTGGAACAAGTGACGGGGTGGGGATGATGATGCTAGGCAAGGGCGATATGTATCAGCGAGGCCTGATAGGTGGAATATAATGCAACTGATGCCCTTGGCTAGAGTGGATTGAGAGAGGTGTAGGTGGTGGTGGGGGGGGGGTTGGATCCAAGTAGGTTTAGGAAATTAGAAAGGTTTGTTCTTTTAGGGTAGTCCCAATGAATAACTACTTCTATGACATGCCATATCATATAGACACTGGGTAAAAATTGTAGCTCACAATAATGCACAATGTGTAAAAGTAAATTCTCGAATCATCTTTTTCATCTCTCTCCTCCAAAGATCTTCCTCCCTACTCCCATATTTTGCCTTGGTATATGTAATGCCAATTCCAATGGATTTCATGTTGTTTCTTAAACTTCGGTTCTAGTCCAAGACCTAGTTTCTTGCATGATACCCGGTTTCTTGAAGTTTTCATCTCTATCCTCTTTAATGTTGTTGCCACCTTGGCAAAATGTCCTACATGGCATCATATTAAATGGCATGAAAACTATCCTATTCGTAGCATAGAGACTGCCCTTAGTCGATTTAGACTCAACGTTAGAACTGGTTTTAACATTGAGTTAGGTTTTGAACACTATACCACAGCCCAAAAATAGCGCCGGACATGGGTTGGTATAAATACCAAAATACCGATGGCCGGACTGTTGGTTGGTAAAGCTTACTAGTTGACGGTCAGTCGCTATATCTTGTTTTCTCATCCGAAGGTCGGTCAGTATTTCTATTTTGGATTTCCGTCAAGAGTTTCACACATGCAATTCGGAAAAGCACATAAATGCATATTGTTATGTTTGATGTAATTTTGCAAAACGTTTCTAGAATTTCAAATTGGCTCCTATTAGCGTGGTTTGAATTCTATTTGTGCCAAATTAAATTGATTAATTTAAGGATTTCACATGTTACAAGTACATCCCGATTCAACAGGTTGAAAGACAGATCAAGCCAGAGCTATAGCTAGCACGAATGGTTTCCCGGTTTCCAGTAATGCGCGCAACAATGAACGAAAAACACTGAGACTCACAGTTGCTAGGGTAGCTAGCATGAATCCACCATCAAATATAGGTTGTTTGTAGATACTAGTATTAAAAGGAAGAGAAGAGAATAGATCGATCCATCAGAGAAGCATTTTTTTTATAAGGATCAGAGAAGCATTGAATCAGTGCAATAGATACAGGTCAGCAAGTTGGCCGTAAAGCAAACGCAAGGGCAAGGGCGGCCTTGGTAGTTAATATATACTGCCACAAACAGGTGCATATATAAATTAGGTTTTGAATAAGCTACAGATGGATGCGCGTTATATATACCACTGCATTGGAGCAAAAGGTTAGTAGTCGTAATAGATAGGGCATGCACGTACGTGCATAAGAAGAATTATTGCAAAAAAGCAAGCGGAGAGGGAGAGAGCTACACTGCAGATCGATAGGCAGCGCATGCAGTGCCGCTGCTGAAGTTTTATTGCTCTTGAATCTCGACGCATGGACGAAGCAGCTGCCGAAGCCAGCAGCAGCCTCTGCTTGACTTGAATGGTACTGTACGTACCACAACAGCTCCACTCAGCTGGATCATGCATCATGCAGCCATGGCCGTGCGTCGTCTCGTCGTCGTCTCGGTATCCACGCTAGCTATAGCTGCTAGCGATTCTTCTGCTTCTTCTTTATTTGATGCATGCAGCCGCAGCAGCAATCGCATTGATAGAGAAAGATCGAGAGGTCAGAGGCAGAGGAGAGGAGGAATGGGAGAGGACAGGTCGCCCAGCATGCTACAGACACAGACATGAGACTCTGTTTGGCTGATACATAAGCCCCGGTTGATAAGCCGGCTGAAGCTGTTGATAAGCCGGCTGATAAGAAGCGAACAGAGCCATCGGAAACCCAACTTCCATGCATGCGTGCAGCGTGCGTGAATGCACGACGGACGGGTCGCTGGCTAGCTTTGCATGCTCAGATGCTCACGTACTTGTACATGGCCGACGGCCGGGCAGCCGGCCGGCGCTGGACGTCGTCGGACGACACTGCAGACACAGTAGTATCCTGCAGCAGGAGCAGCTGGGTAGTATCCTGCAGGAGCATTCCATCCACTCCAGTACTCACCCCATGGATCGAGATACCATGCATGGGAGAATGTGTAGTTGCATGCTCTAGTCTCTACTGGTACGGTACGCAAGAAGTAACTTGCATGGGGCCAAATGACAAGTGGTCTGCAGCAAATTACAAACTGTATGTATCTAGCTAAATATTGATAATCAAAATCTTAGCAGCTGGTTTATTATATTCAACCCAAAACCGCAAATATATGCACACGCATACTGATCAAAGGTCAGAAAAAACAAAAACAAAAGAGCAACAAGAGAACAGAAGGAAGATATACATAGTTTCCTCCCTCTCCCTCATCATAACCTTATGATGTGGTGCCCAATCAGCAGTCTACATCGGCACAACAAGGGTTGTGTTACAGGGCATATATGAGTGTCTCATTCCCCGGCCCCCATGCTCTCTCTCTCTTTCTCTCCACAGTTGCCGTACCAGGCAGACAAACATTGAACCGGTTCTGTCCATAGTAAAAAGGAAAGAGGTTTGAAGAGGAAATTCAAGAGAATGAATGCATTCAAGTTCTCCATGAATGCAATGCCAGTAGCTAGGACAGCAGTGCGCAATAACGTATCCTCCCATCTTGTCCCTCCCTCTTCTATTCCCTTCTACGCATTCAAGTCGTAGTATCTATCTTGCCCTCACTCTTCCAAATAACATATTTGTTTTTTTTCGCGATCGGGCCATTCACCTGTTTTTCATTAAGAGAAAATTTTGTCTATGAAAACAACCACGCACGATCACGTTGGCGAGTGGCCCTCGTAAATCAGCGCAAGCACCTAACTACTGGGAAAGCACCTGGCCTATTACATGATAACATTGTTTTGCGACCAAATTGGGCAGACCCCAGCGAGCGTTTTGAACCCTGCCTGCACCCAATCTTCAGCCTCCCGCACAATCTTCGCGAAGAGCTCTTGAGTTCGAGCTACCGATCTGGAGAAAGTCCTGTTGTTCCGCTCCTTCCAAATTCACCACGAGATAAGCAGAAACAGTGAGTCGAACGGTGGCCGTGCATCGTTGTCCAGCCTCCGCCGCTGCCGGAGCCACCAAGAACCCAAGTCGTCTGCACCTTCGGGCACCAGCGCCGTAAGGCCAACCGGTACTAGCAAGGAGAACCACAGCTCTCTGGTGAGCACGCATCCCAGGAATAAGTGATCGCCAATTTCTGGAGCTTGGCCGCAGAGAGGACGCATGCACCGTCGTCCTGGAGGCCATGCCTCTTGCGCCGTTCGGCGGTCCACAAGCGACGGTGGAGCGCGAGACAGAAGAAGAACTTGACGCGAGGTGGTGCTTTTGTCTTCCAGAGCTCCCTGGCGCCAAGCAGCGACGTCGAGCCAGCAAAGAAGGCTCGGTAGGTGGACGATACCGAGTACTTCCCGTCGGCCGTCCATTTCCAGACGAAGCGGTCCACTTGCATGGGATCAAGTACGACTCCGCGCAGCAGCTCCCAGACTTGGAGATATTGGCACAGCACCTGAGTGGTCGGCGCGCCCACGATGTCGCGCACCCAGCGGTTCTATAGCGTGCCGTCCCTCACCGACCTCTTCTTCCCCGATGCGGAGATCGCCGCGAACAAGTTCGGCGCGAAACGATACAGGGGCCCCACCTGCGCCCAGCTGTCCGTCCATAGCCTGGTCGAGCACCCGTCACCCAGGATCACCGTCATGTTGACGGCGGCCATCTGCATGTAAGGGTTTCCAAATCCCCACTACTACATACGTCGCATTTTATTAGTATAGACTCACACATGCAAGTTTTATGCATTTCCATCGTGCCATTTTAGCTTGTTGACTGTCTAATCTCGCTACAATATATAGTGATATGGCATGGTTTTGCTTCATTACTACAGAAATGATTTTTATATATGCCTCCTATTTTTAGGGGAAATTCACATAGCAAATCATTTATAACTATATTCGTCTCATTTTATTAGTAGTATGGTCTCACACATGCAAGTTATATGCATTTTAATATTTCCATGGTGCCATTTTAGCTTGTTGAATGTCTGATGTTGCTACGTTATAACCTCCGACATGGTTTCGTTAGTAGTGTGAGATGCTCTGCGCATGAATGATTTTAGTCGAGTGGAGAACCACATCTGGAGTTATTAGTGAGTGTTGTCAGCCAAATTTTGGAAAGACAAGACACCTTAGACAAGTGGCTCCGCCCAAACACTGATCGAGAAAACCCACAACAGGGTTTTCTTGGTGAATCAAGCTCTAAGGCAATGGTTATTGGAGACTTGAGTTGGCACATTGGTAGAATGCGGTGGCATGTTTTGGATTAGGTTTCTAGCAATGGATCGGAAGAGAAGGGCTTATATGCCATGGATGAAAGTGATCTAGGTCACAGCGAGGCGGGTGACCACTGTACATTACAACATGTATTATTTTTTTTTTCAGGCCATTCACATTTCAATTGGCTCGGCCTTTCTATTTTTTAGATGTGGCTTCTCCCTTTGTAAAAGAACCAAGTTGATACTAAACCGAGTGAGTTAAGCCATGGTGAAGCCACAAGGTTGTAATGTACAACACGACAAATGGAGCTAGTGGGAATATAAAAGCGTACAATACTTACAAATGAGAGATGTGTGTGGGTATCTGTAAACCCCACTGACCAGCATTTGGGTTTTTGGAAGATATAATCATCATGTAACCATATTTATTTCTAACAATAAAATCATGATCATGTATTATGAAACAACTCCCAAATTTGAATCCAGTGTGTCTTGTCTTCTAACATTTGCTTGGCTATTTTTTTGATAGTAGGTCACATGATTTAAATCTTCAAATGTGTGCATGCTTTATAAAAGATATATAAACAGGGAGTAACGTAGGGATGAACTTATCAAAAGTTCAAAAGTATAGCAAACTAGGAGAAATTAAGCGGTTTTATTGCTATGAAGAAATAGAGACTGAAATTCACATAAAAAGAACTTGTTCGGACCCCGGTGATCTCTAGGCCTACCATGCTCTCAATCAACTGAGCTAGGATGTTTGTAAGAGTAACCACAATGTTGCAGAAAAGTAGTCCATAGACATTTGAATATTGTCTACCAATTAGTTGAAACATTGTAGAGGTGGTCTATAGGGCAGTCCATAACTAAAGGTATCCATAGTCACATGGGCTGCCTATAAGGAATAAACAAATAATTCTTCTCTCTGCTCACTCTCTCTCCCTTGCCTCTCTCATATGGACTACCCAGACCATATACATTACGGCAACAACAATAACTATAGCCCACTGACAAAAAGCTATCCGTATAGACTGACCAGTCCATATACACTGTGGTAGATATCCTAATTTAAATATAGTAGGATGGAATATGTGTGAATGCATGGAATTTTAAATGAACTCTTCTGCAGGCATGGAACTATACCAATGCAAATAAGGCAAAAGCTAGCAACCCCATTTAACATGCAACTTTTTTTTCTCCTTACAAATACCTGCTCTTAGTTCAAAAAATTTGTATCAACTTTTTTCACATAGGTAGTAGCCAGCTTTTACTTGTGGCAGTGCTTGTAATTTAACTCTGTGCGCGACCACCGCCAATTTATTTCCCATGGTCAGTAGTAAGACTGTAGCTAGCACTGGTGCCGTTGGTCAAAGAGGATCACTGCAAAGCTCTGGCCGTTTTGATGTGCACCAATTTGTCTCACACACGCTGCCTAGCCCTCTTTTCTCTGTCGGCCCGCCTTCATTCATCTCTCGCTCATTACTGCATGCATATATGCGTTGTTGCTTTCACATTCGATCGACCATTGGATCGGCAGCTGCGCATGGCTGGCCATGTTGCTCCCTAGCCCTAGCAGCTAGCTAGCTAGCTGGCTCTATATAACTGGAGGATCTACCCAGCTCCAGCTTCCATCCCAGTCCCATCCTCGTCCTAGCAAACCTCAAAGACATAGACTAGGAACACACAGCATTTGGCAGCAGCTGATCGATCGAGTTGTGTGTGTGGGGGAAGTTGCCTGTGAGCTACATATATCAGAGTATCTGTATGTCTATCTAGCTATATTTACCAGCATTATTATATTTAGCTCATGACAGACTCTGCTGATCGATGCATATACGATTTGCAGGTAGGTAGCTAGAACAGCTTCTTAGAACACATATTAGCTAGCTGTCGTCGTTCTGCAGTTAGCACACACACAACCAAGCTACCTAGGATCAAGCTAGCTAGCTAGGCGTTGAATCCATTGATCGAATCGATCCGATCCATCCGAGCTAGCGTTAGCATCCTCCATGCCGCAGACACCTTCGACCCGCTGGTGCCCGACGCCGGAGCAGCTGATGATCCTGGAGGAGATGTACCGGAGCGGCGTGAGGACGCCCAACGCGGCGGAGATCCAGCAGATCACGGCGCACCTGGCCTACTACGGCCGCATCGAGGGCAAGAACGTCTTCTACTGGTTCCAGAACCACAAGGCCCGCGAGCGCCAGCGGCTCCGTCGCCGCCTCTGCGCCCGGCACCAGCAGCAGTACGCTCAGCAGCAGCAGCAGGCCACTGCAGCAGCGCCGGCTTCGAGCCCTAACAGCAGCGCCACCCTTCCGTCTCCGGCAGCAGGCGGCAGCAGCGCCGGTGTGCATCCGGCGGTGATGCAGCTGCACCAGCACCACCACCCGTACGCAACCAACTTCGTGCCACAACTGGTAGGCATTTTAACTGTTTACGTTCCAGTATTTTTCAGCTTGTTATAAGTGCATGCTTGATAATGTATCTATATGTCCATGTTCATCAATTGATTATTAGGGCTACTTGGGGCAGCAGGCGGCGACTGTTCCGCCAGTGCTGAACCCGGCTGCCGCCGGCATGGTGGACCTTGCAGCTGCAGCAGGAGGAGGAAATAAGGCTACTGGTGCAGGTGCCTATGGAGGTGGAGCTGCGTTATACAACAGCTGCAGCAGCAATCAGCTGGAGGAGTGGGACGCCGCAGAGGCCATGGAGCACTGCAACGCCAGCTGCGGTGCGGCATCAGGCAGCTCTGACGAGGGTGGCGCAGCTCATCTCCAGCTGCCGCCATGCTGCCGCCGCCCTCTCAAGACCTTGGACCTCTTCCCCACTAAGAGCACTGGGCTCAAGGACGAGTGCAGCAGCTCCAAGTCCTCCTCTTGCTCCACATCCACCAACTAATTAATCGTTATTATTGAATCCCTTTAGTTTCTATATTGCTTCTAGTAGTTCTTTGATTTGCTAGCTAGCTAGCTAGTAGATTCGGTCATCTCAAGTGTGTCATTATATTGTTGTGTTGTGTGTGACGCTACCTGCTACTTTCCTTGTTATAACTACGTTTAAGTTTCAGTGCTCGACTTCAATCTATATGTATCTATCTTGGTGCAATGGATTTGTTTTAGCACACTGCAACCTATGCTCCATTTACTCAACAGCGACGAGTGAGGGAACGGTCGAACGGATGACTTACATATGGCTATATATAATTTACCTTCATCGCTTCTCTAGTGATGACTCCTTTATTATCGAGTTTATCAAGTCAAGTCTTTATCTTCTCCTAAAGTTAATTGCAACGTGAAGGGCTGATGAAGACTAAGAAATTGCCACATCATCTCAAATTATTCATGCAACTCCATAAGCATCCACCGGAATCAATTTTTTTTTGAGTCAAGAGTGTATGTGAATAAATCCCACACCCCACAACATTTCAAAGGAAAAAAAAAACACTTGCCACTTGCATGGGAGTGCTAATCATTCTTTTGAAAAAAAAATACATGTTATTAGGATGTGGGAGTTCTAATTATTCTTTTGAATCATCCATACATAGGTACCAAAAATGGCATGTCTCAATTATCAGGACTCAAGGATGTCATAAAACTGTGTTTCAGTCTCCCACCAAATTTCAGAATCTTTTGAGAAAATTCGAGTATTCCTTCCAAATTTTCATGTGATCATAAAATTTATCCTACATCATTTTATTAAAATTTCTTGAGCTCTATAAATAATTTTATTAATACAAAGATTATTTTCGCAATTGTTTCAAATGAAAACAAAATAATGCCACTCCATTAGCCTTGGTCGATTTTAAACCATTTCTTTCCATCCTCTGTCATACCTCGTTTTAGCCCATGCACCTTCTCATCCCTTCATGGATGAAATGAGACAGGAGAGAGGAGGTAAGGAAATTGGCGTTGAAATCAGCACAATGCTAAGGTATTTTATTTATTTTTCATTAAAAATAATTATGACAAATGTCGTCTTTATGTTATTTTAATTACTTCTGGAGCTCTAAAAATTAAAAGAACATTCCAAAGTATATTTTAGGGCATGAATAACTTGGAAAAATATGTGCAACCATGATTACTAAGAAAAATAAACAATTCACCGTTCTAATGACTTTGTTTAATAGATTTGCACATCAATGTAAATCTAAAAATAATTTAGTATTTTTTTATTTTTTAAGTTGTAGAAGACATATATTTATAGTTAGTATCGATTTCTTGCAGCGACAATTTACATAAGAAACCACCTCTAACTAGAATAGGGAGCATTGTAGCTCACGGTCACTTAAAATCCATTTGCAGCGGCAGTTTCATTAAGAAAACCATACCTAGAAATGTAACAACTTTTAAGGGAGATCCTATTAAGAAATCCAACCCATGAAAATGTGATTTTTCAGGGTCTTAAGAGAGAACCGGACCTAGAAATTTCTAGGGGTGGTTCTCTTAATAGAATCGCCCCTAAAAATAATTTAGAGGACTAGTCCTCTATCTTAGTGAACCATCCCTGAAAATAACTCCCTATAAAGACTCCTTTCTTCCTTGCAACAACTCTACGTATCACTCTATTGGGATTCGGGAGCTCACTAGGAGGCGGTGATGCATGCTTAAGTACCAGTTTTTTTTGACAATATACATGTTGATATTGTGAATTGTTTGTTTTGGGATGCCCTGTCAAAATTTGCAGTATTTTTTCTGTCTTAGCAGATAGTAAGGAGATCTTCAGTAGCAGTTATATGAATAGCTAGGTTGTTAAAAAATGATTCCAACAAGACGAGATCATCAGTCCTCTTCTCAAGTCAAAGTCAAAAAATGCACCCAGAGAGGATTAGAGAATCTGGATTTTTTTCTTGAGAAACTGGACAGAGAATCTTGATGGCAGAGCAGGACAAACTCTTATTAGGATCTGTTGGATAAAGTGCAACTCATAAAAACTTACTAGAAAAGCAAGCCCATGAACTTGAACTTGAAACTGTGGATTCAACAGCAAAGCTGGCAGGCCCAGCCCAAACATGTCTTTCTACTAGGAAGAGCAAGGCCGGGCCCAGCAAGATAAATGGATTTCAGGTTTGTTTGTTTTGAGGCCTCGATAAGTTAGTGGAGAAGAAGTATTCGTAACACCCTAAAATTTGCATCAATTTAAAATAGGTAAATTTGATTTAATTATATATTTTGTGACCATTTAAATTCAGAAAAAATAATAACCTTATTAAAGTTAAAATCAAATATAAGGTCTACATACATGTTTGTGCATTCATGCTATTGCATACCTATTTTTGTGATGCTTGGGTTGATCAAAATTTGCAAAAGGATTTAAATTTGAATTTAAATTGGATTTGAAATGGTGTTTAAGAAAATAGAAAAGGAATTTTATTTTTTCTTTTCTCTTCTCGGCTTTTGGCCCGAGCAGCCCAGCACCAGCTCCCTCCCTTCCGCTGCGGCCCAGTTCCCCCTCCGCAGCAGGACGGCCCAACTGAGCAGCGTCAGCGTCGCCTGCGCCGCTTCCCTTCCCCCCGCCTTGTTTCGCTGACCAACCGGGCCCACGCGTCAGCGCGCCGTCTTCTTCCCCGAGTCGAGTCCGTACTGGACTCTACCGCCGCCTCTGACTCCGCCGGCGCCACGCCTCCTCCCTTGGTGTGCGCCCCACGCCTTCCCCGACCATAAATAGTGTCCGAGCACTGCGCTGCCTCCCTATTCCGTTCTAGGGCAGCAGCCGCCTTCGCTCAAGCCGCGCCACCACAAACCCTAGCGCCGCCGTTTGTCGGTTGGCTTGCCGAGCGCCGCGCCGCCTTCTTTCGCTCCGCACCACGGTAAGCTACCTAGCCGAGTTCGCCGTTCCTTCCTCTTTCTCCTGGTGCCCTCGGTTTGTTTCCTCGTGGTCTGTAGGCCGTGTTCTACGTGCGCCGCTCGTCTTCGGCCATGGTGCCGCCGCCAGCTCGCCGCCGGCAGCCTCTCCCCCTCCCGTCTGATCTGAGCCATCCAGTCACGATCCAACAGCTCAGATCACGCAATACCGTTTCGGCCGGTCGTTTTGCAAAACAGCCCCCGCACGCTTGTAGATTCGAACCCACAGTCCAAAGCGTATTCCTAAAATACGTTTTCTTCTTTTGAAAACATAGTTTCTTCGGTTAGATCCAAAATACGTTTTCATCTATTTATAGTTTTGCCACTAATCTATTTTTATCCCTAAAATCTTTATTTTAACTCCGATTTGATCCGTTCAAGTTTCGTTAGGTTCATTATTGTGTAATCTACATGTTCATACTACTGTTATGTATGTTTTCAACTTTTAGAATTCAAGGTTAGATTTAATCTATTATTTTAATAAAGGAAATCTTGTTTAATTCATAACTTCTTCTTTTTAGCTCCAATTTTCATGATTTTCATGTCTGTGTGTTCGTAGCAAAACGTAGATTTATTTTACAAACTTTTTATCTTGATTTTATGCTGATTGGTGTACTATTCTAATCTATAGCCTTTGTTTGCTATGCATGATTGCTTCTGGATGCTTGTATGTTGCTGTGATTATCGAGTATAGACGGTGAGCGATTCGTGGGTGATCAAGAATACTATTTTGACAACCAGGATCAGCAGGAACACTTTGTTCAAGGCAAGTATAGCATGGGATCATCCTTGTTACCTATTCACTTTAATAATCAATCCATATTTGCATGTGTCACCTTGATAGAGATTCCCTAGAATTGAACTTATACCTTGTCTCCTATGGGATCTGCACTGGGTAGCTTTGCTAGTGCTCAACTAAACTATGATCTTGTAACTTGACTAATGGTATATGCAATAAACATTAAAACATGACTTTTTAGCAACATGGAAAAAGGGGGCTAGAGTGTTTAGCTACTTTCTAAATGCTTCGGATTCCTTTCCCTAAGGACTTATCTATAAGCGAACATCTGTGACTTATAGTACAGCTATGAGGGCTATATGGCTCTGGCTTTAGCTCAGTATGAGGACATTTTCTAGCTTGTTAGTGGTTACCTTTATGGCCTAAGAATGGCTTGATGAATCAGGTATAGGACAACCTCTACTCTTATGTGTATAGCCATGATGGAATTGTACCATTCGATAGGGGGTTCCTATATCTGTTTGCCGAGTGAATGTAATGGCCCTAACTTGTTAGACTAACCTTTGAAAGGCTTCATAGTGAACCCTGCCTACTCACCTTGGAAGTGTTTTGGGAGTAATTAACCCGAGCATATGGGTATCATGACTCATAATGAAAGTGTACAACCTCTGCAGAGTGTAAAACTGGTATATCAGCCGTGCTCACAATCACGAGCGGCCTTGGACCTGAAAGCATCTAAGCCCCTAGTTGGGTTTCAGTGATTAATGACAATACATGATTACTGTGACTAACGTGTGTTTTATAGAGGCAATTAAGTTAGGTCATAGTAATGACAATTGATTGGGCAATCATGGTTGTCATGCCCCTACGATGGAAATCGTTTTGGTTTTCAAAGGATGGACGACAAGGTTAAGGATGGACTAGTTCTAAGTGTCGTTTGGTATTGAAGAGACAGTTAGAGTAGTTTAAGACTTTATTTTTCCTTTGGCCATACTATTAAGGGGGGTATGGATGGGTAGCTTGACCTAGGTGAGTCTAGTGGGTTAGGTGTGGTGCGCACTTGTCAAATCTAGCACTAGGTAGCTCCTAAGTAGCCCTTAGATCAATTGGAGCAAACTTCATTCACATATGATTGCGAGTTAGAAGTGAATGGAGGGTCAAATGCTGACTGGACGCTGGTTCCGGTGTGACCGGACGCTGGGTGCCAGAGTCCGGTCAACTCCAGTAAGGTCCCAGAGAGGGAGAATCTTGATCGGACGCGTCCGGTCAGTGCTGACCGGACGCTGGTCAGGTTCCATCTACTGACCGGACACTGAGCAGCAAAGTGACCGAACGCTGGGTGCCAGAGTCCTGTCAACATCAGTAAGGTTCCAGAGGGTAGTTTTTGTGACCGGACGCGTCCGGTCAGTGCTGATCGGACGCTGGTGTGTCCGGTCACAACTTAACTGCTTGGTGGCGGGGAGAACTGACCGGAGCGTCCGGTCACCCCACAGTGGCACATAATGGTTCGTTTTGAATGAGGGTGTATAAATACTTCCTCTATTCACTTGAGGGATTACTTTTGCTCATTCCAACAGCTGAGAAACACCCTTGAGAGTGCTAAGAAGAGCAAGGTCCTAATGAGGTGATTGAGATTTGAGAATCCAAGAGAGAGGCCTCATTAGTGAAAGCAAGAGTAGCAAAGTGTGCATCCACCCTTCTCATTAGGCTTGTCCTGGTCAAGTGAGAGTTCATGCTTGTTACTCTTGGTGATCGCCATCACCTAGACTGCTTGGTGGTGATTGGGAGCTTGGTGATCATCTGGCGGAGCTTGTGGATGACCCAACTCAACTTGTGAGCGGTTGTGGGTGATTCACCGCGACGGAGTGTCGAAGAATCAACCCGTAGAGAGCACTTGATCCTTGCGCGGATCAGGGGGGAGCTACACCCTTGCGCGGGTGCTCCAACGAGGACTAGTGGGGAGTGGTGACTCTCCGATACCTCAGCAAAATATCACCGCGTTCCTCCTTCTCTCTTTACTTTAAGCATTTACTTTGAGCAATTCAATTCTTGTCTTTACATTCATAGAATTGCCAAGCTAGAGTAGGATTGAAACATAGGTTGCTAAACTTTTGTGCGGTAGAACAATAGAAACACTTTCTAGGCACAAGGGGTGAAGTGGGCTAACCGTAGGGTTTAATTATTGCAAAGAATTTTAGAATTAGCCCAATTCACCCCCCTCTTGGGCATCTTGATCCTTTCAATTGGTATCGGAGCCTCGTGCTCACGTATTTAGGCTTAACCGCCTAGAGAAAGATGTCTCATGATAATCTTGTTATTGCTCAAGAATTTTTATCCAATGAGCCACATGATGCTACTAACGATGTTGTAAAGATTGATATAGCTACATCATGTGATGATTTAATTGTTGAGAGCTTTGAGCAAGGATCTAGTGGCAAAGGCAAGCAAGTGGTTGAAACCGACAACTATGATGAGTATGTCAAGCTCAAGCATGATAATGAAAATTGCAAGAAAGATCTTGAAGAGCTCAAAACCACCAACACTATAGTGCTAGAAACTCTTGATCATGATGGTGATTTGATTATTGAGAATGAGAAGCTCAAAGAAGAGAACAAGAAACTCAAGGAAGAGAAAAATAATGATGCACTCAAGGAAGAGAACAAGAAGCTCAAGTTGGAGAAAGAGCATCTCAAGATTGGATTGAGCAAGTTCACAAGAGGCAAGCATCTTCAAAGTGAGCTACTAATGAACACTGTTATGAAGATGGATAGAAGTGGCATTGGGTATTTGGTAAACCAAGAGAAGAAGTCTTAAGCTCAACAACAACAACAAAAGTCAAAGCCAAAGCCAAAGAGGTGTTTTGAGTATGGACAAGAAGGCCACTTTGCCCATGAGTGTCAAACTCCACCACCACAACCCTTGCCCAAGCATGCTAGATCCTTTGCTTTCAATGCTCATTACATACTTAGAAAGGACTCTAGTGGAAAGATGAAAGTTATGTTCTTAGAACCTCCCAACAAGAATAGGCCTAAGAAAATTTAGGTTGCAAAGTCACTTGTTGAGAAAGTCAAGGGCCCTCAACAAGTTTGGGTTCCTAAAGCTTGATCTCTTGTGTGTAGGTGAACTACAAGACCGGTGGAAGTCATTGGGTAATTGATAGTGGTTGCACACAACATATGACCGGTGATCCTCGTATGTTCACCTCACTAGATGAAGAAGTAGATGGACAAGAAAGAATCACATTTGGAGATAATTCAAAGGAAAAAGTTAAACGATTGGGCAAAGTGGCAATATCAAATGATCATTCAATCTCAAATGTGCTATATGTTGCTTCATTGAGTTTCAACTTGCTATCCGTTGGACAATTGTGTGATCTTGACTTTCAATACCTATTTATCGAGAAGGAAGTGGTTGTATCCAAGAAAGATGAGGATCAAGTGATATTCAAGGGATTTAGATACAACAACCTATATCTAGTGGACTTCACCTCCAAAGATGCTAATTTGAAGACTTGCCTATTCACCAAAACAACACTTGGGTGGCTATGGCATAGAAGACTTGCTCATGTTGGGATGAGCTCACTCAAGAAGCTAATGAAGAATGATTTGGTGAGAGGGTTGAAGGATGTGAAGTTTGAGAAGGACAAGCTTTGTAGTGCATGTCAAGCCGGCAAGCAAGTTGCAAATATTCATCCTACAAAAGCTTTCATGTCAACCACAAGAGTGCTAGAGCTCCTTCACATGGACTTATTTGGACCAACAACATACAAGAGTTTGGGAGGAAATCTTTATTATCTTGTGATTGTTGATGACGACTCAAGATATACATGGGTGTTCTTCCTTCATGACAAATCCGAAGTTGCATCATGCTTCAAGAAGTTTGCCAAGAGAGCACAAAATGAATTTGAAGTGAAGCTCAAGAAGATTAGAAGTGGCAATGGAAAGGAATTTGACAACACAAACATTGAAGCTTGTTGTGATGAAGTTGGGATCAAACATGAGGTCTCCGCAACATATACTCCTCAACAAAATGGTGTAGTTGAGAGAAAGAACCGGACATTAATCACACTAGCAAGAACAATGCTTGATGAGTACAACACACCCGAAGCTCTATGGGCAAAAGCTATCAACACCGCATGTTATGCATCCAACCGCCTATTCCTTCAAAAGTTTCTTGGCAAGATACCTTATGAGTTGCTCAATGGGAAGAAGCCGGACGTCTCCATCTTTAGGGTGCTTGGTTGCAAATGCTACATCTACAAGAAACGGCAACACCTAGGGAAGTTTTAAATATGTTGTGATATTGGTTTTCTTGTTGGTTACTCATCAAAGTCCAAAGCATATAGAGTATTTAATCATGCCACCGGCTTGGTTGAAGAAACATATGATGTGGAATTTGATGAATCTAACGGCTCCCAAGGAGCACATGAGAATCTTGATGATGTAGGTGATGAACCATTGAGATAGGCTATAAAGAACATTCCGGTTGGAGACATCAAGCCACAAGATGATGAAGATGATGTACAAGTGATTAATCCACCTTCTTCATCAAATGTGCCACAAGATGGTGATAAAGATGGGAGAGTAGAAAATGAAGATACTCATGTCTCCCATGAGCAAATGGTGACACAAGCACAAGATGTTGATGCTCCACAACCTCCCCCTCAAGTGGTTGATAGAAGAAATTCACCTCTACTACAAGCTCATCCACAAGATCTCATCATAGGGAGTCCATCAAAGGGTGTAATGACTCGCTCTCAAAAGCTTGCTTCATTTATTGAACATCACTCTTTTGTCTCTTGCTTTGAGCCTACTAAGGTAGAAGAAGCTCTTCAAGATCTGGATTGGATAAACCCCATGCATGAAGAATTGAACAACTTCACTCGCAATGAAGTTTGGAGTCTTGAAGAGCGACCATAAGGTGCAAGAGTCATTGGAACAAAGTGGGTGTTCCGCAACAACCAAGATGATCAAGGCGTTGTTGTGAGGAACAAGGCAAGACTAGTCGCAAAGGGGTTCTCTCAAGTTGAAGGGTTAGATTTTGGAGAGACCTTTGCACCGGTTGTAAGACTAGAAGCCATTTGTATCCTCCTTGCACATGCATCACATCATGAAATGAAACTATATCAAATGGATGTGAAAAGTGCATTTTGAAATGGCTTTATAAATGAACTAGTCTATGTTGATCAACCTCCCGGGTTTGAAGACCCTAGATATCCTAATCATGTTTATAGGTTGTCCAAGGCGTTATTATGGGCTTAAGCAAGTCCCAAGAGCTTGGTATGAGCGCCTTCGGGACTTCCTCATCGAGAAGGGCTTCATCATTAGGAAGGTCGACACCATACTATTCACCAAGAAGCTTGATGGATATATCTTCATTTGTCAAGTATATATTGATGATATCATATTTGGATCATCAAATGAAGATTCTTGCAAAGAGTTTGGTGAATTGATGTCGAAGGAGTTCGAGATGTCAATGATTGGAGAGCTTACACTCTTTCTTGGTTTTCAAGTCAAGCAAATGAGAGAAGGGATTTTCATCTCTCAAGAAAAGTATATCAAGGATCTTCTCAAGAGGTTCAATATGGATGAATGTAAGCCAATCAAGACTCTAATGCCATCTAATGGACATCTCGACCTAGATGAGGGAGGTAAAACGGTTGATCAAACTCTCTACCGCTCTATGGTTGGTAGCTTGTTATATTTGACCGCATCTAGGCCCGACATCATGTTTAGTGTGTGTATGTGTGCTAGATTTCAAGCTAATTCTAAGGAAGCTCATTTGATCACCGTTAAAAGAATCCTTAGGTATCTTAAGCATACACCAAGCATTGGCCTTTGGTATCCCAAAGGAGCTATATTTGAATTAGTTGGCTATTCTGATTCGGATTATGCTGGTTGCAAAGTTGATAGAAAAAGCACATTCGGAGGGTGCCATTTGCTTGGTAGATCACTGTGCCTTGGTCCTCCAAGAAGCAAAATAGTGTGGCTTTGTCCACCGTCGAAGCGGAATACATTGCCGCGAGGGCTTGTTGTGCACAAATACTTTACATGAAACAAACTTTGCTAGACTATGGTGTAGTTCTAGAAAAAGTACCTCTTTTGTGTGACAATGAGAGTGCGGTAAAACTTGCTAATAATATGGTTCAACACTCTCGTTCCAAGCACATAGATATCCACCATCACTTTCTTAGAGATCATGTTACTAAGAATGATATTTCACTAGAAGGTGTAAGGACCGAGGATCAATTGGCGGATATCTTCACTAAACCGCTAGATGATGCAACATTTTGTCGGTTGAGGAATGAGCTCAATGTGCTTGATTTTAGCAACTTCACTAGAAAATGAGCTTGTGTTGTCCCTTGCATTGCATTGTAATATACAACATGTATAACTTCTGGTAATGCATTTCGGGCTTGTCTAACATGGTTAAGATAACCGTCGAAAAGCGTGTGAAGAAGCTTAACCTTGGATCAAACTTGACAAGCAACTAGAATTACTTTCAAGTATTGCATTGCATATGCATGAATGTTGTTTTGTCGTTTCTTTTCAATCACCCTTTTATTGCCTATTTTCTTAAAAAGAATTATAGCCTAAGGCAAAATACTTTGAAAAATTTGAGGGTTTGAGAGAGGTCACTCACATGAGTCCCAATTGGTGTTTATTTGGGTCTTATTGAAGTTGGGACTTAATTGGGAACAGGCAGCACAAAGGAACTTTGAAGATCTGGTGAAAAAGAGTGATCGGACGCTGCACCGGACTCTGATGTCCAGCGTTCGGTCAGTTCACAGGGGGTGAACCATTGCTGCGAAGAAGTGACCGGACGCTGGAACAGTGTTCTCTTTGCGTCCGGTCAGAAGGTGATCCTGCGTCCGGTCAAGCGAAGAAGATGAAGACAGGATCGACCGGACTCTGGCTGCGTTCGGTCAGTTGGGATCAGACGCATCCAATCATGACTCGAGGGGATTTGGACCTCTCTAGAGTCGATCGGACTCTGGGTGGCAGCGTCCGGTCGTTGCCACTAGAGTGTCTGGTCAGTACAAATTGTGCGGGATCTAAACTCTTTTCTGTTTCCTTTTCTATTCCATCACGGGGCCCCCATATAACCCAACCGCCGTACGCACCGTTGACCTAATCCACCACCACCGTGCATCCCGTGCCCGATTCATCATGCCCACGCTCGCACCGCCGCAGCCCCTGCCGTCGAGCTCTTGTTCTCGCGCGTCATGCCCTAATCCTTGCGCCACCACGCTCACCTCCGTCGCCGCCTCGCTGCCTGCCACGCTGCCACGCCTATGCCGTTAGCGCCCGCGCCACCGTAGCTCGCTCGCGCCACTGCTCCACGTGCCTCATTGCGTCCCGCACCACCGTGCCATGCTCCAGCACCGCCACCGTGCTAGCAATCACTGGCCATTGCCCTAGCTCGCGCCTACGCTGCCATTGCATTCTCCACGGCCGATCTACTGCGCATTGCCAACCCTAACCCTAATTGCCGATTCGGTGGTTCTCCGCGTGTCGTTCCTCTTCTCTTCGGTTCACTGGTTCATCAGGTAGCAAGCCCTCGTTTCCAATTTTGTATCTATTGCTTGATTTCTTAGGATTTCGTATCTCTAGATGTATATTGAAATTATTTATATATCCGATCTATTCTAACGTGCAGCGATTCAGTGTTTCTAAGGTCACTTTGGCAGTTGTCAGTCAACTCGGGGCCAAGCTCGCGAGTACAGATCGAGGCCAAGCTTGGAAGTGTTAGTGATATTTATTTCTTGTCCGAGGAAGCAGATCGTTCTAGATGGCACGTGTCAAGAATGCCGGAGGTGGTCTAGGTGATGAGGATCCAAGGCCTCCGCCTCGCTTGCCTACTGATGTGAAAGGCGAGGCAACGAAGAAGATCACGTCGAAGAAGTGGAAGTATGCAGATGCTGATACAGCGAGAGCAGCCGCAGTTGCAGCCACCGTAGAGCGTGTAGAGAGAGGAGGTGCTAGGACTGGAGTTCAGATTGCAAATCAGCTTTCACCAGCACAGAGGGCAGCTATAGAGTAGGTTGAGTGTCGTCATGGTAGTCCAGCTGGGACTGTCGTGCTTAAGGGATGCTGTGTTGCTTTGGAGGAGACTTAGCCTCAGGGGGAGCCAAAGCAGCAGACAGAGCAGCCACAATAGCAGATAGAGCAGACACAGGAGGTAGAGCAGACCAAGGAGACAGAGTAGGCATCTCAGCCACAGCTTCGCTGCTCTAGTTGTACTCGTACCTAGATGACACCTAGGGCAGAGACACAGCGGAGGGGTTCTCGTCTGCCTCCTAGACCATAGGGTCCACCTCCAGTGACTCATCTGGATTTGAGGGCCGCCACGACCAAGCAGGTGCAACAGCTCAGATTTGTGCAATTCGAGGAGTGGTTCCTGCCTAGGAGTGATGAGCGTGCTTCTGAGTGTTTCTACACACCACTGTAGGAGGATTTTTATAATGCACATCTTAACAGTGGGGTTGCATTCAGGTCTTAGAGGGTTTGTTCTATTGAGGCCATAGTAGCAGCAGCTGGAGAGCAGATCCGCCCTCACCTCTCATACTTGCCAGGGCTGAGTGATTTACTTGGATGGACATGCAAATATGTTCCATCTTGGGTCCAAGAGTTCTATTCTACACTTTGGATTGGCCTAGCTCACAGGTTCATTCACTTTGCATTCAGAGGCCGAGATTACAGGCTGATGAGCTTCAGGGTCCGAGAGATCCTCAGGTTATAGGATTCACCCGTCCGCATTCATGAGGTTTGCTATGGACATATAGAGCCTCCTAGATGCCCTCACGGCGGTCTTGTGCCTCCTATAGATCTGGTTCGCCCTTGCTTCA
The DNA here is from genome assembly GCA_904845875.1 of Miscanthus lutarioriparius. NCBI lineage: Eukaryota > Viridiplantae > Streptophyta > Magnoliopsida > Poales > Poaceae > Miscanthus > Miscanthus lutarioriparius. The sequence goes on along the minus strand of CAJGYO010000010.1, from coordinate 114,500,897 downwards.
CAGAACCTTTCGGTGAGGGGTCGAGCAGGACACCCAGGGATCTTACTGCTACAGCCAGACTGCTAGATGCTATCATGAGGAGGACCCTACTTCTGAGGATGGGATATCGCGAGGGCTTGACTCGCATTCAGTTGTGGCTACTGAACGGCCTAATGCAGAAGACTATCTTTGATGTATGGGATGTCATCCTTTCTGAGATGGAGGATACCCTTGCAGAGGGGTTCAGGGGTCATCGTCAGCTGTTTATGCTCACTGGATTACATTTTTTATTCACAGGGCAGTTACAGTGAGGCCTCCAGAGATGTTGGTAGAGTATTCTGGTGCTACTATTGAGTTCCCTGCATATAACCTGACCCAGATGCTCTATCACAACAGGCCAAGTGCACCTAGCCAGCCACATTGTCGCCCAGAGGTGCCAGAGACTGTAGCCCAACAGGATGAGACTATTAGGGGCATTGCAGCTACAGAGAAGGAGCAGTTCATATGATGACCCCAGCGACAGTTCATATGATGACTACTAGGATATCCCTCAGATGCCTCCTCGATGACATGACCATGAGGACGGTAGTTCTAGCTTAGCTCCACCTGCACCGCTGATAGCCCCTGCTCTCCTTGCTATACTTGAGTGGATGAGGAAGGATCAGGCTCGCTAGGCCCAGGAGACCGCTGCTACATTTGCATAGTTTTAGGCCAGATAGGATGAGTTTCAGCGTCAGCAGCAGGCTATCCAGTAGCAGCAGCAGACCATGCAACAACAGCAGCTCCTCATGCAGCATCAATTACTTGGATTTATGCAGCGTGTAGTTACTGCTATTGGGGCTCCACCGCCACAGGCTTCACCCCAGATCGGCCAGCCTGCCACCACTTCTATGACTCCAGCTTTACAGCCTAGTGGGCTTCAGAGTCAAGGACAACCAGTGGCACAGTTTCCTTCACCTACAGAGCAGGTGTCCTAGTGGTTTGGCTCACCAGTGTCAGCCCCGTAGTTCACACCTCTATAGACGGGCTTCACTCTGCCTCAGAGTCCCTCAGTGCTCACCCCAGTTTCCAGGAGCCTTGGTGCGACATTTAGTGAGTTAACAGGGCAGCCTACTCCGCCAGATCTACATGTCCCTGGTCCTTCCACAGTTGCTCCTATTACTGGGACTACAGAGACGCTCCCTTCATCAATTGCATCATCAGAGCTGCCTGCTTCAGTGATACCTACAGAGTCATAGGCCGCACCAGTCCCTGATCTGACCCAGACCGCTTCAGCGTCGCTTCCAGCCATAGAGGGTCAGACTGCTCAGAGCTCAGGATCAGATGATGATGGCACATAGTTCTAGATCGCTCATCGCACCTCAGCGCCTGACTCGTCCGCTATAGCCCCACCGATCGACCCTTAGGTTTTGGTGTTTGATGCCAAAAGGGGAGAGGGATCGAGTATGTTTGACTTAGGGGGAGCGACATATCTAGGGGGAGCTTATCTATTACATTTGGCTTTTTATGTGTGATACATTTTTATGCATTCATGTTTACTATTATGCATTGAACTACATAAGTGTGATCGTAATCGTGATATTAATGTAATCGTGATATTTATGTGATATGTGACATGTGTGCTCTCTACTTGAATTATTTAAATGATATGTCACTTGGTTATGCTCATTTGCTTTGCTTCCGTGTTTTACTCCGATGCAAATGTGTTTTATTTCTTGTAATCATGCTTATTTCATATCTATTGAGTACATCATGTTGGCTTGGGTCATATAAGCTTGCCTAACTCTTTTGTTCTTATTGTCAAAGCTTATATGAACCAAGCATGTTGAAAACCTCATCTCTTTTACATACTCGAGGTTGTATTGTCATCAATCACCAAAAAGGGGGAGATTCAAAGCATCTAGGCCCCTAGTTGGATTTCGGTGATTAACGACAATACGTGATTACTGTGACTAACGTGTGTTTTGCAGAGGCAATTAAGTTAGGTCATGGTAATGGCAATTGATTGGGCAATCATGGTTGTCATGCCCCTATGATGGAAATCGTTTCGGTTTTTAAAGGATGGACGACAAGGTTAAGGATGGACTAGTTCTAAGTGTCGTTTGGTGTTGAAGAGACACTTAGAGTAGTTTATGACTTTGTTTTTCCTTTGGCCGTACTATTAAGGGGGGTATGGACGGGTAGCTTGACCTAGGTGAGTCTAGTGGGTTAGGTGTGGTGCGCACTTGTCAAATCTAGCACTAGGTAGCTCCGAAGTAGCCCTTAGATCAATTGGAGCAAACTTTATTCACATATGATTGCGAGTTAGAAGTGAATGGAGGGTCAAATGTTGATCGGACGCTGGTTCCGGTGTGATCAGATTGGATTTCCTTTCTATGTAATAAGACGTTAGTAGCACGGGTCAAGTCGAGTCTAGTAGTGTGGTGTGAACTTTGGTGTTCCTAGTTGAGTTATTATTATGTTTATGTGTGTGTTGGAATTTTTGTAATGAGTGCTGGAACTTTGTGGGCATGTCCGCAAGTTCCATAGTTAAAAATATTAAAGTTTGAGTCAATAAATAAATAGTTGGGTTTGGTACATCTTGTTCTCTCAGATCTGTTTTTTCGGAGCAGTCCACTCTTATCTAAATGCCAATCTAAATCTACTCTACCAAAAATTATGAAATTTTTATGGGAATAATTAGACTTAAGTATCTTTCTAATGCCGCTGGAATGACACATAAATCTGATCTGGTTTGTGAGATATAACTGTTTCTACTTGAAGTTTCTGCGCAGTCAGGAATCTGGAATAGTTTTGGTTGTGTCCTATTTTTGATTAACCTAACGACAGAATATAGGCATGTGATCTGAATAAAAGTTGTAGAAATTTTCTTAAGATTTCCAACCGTATAAAGAACACCTCTTTTGGAAATCTAGAACTCAAGATATGACTATTTTACCGAGCTGCTGATGTTGGAACTCATCCAGAAAAATTTTAGAATGTATTCTATATCTCGCCGCCTACTATTGAGCAACTTTTGGCAGTGCATACACAGCTTATGCAAGCTCTGGTGCAGAATCAGCAGAATCAATCAATTGGTGGAGCACCGCATGATAAGCGTGGTGAATTCTTGAAGGGCCACCCCCTGGTGTTTTCACATTCCACTGATCCACTAGAAGCAGATGATTGGCTTCGTGCAGTGGAAAAGCAACTTAACATAGCACAGTGCAACGACCAACAGAAGGTGTTGTACGTGTTAGGACAACTCCAGGGAGAAGCTCAAGACTGGTGGGAGGCATTTGAGTATGGACGTCCCACTAATGCTCCTCCTATCACCTGGCAGGAGTTTAGAGAGAATTTCAAATCCTACCACATACCTAAATGATTGATAGAGTTGAAGCAGGAGGAATTCAAGGCTTTGAAACAGGGGTCTATGTCTGTAGCAGAGTATCGTGACAAATTCGCTTAGTTGTCACGCTATGCTCCAAATGAGGTGGCTGATGATGCTGATAAGCAGCGCCGCATTCTGAAAGGTCTGTATGATGGTCTGCAACTCCCTCTTATGTCCAATACATACCCAAGTTCCAGACGCTGGTGAACCACGCTATTGTTATTGACAATAAGCGCAAAGAGATGGAGGCTAAGAAGAGGAGGGTTTAGGGATAGGCCTCTAGGAGTAATACTCGTTCATGCACCAACCCTCAGCAAAGCTTCCAGCAGAGGTACCAGGGACCCCCTAATCAATGGAATCACAATCTGAATCAGCAGCGTCCACCATACCAGCAACAGAATGGTAATTAATGTCCCCAACAACAGAGTGGCCAGCAGACACCACGACAGGGAGCACCTAACAATACTCCCATGAAGACCAGTGCACCCAGCACCCCAATGTATGCTATCATTGTGGAGAAGTTGGGCATTATGCCAACCATTGCCCCAGGAAGCAGAATCAGCTAACACCCTAGGGTCAGCACAGTAATCCAAAAGGAGCCTCAGAAGCCAGCACCCAACATAGGAAAGGTGAATCATGTGTCTATAGAGATGGCGCTTGCGGAACCAGAAGTCATGCTCGGTATGTTTGATGTCAATTCCACTCCTGCCACTGTTCTTTTTGATTCTGGAGCTTCGCATTCTTTTATATCACAAGCATTTGTTAGAATGCATAGCATACCTTATTAGTAAAGTAACCCGGAGGTAGTATGTAAGCTTCTTATTGTTGTTTTCCAACTAGTCTATCTTTAAGGGGGTAGAGTTCAAAGTGGGCCTCATTGTGTTGAGAACATCTGGCATTGATGTGATTCTAGGTATGGATTGGATGATGCAACAACAAGCAGTGATTCAGTGTCAGGAGAAAGTAGTTGTTGTGACCGCACCGAATGGGGATAGAATCAATGTCGATGTTGTAGTGCAGAAGCAGCCGACAGCCATAGTGAACAAGCTTGATGATCGTGTCAACAAAGAGGACCTAGTAGTGGATGAGTTTCCAAATGTGTTCCCTGATGACTTGCTAGGTATGCCACTTGACCGTGACATTGAGTTTATTATTGAATTATTACCTGGAACTGCACCTATAGCTAAGCGTCCATATAGAATGGGGGTTAATGAACTAGGGGAACTTAAGAAACAAATAAAGGAGTTACAAGATAAAGGTTTCATTCGTCCTAGTTCATCACCTTGGGGAGCACCGGTTATATTTGTTGACAAGAAGGATGGTACCCAGAGGATGTGTGTTGATTATCGGTCACTAAATGAGGTTACTATCAAGAACAAGTACCCGCTACCTAGAATTGTTGACTTGTTTGATCAGTTGAGAGGTGCTTGTGTTTTCTCTAAGATTAATCTTCGTTCTGGTTATCATCAGCTGAAGATTCGTGCAATTGACATACCCAAGACAACTTTTACTATGAGGTATGGTTTGTATGAGTACACCGTTATGTCCTTTGGTTTGACCAATGCACCTGCATACTTTATGTACTTGATGAATAAGGTGTTCATGGAGTTTTTGGATAAGTTTGTGGTGGTATTTATCGATGATATATTGGTATTCTCCAAAATGGAAGAAGAGCACGCTGAACATCTAAGGTTGGTCTTGCAGAAGCTCAGGGAAGACAAGTTGTACGCTAAGCGAAGCAAGTGTGAGTTTTGGTTGAAGGAAGTTTCTTTCCTAGGCCATGTTGTCTCTAATGGTGGAATAGCAGTAGATCCAAGCAAGGTGAGAGATGTGTTGAATTAGAAACAACCAACCGATGTGGGAGAGATTCGAAGTTTCTTGGGATTGGCTGGATACTACAGAAGGTTCATAGAAGGGTTTTCTAAACTTACCAAGCCTATGACAGCTCTGTTGGAGAAAAATGCTAAGTTTGTGTGGTCCGAGAAGTGCCAGACTAACTTTGAGGAATTGAAGAAAAGATTGACTAAAGCCCCAGTATTGGTTTTGCCAGATTTGAGGAAGAACTTTTCTATCTATTGTGATGCATCTTGTCAAGGTCTCGGATGTGTTCTTATGCAAGAGGGAAGAGTAGTGGCCAATGCATCCCGACAGTTGAGAAAGCATGAGCTAAACTATCCTACTCATGATTTGGAGTTAGCAGCAGTGGTTCATGCTCTGAAAATATGGAGACACTATCTTATCGAACATAAGAGTGATATCTATATAGATCACAAGAGTTTGAAGTATATTTTCACTCAGACAGATCTAAACTTGAGACAACGTCGATGGTTGGAGTTGATTAAGGATTACGATCTGGTAGTGCACTATCATCCTAGAAAGGCGAACGTTGTTGCTGATGCTCTTAGCAGGAAGAGTTACGCCAATGAGGTGCAAGTGGCATGTATGTCAAGTGAGTTGTGTGCTAAACTTAAGCAACTAAACTTGTGTTTCATCACTAATGCAGTAGAGTTGGTGATAGAGCCTACATTGGAGCTAGAGATACGCAAGGGTCAGTTACAGGATAAGAGGTTAAAGGAAATCGTGGAGGACATAGTGATTGGTAAGGCATCAGGTTTCTGTATGGATGATAATAGAACTCTGTGGTTTGGGAAAACACTATGTATGCCTGAGAATAAGGCTATACAAGATGCAATTCTTCATGAGGCACATGAGTCTGCTTACTCTATTCATCCCGGGAATACCAAGATGTATTTGGATCTGAAAGAGAAGTATTGGTGGTATGGACTTAAGAGGAATGTGGCTGAATATGTTGCTATATGTGATACATGTCAGAGAGTTAAAGCAGAACATCAAAGACCTAAAGGATTATTGCAACCAATGAAGATACCATAATGGAAGTGGGAAGAAGTTGGTATGAATTTTATTGTTGGGTTACCATGCACTCAGAGAGGTTATGATTCAATATGGGTGATAGTGGATCGGTTAACTAAGGTTGCTCACTTTATACCGGTCAAGACTCATTATAAAGGACTGAAGTTGGCCCAATTATATATAGAGAAGATAGTGTGTCTACATGGAGTTCCTAAGAAAATTGTGTCTGATTGAGGTACTGAATTTATGTCTCATTTTTGGAAACAAGTACATAGTTCGTTGGGAACAAAGTTGAATTTTAGTACAACATATCACCCTCAGACAGATAGACAAACTGAGAGAACTAATTAGATTTTAGAGGACATGTTGAGAGCTTGTGCATTGCAATACGGTACAAGTTGGGACAAGAGTTTGCCTTATGCAGAGTTCTCATATAACAACAGTTATCAAAAGAGTCTCAATATGGCACCTTTCGAAGCTTTGTATGGACGAAAGTGTAGAACCCCGTTGTTTTGGAATCAAACGGGAGAAACTCAAGTGTTTGGACTAGATATTTTAAGAGACGCAGAAGAGCAGGTAAGGATGATTAGAGATAACTTGAGAGTGGCATAGTCTCGACAGAAGAGTTGTGCTGACACTCGGAGAAGGGAATTGGTTTTCGAAATAGGGGATTATGTTTACCTAAAAGTATCACCTATGAGAAGTGTGAGAAGGTTTAGCATGAAAGGAAAGTTAGCACCAAGGCATATTGGGCTTTTTAAGATTTTAGAGAGATGTGGTGAAGTGGCTTATCGGTTAGAATTGCCTAAGAGTTTGTCAGGTGTACATGATGTGTTCCATGTGTCTCAATTAAAGAAGTGTTTGCGTGTACCTGAGGAGTAGATACCATTAGAGGAGCTTACAGTTAAGGGAGATCTCACTTATGAGGAATTTCTAGTAAACATTTTGAGACAGCAAAAAGGGTTACGAGGAGCTGAGTTATAAAGATGTGTAAGGTTCAGTGGAATAGGTATACAGAGGATGAGGCTACTTAGGAAAGAGAAGAGGATTTGAGGAAAACATACCCGCAACTTTTTGAGTAAGCATCCTCCGAATCTCTGGGACGAGATTCATTTTAAGGGGGGTAGAATTGTAACACCCTAAAATTTGCATCAATTTGAAATAGGTAAATTTGATTTAATTATGTATTTTGTGAGCATTTAAATTTAGAAAAAATAATAACCTTGTTAAAGTTAAAATCAAATATAAGGTCTACATACATGTTTGTGCATTCATGCTGATGCATACCTATTTTTGTGATGCTTGGGTTGATCAAAATTTGCAAAAGGATTTAAATTTGAATCTAAATTGGATTTGAAATGGTGTTTAAGAAAATAGAAAAAGAATTTTATCTTTTCATTTCCCTTCTCAGCTTTTGGCCCAAGCAGCCCAGCACCAGCTCCCTCTCTTCCGCCGCAGCCTAGTTCCCCCTCCGCAGTAGGCTAGCCCAACCGAGCAGCGGCGCCCACGCCACTTCCCTTTCTCCCACCTTGTTTCGCTGACCAACCGGGCCCACACGTCAGTGTGCCGTCTTTGTCCCTAAGTCAAGTCCGTACCGGACACTACCGCCACCTTCGACTCCACCGGTGCCACGCCTCCTCCCTTGGCGTGCGCCCCAAGCCTTCCCCGACCATAAATAGTGGCCGAGCACCACGCCGCCTCCCTATTCCGTTCTAGAGCAGCAGCCGCCTTCGCTCAAGCCGCGCCACCACAAACCCTCGCACCGCCGTTTGCAGGTTGGCTCGCTGAGCGCCGCGCCACCTTCTTTTGCTCCAAACCACGGTAAGCTACCTAGCCGAGTTTGTCGTTCCTTCCTCTTTCTCCCGGTGCCCTCGGTTTGTTTCCCCATGGTCCGTAGGCCGTGTTCTACGTGCGTCGCCCGTCTCTGGCCATGGCACTGCTGCCAGCTCACCGCCAGCTTGCCGTCGGCAGCCTCTCCCCCTCTTGTCTGATCTGAGCCATCCAGTCATGATCCAACGGCTTAGATCATGCAATACCAATTCGGCCAACCATTTTGCAAAAGAGCCCATGCACATTTGTAGATTTGAACCTGTGGTCCAAAGTGTATTCCTAAAATATGTTTTCTTCTTTTGAAAACGTAGTTTCTTCGTGTTGATGCAAAAGTGAATCTGCAAACACAAAGGGCTAATACCCGAATCGATATCCAAAGCGTGCCAGTCGATTTGACCTGTTAATCGACAAGGATGAAGATACGAGCACTTTGGTCCTGACAACAGCGATACGCCCGGAAGTCACGGCCAAGAGGTACTCACGCAGAACTTGAGAATCGCCGAAGGTTGCACTGAAACGATGCAACTCGCCGAATCAATGAGAACTCGTAAAAAGGAAAAATATGCAAATTGACGAAGTCGCCGAAAAGTAAGTAGATGCAAATAGGAGTAAAAATTGGTTTTTGATATATTCATATTTTTTATTACATTGCCCCTCAATCTATATTTATACCCTGATCTAAAGAGACAAAACCAAATACGACTAGGACACCAAGTCCATATCTAAGGAAACACGTGACTCTTACATAAATCATACTCTAACAAATATAGAAAAGGAAATCAACTCCTATCTATTTCCCTGTCCGCCTCGATTACGATGGAATTCTCACCGACCTCCTTTCCATCGGCATACTTCCTGTTTCATCGGTAGTAGTTTTCAAGCCTTCCTTCATCGGCATCGACACTAATATCTCCAACCTTATCGGCAACGCCCGAGTCTAAATCAACCTTTCCATCGATCACTACCATTCATCGGCAACCATCTTTACAAGCTGATTTTCACGGCCATTAGCCCACTCTGATCATTTTGACACGTGCAAAAAACGGTGTCAACACATGCCCCCCAATTTCGGAGTATAAAACCATTAATGCTCCGAAATTTACTCCAGATAACGTTTGCCTTCGCCCAATTACCGTAACTCATCCTCCAAGCCAAAACTTGATCTGTTATCAAATCTAATCAAACCTAGTCCTGATTCACGCACCTCAGTAAATATCGCACAATTTCCAACCACTCTTGCCCTGATTATGGTTAAGATACCAAAACAATAATCCATCGGCAAGATCCTAACATAATAATGCCGCCATTTTCAGAATTAAAATATCCTGTACCGAGATCTCTTCCAAGTCATGATTACTTGCCATCAAATCATCTGTACAATCCCTTGATTATCGTGCGAACAGTTACCATATCCATTTGAACCACCTCGACCCACATGCGCACGGCATAGAGATAAGTCCAGAATACCCCTACTCCAAGCGGCTTATAAATAGATTTCTCCGGAACGCTCGTCTTCTACCCTCAGACTCCAACCTTTGGCATTCTCTCTTTCCGGCGGCGACTCCGACGAACAACTGCGCGACCTCAACCAACAAGAACTTTTCTCCAGCGTCAACCTCGAGTCTCCAGCTCGTGCCCCCATCTACCTCAAGATAATGGCAATCAACTTCGACGTCCCTGCGGTTCGTTCCACTTCCGTTACTTTTTACCTCGATTCCTCTGGTCTTGGCGAGTTTATACAGTTGGTAATTTTTTCTCTTTTTCTTTGTTCTTCGGATCCTCTAAACTTAGGAACTTCGCAACAAATTAGTTATTCCAACCGATCAGCCGCATTTCCAATGCCTAGGACCAATAGGCAACCCAGATCCAACTGATCTGATTAATGCAGAGGTTAACAAAATCCCTTTTAGAGCTCAAAATTTCTCTCTGAATTTATGGAAAGATACATTCCGATCTTGGCCCAAAACCACCAAAGGGTGGAAAGATTGGTACTTGAGGGTCAACAGGTCGATGCAAGTACACTGGGCAGAACGGAAGCTAGACCAATGCATTAGGCTATCCATTGCCGATATGCAAAAGAACGAGTCAATGATGATTGCAGCTGCTTACTTCTGGTCAGACACAACAAATACTTTTATGTTTGGACATGGCCCAGCTACCCCCACACTTGCCGATGTCTACATGCTCACTGGCTTGGACATTTCAACTGCCGATGAAGGCTCCATCTATGGCAGAAAATCTGAATATAGGGTGAATACCCGCAACATCGTGCTGGTTGGACGGGATGTATTCAAGGATGCCGGAGAGGACCGGACAAAGTTAACGGAGGAACATGCCACATTCTTGAATATGTGGTTAGAAAAATTTATCTTCTGTGGTCGATCAGTAGGACCAACCAACGCCTTCCTCCCCGTGGCTGAACTCTTGGCCAATGGTGTAAGGTTTCCTCTTGGCCTATACCTTCTGAGCTCCACTTATCATCTTCTTCATCAAGTGTCTCAGAAACTTTTGCTTGGCGAACCCATCGGCAATTTAGGAGGCCCGTGGTGGTTTATCAACATGTGGCTGAATGCCCATATGCAAAAACGTCTGCAATGGGACTTCTTTGCCCAACAATTCCCACGAGAAATTGCTGAAGACCACGTGCTTGGGGATGAGGAATCGGCAACACGCTCACCCCTCAATTTTGGTGAAGCCATAATTGTCCTCCCAGAGCAGAGAGGCCAATGAAGACCGGATCGCAGATTCTTCCAAAACTTCTACAATGGTCTTTCTCGTGATCATAGGGCCTGGGTACCTTATATTGACGAAGAAAACAGATTCCCCCTTCTCTTCAACTTTGCCAATGACACTCTGAATCAAGATAATGAACTCATGATGGCCATCATTACTCCCAGGGCAATCCCAGTAAACACATTCGGTAGCGGGAAAAACACCAATATCACGTATGAATTTTACAATCCATCGGCAGTATCCCGTCAATTGGCTTTTGGGCAACTACCAATCAAACTTTGTTTTGCCGATGTGATCAAACCCAGAGAAACAATCACCTACGGAACAGATTGGAGCAGGGTAGTGCTACTCTCCCCCGATGCCGATACTACAGATGTCGATATATCCATCTGGACGCCAACATCTTTCATCACCGAATCATATAAGCAATGGTGGCGAGAGTGGAGGGAACAACTATTTGCAATATCTGCTCACACATATCGGCACATGATCGACCCTGAATACGCTATTCCCGATGACGCAGTAAGTTTCTTTTAACTCCCTTCTGCTTTTTCCTTTCATATATCGGTAACTAACTTTCTCGTGACAGGTTAACAACCCAGCACCATCTATGAGCAAAAGTGGGAAACCCTTCGATCTTCGGCCTGTTTCCCCGATATCACCGATCGGCTACAACGCCCCCACCTTAGCTACTTTGACTCACCAGAAGACCCGTGCCAAGACCATCACTTCCAAGTCCAAATTGGCTACAGCTAGGGCCACTCCATTGGCTGCTGCTACAACCCTGATCAAGGCATTCAAGGTAACAACCCTGTTTATTTCTACTCATGCCGATCACAAACTGTATTAACATTAATCATCAGGGTGTAAGAGCCGCTGCTGGATCGTCATCGACAATTCCTCCGACATCAAGCACCACTACCTCTGACAAACCTTCAGAGGTATTCCTTTGATTTTACATTTTATCATTAAATATCATACCTTACACTTGTTTTGCAAGCAACAAATGGGTACATCGGCAAGCGTACCGGATGTTCAAGCTCCACAACCAACAAGTGCCGATGCCCCCGACCAACCGTTCTTCGAGGCCCAAGCAAAGCGCAAAGCCTTAACAGATGCCAAGGCACAGACCAAAATGACGAAGTCCATGCCGATCCCCACATACGCCCTAACGTCCATAAGCCGGCCCGAGAATCAATCGATGCAACCGAAAGCAAGCGGTTGATCCTCTGTATAGGACATACCATCGGTCATCATACCCCAAGAGCCAACCAGCGATGAGGCCACAGAGGATATCCCATCGGCAAGCTCACCGATCCTCCACACAACATACTCGCATCGCTTCCTCCACCAGTACACAGAAATTGCCTTGAAACAGGTAAGCCGATTGACCTAGTCGATTTATAATATTCATACTTATCCTTAACTGACCTCTTTTTCTTTTTTCTCAGGAACAAGACTCCCCAAACAGCCTATTTTCCTTTGCCATTGACGTTTCTAACGATGATGGAGAGGAAACAAGTTCTTCCCTTGCACTGGGAACAATATCGGCAGAAATTAAGTCCAAGTTGGAAGCTCTCCTGGACTTGTTATAGCAGGATACCGCCCAACTGGTAGATGACTCGGACCCCGCAAAGGCAATTTTCAAAACAATCCGTGGCCAGGTCCTTGCCGATGTTGAAGAAGCACTCTTCCCAGCAGCCCATTTAGAAAGCCGCCAACTGCAATATCAACGGGCTGCTCAACGCATCGCCGATAGAGCAGCTCAGGCTCAACTCAAAGAAGAGATGCTACACCTAAAACAGATTGCAGATGAGAAGCACAAGGGCATCGGCAACTTGCAGACTTCGGGCGCTGAACTTAAGCAGAAAATCTTAGATTTATCGGCAAAGAGGATGGCTCTATTGGCTGAATTGAAAGAAGTCGAGGCAGCCTTAATTCATGCCCAACAAGAAGAAAACCAGCTACCCGAGGCCATCAAGGCCCTTCAGCAAGAAAGAGACATCCAGGCTCGCAAAGCCTTGGCCATGAAGAAAAAACTCAAGCCTGTGGAGGGTGCTACCGATGAAGACATCAAAGAAATGAAGGAAGCCGACCAGATTCGCCTGCGTGCGATATTGGCTATCCAATCCTTGTTAAACTTGTAAATCTTGTCTATTGCATTGGCACTGTATGAGCCATTGACATCCTTGTATAATTTTAGCCGATAGGACTGTTATCGTCACTTATACTTTCATGCATCCATCCAAATACTAGGGTAATATTTCTTTAAATATTTTCCATTTAATGCTCGGGAAACACAACCCCTTCGAGGGTTTCTAGAATATATGCGTTACCGAATGCACGGTGATTTATCCGATATGGACCTTCCCAATTAGGGAGACCACTTTCCAAACTTTGAACTTTTAGTCCCAATCGGTAAAATCAATTTCCAGACCAAATCTCCCTCGGCAAACTCCTTTATCTTCACCTTCTTGTCATACCATCTGGCTACTCTTTTCTTATTTTCTTCGATGCTAACTAAAGCCCTTAACCGATGACCCGCCACATCTTCCAACTCATCCTTCATAAGAGTATCATAATCATCGGCTGTCAGTTGATTTTGAGAACGTATTCGCCTAGAGCCGCTTTTTAATTTCCCAAGGCAATCTTTGCGTCGTGTCCATATACTAACTGATAAGGCGTTACTTTGGTTGTACCATGACATGACATCCGATATGACCACAAGGCTTCATTTAATACTGTATGCCACCTCCTAGGATTTTCTTCAATTTTGCGCTTAATGAGTTTGATGATCCCTTTGTTAGAAGCCTCAGCCTGACCATTAGCTTGAGCATAATATGGAGAAGAATTTAAAACTTTAATTCCCATACCTACAGCAAACTCATCAAATTCTCCCGATGTAAACATAGTACCCTGATCGGTAGTGATAGTTTGAGGAATACCATCGGTAAACAATATGCTCTTTCACAAAATCGATCATATTAGCCGATGTCACCTTTTTTAAAGGAATTGCCTCAACCCATTTTGTGAAATAATCGGTAGCAACCAGAATAAATTTATGTCCTTTGCTCGATGGCGGATAAATCTGACCGATGAGATCGATAGCCCATCCTGGAGCGGCCAAGGTTTAATTATAGGGTTCATAGCCGATGCAGCGCTCTTTGAATATTACCAAACTTTTGACACCCTCGACATCCTTTAAAATATTTAAAACAATCTTCAAGAATAGTCGGCCAATAGTATCCATTCCTTACGATCATCCACTTCATCTTGAAAGCCGATTGATGCGCTCCACACTCCTTCATGAATTTCACCCATCAAACTTTTCGATTCATCATCGCTAACACATCCGAGTAAAACTCCATCTATAGTTCGATAATATAATTCATCATCGAGGAGCACATACTTGGTAGCTTGGAACCTTATACGCCTTTCAACCTTTTATATGGATCCTTTAAATAATCGACAATCTCCTTTCTCCATCCATCGGTATCAACTGCCGATGTTAGCACTTCTGAATAGGTGATACCCTCAAGCATCTTTGAGCTAGTCGATTAGCCTCTTCATTATGCAAATGAGAAATATGTTCAAGACGAAAATCTCTAAACCCTTTCAACAATTGCAAACATCTTTCATAATACGAAATTAAAACTTCACTTGGCATTCATAAATCCCAGCCAATTGATTTATAACTAGCATAGAATCACCAAAGATTTCAATAGCATCGGCACGTATCTCCTTCAAACAATTCTAACCCTTTTATCAAGGCTTGGTATTCACTTCGATTGTTTGTCGATGTAGCAACAATCGGCAATGAAAACTCATACTTCTTTCCTTGAGGTGAAATCAACACAATGCCGATACGCTCCTTCACCACATGTGGACCCATCGAAGAAAAGTGTCCAAGGGCAACTTCGAGAGAGTCCATCAGATTACAATGCCGAGTGACAAAATCAGCCATAACTTGCCCCTTAAGCGCCTTTAGTCGATTAAGTAACGTAGTTCAAATTCGATAATGCTAAAATCCACTTGCCGATTCTACCACTTAATATCAATCGATCGACAAAGATATACTTGACTACGTCGTCTTTGCATATGACCGTACATTCGGCAGATAACAAATAATGTCTTAATTTAACACAAGAAAAGTATAAGCACAGACATAATTTCTCGATGGCCGAATACCTTGTCTCAGCATCCACTAATCTTCTGCTCAAATAATAAATAACACGTTCTTTCCCTTCAAATTCTTGAATAAGAGCTGAACCGATAACGGTATCATCAGTTGACAAATACAACCTGAAAGGTTTCCCGTGTTGTGGTGGAACTAGTAATGGAGGATTTGTTAAATATTTCTTAATTTCATCTAGGGCTAAGCGCTTTTCGGCTCCCCATACAAATTCTCGATCGGCTTTCAATTTAAGTAATGGACCTGAAAGCCTTGATCTTACCCGATGATTAGATATGAATCTTCTAATGAAATTAATCTTACCGATCAAAGATTGCAATTCAGGTTTTATTGGCAGGAGCAACCACCTTGTTAATTGCATCAATAGACTTCCTCATCGATCTCGATGCCCACCGATGCACCATAAAACCCAAGAATTGACCTGCCGATACACCAAATGCACATTTATTAGGATTCATCTTCAATCCATGCTTCCTTGTGCACTCCAGTATTTTTCTTAGATTGGCTAGATGTTTTGTGATATCTCCAGACTTAATTACTACATCATCAATATAGATCTCCACTAATGTGCCGATGTATTCATGAAAAATAAAGTTCATAGCTCTTTGATAAGTAGCGCTTGGCATTTTTCAAACCAAACGTCATAACTATCCACTCAAACAACCCTACATGACTGGACATCCGAAAGCGTCTTGGGAATATCTTCTTGACCATGAATATTTGATTGTAACCTGCATTACCATCATCCATGAAACCGATAATTTGATGTCCTTGCAAGCATCAATCAACAAATCAAGCAATCGGCATTGGATGGCCATCCATCGGTGTGGCTTTGTTGAGATTCACGAAATCAATACAAACACGAAGTTTTCCATTTTCTTATAAACAGAACCACATTAGAGATCCACTCTTGCATATCGACGACGCCGAATAAACTTTGCCTCAATTAATTTAGTTATTTCGGCCTTAATGTCGAAGTGTATTAGGGTTGCATCGACGCTGTTGGGTGGCCGATGTGGCGAAATCCAGATTTGATAGGTAACCGATGTTCAACTATCGATCGGTCTAATCCGAGCATCTCAAGATAATCCCAAGCAAAACAATCTTTATATTCTTTTAACAAATCGTTATTTGTGCTTACACTTGGAATCTAACTTAGCACTAATAAAAGTAGGTCTTGGCCTACCGCCATCGCCAATATCTACTTCTACTAAATCATCTGCCGAGGTGAACCCTTGACCTAATTTTTCCATCATCGGCAAACCTATCCATTAAAACTCTTCTTCGTAACCCATCGCTTGGATCGGCGGAATTTCATAATCAAGCAACTCTAAGGAACTCTTTTTCCCAAACTTCTCCTGATATGCATTTAGTTCGCTCATAAGTATCTGATTCTGCCGATGCGATGATATAAGAAGAATCACCAGGGACAACCTCAATCTTATCCCCAATCCACTGTATGAGGCATTGATGCATTGTAGAAGGAACACAACAATTAGCATGAATGCAATCCCTCCCTAGAAGCAGATTATATGCACCCTTGCCATTAATAACAAAGAACGTCGCCGGCAATGTTTTGCTGCCGATGGTCAATTCAACGCATACTGCCCCTTTAGCCGGTGACACATTGCCTTCAAAATCCTTCAGCATCATATCGGTTTTGGTCAAGTCTTGATCTCCCTTACCAAGTTTCCGATACATCACATAAGGCATAATATTAATCGCAGCCCCTCCGTCGATAAGTATCTTAGATACAGGCTGCCCATCAACTCTGCCTTTCACAAACAAAGCCTTAAGATGCTGTCTCTCGTCATCGGTAGGTTTCTCAAAAACAGCCATCATTGGATCTAGTGTCAACTGAGCTACTTGATCAGAGAGAACAACTTCTTCCTCATTATCAGATAGTGCCAAAAACTCCATTGGCAACATGAATACCATATTAACATCTGCCGATGGACCCTTATTTTTGTGTTTTACCTGCCACTGCTGATGACCAGACCTCTCATTGGAGGAATTTTCCTCTCGGTATAAATCTTCCTGATGCTCACGTTGCATCCTCCTTTTCTGTGTCTTTGTCAGACCCTCCGGGCACCATCGAGGAAACTTGGTCTTCCAAATCGGCTGATAACAGATCCCAGTTGATTCTACACGGCGTATATTAGGGTCCCTATAGAATATTTCTTCATCGGGAACTCTTCCGTTTGCCATCTCCTCAAGCTCCTCTTGATTCCTTGGAAAATATCCAGCGCGTTTACCAAGCCTCTCATGTACACTAAGTTCGCCTTCAAACCGATCATGCCGCGATGCTACGCCTCGATCGGCTCATTGATAAATAAACCCTGATTGCCAGGTTGAAACCTCCTTTCTGACCGATTGACCCCATAATAACCATTGCACTCAGGGCAATTTTTAACAGTTGGCAATTTAATACCTTCTTCCCAGCAATGGATGAAAAACGGACACCTCCAATGATCTTTATGCCGATTCCATTCTTCCCGATGTCTCTCTTCTTGCTGTTGTCGATATCGGTCCTTACGTTGACGCCAACCCTCCTGCTTTGCCTTCGATGGGTAATCACAATGCCGGTCGAGGAGGGTTTTGGAACTCATCGCTTTCTCCCAAAGCAAACCCTTACTTTTTGCATCATCGGTAGTTATCCGATGTTGGGGATCCAACGATGCGCTTTTTTCAAAGTGACCTCGATGTCAATACCTTGGTCTTCCCTTTGGCCTCCAACATATTTTTGGAAAAGGGTGTTGATCAATTTTCATCGGTTTCTAGGCCTTGGAAGTACCAAACTTAATTCTCCCATTCAATAGCCGATTGTAATCGTTGCACTGAACACCTTGCATTCATTTGTCTGTGTGTGAAGTTGCATTGTGCCATTTGCGATACAAGATCTTCTTCAACTCTTTCGCCGATGGGATCACATGATTAGGTGATGACTTAATTTGGCTCTCTTGAAGCGTAAGATCAAATATCTTGTCGGCCTTGGTGATATCAAAGGTAAACTTTTCTGGCTCTTTCTGACCAAAGGGACAAGATATCGGCTTTTTATTCTTAACCCACTTAGCTAAGCCGATAACTGGTTCTTCATCAGAATCAGAATCTCCTACTTCTTCAACAAATGATACTTTTTTACTCCAATTCTTTTTAGGTTCAAAAACCCTAGTATCTTGATCAGAGATCCTTTGCACAAGATGACTGAGGCTTTCAAACTCCTGAGAAGCATATCTCATCTTTAAGAGATGTGGCAATAACCCTTGAAAGCCGGATCGGCAAGTCGCCGATCATCCAAAGACTGTGTCAGTAGCACTTATTTTTACATCTCGTAGCCTTTGCACAAAGCTTTCTACCGATTCATCATTACTGTTGTCTCAATTTTACTAAATCGGTAAGCTTCTTTTCATGGATTCCAAAGAAAGAAATACTTATGAAATTGTTTTTCTAGATCAGCCCAAGTAATAATAGAATTTGGTGGTAATGAAATGAACCATGTAAATGCCGATCCGCATAAAGATGATGAAAATAATCGAACTCTTAATTCATCTCGCGCTATTTGCCTCTCCACATTGAATAATGAAGCGATTGACGTGTTCCATTGTTGATGTATCATCTTGCCCAGAGAATTTAGTGAAATCTGGTGCCTTGTACCGATTTGGGAGAGGAATTAAATCATATGCAGGAGGGTATGGAGTTCGATAAGAATAAGTATTGACCTTGGGCTTTATCCCAAACTGATCCTTCATAATTTCTACTATCTTATCGGCCCAAAAAGCATCAGCCTCCTGCTGACGAACTGGCTGAATTTCTACAGGAGGTACCTGCTGATATCCTTCCATATATCTTTGTGGCCCACGATCTCCAGCAATCGGCATATTTGCCGTTACTTGTGGTCCATTAACCTACTGGAAAGGATTCATCGGCTGAGCTGTCAATGCTTGATTCTGGAAACCAGCTTGCATATGACCTTGTTGAATCCCTACAACCTGCTGATTTTGCTGAACTATATGTTGAACAGGTAACTGTCCTGACTAACCATTATTGGAACTCATCGGTACAAAACTTACCGATGGCTGGTAATTTGCTGACATTGTTGGATAATTATAACCAGCTTGAGGCATGAACTGAACCCCAGTTTGACTCATAGCAGGGGCTTTCTGCTGCATCGGCAGTAAGCTTGCCGATGGACTTGAATTGGGTGTTTGAACCAAAGGCATCTAGAGACCTCCTAGAGTTGGTTGCACAGTAGTTGCTGTGGCATATTGAGGCACTTGAGCCATCGGTGAAACAGCAGATGGTATAGGAGCTTTTCCTACTGCATCAAACACTTGAGGTAACCTAGGATTGAAAGCAGATGACTCCGGAGGCATACCATATCCCCGCCAATTAGCAGGAATCTGGCTATTCTGAGACACAGGGCCTGACATAGCTGATGCCGATAGATCTGTATTAAGCTGAACTCGTCCTCCTGGTAGTACCGGATCTGATCGTATCGGTGTAGATTGAATATTAGGTAAGCCTACCGATACTGGAGGAGAAGTAACTTCTGTACCCACAACGACCGAGGGAGCCGATGGAGTATTGATAGATGCCGGCTCTGGTTGGTGATAGGTAGGCCCAACGTAATGCGGTGACGCTTGTCCTTCTTTGAGAGTTCGAACCACAGCATTATGAACAGTATTGGACAGCACATTGGAATGATTAATCAAAGCATGATTTACTGCAGAATTAACCATCTCTTGAAGTTTACCAGGATTGGAGTCAAAGGTAACCTGCCGAGGCAACGACAAATCTTGCTTCTGGATGACTTGCCCACTCTTGTTCAGGCTAAACGATCTCAGATAAAGCTGCCTATATTCTTCTATAGCCTTTTCCATAGCCTGCCTCTGCTCTTCCTTAAGATCTTCTTCTGATACCGCGATAATGTTCCCTGAATCAATCTCGGGATTGATCATATTGATCGGATTGATGTGTCCCACTGGGCGTGCCAAAAGATGTGTTGATGCAAAAGTGAATCTGCAAACACAAAGGGCTAATACCCGAATCGATATCCAAAGCGTGCCAGTCGATTTGACCTGTTAATCGACAAGGATGAAGATACGAGCACTTTGGTCCTGACAACAGCGATACGCCCGGAAGTCACGGCCAAGAGGTACTCACGCGGAACTCGAGAATCGCCGAAGGTTGCACTGAAATGATGCAACTCGCCGAATCAATGAGAACTCGTAAAAAGGAAAAATATGCAAATTGACGAAGTCGCCGAAAAGTAAGTAGATGCAAATAGGAGTAAGAATTGGTTTTTGATATATTCATATTTTTTATTACATTGCCCCTCAATCTATATTTATACCCTGATCTAAAGAGACAAAACCAAATACGACTAGGACACCAAGTCCATATCTAAGGAAACACGTGACTCTTACATAAATCATACTCTAACAAATATAGAAAAGGAAATCAACTCCTATCTATTTCCCTGTCCGCCTCGATGACGATGGAATTCTCACCGACCTCCTTTCCATCGGCATACTTCCTGTTTCATCGGCAGTAGTTTTCAAGCCTTCCTTCATCGGCATCGACACTAATATCTCCAACCTTATCGGCAACGCCCGAGTCTAAATCAACCTTTCCATCGATCACCACCATTCATCGGCAACCATCTTTACAAGCTGATTTTCACGGCTGTCAGCGTATACAGTAACTCTCCTCCTGCCGATTAGCCCACTCTGATCATTTTGACACGTGCAAAAAACGGTGTCAACACTTCGGTTAGATCCAAAATACGTTTTCATCTATTTAGAGTTTTGTCACTAACTTGTTTTAGCCCTAAAATCTTCGTTCTAACTCCGATTTGATCTATTCAAGTTTCGTTAGGTTCATAATTGCGTAATCTACATGTTCATACTACTGTTATGCATGTTTTCAGCTTTTAGAATTCGAGGTTAGATTTAATCTATTATTTTAATAAAGAAAATCTTGTTTAATTCATAACTTCTTCGTTTTAGCTCCGATTTTCGTGATCTTCGCGTCTGTGTGTTCGTAGCAAGACGTAGATTTGTTTTACAAACTTTTCATCTTGATTTTATGCTGATTGGTGTACTGTTCTAATCTATAGCCTTTGTTTGCTATGCATGATTGCTTCAGGATGCTTGTATGTTGCTGTGATTATCGAGTATAGACGGTGAGCGATTCTTGGGTGATCAAGAATACTACTTTGACAACCAGGATCAGCAGGAACACTTTGTTCAAGGCAAGTATAGCATAGGATCATTCTTGTTACCTATTCACTTTAATAATCAATCCATATTTGCATGTGTCACCTTGATAGGGATTCCCTAGAATTGAACTTATACCTTGTCTCCTATGGGATATGCATTGGGTAGCTTTGCTAGTGCTCAACTAAACCATGATCTTGTAACTTCACTAATGGTATATGCAATAAACATTAAAACATGAATTTTTTAGCAACTTGGAAAAAGGGGGCTGGAGTGTTTAGCTACTTTCTAAATGCTTCAGTTCCTCTACCTAAGGACTTATCTGTAAGCGAACATCCGAGATTTATAGTACAACTGTGAGGGCTACATGGCTCTGGCTTTAGCTCAGTATGATGATCTTTTCTAGCTTGTTAGAGGTTACCTTTATAGCGTAAGAATGGCTTGACGAATCAGGTATAGGATAGCCTCTACTCGTATGTGTATAGCCGTGAAAGAATTGTGCCATTCGACTGGGGTTCCTATATCTATTTGCCAAGTGAATCTAATGGCTCTAACTTGTTAGACGAACCTTTGAGAGGCTTCAAAGTGAACCCTGCCTGCTCACCTTGGAAGTGTTTTGGGAGTAATTAACCTGGGCATATGGGTATCACGACTCACAGTGAAAGTGTACAACCTCTGCAGAGTGTAAAACTGGTATATCAGCCGTGTTCATGGTCACGAGTGGCCTTCGACCCTTATGGAATAGATGATCACTATTAATTATCCATTTATGCTATTCATTATTCATGTTTACATTGATCATGTATTTTAATTCGGATTATGACAACTTGTTGCTTCTCTTATGCTAAAATTATGACAACTACAAGCTAAATGCTGTTAAACTTGTGTCAAGCCTTTGAGCCTCATGAACCCCATGTTACACTTGTTTAGTACGACACGTACTTATGCTTGTTTATTTTCATTATTTGGATAAAAATCCTGGATGGGTAACAGATGGCTATGGTAATGACAACTTTCCTAAGGATTACTGGACTTGTGGTCAACCAGTTGACGTCCCTGTGATATGGAGCTTCCACGAGAGATTTTTCTTTATACTTCCGCTATATTTATGTGAAGACTCTGTCTTATTATACGCGATGTAATAAACACTTGTGATAATACTATCTATAATTTGTCGACTTATGTGTGTGACTGATCTTTGGGTGCACATAAGATTATGCATCCCATTTTATCCTTAAAATCAGGTGTGACAGTGTTGCTGGGAGGTTATCATTTTTTTATCTAGCCAGGCGAATAAACTTGAAAATGTCAGTTGAGTTAGCTAGACTAAGTGGTATATGTATGACTATGTAAACACAAACACTATTAGTTCAAAATATTTGTAGCTTGATTCAACAAGGGCGAATAACACATGTGATTTAAGGGTCACATGAAAAACATAATCTATGAGAAATATCGGATGATATCTTTTTGTACTAACTTCTAGGAATCTTTTATTGATTATTCCAACCCCTAAATGATCGTCAGTGAAAAATGTTTCAACAAAAAAGTTTTAGATTTGATTGAACACTAGAATTTTGGTATAGAACGTGTCTCCATTTGAGATCGTTTGAAAATTTTCATCTCAAAATCTGATAATTTAGAAACAAATATTTGGGTCTAACAATTTCAAATAGAAACTTGTGAACTATAAAGTTGTAAATGCATTGAGCACTATGACTTTAGTATATACACCATGTTAACACACGAGGTCATTTGAGAGTTATAAATTTGTAATTTGAAAATCTAATAAATAAAAATGAATATTTGGGACTCTAAAGGACTTCGAATGCAAACTTGTCATTTTCAAATATTCATTTTCAATCAACGTCGGATGTTGTAGATTACGTCAAGCAACATCGATGTTGATTGAAAATTCTAAATTTTAAATTTCAATTTGAGAGGTACAAATGAATTTCTAAGACTCTAAATTGTTTCAAACAAAAAATTTATCAACTATGAAATTGTAGATTACGTCAAGCTCTCTAATTTTGGTATCAAGCTCATCTTCTCCAACTTCATATTAAAAGTTACTCCCTCCAGGTTGGTAAAAGAAGTCATTTTGGACAGCGACACGGTCTTCAAAGCATAACTTTGACTTCTTATTTTTATTAAAGTATTTATTGAAAAGTGTTATATGTATATGTTTGTGAAAGTATTTTTCAAGACAAATCTATTCATGTGGTTTTCACATTTTTAAACTCAACAACTTAAAAGTTATTCATGATTTATATTCCCAATGTTTGACTCAAACCTTGTCCAAAATGACTTCTTTTACCAACCTGGGGGGAGTATGATTTTTGTCAAACAATAATTTCTAGAGATGGGGCCACTTAAGAGTGCTACATTTATTAATTGATTTCTATAGGTAGCACTATTTTTATCTCGAACTACACAGGAGAGCTACGCGACATTTCATTAAGGTAGAAAAAAATAGTACACGAGTCCAAAAGGACCCAAATGCAAGTACAAAGAGCGAACACACACACACCACACCTCAGGAACTAATCTAGAAATGCGCCACAAAGAACAAGAAAAATGCCCAGTGACCAAAGGGCCTACGCACCAAGAGCGAGCAACCTGGGCATGAGCTCTTGGAGCTTTGAAGCCCCTGCTGAACACCAGACCACCCTCCACGTTCACAGCCCTCAGCACCACCTGAATTCTCGAACACACAATCATTGCGGTGCTTCCAGATCTCCCATGCCACCAAGATTATTAAAAGGAGTTGAGGCCCTCACGTGCTTCTTTTGGTACAGCTCTAACTAATTGTACTATGCCCAAGAGTTGAAAAATCGAAGCCCAGACTTGGCGAGCAAACACTACACCAACCAAAAGGTGACTGATTGTTTCCTCAGCTTGATCACATAAGGGGCGGACCTCTGGGTGAGGCAGACCCCATTTTGCCAAGCGGTTGGCCGCTTGATGAGACTCAAACATAGGGATATGTTAAGTCCCAGGGTAAGAGGTTCCCCAAGTAAGGTCGAGATGATGACTAGAGGGGGGGGGGGTGAATAGTTGTTTCTAATTTTAATCGCGCTGGCTAACCGAAACAAGTGTGGATTTAAAATAATTGGTCTAGCCAAGACTACACCCCTCTATCTATGTTATCTAGCACCTTACAAAGATCCTAATTAAGTAACTAAGGTGCCAGGGTAGCTAGAGCTCACCTAATCAATTCTAAAAGGAAGGTCACACAAACCTATGCCACTAGTACTTTAAGCAACGGAAAGCTCCTACACATGCTAGTAAGCAAAAGCACAAAGCCAACTAAGCACACTAGCAACGCTCAACAACAAGGCAACCAATGCCAAATTAGCGAGCTCTAATACTTAGCTACACAAACTAAGCAATATGACTAACAAGGTTACACAAACGAAATTAGCCACGCAAGGGAGCTACTTCTTGCTACACAAGCAAGAAGGTAACTAGTGAGCAACACAAGCTAACTAATTACAAGAGCAACTACACAAGCACAATGTATATAAAAGTAATTACAAGCTTGTGTAACAAGGATGCAAACCAATGGGAAGAACAAAGTTGACATGGTGATTTTTCTCCCGAGGTTCACGTGCTTGTGAACACGCTAGTCTCCATTGTGTCAACCGCTCACTTGGTGGTTCGGTGGCTAATTGGCATCACCTGCCAAGCCCGCACATCGGGCACTGCAAGAACCTACCCCTAAAGTGAGGGTAGCTCAATGACACGCTCAACTAGAGTTGCTCTTCGCGGCTCCCGTGGGGCGAGCACAATGCCCCTCACAAAGCTCTTCTCCGAAGCACCGCACAAGCTTCTTGTGGGCTTCAATGGAGACCACCACCAAGCAATCTAGGAGGTGGCAACCTCCAAGAGCAACAGGCATCACCGGCTTGCAAGACGACCACCTAGTGCCACTCGATGCAACCTCATGATGCAATCGCACTTGAATTGCTCACTCACTCAATCGGATGAACACTATCAAGCTAGAGTGAGTTCGAGGGCTCCCAAGCACTCTCAAGCATGGACACAAAGTCCCCTGAGGTGCTCAACACAAGCCATGGCCGAGACCACCATCTATTTATAGCCCCATGGGCTAAACTAGCCACTACCCCTTCATTGGGCAAATTTCGGGACGACCGGACGTGCAGGTCATTTGCACCGGACACGTCCGGTCGACTGCGTCCGGTCATAGCTGACCGCCATGTGTCCCATTCAAACTAGCCGATGCCGCCAGCGGCTCTCTCTGACATGTCGAATGGGACGCGCTGTTCGAAACGACCGGACGCTGAGCCGCTGCGTCCGATCGAGTCCAATAAGCTCCTAGGGCCGACCGGACGGGTCCGGTCACTCCGGACCGGACGCTCCCAGCGTCTGATCAATTATAGAACTAAAACCCGAGACTGCTGAGTCATACCGAACGCGTCTGATATGGTGACTGGATGCGTCCGGTTGCTGCGTCCGGTCGCAGCGTTTGGTCGTTGTCTGAGATCCTGCCTCAGGCTATGTCTCTTTGACCGAATGCTAAACAGTAACTCCTTAGCGTCCGGTCACTCCACTGAGCTAGAGTCCGGTCACTTTCACTTAGTCACTCACCTCAGGTTCAAATATCGAACGCGTCCGATATCCACACCGAACGCATCTAGTCACTCTGTGACCAGGGTGACTAACTCCTTTTCTTCACCAACTTCTCCTTTACAAATGTGCCAACACCACCAAGTGTACACCACTATGTGTATGTGTGTTAGCTTTTCACAAACATTTTCCAAAGGATTAGCCACTCAACTTGCCACGCCACTCGATTCTAGCGACGATGCAAAGTTAGATCACTCGAGTGGCACTAGATGACCGATATGCAAACAAGTTTGCTCCTCTTTATAGTATGGCCGTCTATCCTAAACTCGGTCATAAACTTCTCTACACACCTATGACCGGTGAAATGAAATGCCCTAGGTTATACCTTTGCCTTACGCATTCCATTCCTTCTCCTCCAATGTTGATGCAACACATGCACCAACCAATGACCAAATGATATGATCCACTTTATATCATCACATGACCGTATTAGTTCATTGATCTTGACTTTACTTTCTTTTCACCATTGCCTTCGTCCATCGGCGCCAAGTCTTGCTTTAAGCTTCACCGCCATATGGTCCATCGCTCCAAAGCCTCCGACTTGCCCTTCATGCTTGGAACCTGTCCATCAAGCCAAGTCTTGTCTTGATCTTCTCCACCTTTATCACATGACTCAATGTCATGTCTCATGTGCAATGAGCTCCTTCATCATCACATGTGTGAGCTTTGCAACATCTCTGAGCCATTTCCACCTGCATGGCATATGTTGCTCACACACATGTACCTATGGACTAATCACCTGTGTATCTCACATAAACACAATTAGTCCACCTAGGTTGTCACTCAATTACCAAAACCACACATGGACCTTTCACCCCATCGAAAGGAACCCCTAACCGATTCCTCTAGGATCGCTCAGGGGCTACACCCATCAGGTGCACTCACATGCACCTTCTGGCCAAGGATCAGGCGAAACCCGAGCACACCCTCGGCCTCTGCTCAGGACTTGGGGACTCGCCTGAGAGCGTTCCGGGCTCCCAATCAATAGTAGCTCGTGCCTGATCCTCGGCTCCACCTCCAGCCTGAGCCAAGGGCCGAGCTGGGACCCAGCGCCCTGAGCACCCAAGGACCGGGGGCTCCTCAACGCTGCCCAATGGATGCTGCACTGTTGCCCCTTCCAACAAGGCCATGCATAGGGCGTGACACAAAGGGAGAAATCCCTCCGCTAGCTTCAGAGGCTCGGGGGCTCCTAGGCTCACTCGTTAGCCCCTCAAGCCAGATGCCTTCACCACAAAGGAGCCTCTAGAAGGCGCACCTGGTGGAGGCCGGTCCAAGCTGACAACTCCTAACGATCAGAGTATCAGATCAGAGCAGCCGGTCGACGCCCAAGGCTTCTACGAATCCACGACAACGCTAATGTCCATCCATGTTGGAATAGTGCCCTCCTGGACCTTGGGTAGGTAGACCATAGACTAAACCCTCTAAACCACTATGTACCCGACCTACCTCGGTTTATAAGGGGAGGTCGAATCCTATAGCGAGGGGAGCCTAAGAGAACCCGAAAGCGAGGAGGGAGAAGGAGGAGAGAGGATGAACAAAACTGAATAGAATCATCTGGGACAACTCTGAGCTCTGCACCAAGAGCAGAGCCACCCAGAGAGGAGCACCAAGAGATCCTCCCCTCCACCGTCTTTCGCCCCTCCAATAGGGAAGAAACCTCACCGCTACATCACCTAGGATAGCACCGAGCAATCCCCTTCCAGATCTCTTACACACTCTTTTTGTAATCCCCCAATTTGGGTGCTCTTGAATACAAGGAACATCTGCTGCTAGACGTAGGGCCCCGATAGCTCGTGTAAGGAAAATGGACCCTTGGCCCATTTAGTCTGGATTTTGGTGTTTGATGATCAACATGACCGAATTGGACTAACGTGTTTGCAAGTGTTTGTTTTGTAGTCCAATAGGCTGCAAACATGACTTGGATGGAGGCAACATGGCGATCCGCCTCAAGTAAGGCATTTAGAAGCATGTTTGAAGACTCAATAGATTAAACAAAGTTCAAGCCACAAGGTTGGAACCAGCCCAGATGCAGAAGATCACGAGGAAGAAAAAGAAGGTAGGCGTCGGACCGCTACAGTAAAGGCACGGACCAGATTCATTCACTATTCATGCTAGGGAGGAAGCATAGTAGGAGCGACTGATTGCTACAGTACCCAGGCGTTGGACCGCTACAGTTGGAAGGAAAACACATTAGGGCCATCGAACCGCTACAGTGCCTAGGCATCAGAAAGTTGTAATGCGCAGTCCGTGTGGTTCGGTTTTGGTTCTAGGGAGCAGAACAGAGTGCTCCTGAGAGGTGCGCCCGACGTCGGACTCTGTCCATGGATGGGGCGTTGGACTAGAGCGACGGTGACCCCATGTGTCGGCCTCAGGCGCACAGCAACGGTCGGCGACAACAGCTACTGACACAGTGACCGTTGCGTGGCGTCGGACTACTATAGTACTAGTCCGACGCTACTATAGCAACTGGTCCGATAGTACGCAAAATTGCCCATCCAAGGTACCAACGGCTCTATTTGCAATGGGGCTATCAATATGTGTTGCAACCGGCCAAATGAGTGGTGGAGGAGTGAGGAAACATACAAAGGGTGTTGCTACACCATTTTAGTGCTCTCCACATGCATAGTGCTTAGCGAAATATTCGGAGATTAGCGTAGGTGCTTTGTGAAGTGATTAGGTTCATTAGACCACGCTCAAATGCGCTTGCTCTAGGTTTAGGCCTAGTGTTTAGTTCAGTTTGCACACTTCTTACCACTCGGTGCTTGCGCGCACCATTGTTGTACTTGGCGGGGCTTGTAAGTCTTGCGAGACCACACCAACCGTGCTTGTGGTGTGGCCGCCATCGTGTACCGGAGGGAACAAGGCCCGCGGCATTTCAGATGGAAGCTTGATAGTGAGGATGAAGGGGAGCGATCCGGGAGACCCACTTGCGCGTGGGAAAGGCCCAGGGTTATCCATGGAGTTACCCAACTGGGAGATTGGCCCTTGCGAGGGGCTCCAACGAGGACTAGGGGAAAGCTTGTGTGCTTCTTGATACCTCTGTAAAAATACTAGAGTCATCGACGGGAGTTTACATCTCTATCTCATCTTTATCTTCCGCATTTATATTGCTACCTTAGTTGTGTGCTTTACATTTCTAGCTTATATAGGCTAGTTGATAGGATTGGAACCTAGGTTGCATAACTCTTTTGCGGTAGAGATAGCAACACATCTAGCAAACTGTAGTTGCACATTTAGATCATTTATTTATTTGCATAGGTTTTGCTAAGGTAATGTAACACCCTAAAATTTGCAAGGTTTCAAAATAAGTAAATTTGATTTAATTTGGTATTTTGTGAGCATTTAAACCTAGAAAAAATATATAGTAAAAACTTTGTTAAAATTAAAATCAAATATAAGGTTTAGCAACGTGTTTGTGCACACATGCTGGTGCATTGGAATTATTAGAATGTGTGGCTTTGTCTAAAATTTAAAATGATTCAAATGGATTTGAGAAACATTTAAAAAAAACTTAACTTGCCTCTCTCCCCTCTCCCTGCTGGAAGCCGTCCTGTGCAGCCCAGCTCCGCTCCACCGTGCAGCCAGCAAGGTCAGGCCCAACTCTTCATCACCGCACAACCTGTTTTCATTCCCCCCCCCCCCGCATCGGCCCAGCGCCACCTGCTCCCTCTTCCCTTTACTCCGTGCTCCGCTCGTGGGCCGACCCAGCCAAAGCGAAGTCCACGCAGTCACCGGCCCAACGCGGCCGCCGCCGCTCCCCTTCTCCTCTTCCTCTGTCACCGACCGCCCGGGCCCGCTTGTTAGCCGCTACTTCTACCTCGTCGTCGTCCCCGGCATGGACTCTACCATCGTAGAGTTTGCGTCTGCCCTGCCCTGCTCGGTTGCCATGCTCCCCACGCCAGGCCGCTCCATATAAGTCAACCCGCACCGCGCGCCGTCTCCCTATCCCGCCCCAGAGCCGTAGTCGCCTCGCCCTAGGCCGCACCACCGCTGCGGAGCTCACACCGTCGTCCGCCTTCTGAAGCCGCACGAAGTCTCCGAGCCATCTCCGGCTACGTAGTTGCCCTTGGTGAGTTCATCGTCGTACTCTCTATCTCCCTGTCCAGTTTGCGAGCCCCTCCGTGGTCTTTAGGGCTGAATTCGAGCTTCGCCGTCAAGCTCCCGTCGCCAACAATGGCCAACTACCATGGCCGCGGTTACTGTGCCAGCTGGCAGCCCTTTCTCTCACCCCTCCTGTTCTAATCTGATCCATTCGTTCCAGATCTAATGGCCGAGATCGCACGATACCCCTTCGGCCGGTTAATTTTGCATAAGAGCCCCTCGACTTTTTTGATTTGAACCCGCAGTCCCTGCTGTTTTTCTAAAGAGTCCCTGCGCTTTTCTATTATCGAACCCATGGTCCATTAAGCAATCCGCAGATTATGCCTTCTTCTTTTAAAAGCGTATTTTGTTCGGTTGACTTCAAAAATACGTTTTCGGTTATTTACAGTTTTGCCACTAGATTTATTTAGGCTATAACTTTATCGTTTTAACTCTGAATTGACTCGTTCAAATTGCATTAGGTTCGTAGTTACGTTGTCTACGTGTTTATACTACTGTTAAGTATGTTTTCAACTTTTGAAATACGAGGTTAGATTTAATCTATTATTTTATTAAAGGGAATCTTGTTTAAATCATATCTTATACGTTTTAGCCCTGTTTTGACCCGTTCAAGTTGCGTTGGATTCGTAACGACGTAATCTACGTGTTAGTAATAATTTTTACTATGATAATTACTCTAGAATTTCATGGTTTAAACTCTAACTTGAATAATAATTATGCAACTAGGTTTTATAAATAAAATATGATTTGTTTTACTTTAGTATTATAATTCAAACCTAAATTTGACTTAATTTATATTATCTATAAAATATCATATATATGTTTTTGTATAGTTAAAACACATGAAGCTAATAGTTTTATATTTTCTTTTATAAGTAGATCTCTCAGTAGTTGTATCTTTTCAACCGTAGCTCCGATTAGCGTGCTTTTCGTGTCTGTGTGTTTGTAGCAAGACGTAGATTCATTTCACAAACTTTTCATCTTGATTTTGTGTTTGGTGTACTGTTCTAATTTAGTTCTATTGTTTGCTTCATGTATGATTGCAAGGATGCTTGTGTGGTGCTTTATGATCTTGTCCAGTCGGTGAGCTATACATGGTGAATCAAGAAGCAGATCTTTAAAGTTTTGGACTTGAAGAAGGATCAGTGTTTTAAGGCAAGTATAGCATGAGATCTTCCTTGTTGTCCTATTCACCTTAATATCACTTTAATCATATGCATGTGTCTACCTTGGCAACCATAGTAATTTTCCTAGCTATTTGATATCCTAGATTTCTTGTCACCTATGGGAAATTACATTGGGTAGTACGATGCTAGTGCTCAATTAAAGACCATGATCTTGTAACTTGACTAATGGAATATGCAATAAACATTAAAAGATGCTTTTTAGCAACATGGAACCAGGGGGCTAGAGCATTGGGCTATTTTTTTGGTGCTCTAGATTTCTCTCCCTAAGGACTTATCTGTAAGTGATCATCCAGGACTTACAGTACAACTGTGAGGGCTACATGGCTCTGGCTTTAGCTCAGTATGAGGACCTTTTCTAGCTTGTTAGAGGTTACCTTTATTGGCGTAAGAATGGCTTGCCGAATCGGGTATAGGACAGTCTCTACTCTTATGTGTATATCCATGATGGAATTGTGCCATTCGACAGGGGGTTTGTATATCCGTTTGCCGAGTGAATCTAATGGTCCTAACTTGTTAGACGAACCTTTGAAAGGCTTCATAGTGAACCCTGCCGACCTTCCTTAGTAGTAGGTCAAGAGGCTGATCACCTAGGGTGAAAGGGTAAATCAGGACTCACAGTGAAAGTGTACAACCTCTGTAGAGTGTAAAACTGGTATATCAGCCATGCTCACGGTCACGAGCAACCTTGGAATCCTTATGGAATAGTTGATAAACATAGATGATATTGATGATAAAGATGCTCACTAATGATTACTGTTTATGCTATTCATTATTCATGTTTACCTGATCATGTGTTTATATGGGCTTGTGAATAAACTTGTTGCCACCTAATTGCTAAAAGATGACTCATTAAAAGCTAATCACAGTTAAACCAGTGTCTGTCTTTTGAGCCTCATGAACCCCATGTTATATTTGTTGAGTATGACATGTACTTACGCTTGCTTTACTTTACAATTATTTGGAAAAATCCCGGATGGGTACCAGATTGCTAGAGTTTGGAGGAATTAGGCTTGTGATCAACCAGTCAGTTGGCCCTGTGGAATTGGAGTCTTCACCCGAAGATCGAAGTTGTCTTTCCGCTATTTGATGTCTAAGGTTATATCCTTTATACTAAGTACGTTATATATTGAGCATTGTCTTTTGATATTACCCTTATTTGTAGCTATATGTGAGATTTGACTTCCTGGGCTCACATATGGTGCGTATCTGGTTTTGTTCTTAAAATCGGGTGCTAATTAGAGGCCATAGTTAGAAGTAGAATTTTAAGTTGCCTAATTCACCCCCTCTTAGGCGTCACGGTCCCTTCAGCCCGAATCAGGATAAACCGCTGCGTCCTCTCTATGTTCTCTGTGTTCTTGAGTCCATCCGAGCCACCAGAGACCCACACTTAGTGACACCCGACAAACAACAATGCAACATTTCGACCCACGACACCGTCCAACACCGGTTATGAACCACCAAACCCTAATAAAGGTGGCACTATTAGGAAGTCAGTATTTGAAAATAACCAATGACAAGTGGGTGTTTTCCTAGAGCCTCTATGTCCATCTCAGTTGATCATTAATATATCTTCTAAAATCTATTTTGTAGTAATGCTGGTGCGTGGCGCCTTACTGAGGTTTTCTAGCAAATGGGCTGGTCTGATCCTCTTGTGATGGTTCATGACTCAAGCTAGTTGTTTGTATAGGGTGGACCATGGAATTATGGTGAGAGATTTTTTAGATATAAAGGAAACTTTACTTTAAGGTGAAATATTATTCTGACCTCTGCTTAAGCTAGGTATACACGACCAAAATAAAAGAATAAAAAAGACAACATGCATGAAGAATTTGACCCACTATTCTCTAAGCAAACTTAGAATCTCATACTCAACATCTAGCTCAAACCACCAATAAATATACAATCTAACTTTTGAGAAATTAAAGCTTAACATGTTTGCACCTATTCGAATGTATCATGAAGTAAGATGGTAATAGTCTACAAAATCTCCAACAAGTCCTCTTGCAAAACAAGTTGTTGAACAATGCATCTAAAGCACTAGGTGTCTCCATTAATCTCCAACCAATTATCCAACAAGTAGCACATGACTAGTAGTCACAAATGATGACTGATATGACTGGCCAGATGATCATCATTCAATTGAGCCATAGTTGAGTTTCTTTTCACAAAGCCACAAAAATCTGGAGTATCCGTATGCACACTCAAAATACCACTAGGGGAAGACGCTTCACTAATAACACCAAGGGTCTCTCCCAATGCAACACCTCCATGGAAGAAACGACATCCAAGGATGTCATCATTGCATGACCGATTGAAAGGTGTAGGGTTTTCTCTCAGAGATATCCCACCCAGGCATTGCGAACACATTGTGGAGATGTGACTGTCTTTGTGATGAATATTTGACACAAGTATGAGAGCTTTGAGGCTTTTTTGATTGAATCATATTTCATATGTGCTTGATTATGCTAATGGTTAACTAGAGGTGTAGTGTTGAGTTGTGTTGTGTGTTGTGCAACATGTCTCTTGGCTTGTGAATGTGCATGTGTTGAGTGCATCAAGACGGTCGACACAATGGAGAAGGTCAACTGCAACGTTCATGTGTGATGGACCGGGAGTGATGAAGGGCTAACGAGAAGCCTTGGACCAAGGGACCAGAAGATGCGGACGAGGGTTCTTGATCTTCCATCAAGTTCAAGATAACTATCTATTTGGTGGAGAGCGATGCACCAATCTGGCCTCAGATCAAAAGACTTCCCCGGTTTGCTGGTTTGGGCCTAAAAACCAGGCGTGGACAGTTTGATGGTTTGGGCCTCAAAACCATCGGCATCGGGTTTGACTGGTTTGGTCCTCAAAACCGAGGATTGATGAATTGGCGGACACATGGTGGAATCTCAGAGCTTGCGTCGAGGCGAAGAAGAGTCAAGAAGGCACTGGGTTTGTTGGATCGTTAAAGAAAAACATGGATGCATTTACCCCTAGGGTTATTTGTGCTAAGTACTTCACGTAAGTTCAACTTGAGAAATAGCCAAGTGCCTATATATATGGGATATGGCTGGTGGTGGAGACCAAGCATTGGGGATTAGGTTCTCATTTGTGAGTTTGAGAGCTTTGCTTATGTAACACCCTAAAATTTGCATTATTTTAAAATAGTTAAATTTGATTTATTTATGTAATTATGTGTGCATTCAAATATAGGAAAAATAATATTTTTTGTGCAATTAAAATCAATCTTAAGGATAGATACATGTTGATGCACTCATGCTGTAGCATTTTATTTATTGGGTTCAGTGGTTTGATCCAAAACTCAAAATGATTCCAAAAACTATTTGAAAATGAAGTTGGAAAATTGTTTTGGAAAAAGAAAAGCCAATTCTTTGTCCCTCCCTCTCTTTCTCTCATTCGGCCTGCTGGTCCATTTTACCCTCGTCGGCCCGCTCGCCCACCTTCCCTTCCTTCCCCTTCTCCCCTTTCTCTTCCAGGGCCGGCCCAACTCGGGCGAGCAACCGCCGCCGCCGCGCCCTCCCCTCCTTCTCTCCCCACTGACACCCTAGGCCCACATGTCGGCGCCATCCTCTCCCTCCGTTCCCACTTCGCACGCGGAAGTCGTAACCGCAGCGCTGTGGTCCGTCGTCCTCCCTTCGTCTCTGCCTCCGATTTTCACCGTGGTGAGTTTCGCCGTGCTCTCCTCTCTCTCCCCGACCCTTTCCCATTGCAAATGGTGGCTAGTATGGCCATTTTCTAGTGCGCCGGCGAGCTCTCGCCACCGGCCATGGCCACCACCGCGTCGGCCATGTCCTCCGGCCGCGTTCTCGGCCTAGGCGAGATCTCCTTCACCTCCTCTCTCTCTCTCCTGGCGCTCTTGGTTCATCGAACCGTGGCCCAAAGGCCTTGTTTCCCGCTCGCCGATGACCTCCTTGCCGCAGGCCATGGGGCCCCGCCCTGCCGGAGCACTGTTCCGGCTGCCGGTTTTCCCCTCTCCCCCTTTCTCCTAATCTGAGCCGTCCATCCTTGATCCAATGGCCCAGGATGGCCGATACCTCTTCGCGCGGCTTTATTCTTTTTACACCCGCAGTACTCGGCCAGATGAAAATCCTAATTTTTCGAATTTATTTAAATTCAAAAATAGTTCATTATATTTACAGAAATGCCACTGCATTGTTTTGCTTATAAAATCGTCGTTTTAGCTCTGAATCGACCCGTTCAAATTTCGTTAGGTTCGTAATTAAGTTCTCTACATGTTAATACCACTGTCAAACATATTTGCAACAATTAAATTTTGAGGTTAGATTTAATTAAATAAATTGCAATAGGAAACACCGTTTAATTCATAATTTTCATGTTTTAGCTCCGTTTTTCGTGAACTTCGCGTCTATGTGATCGTAGAGAGACGTAGATTCTTTTTAAGAACCTTTTTATCTTGTTTTTATGCCCAGGTGTACTGTTCTAATCCCATAATTGTGTTGCTTTGCATGAATGCCTTTGGAATGCTTGTATGTTGCTTTGTTGGTCGAGAGCAGACGGTGAGGAGAACGTTGGAGACCAAGAGTTCTTTGATGACCAGCAGGAGCAGCCCGAGTTCATTGAGAAAGGAAAGTATAGCATGGTATCTACCTTGATGTCCCATTCACCATTTATTAATTTGTCATTTGCATGTGTCTAATTTTGAAATCCGTAAGGACATCCTAGTGTTACAAACTGTTATAACAGCCGTGCTCACGGTCACGAGCGGCCCGGAAAACTCACAGAATAAATGGTTACTTATTGTTGTTCATTTATGATGTTCTACGAAGATAATATGATTTAATTGTTTCTGATATCAGATCATGTGGGTTTAATTGGAGCTTAAGCATAACTTGATAATAGTTGATGATAAAATCTTGACTTACTAAAAGTGCAAACCGCAGTAAACCAGAGTCACCCTTTTTGAGCTTTCATAACCCCATGTTATCTTGTTAAGTACAGGAAGTACTTACGCTTGTTTACTTTCAATATTGGATAAAAATCATGGATGGGTACCAGATGTCAATGGATATTAGGAGTTTCCAGAGGACTTTTTGCCTTGTGGTCAACCAGTTGACCATCTCTGTGTTGGAGCTACCACGAGAAAGCTACCTTTTTATTTTTTGCTGTGTTGTGTAAGACTATGTGATTGTATGAATCATGATGTAAGATACACCGTGATGATACTTTTTGTAATTTGTCAACTTATGTGTGTGACTGATCCCTGGGCACACATGAGTTTTATGCATTCAATTTTATCCTTAAAATTGGGTGTGACAAATTGGTATCAGAGCCGTGTTGACTGTAGGATGCAAGCCTAGTTAGAGATGGTCATTTTAGTATCTTTGCTCCACTGGTTTCATGCTTACTGTCTCATTCTTGTTATTTTATTAAAATATCTATGCTTTTCATACCTTAATCTATTATATAAAATTGTTGATTCTAATTCTATGTTACTCTAAATCTATAGATGCATCGTAACCTGAAGACCGTCCGCCTTAGCTCTGCAGGCTACCATGCCATGTTCACGCCCTGTGCTCCACAGGAGGAGAAGGAGATTGTGGTCATCTCCGATGATGAGGTGGAACCCTTAATCGAGGAAGATGAGGAGTGGATGGCTACCCTGACTCCCGCACCAGCACCTACACCCGCACCTGCTCCTACTCTAGCTGTTGCACCTATCTATGCAGTTGTAGCTACACCAACGGAGTCATTAGCTACTTCACCAACGCCTGTGCCACCCCCACCCATCCCTGTGGTGGATGAGGAGATGGGTTGGACGTGCAAATACAACTTCAAGCAGGCCCCGGAGATGGCCTACTACCACACCCTTCTTACTCAGGTGCTGGATGACTACTACACTGATCTGCACGCCTCCATCAACTATCACTGTGCAGAGTACCAGCACCCTTTGGAGGTAACTTTTTGGAAGGTAGAGCTGGTTGTCACCGCCTGGAATGACATAACGAATGGACATGATGTGGAGACTGTCCACAGTGCCACTGCCAGACGGGCTCATGCATTGGTTGGCATGGAAGATGCAGCGCAAGACGCTTACATCTACTACCATGGTCGTCGTTTTGAGGCCATGAAGGAGGATCTTTTTAGGTTCCTTCCTCGCAATGACCATGAGGGTAATTGGCAGGTCCTAGCACCACCAGAAAGTGATCCAACTCTGGAAGCAACAGTGCGACATGTCCATGCCATGTAGGGGGTAGATGAAGAAGTCAAGGGAGAGCTGCGTGCATCGCAGAGGGCCGAGAGGCGTCTCCAGAAGCAGGTTGACAAACTGCATCCTCAACTTGGGCTGCCACCGATCTACAAGAAGAAGCCCTGGTCGTTCACCATGGTTGACACAGCCCCATAGGTGTTTGGTGCCTTGTATAAAGCTACGACGTTGTTAGTTCGTGTGTCATGTCTAGTCTTGTTTTGTCTTGCGAACTTTAGTGATTAGATGCTTTTAATTGTGAACTTGGATGATTTGGAGTTTATTTGATTGCTGGAAGATTGTGGGCATGTCCACAAATTCCATAGGTTTGAACCTTAAGTTTAGATGAGATCTTACTGAATATGGGTTGCTTTATCATATCTCTGCTGTGCTGTTTTTCTGGAGCAGCCTGTGTTCTTTATCTTGTATCTCGAGATCTGAGCTGCCAAAAATTCTGAAATTTTTGTGGAGATATCTAGACTTCTGTATCTTTCAAATGTCTCTGGAAACATGTTGATATCGGTTCAGGTTTCTGAGATCTAGCTGTCACAAGTTGATGTTTCTACGCAGTCTGGAACTCATAACAGATTCGGTTTAGCTCTGTTTCTGACCATGTGTATATCATAATATGTAAAAGTGTTCTAAATAAAAGTTGTAGCTGATCTCCTAAGCTTTCTAACCATTCTTGGTATGCCTCTGTTGGTTCTCTGAAACTCAAGTTATGACAAATTTACTGAACTGCTGTATTTGAATCTTGTCCAGAAAATTCTCAGCGTTGCTCTTTATCTTTTATAAGTTCTCTATAAATTGGAAATCTCTAAAATTTTGCGCATTTGTTTGGAAAGCAGATGGCCGCAAGAGGAGGAAGAGGCAAAGGCCGTGGTCGTGGTCATGGTGCTCCCATGAATCCACCACCACCGCCACCAGTGACTACGGAGCAATTAATGGGAATGCAAGCACAGTTGATGCAAGCCATGATGCAATGCTTGGATAATGAACCTGCAAGAGGACCACCGCCTGCTCAGATTAGAGACAAGCGTGGAGAATTCATGAAGGGTCACCCTCTGGTGTTCACCCATGCCTCAGACCCCTTGCAGGTAGACGATTGGTTGCGTGCTGTGGAAAAGCAACTTAACATAGCACAATGCAATGATCTTGAGAAGGTGTTGTATGATTCTGGTCAACTCTAGGGAGTAGCTCAGGATTGGTGGGAGTCCTTCTAGTATGGACGCCCCAACGATGCTCCTGTTATCACCTGGCGGGAATTCAAGGACAATTTCCGGTCATATCATATCCCCGATGGACTAGTGGAGCTGAAGCAGGAGGAATTCAGGTCCCTTAAGCAAGGATCCATGTCTGTGGCGGAGTATCGTGACAAGTTTGCTCAACTATCACGCTATGGTCCAAATGATGTAGCTGAGGATAGTGAGAAGCAACGTCGCTTCCTCAAGGGACTTTATGATGGCCTGCAGCTCCAGCTTATGTCCAACACATACCTTAACTTTCAGTCATTGGTGAACCACGCTATTTTGATTAACAATAAGCGCAAAGAGATGGAAGCCAAGAAGAGAAGGCTTCAATGGCAAGCTTCTGGAAGCAACACCCGCCCGCGTGCCTATCCCCAGCAGGGTTTTCAGTAGAGGAATCAAGGACCATCTAACCAGGGAAACTGTGGTCAGTATCCTCAGCGTAACTAGTTCCACCAACGCCCTCAGTACCAGCAACAGTTTGGAAATCAGCGTCCCCAGCAACAGATCGGCAATCCAGCATCACACCAGGGAATGCCCAACAATGCTCCTATGAAGAGTGGTGCAGCCAATAACCCTAACGCATGCTACCGCTGTGGAGAAGTAGGTCACTATGCTCATCAGTCTCCAACGAAGCAGAACCAGCAAGCTCCACAGAACCAGAATGGCAATCCAAAGTTTAATGCCCGACCACCTCACACTGCAAAAGTGAACTATGTGTCATCTGATACAGCTCAGGAGACGCCCGAGGTCATGTTGGGTACGTTTAGTGTCAACTCTAGCTCTGCTACAGTACTTTTT
The DNA here is from genome assembly GCA_904845875.1 of Miscanthus lutarioriparius. Classification (NCBI taxonomy): domain Eukaryota; kingdom Viridiplantae; phylum Streptophyta; class Magnoliopsida; order Poales; family Poaceae; genus Miscanthus; species Miscanthus lutarioriparius. Next base: position 114,461,510 of record CAJGYO010000010.1, on the reverse strand, counting down.
AATTCAGGTGCTTCGCATTCATTTATTTCCCAAGCTTTTGTTAGAATGCATAGCATACCTTTATGTGCCATGAAAAACAACATACTAGTAAATTCACCGGGAGGTAGCATGTGATGAGTACAGGCCCAATCTTCCGAGAGGTAGCTGGTAAGTTCGATTTGTGGAGATCTCGACGTTGGCGATCCGGCTTCAAATCAGACGCGATTCGAACCCTGCAACCGTTACACCACTGCTCCGTTGGTTATCAACCAAGCACAACTTGATTGACCTCGCCAAGAAGGCTTTTCTTGCAAGCGAATCGAAGAGCACAAGCAAGAAGGTAAAACACGCAATCTGATATTGCAAATATGAATGACATGAATATCAATAGAGGGTTCTAGAACTCGGTTCCAAAGGACTAATCGACACAGTGGAGGAGATCAAGAACGGGGGCCCTGGATCACTGTAAAAGGATTTGTCACCACAGTTACAATGAACGATTCAGTTTCTCGATGGAAAACTAAACTCTAAACAAAACCCAATTGTGTAGCAGCGGCGACGGCTGTGTTTATAGTCTAAGACTCGACCTAGGGTTGGGGACGGCCAGGGGTTGGGCGCCCACAACTTGGGCTTAAGGCCTGACACGATACATGGCCAAGTTGGCCCAAATAGGTGACGCAGCACCTTGTCGTGGTCACATAGAATGATCCACGGACCTTCTGGAGCTGGGACCAGATCCAAAACGACGGCGTCATCGTCCCCTTTCCAACGCATCTAAGAACGGCCCGTTTCGATGTCGTATGAGAAAGTTATGACCGAAACAGTGATGACGTGTCTGCTGAATCCGAGGGCGACATGGCAGCTGAGTTGGGAACGAATTGCAACTTGGGGAAGACCATGGCGTCGGTGTATCCAGCATGGCGATGTCCTCATCAGCATGCCAGCTTCTTATTGGAGTCCCTCAGCTAGCCTTTCCTTAAGGGGGGTAGACTTCAAAGTGAAACCTATTGTGTTGAGAACAGCGGGAATTGATCTTATCCTGGGTATGGATTGGATGAAACAACACCAGGCAGTGATTCAGTGTCAGGAGAGATCTGTTGTTGTGACATCACCCAATGGAGATAGAATCTGTGTAGAAGTGGTAGTGCAAGCATAGCCAACGGCCACTATGAACCAGCTGGATGGTGATGCCAATAAACAAGATCGTGTTGTGGAGGAGTTCCTAGATGTTTTCCATGATGACTTGCCAGGTATGCCACCTAACCGTGACATTGAATTCATTATTGAATTATTACCTGGAACTGCACCAATAGCTAAACGTCCATTTAGAATGGGGGTTAATGAATTAGAAGAGCTTAAGAAACAACTAAAAGAGTTGCAAGAAAAAGGTTTCATACACCCCAGTTCTTCCCCATGGGGGGCACCTGTGATCTTTGTGGATAAGAAGGATGGTACCCAATGGATGTGTGTGGATTACCATTCACTTAATGAGGTTACTATCAAGAATAAATACCCTTTTCCAAGGATTGATGATTTGTTTGATCAGTTGAGAGGTGCCTGTGTGTTCTCCAAGATTGATCTCCGCTCAGGTTACCATCAGCTAAAGATTCGAAACTTGGACATACCCAAGACAACATTCACTACACGGTATGGCTTGTATGATTATACCGTTATGTCTTTTGGATTGACCAATGCACCTGCATACTTTATGTATCTGATGAATAAGGTGTTCATGGAGTTTCTTGATAAATTTGTGGTGGTATTCATTGATGACATACTGATATTCTCCAAGACTGAAGAAGAACATGCTGAACATATAAGGTCGGTCTTGCAAAAGCTTAGAGAACATAAGTTGTATGCTAAGCGGAGCAAGTGTGAGTTTTGGTTGAAGGAGGTCTCTTTTCTGGGTCATGTCTCCAATGGTGGAATAGCAGTGGATCCAGGCAAAGTGCAAGATGTATTGAATTGGAAACCACCAACCAATGTAAGTGAGATTCGTAGTTTTTTGGGATTGGCTGGGTACTACAGGAGGTTCATTGAAGGTTTTTCCAAGCTTGCTAAGCCTATGATAGCTCTATTGGAAAAGAATGCTAAATTTGTATGGTCTGATAAATGCCAGGCAAACTTTGATGAGCTAAAGAAGAGATTGACTACAACTCTAGTGTTGATTTTGCCAGATTTAAGCAAGAACTTCTCTATATATTGTGATGCATCTCGTCTAGGCCTTGGATATGTTCTTATGCAAGAAGGAAGAGTGGTGGCATATGCATCTAGACAATTGAGGAAGCATGAGTTGAACTACCCTACTCATGACTTGGAATTAGCAGCTGTAGTTCATACTTTGAAAATCTGGAGACATTATCTAATTGGGCATAAGAGTGATATCTATACAGATCACAAGAGTTTGAAGTATATCTTTACCCAGTCAGATTTGAATCTGAGACAATGTTGTTGGTTAGAATTGATCAAAGACTATGAATTGGATGTGCATTATCATCCGGGAAAAGCAAATGTCGTAGCTGATGCACTTAGCAGGAAGAGTTATGCCAATGGACATCGGATGACATTTATGCCAGTAGAGTTGTGTGCTAAAATGGAGCATCTCAACTTGAGCTTTGTCACTAATGCAATGGAATTGGCGATAGAGCCTACCTTGGAGCAAGAGATACGCAAAGGTCAATTGGAGGATGAAAAACTTAAGGAGATAGCAGAGAATATAGTGCTTGGAAAGGCACCAGGATTCAGGATGGATGAGAATGGTACTCTTTGGTTCAGGAAAAGGATATGTGTACCTGAAGTGAAGGCTATCCGTGATGCGGTTCTGCAAGAGGCACATGAGTCTGCTTATTCTATACATCCCGGAAGTACCAAGATGTATTTGGATCTCAAAGAGAAGTATTGGTGGTATGGTTTGAAGAGAGATATGGCAGAGTATGTGGCTTTGTGTGACACTTGTCAAAGGGTGAAAGCTGAGCATCAAAGACCTGCAGGGTTGCTACAACCAATGAAGATTCCTGAATGGAAATGGGAAGAAGTTGGTATGGATTTTATCGTAGGTTTGCCCCACACTCACAGAGGTTATGATTCAATATGGGTAATAGTGGATCGACTCACCAAGGTTGCTCACTTTCTACTAGTCAAGACTACATATACAGGTGCAAGGCTAGCAGAGTTGTACATGGAAAGGATAGTGTTCTTACATGGTGTTCCCAAGAAAATTGTGTCTGATAGAGGCACTCAGTTTATGTCGCAATTCTGGCAGAAAGTACATAGATCTTTGGGGACAAAGTTGAATTTTAGTTCTGCTTACCACCCACAAACTGATGGACAGACTAAAAGGATCAACCAGATTTTGGAAGATATGTTGAGAGCTTGTGCACTGCAATATGGTACAAGCTGGGATAAGAGTTTGCCATATGCTGAGTTCTCATACAACAACAGTTACCAGAAGAGTCTCAAGATGGCACCTTTTGAGGCACTGTATGGGCGTAAATGTAGAACGCCTTTGTTCTGGAATCAGACTGGTGAAACTCAAGTGTTTGGACCTGATGTCCTTAGAGACGCAGAAGAACAAGTGAGAATAATTAGAGACAACTTGAGAGTGGCTCAGTCCTGACAGAAGAGTTATGCTGATACTCGCAAAAGAGAGCTGACTTTCGAAGTTGGAGATTATGTGTACTTGAAGGTGTCACCAATGAGAAGTGTGAAAAGATTCAATATGAAGGGAAAGTTGGCGCCGAGGTATATTTGACCTTTCAAGATCCTAGAGAGACATGGAGAAGTAGCCTATCAGTTGGAACTACTTGAGAGTTTGTTAGGTGTGCACGATGTGTTTCATGTTTCTCAATTAAAAAAGTGTTTGCGAGTACCAGAAGAGCGGATTCCTTTAGAAGAACTTGCTGTTAAGGAAGATCTCACATTTGAAGAGTATCCGATAAAGATCTTACAGATGGCAGAAAGAGTTACAAGGAGCCGAGTTATAAAAATGTACAAGGTACAGTGGAATCGGTATACAGAGGATGAGACTACTTGGGAAAGAGAAGAGTATTTACGAAAGTCTTATCCACAACTGTTTGAGTAAGCAATCATCCGAATCACGAGGACGAGATTCATCTTAAGGGGGGTAGAATTATAACACCCTAAAATTTGCATTCTTTTGAAATAGTTAAATTTGATTTATTTATGTAATTATGTGTGCACTCAAATATAGGAAAAATAATAATTTTTGTGCAATTAAAATCAATCTTAAGGATAGATACATGTTGATGCACTCATGCTGTAGCATTTTATTTATTGGGTTGAGTGGTTTGATCCAAAACTCAAAATGATTCCAAAAACTATTTGAAAATGAAGTTGGAAAATTGTTTTGGAAAAAGAAAAGCCAATTCTTTGTCCCTCCCTCTCTATCTCTCATTCCGCCTGCTGGCCCATTTTACCCTCGTCGGCCCGCTCGCCCACCTTCCCTTCCTTCCCCTTCTCCCCTTTCTCTTCCTGGGCCGGCCCAACTCGAGCGAGCAACCACCGCCACCGCGCCCTCCCCTCCTTCTCTCCCCACTGACGCCCTGGGCCCACATGTCGGTGCCATCCTCGCCCTCCGTTCCCACTTCGCACGTGGAAGTCGCAACCGCAGCGCCGTGGTCCACCGTCCTCCCTTCGTCTCTGCCTCCGATTTTCACCGTGGTGAGTTTCGCCGTGCTCTCCTCTCTCTCCCTGACCTTTTCCCATTGCAAATGGTATCTAGTATGGCCATTTTCGAGTGCGCCGGCGAGCTCTCACCGCCGGCCATGGCCACCACCGCGTCGGCCGTGTCCTCCTGTCGCGTTCTCGGACTAGGCGAGATCGCCTTCACCTCCTCTCTCTCTCCCTCCCGGCGCCCTCGGTGCGTCGAACCGTGGCCCGAAGGCCTTGTTTCCCGCTCGTCGATGACCTCCTCGCCGCAGGCCATGGTGCCCCGCCCTGCCGGAGCACTGTTCTGGCCGCCGGTTTTCCCCTCTCCCCCTTTCTCCTAATCTAAGCCGTCCATCCTTGATCCAATGGCCCAGGATGGCCGATACCTCTTCACGTGGTAGAATTGCTTAAGAGCCCCTCGGCTTTATTCTTTTTACACCCACAGTACTCGGCCACATGAAAATCCTGATTTTTCTGATTTATTTAAATTCAAAAATAGTTCATTCTATTTACAGAAATGTCACTACATTGTTTTGCTTATAAAATCGTCGTTTTAGCTCCGAATCGACCCGTTCAAATTTCGTTAGGTTCGTAATTAAGTTCTCTACATGTTAATTCCACTGTCAAACATGTTTGCAACAATTAAATTTTGAGGTTAGATTTAATTAAATAAATTGCTATAGGAAACACCGTTAATTCATAACTTTCGTGTTTTAGCTCCGTCTTTCGCGAACTTCGCGTCTATGTGTGATCATAGAGAGACGTAGATTCTTTTTAAGAACCTTTTTATCTTGTTTTTATGCCCGGGTGTACTGTTCTAATCCCATAATTGTTTGCTTTGCATGAATGCCTTTGGAATGCTTGTATGTTACTTTGTTGGTCGAGAGCAGACGGTGAGGAGAATGTTGGAGACAAAGAGTTCTTTGATGACCAGTAGGAGCAACCCGAGTTCATTGAGCAAGGCAAGTATAGCATGGGATCTACCTTGATGTCCCATTCACCATTTATTAATTTGTCATTTGCATGTGTCTAATTTTGATACCCGTAAGGACATCCTAGTGATTGAGTATCATGTTTCCTTGTCTCCTACGGGTTATATGCATATGGGTAGTTGCTAGCGCTCAATGTAATTGTACATGATCTACATAGTGACTAATGGTTCTATAGAACGAAAAGGTAAAATTTGCTTTTAAACCACTGAATTATAGGGCGAAGGAGCAAATGACTTTTGATCATGATGCTCTTGGCCCTCCATAAGGACTTATCTGTCGATAAAAGCTGGGACTGACAGTGCAACCGTGAGGGTCATGTGGCTCTGACTTTAGCTCAGTAATAGGACCTTTTCTAGCTTGTTAGAGGTTACCTTTGTGGCGTAAAAGGGGCTTGCCACGTTGGGTATAGGGTTGCCTCTGTTCCTATGTGTATAGCCGCGATGGAGATGTGCCATAGGAAAGGGGGGTCCCTACATCTGTCTGCCGAGGAAACCTAGCGGCCCTAACTTGTTAGAGAAACCTATGAAATGGCTTCATAGTGTACCCCGCCCGCTCACCTTAGCAGTGTTATGGGAGTAATTAACCCGGGAATATGGGAATCACGACTCACGGTGAAAGTGCACAACCTCTGCAGAGTGTTACAAACTGTTATAACAGCCGTGCTCACGGTCACGAGCGGCCCGGAAAACTCACAGAATAAATGGTTACTTATTGTTGTTCATTTATGATGTTCTACGAAGATAATATGATTTAATTGTTTCTGATATCAGATCATGTGGGTTTAATTGGAGCTTAAGCATAACTTGATAATAGTTGATGATAAAATCTTGACTTACTAAAAGTGCAAACCGCAGTAAACCAGAGTCACCCTTTTTGAGCTTTCATAACCCCATGTTATCTTGTTAAGTACGGGAAGTACTTACGCTTGTTTACTTTCAATATTGGATAAAAATCACGGATGGGTACCAGATGTCAATGGATATTAGGAGTTTCCAGAGGACTTTTTGCCTTGTGGTCAACCAGTTGACCATCTCTGTGTTGGAGCTACCACGAGAGAGCTACCTTTTTATTTTTCGCTGTGTTGTGTAAGACTATGTGATTGTATGAATCATGATGTAAGATACACCGTGATGATACTTTTTGTAATTTGTCAACTTATGTGTGTGACTGATCCCTGAGCACACATGAGTTTTATGCATTCAATTTTATCCTTAAAATTGGGTGTGACAAATTGGTATCAGAGCCGTGTTGACTGTAGGATGCAAGCCTAGTTAGAGATGGTCATTTTAGTATCTTTGCTCCACTGGTTTCATGCTTACTGTCTCATTCTTGTTATTTTATTAAAATATCTATGCTTTTCATACCTTAATCTATTATATAAAATTGTTGATTCTAATTCTATGTTACTCTAAATCTATAGATGCATCGTAACCCGAAGACCGCCCGCCTTAGCTCTGCAGGCTACCATGCCATGTTCACGCCCTGTGCTCCACAGGAGGAGAAGGAGATTGTGGTCATCTCCGATGATGAGGTGGAACCCTTAATCGAGGAAGATGAGGAGTGGATGGCTACCCTGACTCCCGCACCAGCACCTACACCCGCACCTGCTCCTACTCTAGCTGTTGCACCTATCTATGCAGTTGTAGCTACACCAACGGAGTCATTAGCTACTTCACCAACGCCTGTGCCACCCCCACCCATCCCTGTGGTGGATGAGGAGATGGGTTGGACGTGCAAATACAACTTCAAGCAGGCCCCGGAGATGGCCTACTACCACACCCTTCTTACTCAGGTGCTAGATGACTACTACACTGATCTGCACGCCTCCATCAACTATCACTGTGCAGAGTACCAGCACCCTTTGGAGGCAACTTTTTGGAAGGTAGAGCTGGTTGTCACCGCCTAGAATGACATAAAGAATGGACATGAGGTGGAGACTGTCCACAGTGCCACTGCCAGACGGGCTCATGCATTGGTTGGCATGGAAGATGCAGCGCAGGACGCTTACATCTACTACCATGGTCGTTGTTTTGAGGCCATGAAGGAGTATCTTTTTAGGTTCGTTCCTCGCAATGACCATGAGGGCAATTGGTAGGTCCTGGCACCACCAGAAAGTGATGCAACTCTGCAAGCAACAGTGCGACATGTCCATGCCATGCAGGGGGTAGATGAAGAAGTCAAGGGAGAGCTGCGTGCATCACAGAGGGCCGAGAGGCGTCTCCAGAAGCAGGTTGACGAACTGCGTGCTCAACTTGGGCTGCCACCGATCTACAAGAAGAAACCCTAGTCGTTCACCATGGTTGACACAGCCCCATAGGTGTTTGGTGCCTTGTATAAAGCTACGACGTTGTTAGTTCGTGTGTCATGTCTAGTCTTGTTTTGTCTTGTGAACTTTAGTGATTAGATGCTTTTAATTGTGAACTTGGATGATTTGGAGTTTAGTTGATTGCTGGAAGATTGTGGGCATGTCCACAAATTCCATAGGTTTGAACCTTAAGTTTAGATGAGGTCTTAATGCAGATGGGTTGCTTTATCATATCTCTGTTGTGCTGTTTTCTGGAGCAGCCTGTGTTCTTTATCTTGTATCTCGAGATCTGAGCTGCCAAAAATTCTGAAATTTTTGTGGAGATATCTAGACTTCTGTATCTTTCAAATGTCTCTAGAAACACGTTGATATCTGTTCAGGTTTGTGAGATCTAGCTATCACAAGTTGATGTTTCTACGCAGTCTGGAACTCATAACAGATTCGGTTTAGCTCTATTTTTGACCATGTGTATATCAGAATATGTAAAAGTGTTCTAAATAAAAGTTGTAGGTGATCTCCTAAGCTTTCTAACCATTCTTGGTATGCCTCTGTTGGGTCTCTGAAACTCAAGTTATGACATATTTACTGAACTGCTGTATTTGAATCTTGTCCAGAAAATTCTTAGCGTTGCTCTTTATCTTTTATAAGTTCTCTATAAATTGGAAATCTCTAAAATTTTGCATATTTGTTTGGAAAGCAGATGGCCGCAAGAGGAGGAAGAGGCAGAGGCCATGGTCGTGGTCATGGTGCTCCCATGAATCCACCACCACCGCCACCAGTGACTATGGAGCAATTGATGGGAATGCAAGCACAGTTGATGCAAGCCATGATGCAATGCTTGGATAATGAACCTGCAAGAGGACCACCACCTATTCAAGTAAGAGACAAGCATGGAGAATTCATGAAGGGTCGCCCTCTGATGTTCACCCACGCCTCAGACCCCTTCCAGGCAGACGATTGGTTGCGTGCTGTGGAAAAGCAACTTAACATACCACAATGCAATGATCTTGAGAAGGTGTTGTATGCTTCTGGTCAACTCCAGGGAGCAGCTCAGGATTGGTGGGAGTCCTTCCAGTATGGACGCCCCAACGATGCTCCTGTTATCACCTGGCGGGAATTCAAGGACAATTTCTGGTCATATCATATTCCCGATGGACTAGTGGAGCTGAAGCAGGAGGAATTCAGGTCCCTTAAGCAAGGATCCATGTCTGTGGCGGAGTATCGTGACAAGTTTGCTCAACTATCATGCTATGCTCCAAATGATGTAGATGAGGATAGTGAGAAGCAACGCCGCTTCCTCAAGGGACTTTATGATGGCCTACAGCTCCAGCCTATGTCCAACACATACCCTAACTTTCAGCCATTGGTGAACCGCGCTATTGTGATTGATAATAAGCGCAAAGAGATGGAAGCCAAGACGAGAAGGCTTCAAGGGCAAGCTTCTGGAAGCAACACCCGCCCATGTGCCTATCCCCAGCAGGGTTTTCAGTAGAGGAATCAAGGACCATCTAACCAGGGAAACCGTGGTCAGTATCCTCAGCGTAACTAGTTCCAGCAACGCCCTCAGTACCAGCAATAGTTTGGTAATCAGCATCCCTAGCAATAGACCGACAATCCGGCATCACACCAGGGAATGCCCAACAATGCTCCTATGAAGAGTGGTGCACCCAATAACCCTAACGCATGCTACCGCTGTGGAGAAGTAGGTCACTATGCTCATCAGTGTCCAAAGAAGCAGAACAAGCAAGCTCAATAGAACCAGAATGGCAATCCGAAGTTCAATGCCCGACCACCTCACACTGCAAAAGTGAACTATGTGTCATCTAATACAGCTCAGGAGATGCCCGAGGTCATGTTGGGTACGTCCAGTGTCAACTCTAGCTCTGCTACAGTACTTTTTGATTTAGGTGCTTCGCATTCATTTATTTCCCAAGCTTTTGTTAGAATGCATAGCATACCTTTATGTGCCATGAAAAACCCCATACTAGTAAATTCACTGGGAGGTAGCATGCCAGCTTCTTATTGGAGTCCCTCAGCTAGCCTTTCCTTAAGGGGGGTAGACTTCAAAGTGAAACCTATTGTGTTGAGAACAGTGGGAATTGATCTTATCCTGGGTATGGATTGGATGAAACAACACCAGGCAGTGATTCAGTGTCAGGAGAGATCTGTTGTTGTGACATAACCCAATGGAGATAGAATCTATGTAGAAGTGGTAGTGCAAGCATAGCCAACGGCCACTATGAACCAGCTGGATGGTGATGCCAATAAACAAGATCGTGTTGTGGAGGAGTTCCCAAATGTTTTCCTCGATGACTTGCCAGGTATGCCACCTGACCGTGACATTGAATTCATTATTGAATTATTACCTAGAACTACACCAATAGCTAAACGTCCATATAGAATGGGGGTTAATGAATTAGAAGAGCTTAAGAAACAACTAAAAGAGTTGCAAGAAAAAGGTTTCATATGCCCTAGTTCTTCCCCATGGGGGGCACCTGTGATCTTTGTGGATAAGAAGGATGGTACCCAACGGATGTGTGTGGATTACCATTCACTTAATGAGGTTACTATCAAGAATAAATACCCTTTACCAAGGATTGATGATTTGTTTGATCAGTTGAGAGGTGCCTGTGTGTTCTCCAAGATTGATCTTCGCTCAGGTTACCATCAGCTAAAGATTCAAAACTCAGACATACCCAAGACAGCATTCACTACACGGTATGGCTTGTATGATTATACCGTTATGTCTTTTGGATTGACCAATGCACCTGCATACTTTATGTATCTGATGAATAAGGTGTTTGTGGAGTTTCTTGATAAATTTGTGGTGGTATTCATTGATGACATACTGATATTCTCCAAGACTAAAGAAGAACATGCTGAACATATAAGGTCGGTCTTGCAAAAGCTTAGAGAACATAAGTTGTATGCTAAGCGGAGCAAGTGTGAGTTTTGGTTGAAGGAGGTCTCTTTTCTGGGTCATGTCTCCAATGGTGGAATAGTAGTGGATCCGGGCAAAGTGTAAGATGTATTGAATTGGAAACCACCAACCAATGTAAGTGAGATTCGTAGTTTTTCTGGGTCATGTCTCTTGGCTTGTGAATGTGCATGTGTTGAGTGCATCAAGTCGGTCGACACAATGGAGAAGGTCAACTGCAAAGTTCATGCGTGATGGACCGGCAGTGATGAAGGGCTAACGAGAAGCCTTGGACCAAGGGACCAGAAGATGAGGACGAGGGTTCTTGATCTTCCATCAAGTTCAAGATAACTATCTATTTGGTGGAGAGCGATGCGCCAATATGGCCTCAGATCAAAAGACTTCCCCGGTTTGCTGGTTTGGGCCTCAAAACCAGGCGTGGATAGTTTGATGGTTTGGGCCTCAAAACCATCGGCATCGGGTTTGACTAGTTTGGTCCTCAAAACCGAGGATTGACGAATTGGTGGACACATGGTGGAATCTCGGAGCTTGCGTCGAGGCGAAGCAGAGTCAAGAAGGCACTGGGTTTGTTGGATCATTAAAGAAAAACTTGGATGCATTTACCCCTAGGGGTATTTGTGCTAAGTACTTCATGTAAGTTCAACTTGAGAAATAGCCAAGTGCCTATATATATGGGATATGGCTAGTGGTGGAGACCAAGCATTGGGGATTAGGTTCTCATTTGTGAGTTTGAGAGCTTTGCTTATGTAACACCCTAAAATTTGCATTATTTTAAAATAGTTAAATTTGATTTATTTATGTAATTATGTGTGCATTCAAATATAGGAAAAATAATAATTTTTGTGCAACTAAAATCAATCTTAAGGATAGATACATGTTGATGCACTCATGCTGTAGCATTTTATTTATTGGGTTGAGTGGTTTGATCCAAAACTCAAAATGATTCCAAAAACTATTTGAAAATGAAGTTGGAAAATTGTTTTGGAAAAAGAAAAGCCAATTCTTTGTCCCTCCCTCTCTTTCTCTCATTCGGCCTGCTGGCCCATTTTACCCTCGCCGGCCCACTCGCCCACCTTCCCATCCTTCCCCTTCTCCCCTTTCCCTTCCTAGGCCGGCCCAACTCGGGCGAGCAACCGTCGCTGCCACGCCCTCCCCTCCTTCTCTCCCCACTGACGCCCTAGGCCCACATGTCGGCGCCATCCTCTCCCTCTATTCCCACTTCGCATGCGGAAGTCGCAACCGCAGCGCCGTGGTCCGCCGTCCTCCCTTCGTCTCCGCCTCCGATTTTCACCGTGGTGAGTTTCGCCATGCTCTCCTCTCTCCCCCTGACCTTTTCCCATTGCAAATGGTGGCTAGTATGGCCATTTTCGAGTGCGCTGGCGAGCTCTCACCGCCGGCCATGGCCACCACCGCGTCGGCCGTGTCCTCTAGCCACGTTCTCGGCCTAGGCGAGATCGCCTTCACCTCCACTCTCTCCCGGTGCCCTCGGTTCGTCAAATCGTGGCCCGAAGGCCTTGTTTCCCGCTTGCCGATGACCTCCTCGCCGCAGGCCATGGTGCCCCGCTGTGCCGGAGCATTGTTCCGGCCGCCGGTTTTCCCCTCTCCCCCTTTCTCCTAATCTGAACCATCCATCCTTGATCCAATGGCCCAGGATGGCCGATACCTCTTCACATGGCAGAATTGCTTAAGAGCCCCTCGGCTTTATTCTTTTACACCCGCAGTACTCGGCCAGATGAAAATCCTGATTTTTCTGATTTATTTAAATTCAAAAACAGTTCATTCTATTTACAGAAATGCCACTGCATTGTTTTGCTTATAAAATCGTCGTTTTAGCTCCGAATTGACCCGTTCAAATTTCGTTAGGTTCGTAATTAAGTTCTCTACATGTTAATACCACTGTCAACATGTTTGCAACAATTAAATTTTGAGGTTAGATTTAATTAAATAAATTGTTATAAAAAACACCGTTTAATTCATAACTTTCGTGTTTTAGCTCCGTTTTTCGTGAACTTCGCGTCTATGTGATCGTAGAGAGACGTAGATTCTTTTTAAGAACCTTTTTATCTTGTTTTTATGCCCAGGTGTACTGTTCTAGTCCCATAATTGTTTGCTTTGCATGAATGCCTTTGGAATGCTTGTATGTTGCTTTGTTGGTCGAGATCAGACGGTGAGAAGAACGTTGGAGACCAAGAGTTCTTTGACGACCAGCAGGAGCAGCCCGAGTTCATTAAGCAAGGAAAGTATAGCATGGGATCTACCTTGATGTGCCATTCACCATTTATTAATTTCTCATTTGCATGTGTCTAATTTTGATACCCGTAAGGACATCCTAGTGATTGAGTATCCTGTTTCCTTGTCTCCTACGGGTTATATGCATATGGGTAGTTGCTAGCGCTCAATATAACTGTACATGATCTACATAATGACTAATGGTTCTGTAGAACGAAAAGGTAAAATTTGCTTTTAAACAACTGAATTATAGGGGGAAGGAGCAAATGACTTTTGATCATGATGCTCTTGGCCCTCCATAAGGACTTATCTGTCGGTAAAAGCTAGGACTGATAGTGCAACCGTGAGGGTCACATGGCTCTGACTTTAGCTCAGTAATAGGACCTTTTCTAGCTTGTTAGAGGTTACCTTTATGGCGCAAAAGGGGATTGCCATGTTGGGTATAGGGCTGCCTCTGTTCCTATGTGTATAGCCGCGATGGAGATGTGCCATAGGAAAGGGGGGTCCCTACATCTGTCTGCCGAGGAATCCTAGCGGCCCTAACTTGTTAGAGAAACCTATGAAATGGCTTCATAGTGTACCCCGCCCGCTCACCTTGGTAGTGTTATGGGAGTAATTAACCCGGGCATATGGGAATCACGACTCACGGTGAAAGTGCACAACCTCTGCAGAGTGTTACAAACTGTTATAACAGCCGTGCTCATGGTCACGAGCGGCCCGAAAAACTCACAGAATAAATGGTTACTTATTGTTGTTCATTTATGATGTTCTACGAAGATAATATGATTCAATTGTTTCTGATATCTGATCATGTGGGTTTAATTGGAGCTTAAGCATAACTTGATAATAGTTGATGATAAAATCTTGACTTACTAAAAGTGCTAACCGCAGTAAACCAGAGTCACCCTTTTTGAGCTTTCATAAACCCATGTTATCTTGTTAAGTACCGGAAGTACTTACGCTTGTTTACTTTCAATATTGGATAAAAATCTCGGATGGGTAACAGATGTCAACGGATATGAGGAGTTTCCAGAGGACTTTTAGGCTTGTGGTCAACCAGTTGACCGTCCCTGTGTTGGAGCTACCACGAGAGAGTTACCTTTTTATTTTCCGCTATGTTGTGTAAGACTATGTGATTGTATGAATCGTGATGTAAGATACACCATGATGATACTTTTTGTAATTTGTCAACTTATGTGTGTGACTGATCCCTGGGCACACATGAGTTTTATGCATTCAATTTTATCCTTAAAATTGGGTGTGATAGCTTAGATGATCTAGAGAGAGAGGAGAGGCTCTTTCTTTTGAGATGTTTGCAATCCAAGCTTTGACATCTGCTAGGAGTGGCTTGTAATATGACATGGTGAAGGTAATCAAGAGATCAAATTCGTGCTTCACTTATTCTCCTCTCCCAATCTGAAATTTCCCTTTTTGGGGATTTTGGTGGTCATTTTTTGGTGTTTTTTTATCTCTTGGTTTGGCTGGGTTGTAGGCTCAATTTTGGAGTAATTTTGGGACTCTTGGAACTTGTTCAGACCATGGCTTGAATCCTAGCTCCCATCGCACAACTTTCCCTTCCTGGAACTCTCCTTCACTATGTAAAAAACTCAAATAGCAGACAGCTCGACCTAGTGATGCCAGCTGAACGTGCATATTTGATATCAGTTCACAGATGTGTGTTCTGAACACGTGTCTCTACTATTTTACCGACCAAGATCAAAGGCTTGGTAACTTGTTTATTAAGGGGATGATGTGGGCAGGTGCAGCTGATAAAATGGGGGTATAGATGGAAAACTGGAAATGGAAAGAAGGTTAAATTCTGGGAGATTTGGGAAATTTTTGTTCTAGTGAATGAAAAAAACCAAGACTCTATTTTAGAGGTGTGATCTCAACCCTTGTGCTTGTTGTGTGGAGGCTTACAATTCCACCTAGAGTGCCATTCCTTTTGTGGTTGTTTTCTAAAAATATGTTCCTTACAAGGAACAATCTTAGTATTAGGAAGAAGGTGGATGATCAGAGTTGTCTTTTCTGTACAGATTTAGAAACCATTCATCATTTTTTGACTGTGTCATTGCTAAATAGATGTGGAGGCATTTGTCTAATGTCTTTGATAGAGAGATAGGAATGGATTTCCTGTCTATTGGACAAATGTGGCATATAGACCATTTAGCTCTATGTGCACCTTCATAAGATTTACAAATATCTTCATCTCATGGCTACATACATGCTGTCATATAGGAATTTGATGTGTTGACTGTAACAACCCGGGTTTTTGGAGAAGCCAAAAATACGAACTTTTTAAAATTTTTCCTGCAACGTGTGAAACATGTAATTGATAGGTCAAACACGAGTCCAACTCGCTAACAAGACGTTGCATACATGTAGATGGTTTGTAGGTGATTGCCGGCGTTTTCGAGTTGTCCTGTGTTTGAGCCTCATTTTCGTTGGAGAGCACAACCATAGCAACCTCCTTGAGATCCTCGCGGGATTATCTCGAGTCTTCCGTGAATCTCTCTCTATAATCCAGAACTCCACTAGAACCCGGACTTGCCATTTATATTTGTGCCAACCATTCAAACTTAAATTGAAGAATCTATTTCCTTCTCTCTCTTCTCTCCCCTCACGCCTTGGCCCGGCCCAGCAACCCCCCTCTCTTCCCCTCCTTACTGCACAGGCCCAGCAGGCTGCAGGAGCCCAACCGAGCACCTCTCCCCTTGGCCCAACCGGCGTCAGCAGGCCCAGCCAGCCTGCCCCGCCAGCCCGCTCGCCACTCCTCCCTTCGGCCCGCCAGCGCCTTGGCCCAACCGGCGTAGCAGCCCGTGGCCTGCTTGGCCCAGCCTAGCCAGCAGCCGTAGCCGACGCCCACTCCAACCCTAGGGCACGCCCGCCGCGACCCCGCTTCCACGCCGCCGCCGCTAGTTCGCTGCAACTTGCGTGCGCGCGACACCAAGCTCCGCACCTTCGCTCGATGCGCGCCGTGTGGGCAGGGAGCGCGGACCCCAAAGATCGCCGCCATCCGTGACCCATGGCTGCCCTAGCCCGTGAGCATAAGAAGCCCAAGCCACCGCCATCCCCTTCTTCCTTCCCCAGCAGCCGGCACCCTCTCCTTTCCCCAGCCGCCACATGCCTCTCCACTCCTCTACCTCCTTCCCGGTTCTAGGAGAGCCGTAGCCATGGCGCCCGGAGGCCAAGGCGATGCCGGCTACGGCACCTCCGCGGCACCCCTATAGCACCGCCTCCGTGACCGCGTTGCTGGCATCCCCACGACGTCCGTCTTCCTTGAGCCTCGCCTCAACCGCAAGACTTCACCGCACCCACGGCCTCGCCAAGCCGAGTCGCACGGAGACCTCGCAGCCACGGATTCGCGTCAAGCCCCGGCGTCGACACCACGTCGAGCCGCCATCCACCTCATCTCCATCACGGCCTTCACAAGCGGACGGTGAGCCTTCCCTGAACCCAAGACCCCACCTTTCGACGCCTTTCAGTGACCATGCCTGACCGGCCTTTGCGCCAAGATCTGAAACCTGCAACAATGCCGAGCCCTCAGAGACCATGGCCGCCACGGAATGTCCTTACGTCGGACCGTCACCAACTTGGGCCTCGACCTCACCCTGCATCCCGACCATGGCGGCGTCGCCCTAAACTTCCAAGAGCCATCGGCGCCACCTTCGTCCACCAAGCCCGGACAGCCACACCACGACATCGCGGCCACGATCGGAAATGCCACCACCTTGACGCGATCTGCCCGCACCGAGCCCTTCCTGCACCAGGCGGCCTGCCTCCATCCTCTGATGATGGTGAGCCTCCCAAAGCCAAGCTTTCGCTTTTCCTTGCACCGCAGTGGAGTTTGTGCCTAAGACTGGCCTTCGTACCACGTTCCTTCACCTCACAGGGAAGCAGCAGGCCTTGAAGCACCCTTCACCGACTTCGTCGCCCCTTCGGCCACCCGCTGCTCTGGCCTGACCAGTCGCAGCCGACCCTGGCCACCTGCAGCCAGCCGTGGCCACGACCAGCAAGCCACAGTTGGCCAGCAACTGGCTGTAGCGTGCCTGGACGCCATGACCAACCCCATGTTTTGTCTGATGTCTTGATGCCTGCCTGACCGGCCTTCGAGCCGTTGACCATGTCTGCCCGTGCACCGCCGAAGCGTCACCATGTTCCCATGACATCGCCTCGTTCCGACCTCCTGGAACCAGTAGAGTTAGCACAAGGCTGGCCCTTGGACCAACGAACACATGCACGCACGCACACGGCCCAAGCGCGGCCTTGCCGAGCCACTGGTGCTCGGGAACGTCGCCGCCGCCCAGACACGACCACCATGCTCGCCATGGCCAGATTCCGCCATGGATCAGCCACGTTCTGGCCCCCGAGGACCAGTAGAGCTAGCATAAGCCCATGCCCACCTCGTCAGCATGACCGCTCACGGAGCGCTGCCATGCCGACAATGTTCCACCGGACTCCGGCCACCTCGTGACCCGAAGGAAGGCTATAGAGTTTTTCCCTGGACAGCCGCGTGTGTGAGCCAACGCCATAGCCACTGGAGCTAAGTCCGAGGACAACAGCCATCATTCAACGAAGCCTTAGCCACGTCTTGGCCAGCCGCAGCCGCGTCTGGCCAACTATAACAAGCTGCAGCCAGCCACAGCCACTTGCAGCCAACCGCTGCAAGCCATAGCAGGCCATAGCTAGCTGCAGCACGCCACAGCCAACTACGGTGATGTCCAGCAGTAGAAGCCACACCTGGCCACCTATAGCAAGGCGTAGCCAACTATGGCCATGTCCAGCCAGCCACAGCCAGCCCTTGATAACCAACAGCAAGATGCAGCCAGCCGCAACTGGCTGTAGCTGGCCGCAGCCGACCAAAGGCAGCCATTGCCAGCCTTGGCCAACCATATCCACTTGTAGCCAGCCGCAGCCAGCCACAGCGAGCCGTAACAAGCCACAGCAGGCCGTAGCTGGCCTCAGCTGGCCAGAAGAAGCCACAACCCTCTAGGACAAGTTACAACAGCCTATGGCCTTCCACATCTTTGCCGCAAAGTCAAATCCTAGTCGAACGCCATTCCCGACATTGACAAAAGCCCCATCCTGCTCATTCTTATACTCATTTGTACACTTACAATACGTGATCTTGATCTATTTATATCTGTCGACACCGTGCCATCGATGTATTGAGTCTGTTCCCAACATTCCGGTAGCCTCGTTAAACGAGGGCGAGCCGTTGAGAAACCGGGTGATCCCTAGCATCGTACCGATGACAAGTGGAGTCTTTTCGGCGTCTTGCTGACCGAGACCACCGTTGCCGAGACCACCATTGCCGAGACCACCGTTGCCGAGACCATCATTGCCAGGACCACCATTGCCGAGACCACCGTTGCCGAGACCACCGTTGCCGAGACCATCGTTGCCTAGACCACCG
Organism: Miscanthus lutarioriparius; assembly: GCA_904845875.1. Taxonomy (NCBI): domain Eukaryota; kingdom Viridiplantae; phylum Streptophyta; class Magnoliopsida; order Poales; family Poaceae; genus Miscanthus; species Miscanthus lutarioriparius. The sequence continues at coordinate 114,442,983 of CAJGYO010000010.1, read as the reverse complement.
TTGCCGAGACCACCATTGCCCAGACCACCATTGCCCAGACCACCGTTGCCCAGACCACCGTTGCCCAGACCACCGTTGCCCAGACCACAGGGCCTCGCTGGCCGAGACCACATGGCCTCGCTTGCCGAGACCACCATGACCCTGCCTACTATGAGCCGTAACCTCTGGACCATGAACCCTAGTCGTATGTCTTATCGAGACCATGGAAAGCCCCATCTCGCATCTTTCCATATACGCATATCTACCTTATCGGGCCCTATTCTTACGACCTATCTATCCTTGACTGCCTTATAGGATCTATCCATCACCCAGCTATGGAATGTGCTACTCTGCAGTCATGTCGAGTTGCTACGTCTTTTGGTCGTGTTTGGTTCTTATCGCTGGTTGTTGGTGTTGTTGCCTATGTGCTGAGCCTTTGAGCCAGCTGAGGGATCGTACCTCGTTCGGACGTTATGAACGCGGGATCCATCTCGCCATGACCGTGATGCCGAGGGTAACTCGACCCCTCGCTTTTTAGTTGACTTCATAGTACCACGAGTGTTAGCTCCTGTCTTCGGCCCTAGAACATGGTCGTGATGGATTCGATGTCGATACTAACATCGATGTGGATATCACCCGCACGCTTTGAGCCCTCCATGACCAAGTCCTGTGGGAGATGACCTAGGAGATAACAATCATAGAACGATGGATGCCAACTCGTTGGTGTAGCTTGTGGCCGCGAGTTCACCTCACCATGACCATGGAGCTACATCTCTCTTTCGCTTTTGTTTGCTTCTTCGTGCACAAGCCCTTGTATGCTTGTACCCCGTTCGACCATCACGTTTCTCTGATTCTCGCGGTGACAACCGCACCGCTTCGAATCCGAGAGATATCTCAGTGCCAGTGCACCCAGGTCGGGTACCCTACGAGTGGCTTATGCACTTGGTGTTCTTGAGTGTCGCTCCTTCCGATGCCTCGTCTTTGTCGTAGTGTGTGCGTTAGAAGAAGTGGACCTTGCTCTTGGTCGTTCTTGCTCTTGTTGCCCCGATAGCCCACTCTGTTCGATCCCGTCTTGCCTGTGACAATTGGATCAAAGACTGGACTATCTCTTTTTAGTTAGCGAAGCTATGATCTATGTCGTACCTCAGACCCGTGCGTGTCGACCCGATTGACCGTCTAAAGCCATCTTTCCCGAAGATGTGTCTGAGAACATGACATGGATGTGCCTAGCTAACCCCCGCATCTTTTGCCGTGTCGAGCAACCCTCTTCTCGGCTCCCGACGTTATTGTGTCCTGTGGATCGAGGGAGAACCCGTTGATGTCCAATCTCTTTGCGCTACCGCTTTCTACCATAGCGGGCGAGCCGAAGTATGTTGGATCCAAGTCACAATAGTGTTAATCGCTCTTGTATGCTACTCGTGCCCAATTGTGACTTGTGGGATAAGGCTATAAGAGCCGAACCCCGTCGTTCTTCTTTCTTGGGGCCCGACTTCCAATCCCCGTCAATTCAATGACACTAGATCGAAAGATCGTGAGCCGTGGTGTTTGCCTAGGATGAACTGAGGTCTTGGCCATTTATCTTGAAGCTGTACAGATCAACCATAGTAGGCCCGGGAAGTACAGGCTAGGCCTTGACTTAAGCCCATGCTTAGTGAACAACCACTCCTGTTTCTTTGGCCCATGGATTGGACATCAGCCGAGAGGGCCAAGTCATTTCCTCTTTATGTTCCTTCGGGGTCTTGTCACCTTTTTGGAATATTATTTGTTCTCTTGCCTTGAGTGTGTTTTGGAGGCAATTGCCTTGAGGACAACGTTGGAACGGAACCCAATGGAGAAGAAGAACGTGATCAACGATAGGACCCTGGGAAGAGGAGACCTTGCTGATCGACTACATCAACTAACGAAGATTTGAACCACTACTACCTCGACATCGCAGGTGTCATGGCAGCACCCTCTTTTAGAGAATCCTATTAGACATTGCATAATATCTAGAACTGCTAGCGCTTTATAATTATTCCTTTGCTAGAACTTTGATGCATGATACTACCTGAGCCATTATTACCCTGATGCAACCCACTCTACCATGTCACCCTGCTTTGCGCATTCGCTCGCTTATATATGCTTACTTGCCTGCTTGCTTGCATATTACACCACTATACTTATTATTAACTCCACTTCGCATTATATCGGGGATGTGATGCTGGTGGTGCACCCCCTGAGAATGGTTTGGCTATGGGTGCCAGACTTGGTGGTGTGTGAGTGTGCTGCGTGTGTCTTGGGTGCATGGAGAGTGAGGGTTGTGTCGACCGAGCTGGAGTAACGACGAGCCTAGGGAGAGTCTTGCCATGTGGTGCTACCTGGGCACTTGGATATGGAATACCTGTGGCGGGTAAATGGTAATTGGAGGTGGCCTTGGGTGTGAACCTCGAAGAGGTGGAGCCCGGGGTGGAGGTGCTGTGGTAGCACGGTAAATGAAAACCCTGATGAAGACATTCTGGCTTGGTCACCCCTAAGGACTTACTAGTACTCAGATTCACCAGGAATCTTCTACATCCCACTCGCCCTATATGGTGCGGGACGATCGGACTACTTGGTAGAGCGATGCCACTACTGCTAGGCGAACGTGTGCAAGGAGGTACGGGGTGTGCGGTTTTCCCCCCACACCCTTCTGAGACTTCAGGAGGCCTTGTGGACTGGCTCTTGACATCCGGTGGGCCCCGGCTCTGTCTACGACTCACAGTATCAGCCATCCCAGACTAGACTTGGGATGTTCCAGGGCTGAGAGGTAGGGTGGCATCGTTCTAGGCTAGCAAGCGGCCGGAATCTGCCTAGACGGGGCACCGTCGAGGATGGCTATCTTGTGGGTATTTGAAATCTCTGCAGAGTGTATGGTTGATCGATCTATACATATGCCGACTCGTCGGCTATGGACCTTTCCTGGGTTTCGCTTAAACTAGATAGGAGATGAGTCCTTCTTTTCTCCCTCCAGGGTTGGGGTATTTTCCAGTCGTGAGCCTTGGGGTTGCGGGCCGTTGAGGCAAGGCCGAGAGGGAGTTGGCCTGTCGACCTGAGTGTGTGAGATGAGATAAGGTGTGATGGTGTGGAGATGGATTGGGATGGATGGTTGGTGGATGGATATGGATGGTGTGGTGGTGAATGTGTTAAAAATTGGATATTATTATTATTATACAATTGTTATTTACTTCTCATGCGCTAAGAATGCAAACCACAGCCAAATATTAGGATCGCCAGATCCCTTGTTATCTTTTCCACTAATGCTCATCGGTGCTGACCATGGCCTGCACACATCTGGCGGTGTGCAGATTTTCCTGCTTCTCAGAGATGCTGACTTTAGAAGGATTAGGAGGTCTCGTGCCTACGCTCAAGTTTGGTTCGGAGATGGAATCTACGCTGCACTACGCCAACTCTGATGATGCATGTGAAGGAGGAGCCTTCACAAGATAGTCTTCCGCTAGATTAACTCTGTAATAGGTGTGTTCCCCAGTGATGTAATATCTTGTATTCTTGTAATCTTACGATGTATGACTGTGACATCGACTGAAATATGATAATATGATGGAATCAGTTCTTGGTTTCATCATATTATAATTCATTCTATGGAATTTTCCCTTCGTGGAAAATTGAGGATGTTTCATTGACCGTTCCAATGAACTTGGAGGTAACTAGAGAGAAGATCACCATGTTCATTGTGTCGCAGATCATCGACGCAAAAGGCGAGTTTCATGCTCCAAATCAACCAAGATGAAGATACTATGTCAAGTGCCTGTCCTAGCTAGCTAGTTTTGTGGTATGTTCAAGCTGTCCTATCTAGCTAGTTCAATATGTGATGAACAAAGTACTATTATGATCCCTGTGGTGAGTTTGGAGCTCCATGTTATCTGTGTTGTGTGATGAAAATACTACTGTGATCTATGTTGATGAACAATGATTTGTTATACTGTGATGCGTTTGAAGCTAATTATGTGAAGTGATCTATATGTCATTTGTGAGAGCTGTTGTGTATGTCATTTGATTGTGAACCTATGTGATTCTATGTTGTGGCTGCGTCTCTGATAAGCCCAGAAAAAAGACGCATGTAGACTACAGACGCGTCTGTAGTAAGAATAACACTACAAATGCGTGTAGACTAGCGACTTTGGTTGGTACACTTATACTACAGACGCATTTATAAAGTTTTCGTCTCTAGTATGGTTTTTACTACAGACGCGTGAAAAGAAAATGCGTCTGAAGTAACGTCTTAATACAGACACGTGTTGACTTTACTACAGACACGTGTGTGGAAAACGCGTCTCTGGAAAATTGTAACTATAGACGCGTCTTGACTCTACTACAGACACGTCGACTTTACTACAAAGGCGTGTCAAGAAAATGCGTCTCTGGTAATTTATTACTACAGATGCATGTTGACTCCACCAATCTGTCCTATAAGCAAATCAAAGACGCGTGTTTAAGTATCACAGACGCGTTTCGGTAACCTGCGTCTGTAGTATAAGCTCATTACAGATGCATTATGGGAGATGGGTAAAATAGCGTCTATAATGTGCATTAACACGCATCTGTAATCTGATTTTTTACATAGTGCTTTCAAGCCTCTTTTGGTGATTTTCTTGGAGATCTTTGATATAAAAGTTTTGGGTTGTTCGTGATTGATCTTTACGTGCTATGACCACTTGGAAACTTATCTAGCCACTGGCTTTAAATGATTTCCCATGAGCCCTAAAAGTCATCATTTGGAGGATTCTTGACAAAACCTCAATTTGAGAGAGGGATTTTGAAATTCCCGTTGAAGTTTTGATCTTTTTGTCAGTTGATCTCTTGTGGATAGATTCTAAATGTGTTAGTCAGGGTGTGTGCCAAGTTTCTGAATTTTTGGAGCTCTTTGAATTTCTTTCGAATTTTTCAAGGAGAGGATTCTGTTAAAACCTGCCAGGCCGGTTTTGGAAACTGGCTTAGGCTGGTTTTCAACTTGCTCCGATTGAGCTGATGTTTGGTGGAGATCTCTTCTACATGGTGTTACAAACTTCTCCACAAAATTTCATGATCTTTGGAGGTTGTTTGATCAGTTTTTGACTTTTGTTTTTCCATGAGCTGTGTTATGAAAAAACAGGCTCATGCTGGTTTTGGAAACAGGCTCAGGCTGGTTTTGCTTGTTTTGATCTTTGTTTGCTTCTGTGTTATTCCTCTACCATCTCTGAATATCTCTAGGTCATCTTGTCACCTGTTGGCTTGGATGACTTGGGTTGGGGTAAGAAAGCGCTCGGGTTGATTTTGGGATATAGCTAGCCAAGTTCTCGACGAGAATATAATTTGGCTCCCAGTCACCCCCTTCTGGTCGCCTGCTCGATTCTTCAAGGATGCATGATGAAGAAGTGCAGGGCGATGGATGTTTTCAATGAAAGGAGTGGTGTCCATGGGCATCACTGTGCTCAATAGAACTATTCATTGTAAGCCACCGCAGTCAGAAGACTGCATACATCACACACACAAAAACTCATATTTCATAGATGCCTGGGATGTATATATCCTGGATATGCGCAAATAAGGTACTGACATTCAAAATATAACAACCATTAATATAATTGATTGAAACAACTGAAAGGAAGATATAGGGATGCATGCATAAATATTATTAGATGTGAAACAATATGAAGGATAACTCAAAGTATTCTTCCATGGAGCTGAAGGCATGGGATGCAATGAGTGACTCTAATATAGGACCCTCAATAGCAATGGAAGAAAATGCAATGAAAAGCATATCAGAGCTGGCATCGACTATGGGAAAATATGAGTTTCCCTGAATCTTGTCCAAGAACCCAGATTGTGAGGTAGCATTATTTCACACAACTACCGTTGGGGTCCATGATGCTACCTGCGAAGCCACTATAGATCATGGCACCGAGTTCTCCACCATTTGGCGGCAGGTTGGAAGCCTCAAGTCCTATTGCAGGTGCTGGTGATCCTAGTGGTGTCATGCTTTGCATCTCCTTGTAGGTGCAGGAACAAGCCTGTGATTGCAATGAGGATCACACTGGAAAGCATCACCAGCAATGGCTCTAGGAGATCTCCTTGCCCAACAAGTTATTGGAGCCGTGCCTTGGCTTTGCTCATCTTCATGTCCACCATCTCACTAAGGTTAACGAGCTCGTCTTTTGTGGTGCCACCAAGGCTTAGGCGGACCTTATTGATGGTGTTGTGGAGGAGCACTAAAGTCTCACGCTCACTATTATCATGGTTAAAGTTGCTCGCCTGCTCACGGGGCCTCAAGGAGCGACTGTGGAGGAACTCCTCTTGGTTTTATATCTTTTTGAAGTTGCCAACATCTGGCATGCCATTAAATTTCTCGAGGAGCTGCTTGCCCTTCATCAGTGGGTCACACCATCGGCAGTGCCTCACCCTCACCATACACCACCATGCATGTCTTGGAGCCACAAAGTGTGGTGACCTCGCTGGCCTTTTCTACCAGGACCTCGTAGCGTCTTTTGTATGTTGCACGCCGAGATGACTTGTTTGAGATCCACTGGAGATTCACCTTCTTGCGTGCCATCGTGCCCTAGCTATACCCCTCGCTCGGTAACTACTACAATTATATAAATGAAAGGAAATCGAGATTGTTTTAGTGTTGAGATGAATGAGCATACGGGTGATGTTTATATATATAGATCTAAGGATGAGCCTACAGTAACTTATAGTGCCAAAAAAATCACCAAGTCATACCATGGTATTATAGCAAGCATTAATTCGCTACCAAGATAATGTATATATAGCTAAGGATATTCTTCACAAATGCATCAATCACAATAAAACCATTCTATGCATGCATCATGAGGATTGTGTGATAGATTAGCGAGAAGTCAATTTTTTGTTTACTTCAGCAATAACTAGCCTAGTCATACAATGATATTTTGGCAAGAATTTACTGCTACAAAATACATCAATGATCCTTATGTAAGTATCTAAACGTATGTTTACATTCCATACATACATCATGAGCATTGTGGAGGGCTTACTCCATGCAGGATGTGGCTTGACTTCAAAGAAATATACGATTGTGCAATGCATCAATCCATGAAACTCAATTCATGTTTCCAATATAAGGTACATGTGTTGCAACCAAGCAAAGAAATAGCTCATCCTGTCACTAAAAATGGAAAAATCACCAACATCCATTTGTTTTCAAACATATCTCTTTAATTTTCCTTTTCTCAATTGCCATCATCAAAGTTCACTCCACCGAAGCTGATGGGCATAAACAAATATCTAGTACCCGATCCCCACCCCTAGTACCACATAAGATCCACCATCAGGCTGGTGAGATTGTGTCAATGTTCATTCTTATTGTCTCGCTGTTTGTTGGGACCCATTTTATGTATTTCAAAGTTTTTTGGTCGACTTGATAGATTTTCTCCTGATAGTTTTCCTTTTGTTTTGACTTCTTCAACTGAAAGGAATGAAAAAAAAAATTCACCCTAGTTGAAAAATTTATGGTTTTAAAGAACATGAAAAGTTTGCAAGCTCTAAGATGAAAGTGGTTCACCATACATTGTTTGAACTCTTTAACAGCAAGTGTTCGTTGTATAACGGCCCCACTTGTTTTGAACCTTTACAAACATACGAAGCCAGTTTACTGTGCTATAATTCTAACCAACATATTACCATCATTACTAATCATCAACCGACTATTTCTAGATGGCCATTATGGCTAGAAGTGGATGATTGCATTGTCCATTGCATATGAAAGGTGGATGAAAATTTTATTTTAAATGAAATTTCCTCAGGCTTTATTAGAAACACCATGGAGGCCTGGATTTCAACTACGGTTTTCGTTGAATGGTCTACAATTTGTATTTAGGGAGCTGTTTCCATTGGATCACACGAATATTTCATGGGAGACAACATTTTGTGGTATAAATTCTCCGTGGGTCCACCTTCAAATATTTCTACAGCCATGGAGATATGCATGCCAAATGCATGGGAGTTCTAATCATTCTTTTGAATCAACCATATACCTTAGATAGGAAAAGTAGCATCTCTCAATTGTCCGAACTCAAGGATAAGGATGTGGTTTAGTATCCAACCAAATTTGAAAATCTTTGGAGAAAATTTGAGCATTCCTTCGGAACTTCATATGATCATAAAATTTATCCATATACTCGACATCATTTTGTTTAAATTTCTAGAGCTCTGGAAATAATTTTATTAATACAGGGATCATTGTAGCAAATGTTTCAAATGGAAAACCAAATAAAGCCGTTACATTAGCCTTGATCGATTTTAGGCCATTCATTTCCATCCTCCGTCATCCCTCGTTTCAGCCCATGCACCTTCTCATATATCCTTCATGCCTTCATGGATGAAATGAGGTAGGAGAGAGGAGGGAAGGAAACAGGTTGAAATCAAAACAATGCTAAGGGATTTTCACTAGTAGAGAAAAGACTTTCGGTTCAACACATTAGTCTCTGCTAGTTGGGCTGGGACTAATGTGAGCATTAGTCTGGTCAGGTCCAAGTTTCATGGGCGTCGGAGGACATTTAGTCTGGTTCGTAACACCAACCGGGACTAAAGGGTCTACATTAGTCCCGTTGGTGTTACCAACCCAGACTAAAGAGCCTTGAGACATTAGTCACGGTTGGTGTATTATCAACCGGGACTAATGTAGGCCCTTTAGTCCCGATTGGCATCCACGAGTTAGTTCAAAAGGAAAACATCTCATCCAAAGTCATATGTGTTGTGTAGGTGGAGTGGAAAGCTATGTGTGAGGCAATACATGAGGTCTTAGTTTGAGTCACAAGGGAGGGAGGCTTGTTCTAATTATTTTTTTAACCTTGGAGGGCCTTAATTAGGTCCCGTATCCCTAGTCCGGGTTGGAAAACAGGACTAGATCCCTTTCCCAACAGTGACTAAAGATCGATTTTCTACTTGTGTTTATTTAGTTTTCATTTAAAATAATTATGATCAAATGACCTTTATGCTATTGTAATTACTTCTTGAGCTCTACAAATAATAAGAGCATTCCTAAGTATATTTTAGGACATGACGAATTTTAGACAATATGTGCCACCATGATTATGAAGAAAACTAAGCAAGGGCTTGTTCCAGTTATTTTTTTAACCTCAGAGGGCCTTAGGTCCCGTATCCCTAGTCCCGGTTAGAAAACTAGGACTAAATCCCTTTCCCAACCTGGGCTAAAGATCGATTTTCTACTAGTGTTTGTTTAGTTTTCATTTAAAATAATTATGATCAAATGACCTTTATGCTAATTACTTCTTGAGCTCCACAAATAATAAGAGAATTGCAAAGTATATTTAGAACATGAAGAATTTTGGATAATATGTGCAACCATGATTATGAAGAAAACTAAACAATTCATTATTGTACATCACTTTGTTTAATTGTTTTTCACGTCAACATAAATTTCAAAAATAATTTAGTATTTTTGTTGTTGTGGAACACATATTTATTAATATATGCGACCCTTGTCTAACTGGTGGAGTGGTGGGCCATGAGTGCTTTATACATTCTAAAATTTTATGACAATGGAACTTTGTGGCGCGAAATTTTGTCAGAACAATTGAATTTAGCATATATAATTGTCTATGATGTTTTTGTTTAACTTCAGTGAGTTTTCTGTGAACTTTCTTAAAAAATTCGAGCACTTAGGATAGTTATGTATCATCCATTGAGAAGACGCAGGGGTAACTGAGGCCAGGTTGATCTTCTGTAGGATTATATACCGTACCAAACCTGATGGGTAAAGACGCAGGTGACTAACAAGTGCTGTAGAGTTTCATTCTCTTGGTCACAAAAAGGGGCAAGCAGGAGGGTGTGGGAGAACTCTTTTGGCAAGACGATCGGCTGTCCAGCAGTGAATCTTAATAGGAAGCCAGATGAAGAATTTGCAGCAAAGGGGGCCCAAGTCTTCTATACTCTCTTCCACAGTGCAAGCCGAATTGTGCCAAGGAAGAAAGCCTAAGACGATTTACTAGTATAAGATCCAGATTTGGAGAGATTGCAATGATGCTAGTCAGCCACCTCTGGTTGTAAATTGTAATGGGAAGTCATCTATCTACCAGGCCCCGGATCAGAAGATACTCACGAAGCATAGGGACCGGCAGAGCACACCCTTTATATCAGAAACCCATCAATGACCAGTAAATAATAGCATCCGCAACCGTTGCTTAACAGCCCTCATAGGAACTGTCTTGAGAAGGTTAGGAGCTAATTCTTCTATGTTTTTTTTTCAGCCAGCCATCTATCAGTCCAGAACATAGTATTTGGGCCATTTCCAACCAAAGATTCCACAACCAGCTTGAAGATGGCTCGAGCATTATGTGGCACATGAATAGGCAAGCTGGCCCATGGGCGAGAAGCATCAGTTTTTCAAGCCATAGGCAACAAATACGGAGTAACCAACCCAGAAATTCTAAGTTATGAATGTCGAGGCCACCGAACTGCAACAGATCCCAAGAGACCAGGCAACTTCCACCATTGGCCTTTTCATGACCGACCTAGCTGTGTCTTTTATTTATCTATAGCTTTAATCACCCATTTAGAGAGGTCAAAATGCAATCATGAGGTATATACATCGTCATGAGGTATATACATCATAAATCAACGACGTATTTCTCAATTGTCATGAGGAATACATCGTCATATTTGTTGTAGTGTATTCTCAGTTTAATCAATTTTATGGAGAAGGGTGTAAACATTTATGTCACCAAATCTAGCTAATGATACTTATTTTGCATTATTAATCATTCATACTTTTTTAAACATTTGGTCAAATATCAGATGATTTGACTTAGGAAAAACTAGAAGAACTTTATTTTATGGAAAGAGTGCATAGCCAGGGGCGGATCTAGCGGTGGGGCGGGTGGGGCTCAAGCCCTCCTACCACCTCCATGGCAATGGAGCCCCTCCTTGAGCCCCGGCCTCCTAATTTTTGTAGGCATGAAAGCGAGAAAGGAGGGGCTCTAGAGGTTGAAGATGACTTCAGTCCCCTCTTCCATTAAATCCTAGATCCATCACCGCGCATAGCTGTTTAACAGAATTAATTGTAGACAATGACACATATATGTTGAACTTCATTGTATTGTTTAGAGTTTGCAAAAGGTACAGCTATTGCATCTTACATTAAGTTTGATTTGGTTAAACCACAAGCACTACTACATATATTACATTCTACTACTACTTTGAAGCTAACATTTTGGAATAAAGTAAACCGGATACACACTAGATAGCTACTCGATACATATGGTTCCCCGCTGATCTCCTAGCTCCTAGCAGTGATGGAGGCCATGGACCATCCAAAGTTCAGTTGTTCCTGCTGTTGCGCGGGATGTACTCGCGGAGCCAGATCTCACGCCCCCGTATGAAGATCGAGGCATGTTCGACGCCGTTGAGTAGCAGGCTCACGAACGCTCTCCTCTTGAAGATGACGCGGCCGTACATTGGCTGTGCGCCACCAGTGGTCTTCTCCATGAGAACGCGGACAATGCAGTCACCCCAGGTCCTGCATGCATTATTCGATGAGGATGCAATCATGCACATGTACATATATGGCATTCACAAAGCATGTGTCAACGAGTTGATGCAGAACATACTCCCTGAAGTAGCTAAAGATCTCTTCTCGTTCAACTGCCTGACCCACAGAGAATGTAACGAACATGGAGCGGCAGTCCTCCGGCACGGTGGCGATCACGCCGGCGTAGGGCGCTTCGAGCTCTGGGTTGCGGCCGACAAGGCCAGTCTGATGGCGGCGCAGCAGGTGATAGAGGCGATCGTCGAAAATGAGTGTGCACACGCCGTCGAGGAGGTCGGTGATGCCGCGCACGATGAAGTCCCGGTTGACGGGGAAGAAGAGGGGGTCGTCCATGCGGCTGTCCTGGCAGAGCGCGGAGAGAAGCGGGGTCGGCGGGCCGGCGAGGAGGTTCCTCATTTTAAGGCAGCGGATGACGCAGCTGGCCTCGGTGACCAGGTGGCCTAGGCAGGTGGTGCTCATGCTCTGCATGCGGGAGATAACCTGGTTGGTGGCCCGATCGAAACAGAGCAGGAGCGCCATGGCGTTCCGTGCCACCTGCGGGTGGCAGCCGCAATCGCTGATCAAGCGCTCGTATACGGCATGGGCAAAGGTGTAGCGGTACAGGACGTCGCGGACGGTGGTAACAGTGGCCATTGGTGGAGGGAGGAACTAAGCAAGCAAGAAAGCTAGCTATAGATAGCTAGTAGCTATTGAACTAATGATCGAAGAGCTGATGGATGGGTTGGTTGATGGAAGGGAAGTCTGCAGGACGGGGATTTATATAGGCCAAGGGGAAGCTCTGAAACTAGAACACCGGCCTGCAGGTAGCCTCCTGATATAGCAATATACACGCTTGTATATCAATAGACATCTCCCATCCATATTGTTTAGCTTAGATGACAATGATTACTGGCTAAATTTGCTATTTACTGCCTGGCTACTTCGCTTCAATTTTGGGACTATAGTAATGCTTGAAAATCCCCGTTTCAGATCTTCTTTTGGGCTTTGGCTATGCCTTCTACTGCATACTTTCTTGGCATGTAGTCAATGCTTACAAAAAATTATCGACGACTGAACTTAGTCATAGAAATATATATAGGTAATAATTAATCCATTCCAAGCCCATTATCAGGTACAACTGATACGTTAACCAGCTAGTAGCTTTAATTTGCTACTCTTCATTCACAAGTATTTATTTATTTCATGCCTTACAAACACATGTAGCTATTATATGCACTGCCATCAATCCAAGCCACATTTTATACAGAACTTAATCATCATTCACAAGCCATTCCAATTTTGAATTGGATGATGAGATCAAGTCCGCAAATGGATGGCACTGATCCCTAGGCCATTTGACTATGATGAACTTATCACTGGTTGTATCATTTTTTTTCTTTTCCACATTTTTACGCAGAGGCCCGAAGAAACACAAAATAAATGTATAAGCTCAGAGAGGTCCTTGACACAACCATGTCCATCTCCAATCTATATATCCTGCCGCTGAATCATTAAGGGGACGATAAACAAAACGAAGACGGTAGAAGCGAGAATTTGTTTCGAACCTAGAAACATGACTTAAAACCTTAGCAAGTCAAAAGAGACAACACCCTATAATTTCAAACAAGACACAAGGAAACCTTTCAGTGATCATTACCAATCTTCTTATATTGGAAAAAAAAGAATACAAAAACTCCAACACTAGTTTATCTAACTCAACCAAAAGGATGGCACAAAATCAAATCTACAAAAGTATTCAGTGGGCAAAGGAATAACTTGCTACCTTGTCAGATACCTAGTTAGAGCTGAGAATACCTTGAAACATGCTGAAAATCTTAATCATCCGCCAAGTTGTAATACCCATGGAGAGGAACCTCTTAAAGTAGAATTATTGGAGATGATCTGTAGATTGATGATGAATATGGCAAGTTCCCGTCCCTCCCGATCGCTTGGGAGGTCACCGGATCTGGAGGAAGAACAAAGACTAATGTCGGTAGCTAGGACCTGAGTCACGAGAGCCATTGCGTTAAGGAGTGGAACAAAGACATTGGTTCTTGGCATAGGTCGGTTCTTATATATAGGTCGCATCTTTGTAACGGCAACGACCGTTACGTTTTATCAATTTGTGCCTATATTGATGTCATCTTAACAAAAGACCCAACATTAACAACGGCAGCATAAAATCCGCCGATGCAAATAAAGGAATAAAAATATCCAACATAGTTAGACAAAGACATATCTTCCTAGCTAGTATGCAAATATCGTTACCTAGCTAGAAATTGGGAAACCTAAACATTTGCCACGTCTTTACCATGGAAGGAAAACTCACAAAGAAGAGATTATTTGGACACTAAGACTAGCATAGCTATTAGACATATGAATATGACAATTCTCCCCTCTTCACCACCAGCGAGGTCAGCAAATCCTAAGGAGGGAGACCAATATATGAGTTGGTTGAGACCCAAGTCATGAGAGCCATCACATCAAGGTGTAGCGTTACAATTTTTTGTTCTAATTGGCTGATACTTATATATGTTTTATCTTTATAACCACAATTGCCATCTCTTAACAATCTTTGTCCAGCGTGCCTAGTCCTCAAGGCAATGTATTGATTTATTGAAGGTGCAATTGTTGATATGTTGCAATTCTTGTATTCTTACCTAAGGAATCTCTTAGGAATCTTGTTAACTTGTTATCATTGAATAAATAACACCCATGATGGAACCATAAAATAGATAATGCAAGCTTGACGTGTATGGTATGTGTCAGGATTAATCACCAGTAGTATTAATGGAACTCCCGAGTGTAAGCATTCTTTTCCTTCTTCTTGAATCTCAAGTTTGATCCTGCAAATACATGGAAAAAATGTTAAGTATATATTGCTCACTTGTGCATCTTGATCATGGTATTTAGGCAAGGGGTATGAAGAAAACCAAAGGCACATTTGAGTGTTGGAGAATGCCACCCTTTGTTGTGGGGTGCGATGACTCCATGTTGATTTCTCTATGTGAAAGATTCCCTCACGTTGCTTTTACAAATATATAGAACCAATCTAGGGATGCCAGGCTAGGAGATGCTACTAAATACAACAACTATACAGGTTATAACAACTCGGCATCTCCTGACCCTAACAAACCCTGAAGACTATTATACAGATTTATGTAGATAAGGTTATCTAATTAATAAGGGACACCAAGAGCCAAATTAGACTTGCACCTCTAACACCAACCTAGAGATATGTTATCAAATCTAGCAAGGACAATGAGATTAAGCTTTTCACAATTGATCATTTCTCACTCTTAGTGATAGAGAAAATAGTCTACAAGCAACTACTTTTCTTGTTGAGGAGACTTTTAGCAATTTTCTCTTTGTAGAGGCTCTCTCTAGTATCTTCTATATCTCGGTGGTTCAAAAACTTCTCTTTCACGACCATCATCAACATTAACTCCTCTATAGACATCCTCCATGACTCCATTAGTGTTATAGGCTTCTTGGACTTGTCATCAGAGAATTTAGATTCCTCCAGAGCTACAAGTTCTAACAATTCCTCATTAGAATACCGCCAAACCATAATTTAGGTCCTTTAGGTACATGAACCCTAAACCCTAAACTCCTGTAGGAATATTTCATTTCATGTAGTTTATGTAGTTGCATTTTCTAGTGCTTTTAGATTTTTGTGCTAGACAACGACACTTTTGCATGTCTCCTAGTGCTTTAAGACAACATTATACCCTCATGTACATCGTCGATCACCGAAACATCCATTCTAATCAGCATCAGAAAATGCACTAGCAAGTAATGAGGATTGAGGAGGACTTACTAAGTTTTAGTCTCATCTATATAGCACATTTTAAATATCTAATGATTCTCTTGATTACTACCCAATGTAGTATTCTTGGAGTTGACAAATTAAACCTTATTAACTGCAAAGGAAATATGTGGTCCTATCAGAACCCTCATATACTTAGTAGCATAATTAGAGCCAAGGAGAGAACACTCATACAATTATGAAATGGTGGAGCAATGGATATGGAAATATATCATGTATGGATATAGTGACCTGCGACTCATGAGGACCTAGAAAATGATGCTCTTCCCTAGCCCTCTTTAAGGAAGAGATGTAGCGATGGTAATGGTGGAAGTGGCTTTGATTGTAGAGGACTTTGGCTGCTGGAAAACCTAGACAACATTTTTCATGTTGTTACCCTAAAAGATAGGGCTCGATCTTGATTCCCTATGACAAGCTTGTGAGCAGAAGCAGAAGAGGAGCTCCTGGGCATATGGGAGGAGATGGATAGACGGGCCATGGATACATAGTTGGTTGTCCGCCTCTACCTCAACATGGGCTGGAGGTCTCTGATGAGGCCCAATATGCATATTATGTTCGAGTCCATCTTGGACTCTAGGAGCAGTCTGTACTAAAACGGATGCCCAGGACCCATACAAACTCCATTTTTTTGTTCTACCTATGCATAGAAAGATAAAAAGATAACCTAACCAATGGTGTTGGTTTCATATCAAAATTCTTTCATAATCAAAGGGAATAGTTGAAATAAGTGGACATCCAGAATCTGTTAGAATGCTACATCACCATCATTTAGGCCATTGGACCTTGCAATGTGTCAGGACTCCTTAGGGATGCGAATAGGGGATCCTTGGCCTCCCCTTAGACTATATATTCAATAGTTGTCGCCTAAGTTAGAGTTTTTGTTTTGCTTTATATCAATTTGTCTTCAAACAGTCATCATTCATCGGTTTGTGACACCCTACATTCAAGTGCTTAATCATTCATATGCAATTATCATTTCAATTGAGTTGTGTTCTTTCGATTTCTTGCTTGTGTTCTTCGATTGTCTTGTAGGGATTAGCCTTCTTGGCGAGGTCAACTAGATTGTGACATTGTTCATAACAAGAGAAGATGTGGTGCTAAGGTTGCAGGGTTCAGGTCTTTTAATCTAAAGCCGGATCCATGATTCTAAAAATGCATGTTGCATTTTCATGAAACCTCAAAGATGGCGCAAAAGGGTGCTTCAGATCAAAAGCAAGGAGAATTCATCATCTCACTTGATGAATGCAAGACTCTCCAATGAGGGGCTACTATTGGGTGTTGATACACCTAGCTCGGGACCCCTTTCACATGCCTCACCGGGCTAGGCCGAATACTTTGGAACCTCTCATTTCTCACAGAACTGGAGACGACACGTGGTGGATATGCCAAGAAGACCCTTTGCCAAGAACATACGAAAACAGGCGATGGCAAAAGGATTGAAGTAGAGAGCTTGTGTTCAAGGTGATCTGGGGCGAAGGTCACAGAGAAGACGCCTTGGCAAAGGGACAAGTGGAAGGGAGCCTCATTTTAGGAGTTATCAAATCTGGCTTGGACCTCGTAGCAAAGTGGATGGTAATGCCCACAATAGGGGAATATTCTTGACATCTAGGGTTGGTAGGGGGCATTATGGTCCTCCCAATGTAAATTGACCCTATAAATAGTGCTGCTCAATGAATAAAGAAGGAGGAGGATGAATTTTTGAATGATCCACTACTTGCTTCTACGTTTGCTTTTCATTTTGTCATTGGTAGTTCAGTGAGGCCAAGGACAACAACAAAGTTTTAGATCACTTTAAGCTCTACAATTTTGGTATAATGAATGTCTTGATCTGACTTCATATGAAAAAGTTATGCTTTTTTTGCAAAACGAGTGAAAACCTGCCTATTACTCTGATTCATGTCTACAACGCCAGTAATAGAGTAACCACCAGGGATAGATAGGTTTTCACTACCGATTCATGGCTACAACGAGTAGTGATATATCACAGTGATACATTATCACTGCTGGTTTCAAAGCAACCGATAGTGATTGATTGTTTTGTAGTAGTGTCTTCTGATAGACTTAACACTTAGTTGGTCATTTTGAGTTAGTATCCAAACTTCTGTTGCTTTTTGATAGCCTATTTTAATCAGCAAGAGTGTATAATTGTAATAATGGATGGTTGAACAAAGCACTATGGATGTCAAAATTAAATTAATTGAAAAAAATCTATAATGGAAACTTTCAAATGTTATAATGAAGAAAAAAAAAAGCTAGTTCCTGCGCTATTTTTGTGGGCTACCTTGATAGATAAGCTAATCCATGTGTTGTTGTTGCTATTGGAGATTGATCATTATCATGCACTATGTTGGTGCCAAATGTGGCCGACAAGTAAATATTTATAGTTTTGCCGTGCGCTGTGATCGGATGTGGCCTAGCACACGATGACATAGGATTTATACTGGTTCAGGCAACGTGCCCTACATCCAGTTTCAGTCAGTCAGTGACTTTATTCCTCAGCTCAGGTGCTCGAAGTTTGTTGTAGGGTAACAAACGAGTAAGGAATGAGAAGGAGGTGCTAGAGGCCTGGTCGAACTCTGAACCGAGTGGAAGAGAGTGACGGATGCTCAAACATGTGCTAAGTATTGGAGCATATGCTCTGTGTGTCCGAGCTTATCAGCTGTTGAGAGCATGTAGATTGTGTAGCTGTCGAGCTCTAGAGCCATCCTTTTTTAGAGAGAGCGTATCCCCTTTTATAGATGAAGGGGATAGCCTTACAAGTCAAAGATGGAAAGGGAGAGAGTGTGTACGGGTGCTACCTAGTCTTGTTGCCCACGCCGTCCGGTATGGCACGTCGTCGGGTACGGCACGCCATCGCCCACTTTATTATTCATGACATGTGTCGACACATAATTTTCGTCCCATGCCGAGGGCACATGAGCAAGTCGGAAGGGTCCGCTCGAGGGAGCTGGAGATCCGCATTGCTTCAGCGCAGGGGTGGTCGATCCTGCGCACTCCTCCCGAGACGTGCCAGTCAATTTGACCCTACAATTGACAAGGAGAGAAAATTTATCAGTAATTTAGGGCGGAACATGCCGGTGTTGCTAGACAGTCCCGAATGTGCAGCTCTAAGAGCCGATATGAACGGAGATCGACTAAATAGTCGATTCCAGCATATTCATTAGAATAAATTGGTTAAATCTCATGGGGTTGTGTAAGAAGAATCAGTTATCATTCAGGATGAATATCATTCTTTAGAAAAACATTGGTCAATGGCAATAAGATATTAACAATAATTAGTTCATACTGAGCCAATGAATGTAAGTAACCGAACCCCTTTATAAAAGAAACAGTTCATCATCATTCAACCATTTAATAGAGATAAATCTAATGAACATATTAGATCTCATCTATCGCTATGACCAGTGGGGCATGAGGCAGAATCATGCAGGCCGTAGAAACAACAATAGACTCGACGACCCAAACTTATTACTAATTTTAGTGGGGCATGAGGCAGAATCATGTAGGCCGTAATATAATAATAAGATCATGGGGCTAACACATCTTTCAACCTATCGCTACTTCAACGGTCTCGTGACGTGAACTGTTCGTGAAAAGCACTCGATATCGGCTAAAACAGCCGATTCTAGCATAGCGCACAGTTAAGATCATGCCATCTCAAAAACAGATCTACCAAATAACGATCCCCACTCCACGGTGCTAACAGTGGGGTGTGAGGCAGAATCACACATGCCATGATAACAGGCCATGGAACAGTTTTTGCTAGCCAATAGATCTACTCAAGATCGGATATGTCTTAACCGCACGCTATGCACGATTAAGATTGATATAAAACAGCCGATAAAACATAACTCGTCGTTTAAAGTGCATATTAGATCAAATTTGGATTAGCAAACGATGGGTTAAAAAAGATATAAGGCCGATCTAGATCAATCCCAATCGAGCAAAGTGATATTGCTATAATTAAATAAATAATGGAAGCAATAAGCAATATCGGTAACTTAATGGATCTATCCGAAGGAACGCCACCCTTAGATAGAGCTGATAACTTGACCTTAAACTAGTTCGAGCAGTGGAGGTCGACCGGATCGATATAGCCGTACTTGAACTAGACACGAGTCAATAACTAACTTATACCAGAGTCGCAGTGGAGGTCGACCGAATCGATGCAGCCGTACGAATAGAGGTATAAGCCATGACGGTACTTACAAACAAGCAGTGGAGGTCGACCGGATCGATGCAGTCGTACTTGCTGAAGAACTCGCCGAGATCTACTCTACTCCTACCCCTAAGGGGTGGCCAGAGTCAAAAAAGTAAGTAACTTGTATTTGATTGATTGTGTGTCTTTTACAATAGCCGGGGTTTGATATTTATACCCGGAGCCTAAAAATGAATCATACTTGAGTACGACTCAGTACAATCTTTGGTACAAAGAAAATATTCCTATTTTAAGATAACTTGGACTCTAATCTTTCCCCTTTTATAGAGTCTGATATGTATCCTCTCGATGCCAATCATATCTCATCATCGTTATCTGCTGACGTCATTTAAAGAGAACCGATCCCAGTGTTGCATCCAAACCGGCAAATATCAATCTTTACGCAATTGACTCCTTGCTTGGCACAATCTTGGAAGCCTGCGAGTTCCTGCGCTCTTCTCCCAAATTTTGGTGTAAACAACATGTTGTAGCTGGTAGGCTGCACAATGTTCGCCCACCTTACTGTTCATGACCTGACAGGATGCATAGTGTTCGCCTGGGATGGCAAACGACAGCGCCCACAATATTGTTTGTGCTCTGACGCGTCTATCAGGTTGTATAGTGTCTGTCTGACATGGCCTAACAGCACCGTCCTATAGGTGTGTAGGGCATGGCAGGGTACGGTCCTTGGTATTGTGGTTGACCTAAGCGCCTTACCTTATCTGCTCCACCTGCTCCCCAGGCCCACACTCAGCAGGTGTCCTGGTCGGTTGTTCCCAGGGAAAGAGAGGCCAGCAAAGGTCCGGCATATCCTCGGTCGGAGGAATAGGGTCTGAGTCGGACTGCGGTCCCACTACAGCCAGGCCTTCCGATTGGGGTTCTGACCAGGTCTCCTGGCCGAAGGTGCCGGTCGGGGACCGGATCATGGTCTCGGCTTGTCATTGTGTATCTGGGCCGGCCTAGATGTGCGCTATCGTTGCGCTGCCTGCTGCGCCAAGTATTGTAGGGAAGCGGGTCCATTAGGGACCCTGGGTTTATGAACCCGACAGGAGCCCCCGAGCCCCTTTGGGGCCTCTGTGAAGCCATGAAGGGGCTATTGAGTTGCCGCTTTTGATGGTGCACAAGAGTATGGTGCTAGAAGATCTCTCGTAAGGAGAGAGCATCGTACGTCTCGAACGGGCCCCTGTCCTAGATTCTGGATTAGAGGACGAAGAGAGGGAGGAGAGCATTGTAGCGGGAGAACAAGGATCTTGGCTCCCATGTTTTGCTTCATGCCCTAAGGTGCGGAACAGTCCCGGGGCGATTCACACATGCTTTGCGTGTTATTGTAAAAGCCTAGGGCTTGTGTCTTTAGCTTAATGAAAGCTTGTATTTGCTTTGTAATTCCTATGCCCATTTCGCTGTGGAGGCGGGCTATTTATTGGAACTTCGGTGTTTTCCCCCTTTGTTTATTGTACCGCGTAGGGTAACCAAGTAGGATTTAGGAGCCCAGCCTCCACAGGGAGGACTGGCGAGGGCTGCAGAGGCGCGCCATGGGGATATTGGCACCTAGCCCCTGATGAGGGGACCGGTGAAGGCCACAGAGGCGCACTGAGTAGACATAGGCGCCCATCCCCCAAAGGGGCGAACTTGTCAGTAGTTCGTCTTCTACCGGGTGCGCGCGAGCACACCCGATGGGTGTAGCCTGCGACCGACTGGTGAGTCGGTCGGAGGCTGAGCACCTTAGTACTCTTTCCTAGGGCCACAGACTCATGTGTTCCTGCCGGTTAGAGTGTTCTCCCGTGTTCTTCCCGCCCGGGGCCTGCACGGTCGGTTGGATTGCCGAGTCAGGATCGGGTGGCCTAAGCCCCCGAGCCCCATTGGGCTCGCTAGGGGTGAGTCAAGTTTCATGCGTCACCCTATCCGCGGTTTCCACAACCGGAGGGGTTGAGCTAACGTCACTTGCCTCGATGGCTCGAGTGACATGCTCGGTGAGCTCACTAACGGGCATGTCCAAGTGGAATCTAGGTCCGTCGTTTGTAACGGGGTCGACATAGCCCTCATGTGGCATTCCACTACTCCTTAACCCGCCTCCCGGTAGATGCCCAAGCCATTCCAGAGACCGACTCAGGTGGCCCACTGGCCTCCACTCGATGTAGATTCTATGGTCATGGCTCGAGGTCAGGATCGAATGAGAAGGTCGGGAGACCATGTCTGCTTCTAAGCGGATCAAGCAAGGGCCACTGGGGCTCATCTACATTTTCTCTCCTGGCTCTGTTTGATGTGAGGTGGCCTCAAGCCCTTTGTGGGTGGCCTTTGAACCTTGATCAGTCGCCGCTCATATCGAATGAGACGACTACCGCTTCGTGACACGACATGAAGCGTTGTGATGCAACAATTGCATATGCAATGCTTGGATGTATGGGATGAATGTATGGATGAATATATGACTGAATGTTTGAATGCATTTTTATGTGAATGGATGAATGAATGCTCATGCACTGGAAAAGTAAAATGGGGGTTGGTAAAGTTACCTCGATGGCTGGAGTGACGGGTTCGGGGAGCTCCTATCGGATATGTCCGAGTGGAATTCGGGTCCGTCGTTCATGACGGAGTCGACATAACCTACATGGGGTATCCCACTGCTCCTTACCCATTTCTCGGCAGCCGCCCGATCCATCCGATCGACTTGGGTGACCAGCTGGCTTCTACTCGATGGAGATTCCATCGGTGGCCCCTCCAAACATTTCCTAGGAAGGAGGAGGGTTGTTTGTGTGCGGCTGCACCTCATTTCCCATGTCCGGGTTGCAGTAGTGGTGGGCCTTGCCCAAGCCACATCCCACTAGCCAAGCGATGTTCCATTGGGCAGGCGCATCCTGTTAGCCAGGCCACGTCCCATCGCATGTCCATTCACATTTAAATAGGGGGAGGAGAAGGTTTTTTCTCCCATCTCTTCGCCTTTCCTTCACCACCACCGCTTCCTCTTCCATCTTTTTGCTAAGCACCTTTGTGCGCCGTGGGGATTTCTAGGAGAGAGGAGAGCAGAGCGAGGGAGAGGAAAAACTTACAGATCCATTCATAGATCTGTGGCGCGATGTCGAACCGTATACCTTAAAACATGGATGAGAAGGTGCTGGCCGCCTTCACCGAGAAGGGGCTACTCCCATCGAAGGAAGTGGCGTATTGGAGGGCTCCCACGCCGAGGGAGGTAGTTCCTCAACCCCGGGCCGACGAGGTCGTCTCCTTCCTTGCCTTCCATGAGCGCGGGCTCGGGTACCCCACGCACTGGTTCCTGCGCGGGCTCCTAAATGAGTGGGGCCTAGAGTTGTAGCACCTCAACCCGACTGGGGTGCTGCACAGCGCTGGCTTCGTCACCATTTGCGAGGCCTTCCTCGGCATGGAACCGCACGTGGACCTCTTCCAGTGGATCTTCAGCAAGCGGGTCCTGTCTGAGGGGAAACCACCCAGAATCACTCCGGTCGGTGGGTTCACCCTGCAGAAGCGGCCTAAGCCGTTGGTCCCCTACCCGACGTACTCCCCCAATGACTCCAACTGGGGATGGCATGGCGAGTGGTTCTACATCAGGAACACGTCAGAGGCGCCATTCCCGACATTCACTGGGGAGAGGCCGAAGAGGAGGGAAAGCTGGTCGTGGGGTCCTGTCCATCGGCAGAACAAGCTGGAGATCATCGAGAGGGAGCTTTGGAGGCTCATGTGGCATGGCCTCGATGGGTTGCAGGTCTTCCATACCTTCTTCTACCATCGGGTCGCCCCATTGGCGGAGAGAACACGACCGATGTGGGAATATTTCGGCTCGATGGATCCCGACCGCACGTCGTCGGAGGAGTTGTCAAGGGGTGAAGTCTGGAGTTATCTTGATTGGGTGTTGCAGTTGGGGGATGATGAGTCCCTTGAAGGGACGTTTAGACCTCTCCATGCCGCGAAGCTATCCGATCTGGTATACTCCTTTCCCGAGACCTTTTTCTATTATGTTTTGATCTTTAGATCAATTTGAAGCCACCTGTTTCACAGGGGCTCACGGCCTATAAATCCCGGCCACATCTTCCAAGAGGGGTGGAAGGTGCAGCGGCGAAGGTCCAGAGGAGTTTTGAGAAGGAGGAGGAGATCAACCGGTGGTTCCGTGGCGGCGAGCGCCGGGAGGAGGTGGAGGAGCTCGAGTCGGATGACCCCATAGAGTCGGGCGACGATGTGGGTTCCTCAGAGGACAATGGAGATGAGGGCGCTACCATGACCTTGGTGGAGCGCCCGCATGCCTGCAGTTGTGCCTGTCTACGGCGGGCATGGTACGGAGACGCACGGTGATGCTCCTGAGTCAAGGAAGCACGCCGCAGGCGAGGATGCTGCTCGCAAATGGGAGGTGAAGCAGGCACGGTCGCCACGCACTTCGGAGGCGTCGTCGGCTTCGTGCCCCCCGCTCCAAGTGTGGCGGAGAACACCGGTTGGTCGGGGGGACATGATCGTTCCCCTACGTCTTTGGGGTCAACGCGTGTGCATGACCCCCCATGGGGAGATGCTCTGCCAGTTGCTCCAGTGGTATCTCCATGAGCTAGAGGCCGCAGATGTTCATCTCCAGTTGCTTCGGTGGAACCCGCCGTGGCCATTCACGGGCAGAACGGGGACCGGCCAGGTCACCCCCACCCTTGGTTGATCCGAGGGGGCGCGGGTCGTGACCGCTGAGCGATCCTCATGCCGAACAAGGACCGGCTGGGTCACCACCACCCTTGGTTGATCCAAGGGGGCACAGGTTGTGACCCCCGAGCGATCCTCATCCGGTCGACTCGTCGTCAGCTGGTCGGGGTTTCAAGGTTCTACCGCTTTCGTCTAGGTATGTATTCATGCTTACCTTTGTTATCATAGTTGAGTTTTTTATTGTGACTAACCAGCGCTTGTGCCTTTTTTGCAGCAGCCAGGAGCCGGTAGGACTGGGGATCTCCCCACCTCCCATGCAAGAAGAGTGGAGACCCAACCTATGGCGGGTTGCAAAGAGCAAAGGGGAAGTAGGCTGGTGGTGGCGCGACCTTCCTTAATGGGGGTTGCGTCTTCCCGACCGGTCATGAGCACGGCGGCGGCCATGATGTCGACGATCCCCGTGGTGACGGCGGAGGCTGGGTCGAATGTGACTCTTGCAGTCCCTCCCCCACTAGCTGTGGAGGAGGAGAGGAGGGAAACTGGGCTCCCCATCTCGCTCGGCAGAGGGGCGCTCGGTTCACCCGCCTGGTCAGAGCTGGAGGGGACCGACGGAGCCATGGCCAGGGCAGAGGTAGAGCAGCCACCAGCGAGCCATGGCATCCTGGAGGTGGACATCCCCCCCGATGGAGAGGAAGACACTGGGGTGATGCCACCGGCCGTCCTGCCATCCCGAGAGCGAGTGATGATCCCATCGTCGGTTGGTGCTGCGATGGCGGCCCGGTCAGACGCTGAGCAGGAAGTGCTCGTGCTCTGGGGGCAGATGCTTGGGGCAGAGGAGTCAAACACTCAACTACTCGAGAGGGTGACCCAGCAAGAGGAAGGGATTACCGTTCTCGAAAGCGCCCGCCTTAGTACATACATGTCCTGCCCTCGGTTGATGTCTTGAATTTTTCTTTTCCTTGCTCCTGAATCTATCGTCTATTTCCAAAACTGGGTGAAAGGTCAGCTCTTTGGAGCAGGAGCTAGAGGCAGCCAGAGCGATGGCAGGTCGGAGCACGGAGGTGCTGGCCCGGTCTCTAGAGGAGTGAAGCGTTCTCGAGGTAGAGCTCGACCAACTCCACAACATCATGCAGGTGGTGGTCACTGAGGTGTTCGGGTCGGGCCCTAGCACCAGCACCCCCGCCTTCCAGCTGGCGGAGGTCCCGAATGAGGTTCAGGTAGTCATCTCCAACGGCAAGTTCTATGAGATGTCGAATGTGCTGATGTCAGTGGTGACCCACTACCCTGACCTAGACTTCGCGGCTGCCTACAGAGGGTATCCCAGCGGGTGGAGTGCGGACGAGATCTAGGTGCTGGGGGAAAACTTGGCATTGCATGCATAGGTGGTCGCAGGTGCATGCTAGGAAGACATCATCTAGCCTGTCATTGCGGAGGTCGGGTCCGAGGCGAGCGTCGTCTACCCGCAACCGAGCCGAATGTCATTTCGACCATAGCCGAGCCGAACGCCGTCGTCCTGACCACAGCCGAGTTGCCTTCATCTTTGCCGGACGCACCATCCGCCGATATGACCGGAGGACCACAATAGAATTGTATAAAAGTAGTTAGTCTTTGTAAAAAGATAAATTTGTGGGGGGAGCCCCTATGTGAATAGTTTATGTTCTTTTGTGATGAAATCAATCGTGAAGGGAAGCTTGTCCGCCCGTCCTTGTTTTTATCTTGCGTAACTTTGCTTTTTGTCCTTTCCTTTTCACATCTGCCCATTGACCGTGGGCTACAATCTTAAGAACCCGAGCGTGGCCAGCGAGGCTCAGCTACTCGTAACCTTAGGTCGTGGGGGTCTGATCGGTCGGGAGGCTAAATCGTAAGTTGCGTAGGGTAGTCAAAGGAACAGGACACCCTTTCATTTGAGCGAAAAGTGTTACTAAACGATAGTAAAGAGGGAGTGGTATCGCACCCCTGTGGAGCCCCTGAGTGACCTAGGCCGAGAGTGCTCGGGCTGGGGTGCTATAGGAGCGAGTTTTAAATAGAAATGAGCAGTAAAGACCGAGCTTAGGGAAAGAAACGACGTAACTATTCGATGTTCCATGTGTTGGAGAGAACGTTGCCGTTGACATCCTTCAGCTGGTTGGCACCTAGTCAGATTACCACAGCCACCGTGTACGGTCCTTCCCATGGTGGAGAGAGCTTGTGCTTGTCCTTGGTTGACTGGGTCCTCCGGAGTACGAGATCACCGACCTCGAGGGTCCTCGTCCTGATTTTTCTCTCGTGGTACCTACGGAGAGTTTGCTGGTAATGAGAGGAGTGGATGACAGCCATCTCACAAGCCTCCTCGAGAAGGTAAACCACGTCCTGCTGAGCCTCCACAGCTTAGTCTTGGTCGAAGGCCCTCACTCTTGTGGCGCCATGATCGAGGTCGGATGGCAACACGTCTTCAGCTCTATACACCAGGAAGAAAGGGGTGAACCCCGTAGATTGGCTTGGAGTAGTTCTTAGGCTCCAAAGGACTGCCAAGACCTCTACAACCCATCGCTCGGCATACTTTTTATGTTAGTCAAAAATGCAGGGCTTGAGTCCTCGAAGGACCATGCCATTGGCTCGTTTGACCTGACTGTTAGTACGCGGGTGTTCAACGGAGACCCAATCGATCCTAATGCCATATCCATCACAAAAGTCCAGGAACTTCTTGCCAGTGAAGTTGGTTCCATGGTCGGTGATGATACAGTTAGGAACACCAAACTGATAGATGATGTCGAGGAAGAACTTGACCGCATCTTCTGAGCGAATGTTAGTGATGGGCTTCGCCTCGATCCACTTGGTGAACTTGTCCACCACCACGAGTAGGTGAGTGAAGCCACCTGGGGCCTTTTTGAGGGCCCCAACCATGTCGAGGCTCTAGACTGTGAATGACCTGGTGGTGGGGATGGTTTGTATCTCCTGCGCTAGCAAGTGAGTTTGCCGAGCGTAGAACTGGCATCCTTCACACCTACAAACAACCTCCTCAGTGTGTCGGAGTGCAGTGGGCCAGTAGAAACCTTAGTGAAAGGCTTTTCCAACTAGGGACCTCGGGGCCGCGTGATGTCCGTAGATTCCAATGTGGACCTCAAGGAGGAGCTATTTCCCCTGGTCAGTCGGGATGCACTTCATGAGTACTCCCGACGGACTTCATTTGTAAAGTTCATCACCGATGGCAACGAACATCTTGGCACATCGAGCGACTTGTCGTGCTTCAGTCTTTTCTGGTGGGAGGACTTCTTCAAGGATGTAGGCGAGCAGTAGCGCTCTCTAGTCGGCCAAGTCAAGTGTCATCACGGCGGTGTCACTTGTCGAAGTTGCGATAGGAATGTCGGGGCCTGAGCCCGTGAGCGCCTGGTCAGGGTCAGATCGCATTGGAGCATCGGTGCCCCCGAGTGCTTGGTTAGGATTGAGCCATAATGTAGTAAGATCCTCCAAAACATGGGCAGATAGCTCATGGAGGTCGTTGATGAAGACCCTATCTAGAGATGGAAACCGCCTGGCAGCCAACTTCACGAGGAAGTCGGCGGCATCGTTGTCCTTTCTGGGGACATGATGCAGCTCGATCCCTTGGAACTTGCCCTCGAGCTTGCGCACCTCTTGGCAATACACCACCATGAGAGGGCTTTTGCAGGAGGATTCATTCATGACTTGGTCGACGACCAGCTCCGAGTCGCTGCGGACATATAGCTGTGTTGTGCCAAGCTCGATGGCGATGTGTAGCCCATTGATGAGGGCCTCGTACTCCGTGGCATTGTTCGAGGCTAAAAAATGGAGATAGATTGCGTAGCGGAGCCTGCTCCCATCCGGGGAGATCAGAACCACTCCAGTCCCCAAGCCAGGTGCCATGACCGACCCGTCGAAGTACATCATCTAGTACTCGTGGGTGACGTCCTGGGTCGGGAGCTAGACTTCTATCCATTCGGCGACGAAGTCGGCAACAGCTTGAGACTTAATAGCGGTGCGGGGGACATACCTGATGTCATGGCCCATGAGCTCGAGCGCCCATTTGGAGATTCATACCGTGGCATCGTAGTTGCGGATGATGTCTCCTAGTGGGTACAAAGTGATGACGATGACCTCGTGATCGGTGAAGTAGTGCAGGAGCTTCTGGGTCACCATCAACATGGCGTATAGAAGCTTCTGGACCTAGGGGTATCAAACCTTGGCATCGGCGAGTACCTCACCAACGAAGTACACTGGTCATTGGACCTTTAGGGGGTGTCCTGGCTCCTCCCTCTCGACGACGAGGGCGGCGCTTACCATGTGGTTGCTTACCATGATGTAGAGGAGGAGAGGTTCTACCCATTTGGGAGCAATGAGGATTGGAGCCGATGTTAGTGACGCTTTGAGGATTTCCAAAGCCTGTTGTGCCTCCTTTGTCTAGATGAATGCATATGTCTTCTTGAGAGGTTTATAGAGAGGCATCCCTCATTCGCCTAGTTGGGAGATGAACTGGCTCAAGGCGGCCAAGCAGCCGGTGAGCCTCTGCATGCCCTTGACGTTGTGTATAGGGCCCATGTTGGAGATGGCCATGATTTTTTTGAGGTTGGTTGCGATGCCATGCTCGGACATGATGTATCCAAGCAGCTTCCCCTTTGGAACCCCAAACCATATTTTTCGGGATTCAATTTCATGCTGAACCTTCGGAGGTTCATGAATGTGGCGGCCAAGTTGGCGATCAGGTCGCTAGCTTGAGCCATTTTCATCACTATGTCATCTACATAGACGGCGATTATCGGTTTTGGCCGCTCGACTTGGTCAGGTTGGTAGGGCGGGTCAATTTAGTCGGCGAAGCATCTCTGCATGCATCGTTGTTAGGTGGCACCCATGTTCTTCAGACTAAAAGGCATGGTTACGTAACAGTACGAACCATATGGGGTGATGAATGAGGTCGCGACCTGGTCGGACTCTTTCATCACGATCTGGTGGTAGCATGAGTAGGCATCCAAAAAGGAGAGGATTTTGCATCCTGAGGTGGAGTCGACTATCTAATGTATGCGTGGCAAAGAAAAATGGTCCTTTGGGCATGCCTTGTTGAGGCCAGAATAATCAACACACATTCTCCATTTCCCTTTCTTCCTTTTCACAAGAACAGGGTTGGCTAGCCACTCAAAGTGGTATACCTCTTTGATGAATCTGGCTGCTAGAAGTTTGGTGATCTCTTCGCCTATGGCCCTGTGCCTCTCATCATCAAAGAGACATAGGCATTGCTTGGCGGGCTTTGAGCCCGGGATGACGCGTAGTGCATGCTCGGTGACCTCCCTTGGTATGCCCGGTATCTTAGAAGGCTTCCATGCGAAGACATCCTGATTTGCGCGTAGGAAGTTGGCGAGCTCGCATTCCTATTTGGCCGAGCTTGGTCCCGATCGACACCATCTTGGTCAGGTCAGTGGGGTCGATCTCCACCGCCTTGGTTTCCTCGGTCGGATGGAAGGCACTCAAGGAGGTCGGCCCGTTGTAGTCGGGGACTGCTAGAGTTGCCAAATTCCCAAGCTCTGGGAGTTCGGTGGAGTTGATGACGGCAGTGGCGAGCTCGTAATGCTCGTGGTCGCACGTGTAGGTGTGCGAGAAGGTGCCACCCATGGTGATGATGTCGTTTGATCCTAGCATCTTTAGCTTGATGTAGGTATAGTTGGGGATCACCATGAACTTGGCATAGCATGGCCGCCCTATGATGGCTTGGTAGGACCCCAAAAAGTCCATCACCTCAAAGGTCAGGATCTCTGAGCGGAAGTTGGCTCGGTCGCCAAACATGATGGGCAGGTCGATCTGCCCGAGTGGGTACGCCTTCGTCCCTAGGATCACACCATGGAAGGGAGAGCTCATGGGACGGAGCTCGATCAGGGGATGCGCATGGCATCAAGGGTGTCTATGTATAGAATATTGAGGCCGCTACCTCCATCCATCAGCACCTTGGTGAGGTGCTTCTTGCAGATGATGGGATCGATGACGAGCGGGTAGCGACCTGATCAGGCGACGTGGGAAGGATGGTCTCTCTGATCAAAAGTTATCGAGGAGTCTGACCAGCTAAGGAAAGAGGGGATGGCCGACTTGGCGGCGCATGCCTCTCGGTAGCATACCTTGTGCTGGCGCTTGGAGTGGATGACGTTAGATCCCCCAAAGATCATGAGGCATTCCTCAGGGTTAGGGAAGATGTCTCCATCCTTACCCGCCGTGCCTCCCTTCTTGGTCGCGTCCTCCTTGACTTTCCCTTCCTTTGGCTTGCCGACCTGCCACAGGAAGCGCTTAAGGAGATCGCAGTCCTTATAGAGGTGCTTGACGGGGTAGGCGTGGTTGGTGCATGGGTTCTGCATGATCTTGTCAAAGTGGTCAGACTGGCCCTGCTGGGGCTGCTTGCCCGCACGATCGGCAGCGGCGACCGAAGTTGGGTTGGTCGATCGGCACTGATCCTTCCTGTTCTTCTTTCCCTATAGTGTGGAGGGGCCCTCGCCTTGGTCCTCGTGCTTGGTCTTGCCCTTGTCCCGACCGCTACTAAAGACCGCCCCGACTGCCTCCTTGCCAGAGGTGTGGTTCGTGGCAATGTCGAGCAGGTCGCTGGTGGTACGGGGCTTCACAAAGCTGAGCTTGTGGACCAGGGACTAGTAGGTTGTCCCAGAGAGGAACGCGCTGATGACATCCGCGTCGATGACATCAGGAAGGGAGTTGCACTGTTTTGATAACCTATGGATGTAATCCCGTAGGGACTCATTGGGCTCCTGCTGGCAACTCTTGAGGTCCCAGGAATTCTCAGGATGGACATACGTCCCCTAGAAGTTCCTGATGAAGACCCTCTTGAGGTCCAGGAATTCGATCCATTCCCGAACATGCTCCACCGGCTTGGTAGGCGAGCCGGAAGTCCTCGAACCATACACTGGGGTTCGTTGTACTTGGCGAAGTTGGTGGGTGGTCAGAAATGCTGTGGGAACGGTGCTTTCTGGATGCGGTGACCAAAGGCCCATGGCCTTGGGCCATCAGCGCTGGGGCTTCGGTCATTCTGTCGGCCACCACGCCTGGGGTGCGTGTCCTCATACTCCTCGGTGGTCCGGCTAGGGCCCGCACCGCCCACTCTTGCCGCCATTCGATGGACGTCATCATCGTGCTGAGTATGGCATCGATTATTGATGATGCTGCGAGCGTCATGGTTTGGCCCGAGCCGCTCGCGCATAGGTGGTCAGTGTGGTGCGGGCGACAGGTCGGGCTACGGTGCAGCCATGGCTTCTTGCTCCACGCACGGCAACTGCTACGGTGAGTGGATGGAGTGATTCGACTAGTGCGGCCCCAGTGCCCCGGTTGGGCAAGAGGCCGCGAGCCAGTGTCACGACGCGGAGCTCTCCGCCTACTAAACGGCGGCGGTCTCCACCAGCGCTTGGAGGTTCCGGTGGATCACCTGCTCCTAGGGGTCGACAGGCTTGGGGAGGCCGGGCAGAAGCATCACCGCAGCAGCGATGTTCTGGCCAGCCAAGCAAACTGAGGGGGGTAATCACCTCCATCCAGTATGTTATGCTGGACCTAACGGGCAATACCCCGAGCGTCGCTCGCTAGGTTACCCGCATGTGGCGCAGCGTGATGCGCCGACGTAGGTGGTGGCTGGCTCTGCCGCCTTTGTCGTAACTCCTCGCCGTGCTCCTACGCACGCGCTAGGGCCTGTGCACGGGGGTCTAGAGGGGTGTAAGTCTGCAGAGACTCCACTACCTCTGGTAGCTGTCCGGGGTGTCCGCCATAGCGCACTCCTGGGACAGAGGGTGGCTAGGTGTCATCATGTCGCCGATATTGGAGCCATCGTTTTTGTCCTCGTCATCGATGGGGTCATGGAAGGAGGCGGGGGCGTAGCCCGCCATCCCCACAAACTTAGACATTAGAGGGGGCGGCGTCAGCATCCTTCGGAGCCCCCATGCGCACGCATCCACGGGGGACGTGAAGCTGTAGGGGAACCGGTCACATGGCGGTCACGGTGGGACAACGGGGTCCCTCCGAGAGAGCAGGTGGAAAGTGTTAAATAGTGAGTAAAGAACAATATGTACATCACTCACCGTGGGGTTTGAGCCCAGCATGGGCTCGAGGCGAAGCGCGGGTGTCTCAATGTTGAGGTCGTTGAGTGGCCCAGGGCCGGTGGAGGGCGCTCCTCCTCTAGTGGGCGCCAGGACAAGCGCCTCCTCATGAAAGCGGAGTACGCCGAGCTGGTCGGCGACGAAGTCTAGACACCCAAAGAGGAAGGTCTGGAGTGGCACGAAGACAGGAGGAACCCACATCCCAACAAGTGGGAGCGTGGGAAACTCCAGCGAGCCGAAGCGAATCATATAGCTCGAGCCCGCCCTACCGAAGATGGTGGAAAGGTGGGCTATCCGATGACCAAAAGCGTGAATGCACGGTGTTTTCCCCACGGACTGCGCCAACTATCGGTGCGAAATGTGGCCAACAAGTAAATATTTGTAGTTTTGCCATGCGTTGTGATCGGATGTGGCCTAGCACGCGATGACACAAAATTTATACTGGTTTAGGCAACGTGTCCTACATCTAGTTTCAGTCGGTCGGTGACTTTATTCCTGAGCCCAGGTGCTCGAAGTTTGCTGTGGGGTTATAAACGAGTAAGGAATGAGAAGGGGGTGTTAGAGGCCCGGTCGGACTCTGAACCAAGTGGAAGAGAGTGACGGATGCTTAAACATGCGTTAAATATTAGAGCGTATACTCTATGTATCCGAGCTTATCAGCTGTTGAGAGCGTGTAGCTGTGTAGATGTCGAGCTCTAGAGCCATTGAGCCATCCTTTTTTAGAGAGAGCGCATCCCCTTTTATAGATGAAGGGATGGCCTTACAAGTCAAAGACAGAAAGGGAGAGAGTGTGTACGGGTGCTACCTAAGTCTTGTTGCCCATGCCGTCGGGTATGGCACACCATCGCCCACCTTACTGTTCATGGCATGCTCTACCTGGCAGGCTGCACAGTGTTTACCCACCTTACTGTTCAAGACCTGGTAGGCTGCACAGTGTTCGCTTGGGACAGCAAACGACGACGCCCACAATATTGTTTGTGCTCTGACTCATCCGGCAGGCTGTATAGTGTCCGTCTGACATGGCCTAATGGCACCGTCCTGCAAGTGCGCAGAGTATGGCAGGGTACGGTCCTCGGTATTATGGTTGACTTGCGTCTTACCTTATCTCGCCGCCTTGTTCCCGGGCCCACCCCGAACAGGTGTCCTGGTCGGTTGTTCCCAGTCGGCCCCGACCATGTCGGTTAGGAAAGAGAGGCGAGCAAAGGTTCGGCATATCCTCGGTTGGAGGAACGTGGTCGGAGTCGGACTGCGGTCCCACCACAGCCAGGCCTTCCGGTTGGGGCTCCGACCAGGTTTCCTGGCCAGAGGTGCCAGTCGGGGACCGGATCGTGATCTCGGCCTGTCATTGTGTATCTGGGCTAGCCTAGACGTGCGCTATCGCTGCGCTGCCTGCTGGGCCAAGTATTGCGGGAAAGCGGGTTCATTGGAGACCCCGTGTTTATGAACCCGACACACTATATGAGATATTGCAAAATTGTTTGTGTATTTTTTTCACACGAGGACATCCCCATTTCCATTGGTAGAAAAACAGAAATACATGAGTCTATTGGGAAATAAGAGCAGAAAGAGAACAGAAACCCAGCTCCCAGCATATCTGTCTTGGAGTCCGATAGCTGCAAGAGTTAAAGAGCATAGAACCCATCTGCCGACAGCAACAGAACGAGTATTAGAATGCTATTGCGGACCATATCCAGGCCGCAAAAAATAACAGTGCAGAACACATACTACTGAAGTCCCTCTTCCCTGGCCACCTTTTCATCTCTTACAGATTCTAATATGATCTTCATCATCACGCTGACCACCGTGCTTCAGCTGCTTCTGCATGTCCTCATCTGAGCCGTTGGGAATTAGAATCTCTGCCACCACTTTGAGCATAGTGTTGACTCCATTGATGAGCATCTCCCTGTCCAATTCGGCGTACAAACCTATCCAAAAACGCATTAGAGCACACGCGTGACACATGATTTCAATGGGATTCTTGAGTTTCTTCCCATTGAAGCAAGCTTTGTTTCGAGCTTTCCAAATTGCCCAACAGATTGCAGAGACCTCCCCACAAATGAAACTTCTTTCCTGTAGGTAGCCATTGGTCACACAAGACCCAACATTGAGCCAAGGATCTAGGTACATTATTAGCTCCAGTTCCTTTAGCTACCACTGCCCAAATCACCTTTGCAATTGGACGAGTGAAAAAGAGATGGTCAATAGACTCATCCTGATCACAAAAATGACATGTTGGACTTCCAGTCCACTTCCTCCTAATAAGATTATCTTTTGTTAACAGGGCATCATTGGTCATCAGCCACATAAAAAATTTTATCTTTCGAGGAGCTTTACCCTTCCAAATTCTTTTGTGGAAAGGTCCAGCATCATTTTTTTTTAATCAGAGCCCTATACATAGATTTCAGAGAAAAACGGTTGTTTTTTCAAGTCTCCAAATAATCACATCTTCATTCTCTTGGAATTGAAAAGTATTCACATCAGAGTTGATTTTATCCCAGCATGTCTGCAGTTCATCAGTTAACCATCTTCTAAAAGTGATTTGAATTTTGCCATTTTTCACATTAGCTACACTAGCTTCTTTTTGTTCACATAGGATGAACACAACAGGAACAACTGTGTACAAAGGTTTTTCATATAGCCAAGGATCCGACCAGAATCTAGTTTTCTTTCCGTTCATAATCCTAATGCTTCTGCCCTGTCATACAATATAGGGGAATCAGTGCTTCTGTGAGTTACAGAAAAGATGAGTTTATTGTACAGTGGTTTTGTGTATTGTAGTTCTTGTTATCCAGGGGAGGACCCACCAGCCGGGATGGTCAGGCGGCGGCCACTCCTTAACGCGATATGCATATATAGTTCCCCACTGATCTCCTAGCTACCAGCACTGATGGACGCCCTAGGGAGACGACCCAAGTTCAGTTGTTGCTGCTGTTGCGCGGGATGTACTCGCGGAGCCAGATCTCACGTCCGCCTATGAAGAGCGAAGCGCGCTTCACGCCGTTGAGCACCAGGCTCACGAACGCTTTGCTCTTGAAGATGACACGGCCGTACATTGGCTGCGCGCGACCAGTGGTCTTCTCCATGAGAACACGGACAATGCAGTCTCCCCAGGTCCTGCATGCATTATCCGATGAGGATGCAACCATGCACATATATGTGGCATTCATTCACGAAGCTAGAGAGCAATCATGAATGTGTCAACGAGTTGATGCAGAACATACTCCCTGAAGTAGTTAAAGATGTCGTCTCGTTCGACTGGCTGGCCCTTCGAAAATGTGACGAACACGGAGCGGCAGTCCTCCGGCACGGTGACGACGACGCGTTCATAGGGCGCCTCGAGCTCCTGGTTGCGGCCGACGAGGCCAGTCTGGTAGCGGCGCAGCAGGTGGTACAGGCGGTCGTCGAAAATGAGCGTGCACACGCCGTCGAGGAGGTCGGCGACGCCACGTGCGATGCGGCCCCGGTTGAAGGCGAAGAAGCGGGGGTGGTCCATGTGGCTGTCCTGGCAGAGCGCGGAGAGGAGCGGGATCGGCGGGTCGGGGACGTTCCTCATGCGAAGGCAGTGGATGACCCAGCTGGCCTCGTTGAGCAGGTGGCCTAGGGCGGTGGTGCTCATGCTCGGCAGGTGGGAAATGACCTTGTTGGTGCCCTGGTCGAACCAGAGGAGGAGCGCCACGACGTTCCGTGCAACCTGTGGGTGGCACTCACAGTCGCCGATGAGGCGTTCGTATAGGCCACGGGCGAAGGTGTAGTGGTACAGCACATCACGGACAGTGGTGACAGCGGCCATTGGTGGAACTAAGCAAGCACGAAAGGTAGCTATTGCTAGTAGATAATGTGTGCACTAATGGTCGAAGAGCTGATGGATGGGTGATTGGTTGATGGAAGGGAAGCTCTGCA
This sequence comes from Miscanthus lutarioriparius, assembly GCA_904845875.1. Classification (NCBI taxonomy): domain Eukaryota; kingdom Viridiplantae; phylum Streptophyta; class Magnoliopsida; order Poales; family Poaceae; genus Miscanthus; species Miscanthus lutarioriparius. Next base: position 114,406,846 of record CAJGYO010000010.1, on the reverse strand, counting down.
GGCCCGGGATTTATATAGGCCAAAGGGAAGCTCTGAAACTAGAACACCGGCCTGCAGGTAGTTTCTTGGTTGGATCGTTTTCTCACTCGCCGTTTCCTCACAAAATTAGCAAAAATGAAAGCGCGGGAAACAGGCGGCATGCAACCGTTTCAAACGGGCGCTACGGCTGGGCCAATCGGCACGCGCCATGTCCAACTGATGATGAAAAAAACTTTCCATGCCAGCCTCCTGATATAGAAATAATCGCTTGTATATGAATAGACATCCCCCGTCCATATTGTCTAGTTTAGATGACAATGATTACTGGCTAAATTTGCTATTTACTGCCTGGCTACTTTGCTTTCATTTTGGGACTACAGTAATGCTTGAAAATCTACGTTTCAGATCTTCTTTTGGCTATATTTTTTCTACTGTGTAATTTTCTTGGCATGTAGTCAATGCTTACCAAAAAATATTGATGACTGAACTTAGTCGTAGAAATATATACAGGGTAGTAATTAATCCATTCCAATCCCATTCTCAGGTATAAGGCTATGGCGACAAATGATATGTAACCAGCTACTAGCTTTACTTTGCTACTCTACATTCACAAGTATTTATTTATTTCATTCCTTACAAACGCATAGGGCAATTATGCACTGCCATCAAATCCAAGCCACATATTAATTATACAGAACTTATTATCATTCACAAGCCCTTCCAATTTTGAATTGAATGAAGATATCAAGTCCGCAAATGAACGGCACTGATCTCTAGGCCATTTGACTGTGATAAACTTAGTATTGTATCAAATAAAATTTATTTTCCCAATTATTACACATAGGCCTTGAGGAACATACAAATTAACGTAAAAGCTCACAAATAGGTCCTCGACACATCTGTATCCATCTCCAGTCTATGTATCATCCTGCCAAAACATTGAGGTGACGCCAAACAAAATGAAGACGGTAGAAGTGAGAATTCTTTTGAACCTCGAAACATGACTTAGAAACTTATCAAGTAGAAAGAGGAAACACCCTATAATTTCAAACAAGACACATGGAAACCTTTCAATGATCATTAGCCGTCTTCTTATATTAGAAAAAAAAAGAATACAAAAACTCCAACACTAGCTTGTCTAATTAAGTGAACCAAAGGGATTCAGTGGCACAAAATCAAATGACCAAAAGTATTAAGTGGACACAGGAATAACTTGCTAGCTTGTCAGGTACCTTGTTAGATATGAGAATACCTACAAACATGCATAAAACCTTAATCACCCACAAGATTGTAATACCCATAAAAAGAAACCTCTACAGGGGATTATTTGGAGACGCTCTGTAGAACGATGATAATATGGCAAGTTCCCTTTCCTACCTAATGCGGGTGAGGTCACCAGATCTGGAGAAGAAATAAAACTAATGTGAGGCAGCTAGTACCAGAGTCACAACATCCATCGCGTGAAGGAGCGGAACAATGGCATTGGTGGTTCGCATCGCATAGGTCGATATATAGGTCGCATTTTTGTAACGGCAATAGGTGTTACATTTTATCAATTTTTGCCTATAATGATGTCATCTTAGCAAAAGCCCCAACGTTAACAAAGGCGGCACAAAATCCACAGATGCAAATGAACGAACAAAAATATCCAACATAGTTGAACAAAAACGTATCTTCCTAGCTTGTTATGCATATATCATTATTATGGGTGATGCAGTCACTCCAACAAAAGCTATCTAGAAATTTGGAAACAAAATCATTTGCCACATTTTAACCATGGAAGTAAAACTCACAAAGAGGAGATTATTTGGATACTAATAGTCAGATTATGCAAAATTCAGCATAAAGCTTGCTGAAACTTTGGAGTGGCCAAAAACAAACATGTCTTCAGAAAGGGGAGATGCCCTTGATGCTAGTTTTTTGCAAAATTCAGCATAAAGCTTGCTGAATGTTGCAAAAAATGGGTATTTGATTAGGCATTTCCTTGCACTTGAACATGCCAGGGGATGCACACTCATGTATTCAGGATGAGAAATTATTTGCGTTCACTCCTCAGGTGCTCCTCAGCTCCACGCTGCAACAATTTACAATCATCTCTGCATCAGTTTTGCCACTAAAAAGAGCACTAAAAATTTAGAAATAAATAATTTTCAACGTTGCAAAAAAAGCTGAAAAGTCATAGTTGAGTATAACCTGAAAAAAAACAATAACCTCTAATATTTGTACAGCTAGTTAAGTAAATGAATGGTACGTATGTACTCATATGAAATGGTCCTAAATAAAATGATTAATCTCATATACTGGCCATTAGACATCATGTTAAAGCATGCATGGGGCTTTTTTCTTCCTTTATTAGCCATATATCCTGGTACCTCAACAATTAGAATATCATACTGAATCATATAAAAACATATATTGGACCATAGTAAGATACAAAAGTATCTGATTATCTATAGTAGATAGTCACTAATGTACAATCAGACAATATTTTTCACACAAAATATACAAATCCTTCACTATGTTTTTTTTTTACGCAGTTCCACTGGTACCTAAGCAATCTCATTATGTTTTCTATGTTTTAGCCTTTATTTCACATAACCATTAATTTGTTTTTGTTGCTAAACAATGTTAAACATTTTGTGCAGCCTAAACTGATGTAAAAAATTGCCTCCATCTGATCCATATCCACTCCAAGTCAACACAAACATGAGTTCAAAGCAGGTTTCATATGAATTCGGTACTCAGTTTAGAAAGTAGGAAAAGCATCCAATTCATACTTCAAACATTAGAAAGTAGGATAATCATGCAGCAGTTTAGTTGCATCACAAATTCGATCTAAGACAATAAAAAATTAAGATGTAAGCTGTGTTCTCTGTTCAATACGCCCAATAACAACAGTTGTACGATCCTGCAGATCAAATAGGCTACTTAAAAACATATGATAATTCCCTGAAATAATTTTTTCTGTGATAATTCAATGGCCAATACTGCATTGGGTCACATAATAACACCATTAGTAATTCCTAGCCGTCAGCTCATCTTCAGTTTGGCTTTGGATTCATCTAATCCCAACACCTAACTAATTGATAGTTAAGGGAAAGAAATATCATGCCTTGCAGTCTTTTGTAGTTTTCTCGAATACGCAGAGTATTCATATGATGAGGAGAGGCAAAATCCCCGAGTGTCATGAGCTTCCCCGAGTGCAAAAATGGGCACTTGATTAAAGTTAATCTTCCAGTGTTGCACTCGGGGAAGAATCAACACTGGATGAGAGAGGCTTTGCCGAGTGCCCTAGAGTGCCTAGCTTTCGGTAAAGAATTTACAATCATCTCTGCATCAGTGCAACACACGGGAAAGAGCACTAAAAAAGAAAAATGTTATTTTCAACGTTGCAAAGCCCGCCTGACCAGCCGTTAAAACTAAAAAATTGCTTTGCCAAGTGTCGCACACGGCACTTAAAGTAAATGAAAATTAGTATGTACTCATATGTCATGGTCCTAAATAAAATGTTAATCTCATATAAGTCATTAGACATCATGTTAAAGCATGGAAGAAAATTTTAAAATTTGAATTTTTCAAAAGACCTGGGACCTCAAAAACTTCCTAAATTAAAATTGTAGATCTCAAAAGTTATGAAACTATGTAGTTGAACAACTTCTTGATTTGAAATCATCTTATCATGCAAAACTACGTTAAATCTCTCAAATTTGAAATTTTTTTTTCAAGTTCGACCTCGGATGGAAAAACTTCCTAAATGAAAATTGTACATCTCGAAAAGTTATGAAACTTTATAGTTTACCACTTTTTGATTTGAATTTGTTTAGGGCCTCAAACAAGCAATTTACTCTCGGTTTAGTATAATATATGAGGATAGAAACATGAATCTAAACAGGTTTCATATGAATTTGTAGTCAGTGGTAGAAAGTAGAGAAAACACAATTCGTGAGGGAGACATCATGAGTAGGAATCATGCAGACAGTTTATTTGCATCTCGAATTTTGCGCAAAAAAGCAACGACTTCAATGATTAAGATGTAAGCTGTGGCTGCCTGTTCAAATTTTTTTTGGTTTTTTTTGCTATTATTTTCGAGTTTTCAAATCTCATTTTTTATTTTGCGTGTAAATCTTATGTGTTGCACTCGGGAAAAAAAAGCTGTCAAATCTTTCCCGAGTGCATTGGGGCACATCGGCAAAAGCCTTCCCAGTAGCGCGATTTAGCCGTCACAAAAAAGACGCTTTGCTTTGGATGAGGATTATCCCGGAGGGTCTAATTCGAGTGTTGCACTCTGGGAAAAGAAATATCATGCCTTGCAGTCTTTTGTACAAGCGGCACTCGGGAAGCCACTGGCTGCTGTAGTGAACACCCTCTGCTGTGCATTCCATCAAGCACGTCATAGGCACGGCAGATGTGCCGCAATGGGTGAGCTATGTCTCTCCTAATCTGCTATCTGATCATGCAAGAATTCACAAGTGAGGATTACCAGATAAATTAAGAAGATAATATTCAATGCAATAAAATAACTTCAATTCACAAATTGGATCATCTACCTTAACATCAGATGATCTGTCAACAGAGAAAGTTTCTGAAAATTTTGTACAGCGCTCTTCAAGTTCAATATTATCTAATAACTTCAGGGTGCTCGAGCTCATTAAGTTAAAAAAAATCTTTAAACACCATGAATATGCGTACTACTGTGTACAGCGTGGTTGCTTACCTAGTGACTGAAATCAAAGAAGAATTGCAGGAGTTGTTGCCGTGATCTCCTCTCTGTCCTCTCCCGTGGCCAGTGATGTCTCGTCGATTGGCTCGGCTCGGCAGCTCGCTTGATCTCCGTGACTGAGGTGGCAAGGTGATCTATCTCCTCGTCTCCTAAATCCAGATGGACCGTGGACGCCAATCTGCTGGCTACTCGGACCTCCAAGCAATCTTCGTGTTGGGCAGACCAAGCATAGCTGCGTTTCAGTTTTTGCGTTGGGCAATTGCTCCATAGCTGACAGCCCACTGCCCAGTTGCGACGGCGACGGCGGCGGCGGCGGCGGCGGCGGCGGCGGCGGCGCTCTCGCCACAACCGTGGGGAGAGGGCCGCTATCATTGGAGGGTGCCAAGATCCAGCACCCCGTTGTGTAAGTCGTGGCGTAGGGCATCGGTGGGGGCAGGAACAGGAGCGTGGCGCGAGGTAGGCGACATGCGTCGGGCCCATCTGTGCGATGACTCCGTGCGGTGATTGCGGAATCGCCAGAGAGGGAGCGAGGAAAGGCGCGTGCGTGGGTGATGAAGGAGCGTTGAAGCCTCGGAACGACCGCGGTGGTGCGTTGAAGCCTCAAATTGTCCTTGCCCGTTGGATCGTGGTGAAGCCTTCTCAGATTAGATCTGGATCGTTGGTTTGTTATGGGGTGGTTTTTCTGGGTGCAATGTCATGAGTGTGGGTTACCATATATTTCCTGTGTAGACTGAGCGTATTTCAGATTAGTCTATTATAGTAGAGATATGTCGGTTGAAGATCAAAGGCTTAGAATAAGTATCACAAGGATCCATGGACTAACTAAGTAATTGTCGTCAACCAAATCAACCGAGGCACCCTATATACATCACATTGAGAAGTGGACTAAGCTACCTGCAGAAGACAAAGGGACCATGGCCAGTGGATGGGTCAGCCGAACCACCACTCCCCCTTGGTCGCCTGAAGCCCCATAGGCACCAAACTGCCTCAACTTTTGTGACATGCAAGGAAGCACATCCAGGAGCATCGTGGGACGTTCCATTGAGGTTGGTTTGATCTCAGGGTCATCAAGGAGCTCTCCTACGGATTGAAGGGCCCACCTTCTTACCCTCTATATACTATAAATAGGGGGTACCACCTCACATATATAGTAACCCACACAACACTCAAGAAGCTCTTCATTCCACTCTCCGACAGTAGTAGTTAGTTTAGTTTTGTTGGAAGTTAAGTGTGTCACTGTGAGCAAGTCTTTAGTCTTCAAGGTGAAGCCCTTGTATCTTTTCCTTTGTATGACTTTGAGTATTCAATAGATATATTTTCTCTACTATACTTCGTGCCTTAGTTGCATTGTTACTTTCTTGTAGTGGTATATTAGTGTTTAGTTGTATAACTTTTGTAGCTAGACTTGCATTTATATCTAAGTGAATCACACCTTCACACCAGTTCTCTCCTCATATTGAGTGTTCTATTCTGTGTTGCTCGAGATTAGAGTAGTATTCCATGGCATAAATGTGCTATTTAGGCTATCGGGTATCTAGGTTTGCGGCCTACCACACAAATGATTGTGGTAGTCAGCAGACGGTGACATCCCTGTCTGACCTTTGTAGTCCACCACGTTTGGGTAAGTTGTTAAATCGTAGAGTTCTATGCAGGAACAATTTGGCACCCTTCTCATCTTAGTCTGTTGCCATTTGGGATACCTTGTGTCGACACGGAAATTGGGTTACCATGCAGGACACACGACAAGCCTGGGAGATCTACTTAACTCCAAACGCAGGACAAGTCGGTTTGAAAACCGTAGGCATGCCAGTCAATTTGACCCTGCAATTGACAATGAAAGAAAAGTAATCAGTAATTTAAGGCGGAACATGCAGCCAATCAAATAAAGCTATCGACTAAAGAGTCGATATCCAGCATGCTCATAAAAGATAAGTGCTATAGGCTATCATCAAGTATTAGTTGCATTTACGGATCTAACCGGACAAAATCACGAGAAAAGAACGCAATAAAGGAATTTATGATCAAGCTTAGTTGCATTAATTGGTTGATAAGGTGAAGTACCGTATTGGCTCATTAACCAAAACAAAAACAGGACAACCATTGAAGAGCCAATGTACTTGTGAAGGGTTGGATCCTAAAAGCTCAGGCTATCAGCAAAATAGCCGATTCCGGGAGTTTTACATTATAATATGCAAACCATTGACTATTTAATATAAAATAAGTTTATAAACCGATTAAATCCAACCTAATGTCTTTATCAGTGAGGTTCTAAGTGATGGCAGCTATGATAAAGACAACTGACTAAACTTAACAATCGATAAATCTATTTATATTTCAATAAAATCATGAAAACATATTATACACATGAAGGCGTGAGCTATTGGCTAAATAGCCGATTCAGATGGTTTTAAGATATAGCGTGCAAATAATCAGCCATTTCATACGGATAAATCTACGAACGAATCAATTCTTAACCTATTATCATTATCAGTGAGGTTCAAAGTGATGGCAGCTATGATAACGAGCAATAGATTAAAGCACAATAAGTCAAAAGATCTATTCATACTTCAACATAGCCATAAAAGCACGCTATAAGTGAAAGTACGGACCATCGGCTACATAGCCGATGAAGAACATAGCAAACAAACAAGGTGCTATCAGTGAGGGTCGAGGCGATACAACTATGATAGTGAACGATACATTGAATTTTACTAACCGATAAATCTACTTAAAATCAAATATGCCTTGAACACCTACTATGTTTTGATCAAAATCGAGATAAAACAGCCGATCTAGTAGAATTCATCATCAAAATAATAGCCAATCGTGATGTAGCAAAAAGACGATGAATTAATATGATGAGGTGCCGATCTATCTCGGTCTTGATCAGGTAAATTGGTGATATTGCTATAATTGGTAAAGAAACTAACAATAGCAAGATCGGTAACTGGTGAATCTACTAAAAACAGCAAGGAAGACTTACTAATCTCTAATAGATTTGATAACTTGTGATTTGATCTAAACCAAGCAGTGAGGTCATAAAGATGCAGCTTTACTTGATATAGATACAAATCGATGACTAACTTATATCAAACTCGCAGTGGAGGTCAATGATGATGCAGCCGTACGAGGTAAGATACAAGTCGTGACGGTATTCACAAACAAACGGAGGTCGGCTCAACTGATATAGCCCTGTTTGTTGAAAAACTCGACGAGATCTACCTTACTCCTACTCCTAAGGGTGGCGTGAAAGCCAAAAAGTAATTGAACGGGTTTGTGATTGATTGATTGGTCTGTGGATTACAATAGCAGGGGTGTACTATTTATACCCAAGGCCTAAAACATGAGTCCTAGTTGAACAAGACTCTTTTACAAACTTGGAATAGAAAAAAAACATCCTAAATTAAGATAACTTGGACTCCAACCTTTCCTTTCCGTGAAGTCCGACACGTCTCTTGCTTCAATTACCGCCATCTTCTCGTCGGCAGAGTCCAACCTCAAGTCGATGATGATGTCATGGTCACTTAACCGATTGCAATGGCAATCCGAATTAGCCGATTCCGCAGATATCACAGCTTCATAACAAATCCCCAAATTTTGGGTTCCCGCGTACCCATTCCAAAATTTGGTGTCAACACCTTGCAGAATTAGCTACTTGAGCATAAGAAAGACCAACAGTGTCAGGATTAATCAACAACAGTATTAATGACATGCCCAAGTGTATGCAAACTTTTTCCTGCTTCTCAAGTTAAACCCTACAATAGATGGCTAAAAATGCTAAGTATATATTGCTCACTACTGCATCTTGGTCATGGTATTTAACCAAGGGGTATGAACAAAACTAGAGGTGCATTGCTACCCTTTGTTGTGGGGTGTGACGATTGAATGTTAATTTCTCTATGTGGAAGATACCAACACAATGCCTTTACAAATAGATGGAAGCAACCTACACTACAAAAGATATATCATCTTTTGACATTTCATTTATATCATAATAATATCGGGAACTTATGTCATAGTTCACCATTTGTGACATCCGAGGCACAAAAATCCTTATGTCAGAAAACACGCATCACAAATTTAGTTTGTTACATCTGTTTATCCCGTGTCACAAAAATTGTACCATTGATTTTAATGTAACAATGATTTATGACATTTGTTTTACTTCATCGGTTCTACCCCATGCCACATAGGATCAAATGTTAATGTGACGCTGAGTTGGCAGCTCATAAAAATGTGATATAAACTAAAATGTGACATGTTATAGCCTATATACCAGGCGGACCTATAATGAGCCAAGCCCATTGCTGGTTTTATTTTTTTTCTACTCTAATCCATTATAATGTTTTATAGTTGTATAGCCCATTTCAATATATACATATAGCACAAAGATTACGCTAGCCCATTAAATAACACATAAAGGCTCCAATGTATATATCAAATCAACCAATTTAAATAAACTGATTTCCATAACCGATCACAATCCATATGACAAAAATTAGTAACAATAAATATATGACAATAAACTATTAGCACCACTTCCTATAATGAACATGTCGTCAATGCTTACCACTTCCTATAATAACCTATTAGCACAAAGATATATGCCTTCTACTGTGTAATTTCTTGGCATGTATTCAATGCTTACCAAAAATTATCGACGATTGAACATAGTCCTAGAAATATATATAGTGTAGTAATCAATGCATTCCTAGCCCATTATCAGGTAGTAGGCCATGGCGACAAATCCTATGTAACCAAACAGTAGCTTTGATTTGCTACTCTCCATTCACAAGTGTTTATTTATTTCATGCCTTACAAATGCATAGAGCAATTATGCACTGCCATCAAATCCAAGTCACATATTATAAATAACTTAATTATCATTCACAAGCCATTCCAATTTTGAATTGGATGATGAGATCAAGTCCACTAATGGATGGCATTGATCCCTAGGCCATTTGACTATGATGAACTTATCACTGGTTGCATAATCTTTTCTCTTTTCCACATTGTTACACAGAGGCCCTAAGAAACATACAAATTAATGTATAAGCTCAGACGAAAGATCCTTGACACAACAATCTCTGTCTCCAATCTATATATCCTGCCGGGTGAACAAAACGAAGATGGTAGAAGTGAGAATTCTTTCGAACCTAGAAACATGACTTAGAACCTTAGCAAGTACAAAAAGACAACACCATATGATTTCAAGCAAGAAGCACAGAAACATATCAAAGATGAATACAAAAACTCCAACACTAGCTAGATCATATAAGTGATGAACCAAAAGGGCACTCAAAATCAAGTCTCCAAACATATTCAGTGGATGAAGGAATAACATTCTAGCTTGTTAGATACCTCGTTTTAGCTAAGAATACCTAGAAACATGCATATAACCTTAATCGTCCACCAAACTGTAATACCCATGGAAAGAAACCTCTTAAAGGGGGATTATTTGGAGACGCTCTATAGATCGATGGTGAATATGGCAAATCCCCTTTCCTCCCTATCGCTGGTGCGGTCACCAAATCTAGAGAAGAATGAAGACTGATATGAGGTGGCTAGGACTTGAGTCACAACAGCCATCGCGTGAACGAGTGGAACAAAGCTGACATAGGTCGATTCTTATTATATATACGTTTCTGCTTTGTAATGACAATAGCCGTTATGTTTTATCAATTTGTGCCTGTAATGGCTATGGTCTTAGCACTAGCCCCAACATTAACAAAGGTGGTGCAAAAACCACAAATGCAAATAATGGAACAAAAATATCCAACATAGTTGGACAAAGACATATCTACCTAGCTTGTTATGCATATATCATTAGATGTGATGCAACCACTTCAAGAAAACCTATCTAAAAATTTGGAAACTTAATGATTTGCCACATCTTAACCATGGAAGAAAAATTCACAACGAGGAGATTACTTGAATAAGGACAGCCTCAATGAAGGTTTCATGTCCCTATTTTCAAGACGTGAAACTAGGACATGAAACAACTCCTGCCATTGCACATATTCACTTCACTATTTCATAGGCTAGTTGCAGTATTTAATTCTTCCATATTGTTGGATCAAATGTGCTATGTGAACCATGTAGCCACATGATATTGTTCTAAGTGTTACTACATTACAACAATCATGTTGGCAAATAAGAACCTGTCAATAATGTCAGAGTACTACTCACATTGACTCATCAATCATTCATCTTGCTGAATCTTCAAGGCAATAGGTTTCGGATTAAGAATCTGCATGAGCACCACGAGTCGGTACTTAAAAGAACAGTTTTAGATAATGTACTTGTAATGCTAAATCAGTCGGCAAATACAAATATCTCGAGTCCTCAGCTACTCGATGCTATGTTAGTACTAGTACTAGTATCATTCAGTCTGAACATCTCATTACTAATATGAAGCGGAAGATGCGGCCATGGAAGTGGAACCACAGGACGACGGATGGTCCATCTCCAGGCGGAGCAGCTGAGTAGGAGAGGCGTGCCCTGCAGCACCTGCACGCGGCACTCGCGAATGGCTTCTCTCTGTCGCCGGAGTGTCGCTTCTGTGCCTGGTCGAGGCCGAGCTGGATCGGAGCTGCCGGACGTTGTGCCGCTGGAGCTTGATCTGCTGTGGGACGGACGGGAGAGGGAAAAATGAGACGGAGAGGCGAGGGGAGATGGCGGGAGTTGGTGAGGAGCCGGGGAGGCCGCCGGTTGCCCGCCGCAGCAGATCGGAAGAATCGGTGGGGATGAAACTATACGGGCTCAGTGCGGCTTTCACCCTTTTTCCAAGGCCTTCGAAACGCCGTCCAAAGGTTTTGTGGGAATGAAACGACTGCCATCTCTCTCCTCATAAAAACAGTTTCACATCATCAAATTAGCTGGTATAACACCCTATTTAATGCCCATAAAACTGTCATTAAGACTGGCCTAATAAGAATAGCAAAGCTTTCACCACTGGCGAGGTCATGAGAGGTGGTTGAGACCCGAGTCATGAGAGCCACATCAAGGAGTAGAATTATATTTTGTATTCGACTAGCTAAAGTAGAATGCAACTCAACGGCTTTAGGTAGAAGTTAGGTAACTGACCGCCTCTAAAAAACGCTCGAGATTTTTGGAGACATGAACATTTTTGCTCATATATGTAAATAAAAGAACTTACCTTCTAGAATTTTTTTTTTTGCAGCGAATCAAGTGACAGAGATAACGGAGGAAGTTAATGTGCGATTAGTCATCACGTTTGAGGAGCACGCGACGCCGCTGGCGTCATCCTCATCCTCGCCCTGTCCCTGCCCCCGAATTTCACCACCTGCGGCCAACGGCTCCCGTCGTCTCGCCGCACCATCCTCCTCCCGGTCCCGGCGGACTCTCGCGCGATGTGCAGGAGCAGCAGCTCCGTGCATTAGTTTGGTGAGACCCGAAGGGCCCCTACGCTATTGGGGCTCTGTTGGGCTGGATAGCATCTTTAGTTTGGTCTTGTTTGGGTCTCTTTCGGAGCCAGTATGGGTGTAGGCACCGTTCACGACACATGCGTTTTCCCGGCCCAATTAGTCTCTGCAGAATCCTTTCTGCGCCGTGTGTTGGGCAGATCGGTCATCGGGCCTAGAAAGTGATCCATATATACACAGTTGAAAGGGGCTTGGCGCTGGACACCGGCCAGGTTTGACGACGCGTTTGTTGGTGTTGAATTTTGAGCTCAGTCTGGCCTACTAACATGCTGCATGTCTTCACTGTCAACTCTCAGCTGATGTGTTACCATCGATCCACCGGCCGGCTGGCTGCTACCTACGACTCCGAGCACACCGGTCGAGAACGCGAGTTGACAGTATCATTCCAACTCCTACTCACTTTTTTTTTGCCGGTGAACTCCTACTCACCCTACAATACATCTTATCAGCTCTACCTGCTCGATCGTATTGGTCCAAAAGGTAAAGGTCTGTCAGCGCAACAACCTAAGCGTATATATAGGAGTACTACAAGTCTACAACGCGTGTACATACTGCGTACGTCGTCCGACAAGGCACCAGTTTCTCGCGCGTGTGTCTCTCTGGGTGTATCAGTATGTGTACGGTGTGTGTACCGACCATGCGACGGCGACTCGAGAACGAATCGCGTCGACGAACACCATGTCATGCCATGACATGCATGTATGTATGTGCATCCGACAAAGGCACCGGCCGGTTTGTCCTGTAGCCACCGTGCGACAGCGACCCAAGAGCGAAATCGCACTGTGCATTTTAAGTAGTACTGGGGATGCGACGGGTAGTTTTCCAAGTCCCTCCATTAGTTATTTCTATTGGCGTTGCCTAAGCCGTGCCATGTGACGAAGCAAGTCGTGATGACACCATGCAGGCGATCGACTTTGCTTGGCCATGTATGCGGCTGCCACAACAGTTTGGCTGCTGTTTGGTTAATGCGTAAGTTGCGGTAGCCATACCTTTTTCAGTTTATTTGCATGCTTATTTCCGCCACAGGTGTGGCCGCTATTTCTCACGCCACAGCCTTCGGCGACGCCACAACTTGGCCTTTGGTGGCTGGTGTGGGATGTGAACCAAACAGCCCTTAGGCCGCTAGTCCACGAGGTTGAAGAAACTATTATGTTCCCTCCATCCTATTCCTATTGATAAATCAAATATTTTTAACTTGACCAAATATATGAGAAAATATTAATATTTATGGTGCATAAGTAGTACCATTAGGTAAATCACCAAATATATTTTTTAAAATAAACTTATTTAGAGAGATATGAATGCTGCTAATATTTTTTGAAAACTAGTCAAACTTAAAAAAGTTTGATCATCACGAATCTCATGGCAACACTCTTTTTGGGACGGAGGGAGTAGGTGATAAGGGATCTTATTAGAGGTGGCCCGATCTTCACAGCGGTAAGTCAAAGTATCGAAAACAACTTGAGTAGCGGGATAACTAGTTTTATACCTGATAAAGGTTGAATGCAACCAATCGACGAGGAGAGAGGCACCAGAACCTTGATGACTTCGACTCGATCTCCAAACGACCGCGGAACTACAAACCAGGACCAATCCACACAAAAGGCTCGAAAGCTTAGAGCACAAACTAGGGAATCCTATCTAGAGGAACCTTCGTATATACCAGCAAAACGGTCTCTTGCAATCTTTCCTATGAAGAACTGGCAAGAAGTTTGGGGTAAGTCACTCATTAGCTATTAGCTGGAAAACCATACGGGTTTATCAATTCATCAAAAGTTGCTAATAGCTTAGACACAAGGGGTAATAATTATACCATGGACAACCCTCCTAGATAGGTTTGAAATGGATTTATAGCTTCCGGAGATAGTCAAGATGGAAAGTCACCACAAGATGAATTCCCGAGGAGATCTTGCAGCTACTGACCTTCTGAGCAGTCTTTAGTAATTCAACCATCACTCTTTCTTGGGAAGTCCATTTATTGCATTGGAAAGCTACCATGTGTAGTATGCATCCTGAAACGTTGCATAATGATACACAGCCTGTTCGGCTGGGGCTGAAACGATCGTATACGATCGTGGATTATTACTGCTGGCTGATTTGGTGTGAGAGAAAAATAATGTTCCGGCTGAAAATTTACGATCGTTTACGACCAAGCGAACAGACCGACAATCTTGCACGAGAAGTTCTCCACAAGATGAATTCCCTCGTGACTGTTAGTCTTTTGAAAAGTCTTTTGACTAGGTCAACATTGTGATTTTTGTGAATTGTCTAACACATCATTCTCTATTAGCGTAAAGTCTAATCATTGATTAGTACTCTGTACACAGTCACAGTACTCATTACAAGTTGCGATCATGAATGCTTATTATACAAAGGGGCCTCGAGATTTTGTTTCTCTATAGGCCCCTGAAATACTAAAGACGGGTCGGGGGTTGCAGATGTCGAGATTGATGAAGTCATCACAGGCGCCTCGCTGTAAATATTCAAGGCCTTCATCTTGTTGTTATTCGTAGGTACGAGGGCATGGAATTACTGTCTCATAAGAAATTCTAGAGGTGCATGCACATCTTTCACTTGAAACATATTCTAAAAAAATGATATGATAAGATTCTGCAAATAAAATAGTATGAAAACGCGTATCATGCATGTGCCTTATATTTAACACTAAAAAATATAGGTAACTATTTCGCTATGCATATCCTAGAAAGACATAGCATGTTCTCTTGTGCCGTACCAAGTACTTAATTAAGGGGGAAAAAACTAAACCGGTAGAAAAGAAAGACACGACTACACATGAGGCGACGGACCGAATGGCGAAGAATAATGGAGGCTACCTCTCTACTTAAAACTAATCTAGATTCTAAATTCATTTTGGCATGGCACGCAGCATTACCACGCGAGTTGGATCGATGGGAGGGCATTTAGCCGCTTTTGGGCCTAAATTTGGCCCACAAACAAATGGAAATCGATGGCGGCCGCCACGCCACAGCGAACTAATTTGTCTTGTCTGCCCGTTGTGCCTCCGTCCAAACTTTTGATCCTTCTGCGAACTCGCTGCCTGCAACTGCTGAATGCTGATGCGAATGAGATATACGCCGTATGCAGATGCAGTAGCAGTGCCGTGCGTGCGGGACGGCCGTACAGATTATTTGCCCCCCTGCTTCTTCTTCCGTTCTTCGTCGTCGTCAGGCTTAGCTAATTCCTTGGTAGCAGCTGCGAGATGCCTAGCTAGCTAAACTCCCACGGAGGTGCAGCTCGTTGTAAAAATAATAAAATATATTAATATTGGATCTAGTTTTGTTAAGTATATTTTTTGAGTAAGATGTAGCAAATGGTTTGTTAATCCGGGTTACGGTTTAGGAGAAAATTTATTTCAAAGAATCGAACTCACAAAAGATTCTATCCATGCATGCATGCTGGCTGCTAGTTGTATTTGTTGCACGTGGCTAACCATGAGTGATGAGAAGTAGCAAATTAGCTATTGGTTGTCTCGGGTGCATGCATACTGGTTGGTTCGCTCTGACTCACTTATCGGGCTGGGTGCATTCTGTACAGAGCCGGTTACTACATAGTTGTACGTATAACCAGTTAAAACACAGTTGCAACTCAATTGCTACTCTAGTTACAAATCAGATATGATACCAACTCTGAATTGCAACTGAATCTGGTTATGAAGACCAGATGCAAAAGGTACATAAAGTTATAACTAGTTGTAACTCGGTAGTATACGGAGTTGCAATCAGTAACACACAGAAATGCAACTCGTTGTAAAAATAATAAAATATAACCATATTGCATCTAGTTTTGTTAAGCACATTTTTTTGAGTAAGTTGCAGTAAACGGTTTGTTAATTAGGATTACGATTTAAGAGAAAATTTATTTCAAAGAATCTAACCCACAAAAGATTCCATCCACGCATGCATGCAGTCCGGTGGCATTTGTATACAACGTGGTTGTGCATGGTAGGTGGATGATACAAATTAACTAGGACGCACGCATGACATTTTTCGGGGTGACAGTTCGCGTGCGGGAGGTGCGCTCGGATAGTGGGCTGATTCGGCCGGTTGCATGGACTAGGCTCACCGGTTGGCCTAGGTGAATTCTGTGCACAGAATATACCCAGGTGTAATATAGCAAAACAATATATATATATATATAGAGAGAGAAAGAGGGAGGGAGAGACTAGTGGAATGCGCGCGCCCCGCGCGAGAGCAAAGGAGCCTAGTTGGGTTTTTTTATGGACATACACTGTGCTAGAGTGACACAAGAAACTTCAGAATAGAACCACACATGTCTATGTATGGCCTACTGGTCTAGAGTACTACATAATATGAATTGATCATAGCCTAAAACTATCAATCTATAAATATTTATCACATACAGTCTGTGAACTGAAATTGAAAAGTAACAGCAAACAGAGGGAGGTAGATAATACATGGCCTACTTAATATTGCTATGAGGATCAAGAGCAATGGATGGTAAAATAGAATAAAACAGAACGAGGAATGTAGCTGAAAGAGTATTTCCTATAGATTTATCTTAGACATGTTTCATTTAAAAAGAATGCATTGGTTTCACTAGTCTAGACAAATTTTAGTAAATACAATAGCTAAACATGTAGAAGAAATTACATGTGCTTTGGATCGGCAATGCTTGATAGAATCTTTTTTTTCCTCGATCAACAGGCAGGGTATCCTACATAGAGGAAAACAGCAACAGACCAGCATATATGAGAGGAAGCACAAAAATCGATTAGTAACAGACCACCAAATGGGCAGATGTAGGGGCAGCTGATGCGAGCTTCTAGAGCAGCAGAAGGATTATAGATGACCTTTTTTGTTTTGAGCTAAGGGTTGTAAGTAAAATTGATTAAAGACGTGGTATTGGCTTACCTGTTGGGCTTTGACCTTAGAATAATTTCCTGCATGGTAGATTTGTATGTTGCCCTGATCTGTATTTAGCTAGAGCTAAAAATCTGAGATGAGCTGAATGGGAGGGCGTCGCCGTCGCCGCTGCCCGCGTCGACTGTAACTGACTGCTGGTCAGCGCACCAAAACATTAGTTCGAGCAATTTTCACTTACAATTCAGCATAGGAATCTAGAAGAAAATAGCTATATGAATGCCAGTGTAAATGAAATAAGACATGTATGAAGGTTCAGGAGGTACATTAGATCAAAATAAAAAGATCATACAGATGGCTACGCTACACCTATCTGTGTTAGTATTATGGGTGTTTTGTGTGAATGG
Organism: Miscanthus lutarioriparius; assembly: GCA_904845875.1. Lineage (NCBI taxonomy): Eukaryota > Viridiplantae > Streptophyta > Magnoliopsida > Poales > Poaceae > Miscanthus > Miscanthus lutarioriparius. The sequence goes on along the minus strand of CAJGYO010000010.1, from coordinate 114,389,454 downwards.
CTAAATGGTTTATTTAATCTGTGAAGCAAACAATAAAGACTGGACAATCATATGTCTTTGCTCAGTCATGGGTATTCTGGTAAATAGCTGTAGAAGAACAAAAAGAGTAACACACTTCATATCTTGGCTAAAGTCAAATTCATAAGCAAGTCATGAAAATGCTGAGAATTATATGGTGATCCATAAACATTTGAAGTCTCAACAGTTAATCATGGGTATATACTAAAGAGAAACGAAACAATCCGACCATAAGACGCAAAACATTGCATTCAAAATATTCTGATTTTTATTGGCAGGTTAGCCGGTGGCTCACTATTTTGGCAAACCTGTTGCACAAGACAGGGCTTGTTCGACGTCTTCATTGTTTATGAATGATGTCTACGCTGTACATTATTCTTTCTAATATTACCAGCTGGAGATATTAGTGCCTGCAATATTAGGCTCTCAGTTAATAATATGGTGCTCCAGGATTTTGTGGCTTGCCAAAAGTGCTCTACAAATATTAAGAAGGATTTAGAAGCATTAAAATATGGTCATATATTTTGAAGCCGATCATGTAAGCCCCAAGGAAATAAAGGACTATTTCACAGTTATGAAGCTCTTAACCTATGAGAAAGCCTTGTCTGTGTCACAGGACAGGTATAATATGAGAGAATTATCTTATATATATTGACTGAAATAAGAAAGAAGCACTATGTTTTTAAATTTTGCAAAAAAACCTGGGATGAAGAAACATTGTTGGCTTCTTACTTTTTCTACATCATCACTAATCCATAGGCAGATCATATATGGCAAGATGCAGCACCTGATTACTCGAGGAGGTGCCTACTGGGCAGTGCATCCACGTATACATTTCATGAAAAATCTTGAAGGCACTCGCCCAAATATTCAGGGTAGAAGAGGCACCGCTAATGAATCAGCATAGCAATGGACGCATTCAACATGTGCTTTGATTAGGTTTGAATCATAAACTGTCTGTGACCTTTATTGAAATGAACAAAGTATGAATTGGAAAGCACGGAGAAGAAAAACCATCTTACAAAACACATGCTCTCCCTATACATAAAACTAGAATACATAGTTAATCTAAGAGTAAGCTAACAATGGCACCATGTTAGGTAAAAACAAAAAATGAGTAGGTAATCTAAGAGGAAACTAACAATGGCACAGACAATAGTATTAAACATATATTTCAGGAGACATGAAGTCACTAACCAATCCTAGGAGCCCCTAGGGCGCGAAGCATCCATAGAAATTCAGATCGAGATAATCAAATTGAGACCTGTAAAGACCAACAACTATAAGCAATCTGATGCCAGACACACATTAGCAGATACCACATAGGAAATCTAAAGGAATAAGAACATAGAGCAATCGAAAGAAAGGACCAGGTCACCTCAGATTTTGCTAGGCTGCACAAATAGATTTCTAGAAAGAACCCCTTGTCTTCCTTGACCACATTGCATAATATAAGCATCTGCAACCAGCAAAGGGAAACATAAAACCTACAAATTCTCATGAACGTAGAAACTAAGAGAAGCACTGAAGCACGGAATGCAGGTTCTGGAGACGAACGACGCAACACAGATGCGAGGGGCGGTCGAAGCTTATATCAATCTCTGAAAGATAAACTTGTTCGCAGCATACAGTAAAAGGTTAAAAGCAGTAAGGTTCATGGTTTTGGCTATAGCTGTAGCCTACTAAACAAATAGCAAGCATCAGAGTAATTACCGAAGGTATGTCATACGTGATATGTCCAGCACCAACGCCAAAAATTGGGAGACCTCTCAATGAGAGAGACGAAGGCAAAGAAAAAATTATCAAAATAAAGATAGAACTATAAAAGAATCTTCGGTAGCTTTCTGATTAGCATAAAATCTCAGCCATAACCAGTTCAGTGCAAAGATCAAATCTAGATGATCGACAAACACCGATGCAAAGGGCTGTAAAAATAGAATTGTAGTAAAATGAAAAAACAATATTTAATAGGATAACAGAAGGCCTCTAATAGGACCAATTCAGTGCAAAGATTGAAGTGGAGCTGATCACATGTATGGAGCATTATTAAATTCACCGCAACGGCAATAATATATGTACTGAAAAATCACTGTCATAAGCAACTGGATTTGCAAGCAAGTGTATGTATTAAAAAATCACAAGCATAACCAATTCAGTACAAAGATCGAATGCAGGTGATCGACAGGACCTTAGGTCCAAATGTTCCAGACCTACAAGAAAGAGGATTTGCAAGAAAGTGGACAGAGATGGATAGGAATAAATACATCATTGGCACTGAGGTGTGGTCAGTAATAGAACAACGAACAAATTATGTGAAGTAAAGACATCACTGACAATGGACCTATAGTCAGCAATGAGCGCACAAAATGTAGCAATTAGTGAAAACAAAATAACACATGCAAAAGCGAATTGCTAAGATACAATAACATAGTCATCACAGAACTAATGAAAATAGCAAGAATCATGGAAGAATGAAAGAACTAACCATCATTGCACAATTCCATTGTCTCAGTCTAAAAAAGTTCATCATCCCACAACCCCAGAACCTCAGTAAATAAAATGCAGAATGAAACAACTAATCATCATTGTACAATGAAGGATACCAGTTTTGCACATGATCTGCGTATTTAAAGGCAAGAGAAGTGCAGGAGCAAATGACCTCCTAGGGGAGGGTGGCCAAGATCCTCATAGTGAGGAGAGGGAGCTGAGAGAAGGGATGGGGGAGAAAGGGAGAGAGCGCCCCTCTACCATGCGCAACAGGGCAGATGTGCCAGTGTGGGGCTCTTCCAGCGATGAAGGCCGGCGAGCTAGATCCACACACGTACCCGGCCCCGGCACTGGCAAAAAGAGCACGCACCGGAGAAATTGGTTACTCCCTGAGCACATGAGAAGTATACAGATCGTGGGCGCAGCCACAACGTAAAGAAATTGCTTGTAAGGCCTGCCAAGCCGCTGCACACCGCAAGCACAGCTTAGTGCAATTCATAAATTTCATTGTTCCTGTTAGAACAAATAATAGAGAATCAATGTGCTATCATTGTAACAAGGGATAAGAAGGCCTTTCAAAGAAAGAAGTGTCGACAAACCAAAAAATAACCTCACATCTAAATGATCGCTACAAATGCTATATAGTAACTCATGTATCGAATTAACGTCATAGCAGACACAACTACTATCACCCTATAGGCTTTTTTCCATATTGATTTTATGCATTTCCTATCCCCATGTCAAAGGTGTGGTAACCACTTCAATATACCATCAAACAATTTATTGGCAAAGGCGATAAACTTTATTAATAAGAAAAATAGGATCGCTTGAATGCCAAACGATAGGAAACACGTAAATAGGAAGGTAAAGAAAAAGGAAAAAAACAATGTACTCACCTAGAGGCAATGGCTAGTAGAATGACCATTTCTTGGCTGTATCACTACTAAACACCAACTGGGCACGACACCTGGAGGAGGAAAGCAATCAGTGTTTCCAGCTTGGAATGTGACACTACCGAACCAAAAGAGCTTTACTGATTCAGGACATATCAGGATGGCTGTGATCTTTGATGTATGAAAGTAGAGGAACATCAGATCATTTGTAATGAGCAAAATAAAATTGCCACAAATAGAACTAAGTGGAAAGAATATATGAGTGGGAAGGAAAGCATTAAAAAGAAGCTCTGACCCAAACATATTGGTTGTAATGAGTGGACAGCAAATGCTCTGGGTACATATATTTCTCTTAGCGGATAATACTTTGTATGATAGATTACAGGCCTTCAGATCTCAAAATTGCATATATACTGTCATTTGATCCACTTCTTGTAACACCTCGGGTGTTATGAACTTGCTTAGCACCTCGGTTAAGGCCTCGAGGGATGTAGCGAAATGAATTTTCGAATTTTAGCAAGTTAAAACACACATGAAGTGGAAAGCAATTTCGGTAAACAAAAACAAAATATGATGTATGCATAGTGCTTATGTAAAAGGATGAGCAAATGGTGTAGTCAAGAGTGCAACTTTAGATTTGGGAAGTGAATAGTGTTAACCAGAGTTTTGGGAGCTCCAACATCGAATGCGAGCTCTGGACCTTTGAAAGGATCAAGATGCCCAAGAGGGAGGGTGAATTAGGCTAATTCTAAAATTCTTTACAATAATTAAACCCTACGGTTAGCCCAATTAACCCCTTGTGCCTAGAAAGTGTTTCTAATGTTCTACCGCACAAAAAGTCTTGCAACCTAAGTTCCAATCCTACTCTAGCATGGCAATTCTATGAATGTAAAGACAAGAATTGAATTGCTCAAAGTAAAGAGAGAAGGAGGAATGTGGCGATGTTTTGCCGAGGTATCGGAGAGTCGCCACTCCCCACTAGTCCTCGTTAGAGCACCCGCGCAAGGGTGTAGCTCCCCCTTGATCCGCGCAAAGATCAAGTGCTCTCTACGGGTTGATTCTTTGACACTCCGTCGCGGTGAATTACCCACAACCGCTCACAACTTGAGTTGGGTCATCCACAAGCTCCACCGGATGATCACCAAGCTCCCAATCACCACCAAGCCGTCTAGGTGATGGCGATCACCAAGAGTAACAAGCATGAACTCTCACTTGACCACGACAAGCCTAATGAGAAGGGTGGATGCACACTTTGCTACTCTTGCTATCACTAATGAGGCCTCTCTCTTGGATTCTCAAATCTCAATCACCTCACTAGGACCTTGCTCTTCTTGGCACTCTCAAGGGTGTTTCTCAGCTGTTGGAATGAGCAAAAGTACCCCCTCACACGAATGGGGGAAGTATTTATACACCCATGTTCCAAACAAACCGTTATGTGCCTCTGTGGGGTGACTGGATGCTTCGGTCAGTTCTCCCCGAAACCCTGTGTTTAAGTTGTGACCGGATGCTAGACAGCGTCTGGTCAGCACTGACCGGACGTGTCCAGTCACGATTTTCCCTCTGTGGAACCTTACTGGAGTCGACCGGACGCTGGCACCCAGTGTCCGATCGCCCACCTCTTAGCGTCCGGTCGTGCCAGACGATTTCACTTTGATCAAATGAACTGATCGGACTCTACGCCAGCGTCCGGTCACATCGGAACCAACGTCCGGTTAGCATTTGACCCTCCATTCACTTTCAACTCTCAATCATATGTGAATGAAGTTTGCTCCAATTGATCTAAGGGCTTTTTAGGAGCTACCTAGTGCTAGATTTAGCAAGTGTGCACCACACCTAACCCATTAGACTCATCTAGGTCAAGCTACCCGTCCATACTCCCCTTAATAGTATGGCCAAAGGAAAAACAAAGTCCTAAACTACTCTAAGTGTCTCTTGTTGCGGAACACCCACTTTGTTCCAATGACTCTTGCACCTTTTGGTCACTCTTTAAGAGTCCAAACTTCATTGCGGGTTAAGTTGTTCAACTCTTCATGCTTGGCATTTATCCAATCTGGATCTTGAAGAGCTTCTTCTACCTTGGTAGGCTCAAAACAAGAGACAAAAGAGTGATGTGCAATAAATGAAGCAAGTTTTTGTGAGCGAGTCATTACACCCTTTGATAGACTCCCTATGATGAGATCTTGTGGATGATCTTATAGTAGAGGTGTATTTCTTCTATTAACGACTTGAGGGGGAGGTTGTGGAGCATCAACATCTTGTGCTTGTACCACCATTTGATCATGGAAGACAAGAGTATCTTTATTTTCTACTCTCCCATCTTTTTCACCATCTTGTGGCACATTTGATGAAGAAGGAGGATCATCATCTTCATCATCATTAGGCTTGATGTCTCCAACCGGAATATTCTTCATGGCCTCCCTCAATGGTTCATCACCTACATTATCAAGATTCTCATGTGCTCCTTGGGAGCCATTAGATTCATCAAATTCCACATCATATGTTTCTTCAACCAAGCCGGTGGCATGATTAAATACTCTATATGCTTTGGACTTTGATGAGTAACCAACAAGAAAACCAATATCATGTCTTTGAAACTTCCCTAGGTGTTGCCGCTTCTTGTAGATGTAGCATTTGCAACCAAACACCCTAAATAAGGAAACGTCTGGCTTCTTCCCATTGAGCAACTCAAAAGGTGTCTTGCCAAGAAACTTTTGAAGGAATAGGCGGTTTGATGCATAGCATGCGGTGTTGATAGCTTCCGCCCATAGAGCTTTGGGGTGTTGTACTCATCTATCATTGTTCTTGCAAGAGTGATCAATGTCCGGTTCTTTCTCTCAACTACACCACTTTGTTGAGGAGTATATGTTGCGAAGACCTCATGCTTGATCCCAACTTCATCACAATATGCTTCTATGTTTGTGTTGTCAAATTCTTTCCCATTGTCGCTTCTAATCTTCTTGAGCTTCACTTCAAACTCATTTTGTGTTCTCTTAGCAAACTTCTTGAAGCATGATGCAACTTCGGATTTGTCATGAAGGAAGAATACTCATGTATACCTTGAATAGTCATCAACAATCACAAAACAATAAAGATTTCCTCCCAAACTCTTGTATGTTGTTGGTCCAAATAAGTCCATGTGAAGGAGTTCTAGCACTCTTGTGGTTGACATAAAAGCTTTTGTTGAATGAGTATTTGCAACTTGTTTGCCTGCTTGACATGCACTACAAAGCTTGTCCTTCTCAAACTTCACATCCTTCAATCCTCTCACCAAATCATTCTTCATTAGCTTCTTGAGTGAGCTCATCTCAACATGAGCAAGTCTTCTATGCCACAGCCACCTAAGTGTTGTTTTGGTGAATAGGCAAGTCTTTAAATTAGCATCTTCAGAGGTGAAGTCCACTAGATATAGGTTGTGGTATCTAAATCCTTTGAATATCACTTGATCATCGTCCTTCTTAGATACAACAACTTCCTTCTCGGTAAACAAGCATTGGAAGCCAAGATCACACAATTGTCCAACGGATAGTAAGTTGAAACTCAATGAAGCAACATATAATACATTTGAGATTGAATGATCATTTGATATTGCCACTTTGCCCAATCCTTTAACCTTGCCCTTTGAATTATCTACAAATGTGATTCTTTCTTGTCCATCTACTTCTTCATCTAGAGAGGAGAACATACGAGGATCACTGGTCATATGTTGTGTGCAACCACTATCAATTATCCAATAACTTCCACCGGTCTTGTAGTTCACCTACACACAAGAGATCAAGCTTTAGGAACCCAAACTTGTTGAGGGCCCTTCATCTTCTCAACAAGTGACTTTGCTATCTAAATTTTCTTAGGCCTATTCTTGTTGGGAGGTCCTAAGAACATGACTTTTATCTTTTCACTATAATCCTTTCTAAGCATGTAATGAGCATTGAAAGCAAAAGGTCTAGCATGCTTGGGTAAGGGTTGTGGTGGTGGAGTTTGGCACTCATGGGTAAAGTGGCCTTCTTGTCCACACTCAAAACACTTCTTTGGATTTGGCTTTTGTTGTTGTTGTTGAGCTTGAGTCTTCTTCTCTTTATTTGCCATGTACCCAATGCCACTTCTATCCATCTTCATGACGGTGTTCATTAGTAGCTCACTTTGAAGATGCTTGCCTCTTGTGAACTTGCTCAATCCAATCTTGAGATGCTCTTTCTCCAACTTGAGCTTCTTGTTCTCTTCCTTGAGAGCATCATTATTTTTCTCTTCCTTGAGCTTCTTGTTCTCTTCTTTGAGCTTCTCATTCTCAAGAGTCAAATCACCATCATGATCAAGAGTTTCTAGCACAATAGTGTTGTGGGTCTTGATCTCTTCAAGATCTTTCTTGAGCTTTTCATTGTCATTCTTGAGCTTGACGAACTCATCATAATTATCGGTCTCAACCACTTGCTTGCCCTTGCTACTAGAACTTTGCTCAATGCTCTCAATGATCAAATCATCACATGATGTAGCTATATCAATCTTAACAACATCATTAGTAGCATCATGTGGCTCATTGGATAAGAATTCTTGAGCAATAACAAGATTATCATGATTAATCTTTAGAGTTGTATATTCTTCTTTTAGCTTGTTGTGGCTAGTGATGAGCTCTTTATGCATCCCCTCAAGTTTATCATGTTTATCTTTAAGCTCTTTCTTAGAAGATTTGAGCTCTTTGAGTTTGGATGATATAGCATCATTTGCTTCTCTAAACTCAACACTAGCCTTTTCCGCTAATCACATTTAGCTAAAAGGGAATCATTCTTAGCTTCTAGCTTTTCATTCTTAGCTCTACTCTTTCTAATGATCTTAGTGTATTGATTTAGCAATTTAACACGATAATCATAAGAAGGTGATTCATATTCATCATCATCACTATCGCTATCATCATGCTAGCATGTTCATCACCACTACTATCATCATCATTTGATACCTTGCGTTCATCCTTGGCCATAAGGCATAGGTGTGTAGAGGATGATGGCGGTGGTGGCGGTGAAGATGATGAAGAGTCAATAACAATGGCAACCACCTTCTCGTTGTCACTATCATCATCGGATGAGCCACTAGATGAATCAATATCCGTGGGCCAATCATCGACGATGTATGCCTTCTCACTTTTCTTCTTCTTATGGAAGTCCTTCTTCTTGCCATCTCTATTCTTGTATGGCTTGTTTTTCTTCTTCTCATCTTCTTCTTCATTACTTGAGTCATCTTTCTTGCCCTTGTACTTGTTCTTGAACTTGTCTTTCTTGGGCTTGGTGCATTGGTGTGCTAGATGACCAAGTTCTCCACAATTGTAGCAATCTATCTCAGAGATTGGCTTCCTTCTAGAGCTAGTGAAGAACTTCTTTTTCTTGCCATCAAACTTGATGCCACTCTTGTTAAGCTTCTTTAGCATCTTGGTGGTTCTTCTCACCATGAGAGCAAGACTTGCATCATCAATTTCATCATCACTTGAGCTCTCATACTCAAGCCTTGCTTTGCCCTTCTCTTGGCTAGCTTTGAATGCTAAGTCCTTGTCTTTCTTCTTAGTAGAGGATGAGCCATCTTGTGGTGTGATGTGCATGTACATCTCATGAGCATTGATCTTTTCCATGAATTGTGTTGGTGTAGCAGTGGAAAGATCACCTTGATGAAGCACGATCACAATATGCCCATATTTATCAATGGGGAGGACACTCAAGATTTTTCTTACAATATCGGATGGTTGCATTTGAGTGAGTCCAAGCCCATTGACTTCCTCTACAAGAACATTCAAACGTGAGTGCATCTCATTAGCACATTCTTTAGGAAGCATCTCAAAAGAGTTAAGCTTTTTTATGATGAGATGATAGCGTTCCTCACACTCACTCTTTGTTCCCTCATGGAGCGTACAAACGTTCGACCATAGTGCATGGGCGTCCTTGTAGTTCCGCACGCGATTAAACACATCTTTGCAAATGCCTCTAAAGATGGTGTTTCGAGCCTTTGCATTCCATTTTTCATAATTGACCTCATCGCCTTGCAGGTGCATGGGATCCCGAGGTTTTGGGAATCCTTATGAGGCGGCTCTAAGTATTCCAACATCTAGAGCTTCTAAATACGTCTCCATGCGGATTTTCCAATGAGGAAAATCATCCCCATCAAAGATAGGAGGAGGTCCATCCCCGTGAGACATTTTTCTCTAGGCGGTTAAGCCTAAATACGTGAGCACGAGGCTCTGATACCAATTGAAAGGATCAATATGCCCAAGAGGGGGGTGAATTGGGCTAATTCTATAATTCTTTGCAATAATTAAACCCTACGGTTTAGCCCAATTAACCCCTTGTGCCTAGAAAGTGTTTCTAATGTTCTACCGCACAAAAATTCTTGCAACCTAAGTTCCAATCCTACTCTAGCATGGCAATTCTATGAATGTAAAGACAAGATTTGAATTGCTCAAAGTAAAGAGAGAAGGAGGAATGCGGCAATGTTTTGCCGAGGTATCGGAGAGTCGCCACTCCCCACTAGTCCTCGTTGGAGCACCCGCACAAGGGTGTAGCTCCCCCTTGATCCGCGCAAGGATCAAGTGCTCTCTATGGGTTGATTCTTTGACACTCCGTCGCGGTGAATCACCCACAACCGCTCACAACTTAAGTTGGGTCATCGACAAGCTCCACCGGATGATCACCAAGCTCCCAATAACCACCAAGCCGTCTAGGTGATGGCGATCACCAAGAGTAACAAGCACGAACTCTCACTTAACCACGACAAGCCTAATGAGAAGGGTGGATGCACACTTTGCTACTCTTGCTTTCACTAATGAGGCCTCTCTCTTGGATTCTCAAATCTCAATCACCTCACTAGGACCTTGGTCTTCTTGGCACTCTCAAGGGTGTTTCTCAGCTGTTGGAATGAGCAAAAGTACCCCCTCACACGAATGGGGGAAGTATTTATACACCCGTGTTCAAAATGAACCGTTATGTGCCTCTGCGGGGTGACCGGACGCTCCGGTCAAGTTGACTGGACGCTCTGTTCAGTTCTCCCCAAAACCCAGTGTTTAAGTTGTGATCGGATGCGTCCGGTCACGATTTTCCCTCTCTGGAACCTTACTGGAGTCGATCGGACGCTGGCACCTAGCATCCAGTCGCCCACCTCTCAGCGTCCGGTCATGCCAGATGATTTCACCTTGATCAAATGAACTGATCGGACTCTATGCCAGCGTCCGGTCACATCGGAACCAACGTCCGGTTAGCATTTGACCCTCCATTCACTTCCAACTCTCAATCATATGTGAATGAAGTTTGCTCCAATTGATCTAAGGGCTTTTTAGGAGCTACCTAGTGCTAGATTTAGCAAGTGTGCACCACACCTAACCCATTAGACTCACCTAGGTCAAGCTACCCGTCCATACCCCACTTAATAGTACGTCCAAAGGAAAAACAAAGTCCTAAACTACTCTATGTGTCTCTTCAACACCAAACGACACTTAGAACTAGTCCATCCTTAACCTTGTCGTCCATCCTTTGAAAATCGAAACGATTTTCATCGTAGGGGCATGATAACCATGATTGCCCAATTAATCTCGATTACCATGACATAACTTAATTGCCTCTGCAAAACACACATTAGTCATAGTAATCTTGTATTGTCATTAATCACCGAAACCCAACTAGGGGCCTAGATGCTTTCAACCTTCTAAGACTAAAAGGAAGAAGACAATGTCATCTTGGCGTTTACGTTTTAACTAAAATACTTAAGCACTAGCTCCATGCTTTCATTTTGTTGGTTGCCTCTAGGTGAGTGCCTTAGCAAGGTGTAGCCTACGGATGAGTTGGGGTTGTCGTGGCGTCGTAAAAATTGTCCAAACTTCGTTTGAACGCGTTGTTGGTTTTGTTTCGGGCTTCGGTCGTGAACGGGCCTTCAGCACGACGAGCTCATGTTTGCATCCTTCCATTTCCCTCTCTGGTCGCTCTCTGGGAGCACAGTTTGCTTTGCCAGCTAGGTGTTTGTATTGGCCCTAGGTTAAGAATGTTGTAAGCCTTATCCTCTCATTTATGATCCTGACGGAAAAAATGTGGATTTTCGAGTTCTCCCTTGGGGTGTTCTCGACGAAACAACACGATTTAGTGCACTCTCTTGGGTACTTAGTGTCTAATGGAGGACAAGTACCCTTGAGAGAGCATTAGATTAGGCGGTTCTGCCACAGGTGGTATTAGAGCATAAATGAGGAGATAAAGCTTCAAAGCCCTTTTCTAAATTAAAATCTGATAACCTATTTTTGCAAAAAGTTAGGGCATTTGTCTACAAAGTATATAAGTAGCCCTATTCTTATGGTTAAGCATTCAGAATAGGTTTAACTAGGGTTTCTCCGGTGGATTGACTCTTGCATAGTATACGATCTTTAAGTCCGTCGCATTAGTATTGCTTGCTGGTGCGCCATTAATAGGTGTCACGCGTGTTGAATTGTGCACGGCCGACCAGTCCTTGTCCATAAGTTACTGCTGTACGATGGCTTCGTGCTTCGCGTTCGCCTGTGGTTCATACCTGCCGTGGCTCACATTTTCTGTACTCTCTTTCTGCGCTCTTATCGGATCCTTGCCCTACAGCCATACTGGTCATTAATGGCCTCAGACACTGCTCACCTCGAGAGCACAAAAAAAATTTGGCTGGTTTATTTGTAGTTACCCATGCAGAAACCGAAGGTGAACTATGCCAGGACCACTGACCACTCTGCCATTACAAAAGGGCCTGGCCTAGCCATTGATACCACCACTCGGTTCACTCTAGCTCACCTAGCCCTTCCTCTTGACCAAGCTTTTCGCTCAATCCTCCCTTGCAACTACCCATCAGGATGGCAGGAGCCTAGGTTAGCAGTTACTGCCTGAACACTGAAGGCTTCCCCAAAATCCTATATGCCACCCTGCAAAAGCTCGGAGTCAAAGATCATCCCGAGTATGAGGGCCGTGAGTATGAGAAGCATGGCACTGAGCGGTGTGAAGTTACCGTCTATATTGGGAAGAGTGAGGAGTTCCCCGACATCACTGAGGCCTGGAATGTGACCGCAACTGGGTTTCGCTTCGTCAACACATACCAAGTTGTGGCCTGCAAAGCCTTGCGGCATCTTTGCCACATCTATGAAGAGCCCATTGCTCGTACTCCCATGAGGTTATTTCCACCCATGGACAAGAATTGATGGGTATGGAGGGCTTGCATGGAGGCTTTGCAAGGGTGGGATGCGCAAGAAGACAGTCCAACCGTGGTGCACTTAACCATGTACTTGCTTACTCTAGATGAGCAGTATGACTGGCAGGCCTCGGAGCTGAGGAAGTGTCTCTGCCGCGCCGAGGAAGCTGAGATCTTCTCTAGGATGCTGCAGGTGTAGCTCACTGAAGCACATGCCGGTGTGGCAGCCACAGAGAGTCGTGAAACTGCCGTGTTAGAAGCCCTAAAGGAGGCCAAAGATTGGCATGTCCATCAGCTGGAGGAGGCCTACCTTGTCACCAGGGCTAAGCATAGGACACTAGTCGCTGAAAGGCAGGATCCCTTGATCTTGGAGGGAATCCCTATCCACCCGCCAGAAAGACAAAGAATCGGTGTTGCAGTACCACCAGCACCCCCACCCTTGGAGGTTTCAGAAGGAGAGCCCTTGCTTCCCCTCACTCAGCCACTACCAAGAGAGGATGCAGATCCATATACAGGTAGTAGAAGAAACCACCGAGCCCAGGGATGAAGCTGTGTGGTCCAGCAAAGTAGATTAGTTGCCTTAGGGAGGTGTATCTATAGTCTATGGTGCTTCTCGTCGCTATCCTCTAGTGTGTAATCCTTTCGTTGTATTTCATCCGTAGTTGTTATGATCATCCGGTCGTAGGAGGCACGCAATGTGTCGAGAGTGGGAGAGTAAGTGCTTGTACGTTGTACCAGTATAAGGGCGTTTGGAACGTGCATGTTGTTTATTCCGTTGTGTTTGATACGTCAATTTACCCTTAGGTTCCGTTAGACTTGCTTAGGGTTCTCAAGACGATGTCCAGCAGTTATGAGAGAAGCAACCATTCCGATGCAAGCAGAACAGCCAGGATTGGATAATAGAGGACACTGTATCAACTAATTGTGGATGTCCCTACAGAACATTTGAATCTACTTAAATTAAATCCATTGTGGGATTTGATTTCCTTGTCCCTTGATGCAAAAGGAACCCTTGTTGTCTGAATCTTCCCTTGCAATGCTCCTCTGATTTTGTGGTCTATGATCCCACCGCCTTCTTTGCGTGTAAGTTGGTAATAGTTGCCTGGTTAATAGCTTATGGTGCCGCGATGAAACCGAGGGCCCCTGTGGAACAGCTGCCACATGGTGACGCTGCTCGACACGCGCTAGTATCAAGGTTGTTGACCAAGCACCATTGCCAAGTTACCCCACCGTACCGCTCTTGCAACAAAATATTCCCCTTGGGAAAATATCCTTGCGTTCTAATGGAAAATCCACAACGAGTTGATGGAGTAGTGCTCTTTCAAGTAACTGAGTTATTATGGTTTTGAAAGAAGTGCGTCAATGTCTTGATCTTAGTTCATACGAAAGACAAGCACATACTGTAGTCAAGGAAGGGAAGGAAAAAGAAGAGCAACAAGGAAAAGTTAGTACTCGAGTAGTCTAGAGTGATTGAAGCGCCTGAGTTGATGTCATGTCCCAATCCCTGTGTCCGGTTTGACCATGCTACGCACGTCGAGTTACTGTCGCTGCGTGCCCTGCGGACGCTATTGATACCGGGACCCACTTGCTTTCTGTTCTCGTTTGGCTGTGCAGCACTCGCGCAGTGCGCTTTCTCCCTCTTTTCCGCACCCTATTGGCTCTCGATCCTCGCCCTCATCCCTGTACCAGACCCCCCTCCTTTTTCTTCTTTTGGGGGACACGACCGCTTGCACACCTCCCCGTCGAGCGAATCCCCTCCTCCTTTTTCCTCTCTCCACTCAAGCTCGTGCAGGGAGCGCACCATGGCCGATGCTTCCCCCACCTTGTGAACCGTTAGTGTTTACTTTCCATGTTGCCCCCACTTCTCAGTGTGCTGCACCACCACCTCCGTTCACCACTATAAGATGCCCTTGTTCTCCTCCTTCATCCCCATCCCCCCTCGAATCCGAAGCAGAGCTATGAAATCTAGTCATCGTTCATCGAACTAGGGTCGTCAGTCAGAGATGATTGTGTAATCTGAGAAGAAGAGATCTGGTTTTCGTCGAAGAAGTTCAAGTCCACCTTTGGTTTGTTTGGTCCTAGCTTTCACGATGATTGAGTTCTCAGTCTCCTATTTCTGGATCTGTTGGACATACATCTTGTTTTGGTTGATCATTTTCTTGTTGTTCCTCCATTGTCCCCGTCTATCTCGGCTTATGGATTAAGCTTTTGGTTGTACTAGGTTTGCTCTTAACCATGTATCTCCAAATCCCCATGTGGTTTAGTATTCGACGTCGTGTGATCTCCCATGTAATTTCAGATCTACTAAGTGTAATCGCATTTTCCCTTTTCTGACTACTGCTTCGAATCTTGGGATGAGATTCTTTTAAGGGGGGAAGGTTGTAACACCTAGGTGTTACGAACTTGCTTAGCACCTCGGTTAAGGCCTCAAGGGACGTAGCAAAATGAGTTTTCGAATTTTAGCAAGTTAAAACACACATGAAATGGAAAGCAATTTTAGTAAACAAAAACAAAATATAACGTATGCACAGTGCTTATGTAAAAGGATGAGCAAATAGTGTAGTCAAGAGTGCAACTTTAAATTTGGGAAGTGAATAGTGTTAACCAGAGTTTTGGGAGCTCCAACATTGAATCCGAGCCCTGGACCTTCTAAGACTAAAAGGAAGAAGACAATGTCATCTTGGCGTTTACGTTTTAACTAAAATACTTAAGCACTAGCTCCATGCTTTCATTTTTTTGGTTGCCTCTTGGTGAGTGCTTTAGCAAGGTGTAGACTACGGATGAGTTGGGGTTGTCGTGGCGTCGCAAAAATTGCCCTAACTTCGTTAAAACACGCTGTCGGTTTTGTTTCGGGCTTCGATCGTGAACGGGCATTCAGCACGACGAGCTCATGTTTGCATCCTTCCATTTCCCTCTCTGGTCGCTCTCTAGGAGTGCAGTTTGCTTTGCCAGCTAGGTGTTTGTATTGGCCCTAGGTTGGTAACTTTGGTTGAACCTCCTCCGAGCTGGGTTTGAAGTTTGGCGTGCTCCAAAAATCATGAAAGCACGTGGTTTGGCCGTTCGGGCCTAAGGACGCGGTCACCGCGTCTAGTGTCATGCCATCATGGGCTACTGGCCACTGCTACCACGTGCTACGCCGCTCGTTGGCTGGCATACCCTGTGGCCATGACCGCTGTCCCGCTGGCCAGCCGTGTGGCGTCGACTGCCCGCCGGGCCAAGCGTGGCAGCAACTGCTCTCCGCCGTGCATAGGATGCTACCGACCGTGGCACTGTCCGAGTGCACATGCAGGGCTATGCCTTGTCCTCTTGTTGGTTGGGTTACTGCAGTGCTCGCCCTCCGCCACTCAACCCACCTACCCTAGCTCTGCTCTCGGAGCTGTGGCGTGACTTTCCGCATCGCGAGGTCATGCTGCCGCATGCACATGGCCTCATAGGCACCCCCTAAAGGCTCCACCCGAGCATTTAACAACGCGACCCTTGCCCTCGCTCGTGCGGTTGTGTCCTCATGCTGCCATGCCTTGTCGAGTCTTAGTCGGGTCACCTCAGCCGAGACCGCTCCCTGTGACGTGACGGTGGCAGTGCACCGCTCTCCTCTCCCCTTCATAATCACCAACTCAAGCCCTCCTAGCCCAATTCCTTGTACCAGTGAGTAATATGGAGAGTTACCTAGATGCCCCACTCTTGTCGGGTCTAGTGGTGGTCTGGTCGTGGCCAATTTCAAGTTTTGCTCGCCGCTGGCCATGGGTGCCGCCATAGTATGTGGATTGAGGGTAAGGCATGTTGGAGTGGTAATAGTTCAATTGTTTGTAACCCTGAGTTCGCCTTGACTTCCTCCATCCGGTTCTCATGCTATTTTGCCTAGGGTGCTCGTCATCGGTGGGGTGATGCGCCGGTGTCCATCACAGAGTGTCGCTGCCCCACTCGGTCGTATGTCGCCAGCCCTGTTTAGACCGCCTTTGACCGAACTGTCACCACGGGCAAGCTCGCTGTAAGCTCTTCATGCTCACTCGCTCATGCGTTAGTCCTCTAGCGGCTCTAGCTCATCGGAACTAGCACGCCGCCACCACGGATAGCTGCTCGCCGCTGCAGCTCGTGCCAGTGCATCTCTGAGCCCCTAACCGCCACCCATCCTCGCGTGTTTAGCCGTAGATGGTAGTCGGCCTCTTACTTCCATCGTAGCGAGTCTGGTTTGCCTAGCATAACCTCCTTAGGTCATCGGCCATCGCATCGGCGCGCGTGGGGATCCCTAGGATGTCCCCGTGGTAAAGGTGAAAACATCTGAGGGTTTGGTTGCAAGGTCGCTGACTGTAGGAATAGTGCGCATAGTAGTCATATTAATATCTAAAAGCTCAGGGGCTTTTCTGCAAAGCCAACGCCGCGTGTGGGTCTCCCGGCCTTGGGCTGCGTTGGGCCGTCATGACGCGCATGCAACCACGCTGGCCCTTTTCTTTTTTCTAAGCATTTTCTAATTTAGTTTCTAAGGCAAACTTGTAAATGCAATATAAATTTGTGTAGTTGGCCAAAAATTACGAAACTAATTTTGGTAGGTTCCTAAAATCATAATCTATCTGCTAATATATTTTGTTCACATTGTTTTATAATATCTTCAGGAGTTATCTAATTAAATTGAGATGCTTAATATTATAAGATATAAGCTTGTAGGAATTTTTGTGATAAATGGGTGATAGTGTTGGCTCTGAAACTTTCACAGTAAATTTCTAATATTATTAGGTGCTCACTGTAATTTTTCTAGCTCTATATTAATTAGTTGCTAGGATAGCTAAAGAAGCCCTAGTTCGAAACTATATATTTAATCAATAAAATGCCGACACACCTTGGGATTTTAGAACTAAAACATTTTTTCGGAGACAAAGCGTTACTTGACGACGTGGATACGTAGACTAGTACGTTAGTCATTAAAGCTAGCTCATTAGCTTGCAGAGCGTAATTGTATTTTAGAGTTGCAGTTGTCGCTGGTTAGTTACGTTTTCTGCGTTGCATCCACGTATATCGTAATAGGAACAACGATGGATCATGGAGTCGACCAGGGAAATAGAAAAGATGGTGCCTCGGTGATCGTGCACCATGATGGAGTGCTAACCTTTGGTTAGACCTTACCCAGGGAAGCCCTGGTGCATAACCCCTATTATTCTGCACTTTAACTTATGCCTGTGCATTAAGTTTTTAGGAGTTGAATAAAATCCACTTGCATATATATATCATTATTCTATGAGTCTTACTAGTATGTTAGGATCGTGTAGATTGCTATGCTAAAGGATTCTGGTAGAAGTCGAGTGATTACCTGTCACTCGTGAGAGATAGGGAAGACATTATTGTTCTTATTATCATATAACTATAACATAGAATATATATATATGTATATATATATATGGATCATAATTGGAGACCGCGCAGGACTGTGCTTTGGATTTGGATTTGGACTTGGTTAGGCAACCGAGCGAGGCTCCGGTTGCATTTGTCCATCCTGTGTCGATTGAGGACCGTCCGTTGCTGTGGACGGTAGTCTGGTCACAGACTTATTATCCTGAGCACATACTTGCTTATGGGAGCGGGAAGGCTCGTTACACTCTTGTCGTGGGTTCTGGCTCTTTCCGGACCGACTGATTGGAGGCGGCGAAAGGTGGAGGTCTAAGCACCATACTGAGACTGGGTCTCAAGTGTGGGGGCTTGGAGCTCAAGTTTGGACGGGGACCTGGACCCTTTGATAGAAGTGGAATAGGTTGGTCTTGTTTGTGCCTGGGGTACAAGCGAGGCGTGTGTTTCAGGGTACCTAGCTAGGATACATTGGTTCGCGAATCGTCGTTTCTGTGAGATGGTATGACTTGGCTATGATCTAATACCGTAGTAAGAACTGGAATATGAAAGATGATAAAATGATTATGATTGCTTACCACCTATTTGAAAGTAGCATAGGTGCTTACATAGAATGGATAGTTAATGAACTAATGATGACTGCTAATAAAATTGAATATAAGGACCCACATTTAGTAATACTTTCTGCAGATGCAATAACCAGCAAGCCAAATAAGCCTTGCATATCCTTGGAGTCTTTTACTTTCCTCCTGTCGGGTAAGTCTTGCTGAGTACAATCGAGTACTCAGGGTTTTATTCCCCTGTTGTAGGTGATAGGTAGATGCTAGAGCTGACTCTTGTGTGTGGAAACCTCCTGGTGGGCTCAGAGAGGATTCCTTTCACGCTGCGATTGTAGTATTTATTTATAACCCTCACTAATAGTTTTATAAGAAAAGATATAACATCTGCTAGCATATCTTGTATATGAAAGGCCACTATGTTAATGCTTCACCATATCATTAAATTAATCTTTGTTTCCACTGTAACTCTGATCATATATTATTTTCCGCTGCAAGATAAAACTTGTGAACCTAAAATGTATAAACTCTTTTATATTTAAAACCGTCTTAATTCCGCTATTGCATTCAACTTGTTTAAGTACTCTAATGTTGTAATAAAGTGATGTAAGAAATGGTTAAAATGTTGTAAGCTTTATCCTCTCATTTATGATCCTGATGGAAAAATGTAGATTTTTGAGTTCTCCCTTGGGGTGTGCTCGACGGAACAACACGATTTAGTGCACTCTCTTGGTTACTTAGTATCTAATGGAGGACAAGTACCCTTGAGAGTCTATTAGATTAGGCGGTTCCGCCACACTTCTAATGTCGGTATGACTTATGTCGGTTATCTATTAATGCTTTTGCTCATATTTCCAAGATTTCAGATATTGGAATGTGCAAGGTGTTGACATTGAGCTAGAAACCAGATGTATAGAAAGCGCAATAAAAAATGGATAAGAACAAAAGCTGAAAGATATATACAGAGTATGCATACTTGGTAGCACCCGATATAAAGCAGAAGCAGCATCAAAATGCAATTAGTGCAAGCTTCATTTCAAGATTTTCACTTTGCTAGTGAGAAACCTTCCACCACGGCCCTGTTTTCAAATGCTTTGCTTTAGTCCCAAACTACAAAAGGTAGTCATAGAGCAATCAATCAACAAGGACATCAAGTAATTATTTTTTTCATTTAGAATGAGAGGTTATTTAGTAACCAACACATTCTATCGTGAAGCGTCATCACAGTCTATTATTATCAATGCACAAGGGACAAAGCACCTTTCACAATCTATTATTGAGATAATTAAGTATACTAACCAAGAGGCACAAGACAAACTTACCAATGCAATAAATGGTGAGAACCAGTCACCTTTCATTTAGGATTTTTACTCCACTGGAAAATCCTCCACTATCATCTTGGTTTTCAAAAGACAGATCCTGAATTTGCTTTAGTCTCCAAATGAGCCCTCTGTAAACATATTATATCTGTTCATCTTTGTTTTCTCCAATCTTTTGTTGTTTTTTTCCAGTACTGTGAACTGCAAGTATAGTTGATCCCTAGGTAGTACTGTGAATTGCATGCATATTGATCCCTAGGCAATAGCACACATAACAAATGAACTCAAACAACATTTAGATTATTAGGCACACAGGAAGGGAAGAGAAAGGGCATAGCAGGAAGGGAAGAGAAAGGGTGGACGTACCTGGAGGAGCAAACATAGACTGACGCGGCTGCCCGCGCCGAGCTGCGCCCGCAGGGGCCGCCGCCAGGGGACGCCCGTGCCAGGGTTGCCGGCGCCAGGGCTGCCAGCTCCAAGGGTCGTGGCCCCGGGGGCGCCCGTGCCGCGGCTGCCGCACCGTGTTGCGTGGTCGCGCCACCAGGGGCAGCTCGCGACGCAGCCGGAGCCGCGAAGCACAGGCAACTAGGATTTTGTGTAGCGCACGCGGACCAGCGGGAGAAGGTTGCGCCGGGGTGAAGTCGCTCCGGCAGCGACCGCCGGGGCCTGGTCGCACGGCGCGCCTGAGTGGGGGGGAGCAGGTCGGCCGCAGTGGCGCCCCCCGGTCACGCCGGTGGCCGTCGCCCTTGCCGCATCGTGAGGGAGGGAGAGAGAGCGGAGAGGAGAGAGGAGGGGAAGGAGATGATGGGGAAGAAGCAGAAGTCCGATATATATTTGTCTCATTGGATTCGGACAAAAAGCCAGAGAAGCCAAAGGTAAGCAGTGGAGAAGCCGTAGAAGCTAGAGAAAACGACGAGAAGCCACTATCCGCAGAATCCGCTCCAACCACTTAGAACCACACAATTGGAGATCCGACGGCAGCAGGTTTTTGGGATGACGTGGAGTGGTGTTCTGTGAGGAGCCGTACGGGTATTCTCGGGGTTAATATAGTGTACGGTCAACTGTCCATGTGAGCAACTGAGCATGCATGTGGGCGTCGGTTGGCCAATCTGCGGCTTGCCCGCCGGAAACTCAAGGGAATCCGATCGCAACGTCGCAACAAATGCAACTCCACCGACACCATGCAGTTATCTCGCGCGCGCGAAGGCTGTGCATGCAATGTATGTGTTGTTACTCACTACTGTACATGACGATTCAGCAATCAGAGTGGCTTCGTTCTCACGGGTCACGGTCACGGCAGGGGACGACGCAGCGGCACTTCACCAATACCGCTAGTCCGCTAGCTATTAGCGTGTAGGAGTACTGATCAAGCATCGAGCACCGATATTTTAGCTAGTAGAGCACTACTAATTAATCATCAATGAGTTTTCTTTTAATTCCCCTGCCAATCGAAGACGAATTAGAGGCTACTGTAATGAACAACGGAGGTGTGTGTGTCCTGGGGATCAAGGATCTCTCTAGGAGAGATTCCATTAACTTTGTGACCCTCAAGTAGCACCTAACAGTGAGTGGAGTTGTCTATGTTCACAAAACCCGGTCCTGTGTACACACACGTGCTGTCTCATCAAGTCTGACGAAGGAACGTACAGTTAGTGTTTGTGCTGCCGCAATATGTACTTGTTATACCGCTATTAGTAGCACTGCTGATCACCGATCAGCATGTTTGGTTGGCTGGTTCATATTGTTGCTGGTCGTGAAGAAGTACTGTTGACTGATTTATGTGAGAGAAAAATACTGTTTCGGTTGAAAATTTACGATCGTTTACGACAAGCCACAGCCAAACAAACAGGCTAAATAAGAGTTTGCTTTTAGTTCCAGTCGATCGAAGATTAATTAAATAGAGACTACTGTTATGCAGCCCTGTTCGCTTGTCTATAAACCGTACTTTTCAGCTTGTTTTTCAGTCGGAATAGTATTTTTCTCTCACAACAAATCAGCTAAAACAATCTTTCGATTTATTTTTTTAGCGAAGCAAACGGGGCCGTTCACAAATTAAACCCTGTGTACTCTACGTGGTGTCTCCTCAAGTCTGAGGAAGGAACGTGCGGTTCGTGTTTCTGCTACCACAACGTGTTTTTTTTTATATACTCCTACTGGGTACTCTACGTGGTGTCTCCTCAAGTCTGAGGAAGGAACGTGCGGTTCGTGTTTCTGCTACCACAACGTGTTTTTTTTTTATATACTCCTACTGGTCGTGGTGCAAGCAAGTATAGGATTCGTCAAACAAGAATGCTGCATGCCGTGTGCCTCGTTCTTGCACGGTACCTTGTCCATAAATGCTCATGTCCTCCTCTTACTAGCCGTTGGTTGCCCTGATCGCAGCAGCATCGATCTCATGAACAGTGGCAGTCAAAAACCAAAGTTTTCAGTTGTGAGCTTACGCTAATTACGCATACAGGGGAGAGGGTTGAGAAGGACAACCGACATGGAATTTCTCAGAGTTAGCGAAGGGTGCATAGGGGGGCAAGAGCAAGTCAGCCCTTTTAAAAAATTCTCTCATCCACTTCACTTGCTGACAAAACGATCGCACTCGGAATCACAATAACAAAAGAAAACCGATCGAACGCACTCCAAAATAAAGCATGCATGCATATGCGCGATGCGACTCCATCGAATGCAGCATATAAACAAACAAATGTGCAGAAACAACAGCAACGCATGTACCTCTCGATGCACTTTTGGCTTGGCCACGCTTGCAGCTGCAGTCGCAACGACCCCCAGCTCAGCTCCTAGTCCTGGATGCACACAAAAACGTCAAACAGTAGGGGAAGTAAACCTTCAGTTAGACGTTGTTGCATGTTGCATTCCTTTCAGTTTCAGACTGTTCCTTGCAGCTGCAGACTGCAGGTGGCCGAGATTTCCTCCTTCTTCTTCTTTTCACCGTCTTACCGTTCTGTTGCAAAAGGAGCCAGGCAACCAGCGCTAGTTTAACCACAGCTGCACTCACTCGCTCGTCATCAATCAAAAAACACAAAAATATGGATCATTTGATCCTGTGTCTGTCATTTCAGGCCAGTTACGTGATGATGGATCGGAGCTGCTGCGTCGCGTGACGCGATAGCGATAATGGCGTCCGTCGTCACTCCCTCTCGTCTTCTTCAGCTTCACCCTCCCAAGACGGTAGCTACTACACCTCACACCCGCTCCCCATGACATGAGTGAATGAATGGAATGGAACTCTCCATCGACCTCGCCCCTGCCCTTGCGAGGTGGCAAGAGGGAATACATAAATACGGGGGGTGCACATGACCCACGGCCAGACCTTCCTCCTCCCTCCTCCCTCCTCCCTCCACCTCTCTCTAACTGCTACCTCTGCTCCCGAGTAATTGCAGCCATCCGGAGCCTTTCGTTTCAGCTCGCTGGGCTCATACTCATTCACTCACCGGTCACTTCTGATCCATCCATCCATTCGTGCGCGCTGTGTCCGAGCCGAGTCCGGCGGCCGATGGGCAGGAAGGGAGGCCTGGCCTCCATCTTCTCCTCCTCAAGGCACTCCAAGCCCGGCACCGCCGCCGACGCACCCTCCCCTTCCCCGCCGTGGCCATGGCCATCGTGCGCGACCAAGCCGCAGACGGAGTCCTTCCGCGGGCAGGGCAGCGGCGGCGACGACAACCGGCCGTGCACCACGGCCGCCGCCAGCCGCCGCCGCTTCGACGAAGCAGCAGCAGCATCCGGCAGCGGCGGGTGGCTGCGGCCGCCGCGCGGGGCTGCAGCGCCGGGCGACGAGATGTACAAGACGGTCAACTCCGTCTACTTCGACCCCGCCGACTCCTGCCGCTTCTTCTTCGACGACGACGGCGGGGACGCGGCGGACGGCCTGGACGATGGATCCACCACGACGGCGTCGGAGGAGTGGTCGGAGGCCGTCATCCGCAGCCTCGGCCGCACCTCCACCGACCGCTTCTTCTTCGACGCGGGCCCGGCGCCCGCGGCCGCGTCCAACTCCATCCTCGCCGCCTCACCGTCCCCGGGTCGGACACTGGCGCCGCCTCCACCACCGCCTGCTGAGGCGCCCACGCTGCTGCAGGCGGCGCTGCCGTCGTCCGCGGCGGGCGTGCTGCTCTCCGAGTCCGACGACGACGGGGCCAGCGAGGCCGAGACAGAGACCGAGGTGCCGTCGACGTCGTCGCTGGTGGAGGAGAGCGTGGCGGTGGCGCTGGACTCGGAGGACCCGTTCCGCGACTTCCGCGCGTCCATGCACGAGATGGTGGCCGCGCACGGCCTCCGCGACTGGCCCGCGCTGCAGGAGATGCTGCTTTGGTACCTCCGCATCAACGGCAAGCACAACCACGCGCTCATCGTCGGCGCCTTCGTCGACCTCCTCGTCGGCCTCGCCACGTCCAGCAGCACCAGCAGCAGCGCCTCTCCCTCCGCCACCACCACCGGAACCACGACCGCGACAATGACGACGACGACGACAGCGACCGCCTGCTGCTGCAGCAGCTCCAGTACTAGCAGCGGTGGCGGTGGCGCTACCAATACCACTACCGCGGCTGCAGCTGCAACTCCAACCATGGATGAGCAATGTGGAATAAGTGCCGGTGCGTCGTGCTCCTCTGCTGCTTCGTCTGATCTGGAAGAGGTGGCTGCTGCCGGAGACAGATCAAGTGATGGCCATTGCACAGGCGGAGATGCACTCGATTATTCCTATTCTTGATGCTCTGCTCGCATTGCTGTATACTTCGTTCGTACTACTCACAAGTTACTAGTAGTAGCTAGCAAGGTTTCGGATAAATCAGGAGCCAGCAAATACAAGTGTTCGATTTAGATCTGGAATGTGCGTCAATTTAATTCAGCATTCCACCGTGTCACCATGTATTACGAAACCACTACATTTTGCTTCTTGTTATTTTTAGGTTATACGTACGCAATATTGGCTCTGTTTTGTCTCTGGTTTTTTTAGAGGTGTTTTGCCTTTAGTCCCGTTCGCGTGCCCTTAAACACGGTTTGATCCGTTTCTTTTTTCGTCCGGAACAGTGTTTTTCTCTCACAAATTCCTACAGCATTTCTCCAAACTATCCAAATTCCTCCGAACGAAGTACAGTGGTACAGGTAGGAGGGATCTAGTGCACGACGCATTAATTGCAGCTTGTAACTGTGCATGAAACGTATGAGTATGGGTCTCGTTCGCTTGTTTTATAATTTGTTTTTTCAGTATTTTTCTCTCATAATAGATGAGGCGGAACAGTGTTTCAGTTTGTTTTTTTTAGCGAAGCGAACGAAGCCATGGTTTGACACGCACTTTTAATTTCAAGTGACGGCTACAGTACTGTAGGTAGCTTAAACAACCACGCACGTACATAAATATATAATTGAACTTGTTGCTCATCCAGCCGCTATCCCACATGGTAATATGATTTAGGGCGTGTTTGTTTTCTATTAAAATTAGAGCTACGGTGACCCCACTGTAAAATCAAGAAAATCTCGCCAATATTATCCGAGACTCCTTTCCCTACAATATACAAAGGGATTGTGACCCCACCGCAAATTCAAAAAAATCTCGCCGAGTACCTTACGTTATCAGAGATTCTTTCACCAAGATAGACAAAGGGACTATGACCCTACCACAAAATCAAGAAAATCTCGCGAACCACCTTATATTATTGGAGATTCTTTTCACTGCAATAGACAAAAGGACCAGGACCCCACCACAAAATAAAGAAAATCTCGCCAAACACCTTATCTTATCGGAGATTCTTTTCTTGCGATAGACAAAGGGATCACGAGATTGAACTATAGCACTTACGTTTCCCGTGTCGCAGGATGAAGGCCACGATCACGATATTGTACCACGCAATCGCCATGTCGTGGTCCCAAACACGCCCTTAGCGTCTGGCCCATGGAGCAACATGTCAGCCCCACCTCTCATCTCCCGCATCTCCCTCCTGTCCTTCTCCTCTCTCACACTGCGTGATAGCCGGTGTGCTCCACTACTATTCGCCGTTGCCGCCTCCCTTCACACCGCAGCTGCCAGCTACACCCTTGCCATTCTCACGGCCCACAGCCTTGTCGCTCGCGGCCGTGCCGCCCACACCCACAGTGGCGGGCTTACCTCGGATGAGCTCAATCCACACCACCACTGGGGACCCAAGCACCAAGCTAAAGACGACAAGGCTAGGTGCGGGCCTCGCGAAGCTGGTGGCAAACACTACTACACAAACTTTACTGGAGGCGGGCGTTTTCGGTTTTCCGCGGCGGGCAAAGCCGTCCGCCGCGGCCTAGAGGCCACGGTAAATCGTGGCTTAACCGCGGCGGGAGGTGTAACGTGCCCGCCGCGGTAAATATACTTTTACCACGGCGGGCACGTTAGGATGCCCGCTGCGGTTAATCATTTAAAAAAAACAAAAAAAAAACCAGGAGCCCGCCGGCGAGCCCGTTCTCGAGCCCACTGGCGAGCCCACCGACGACGGATCCGGACTTCCCACGGCCGCAGATCCGTGCCGCTCGGGGAGGGGGAAGAGGAGCAGCCGGCCGGGCCCCAGCGTCTCTGGAGAAGCCGGCTGGACACGCCGACGCCACTGCAGGGCCGCCACCACCTCGCTAGTCGCTCGCAGGGGACCAGGCCGACGCCTCCTCGTGGATCCCCGTGCCTCCTCGCGGATCCCGCCGGCGTGGTGGAGGGAGGCCGCGCGCGCCGATCGTCCTCGCGCCCACCGTGGTGGAGGTCCCGGCGTCGTGGCCGTGGTGGATCCGGCGTTGTGGCGTGGTGGAGATCCACCGCCGGATCGATCGCTCCCACCGCCAGATCCACGGAGGAGGAGGTGCGGCCGCCGATCCGTGGGGAGGAGGTCGCCGCCGCCCGGATCCGTGGAGGAAGAGGTCGTCGTCATTTGGATGCGAGAGAGAGGAAGAGGGAGGAGTGAGGGAGATGGAGAGAGGAAGAGGGAGATGGAGAGGAAGAGGAGATGAACTCTTTGGATTTGAAACCCTAGCCCCCACGCCGTCGTGCGTTCATGGAGGATCCATGGGGGGGCGCAGCCATCGCATCATCGTCCTGCTTGGGCGCCCGCTGCTGCCCTCGATCCGTCGTCTGGAGGAGGCCTCATGGCGCCTTGGAGGAGGCATTGCACGCATCGAGGGAGAGTAGAGGGAGGCGGAGGGAGAGTGGGGAAGCGGAGAGCCGAGAGATAGAGTGGGTGGAGGCGGGAGAGAGAGAGAGAGAGAGTGGGGGGCAAGGATGACGATGGTGCGAGGGATGTGGGTGATGTGTTTCAATCGATTTGAATCGATTTACCGTGGCGGACATTTTAGGATGCCCACCACGGTAAATCGATTTACCATGGCGGACATTTTAGGATGCCCACCACGGTAAATCGATTTACCGTGGCGGACGTCTTAAGATGTCCGCCGCGGAAAATAGGGTATTTACCGTGGCGGACATTTTAGGATGCCCGCCACGGTAAATAAAAAATGCCCGCCTAGGTAAACCGTGGCATTTACCGTGACGGGCAAAAATAGGTGCCCGCCTCGGTGGCCTCCGGGGGGGTGTCGCGCAAAATCATTTGTGTAGTAGTGAAATAATGTGAGCGAAAGCAGAGGAGGGGTTCCTAGGTGCTTCAACGCCGTAGTTGTTGCCTAGACCACCGTCGGCGTACGTTGTGGCCGTCCCCTGCCCACGTGCAGCCTTGCCTCCCCACATCTAGTTAGGCCCTTCCTCTCCCCCTCCCCTCACCATACTTGTGTGTTGTAGCTATATATGCCACCCCCTTCAGCGGGCAGCCGCCGCTTCCGCAAGGCGAGGCAACACCCTCTCACCGCACCCGGATGTGGCAGAACCACCCAACTTAACCTAATACCAAGTGTACTAGTCACCATTTGACGCTAAAAATGCAAGAGATCAAGTTAAACCCGGTAGTCTATCAAGTACACCCAATGGGAGAACTAAAAAATCCACGTTATCATCAGGATCATAAACAAGTGAATAAAGCTTACATCGTTTATTAACCATTTCATACATCACAAGATTACATAAAATCAGAGTTAAAATAGATTTCATACAAGCAGAAGAAGAAGGATTAATTTATACAAAAGCAGCGGAAGTAAACAATTTTGAATATTGAAGTAGGAGTAGAAATATATGAGAGTAAAACCACTACGATGGCAGCGAAAGGATTTCTCGCTGAGCCCACCAGGAGGTATCCACACATAACAGTCAGCTCCAGCATCCACTTGCTACCTGCAACATGGGGGAACAAAACCCTGAGTACACAATGTACTCCGCAAGGCTTACCCGACTAGGTGGGAGTAGTCTCCCGACTCTCAAGGATATGCAGAGGCTATTTGGCTAGCTGTTTAGTTCTTTTTGCAGAAAAGCATTACTAATAGTGCATCCTGGTATTCAAGGTTTTAGCAGTCACATCAAGTTTATTACTTAACCATTCTAGGTAAGCACCTAAACTACTTTCAAGCATGTGGTAAGCAATCAGAATATATTTTATCATCCGGCACAAGCCTCATCATCATCTTCATGTTCCAGTTACATTAACTACGATAGCAGTAGTGCGACAAGTGGTATCCATATCCGAGGAGGGCGGTGATTGCAATCGATGTACATCCAGCTGGGCAATCCCAAACACATGCCCGTACTTCTCTCAAAAGAGCATGTACAATGCAGCCATTCCAACCATACAACCAAGGCCTGAAATGACTTGACCACCCTAGGGAGCCCACCCTATAAGGCCCACCCGGCGAACCGACGACGGGTTTCCCCCTCATAAGTTTGGTTCATGGACATTCCCCTCCCAAAAACAGCCACTAGAATGGCTAGAGAAACACTTCGGTGAACGTTTTGCGCATCTTAGTCGTAAGAAAATACTAAGCTTCACGGTCAACTGTAACTCAAGCCCCTGTTATGTGTTTGGTACCTTCAAACTTGTCACAACGCCACTAACGAACAGTCCTTAATCGACACAGGCAGAAAAACGAGCGCCTAAAGCCTGGCTCTGCGGCACCCACCAACCATTCAGAAAAACCATTTTCCACTTCCTGCCCCGTGTCCAATTATTATCCAGCATCTCAAGTCCATGTGATAGTAGTAACAATATGACCATCACCTATTTCTCGCGAGTGACCGTCCATCACTCGACTTCTACCGTAAGCCCTGTAGCATGGCATACTACACGATTTCTATCATACTAGTAGGACTTATAGGATAGAATATTTATGCAAGTGGGTTTCAAGAAACTCCTGTAACTTAATGCACAAACATAATAATAATAAGTGCAATAAAAAAAGGGATTATGCACCGGGGCTTGCTTGGGTAAACCATCATTACACTATGTTAGTATTCTTCCATCTTCAGGACATGATCAACATCCTCCACCTTCCGATGTGACCACCATTACATCATCTTCTGGTTTGACTTCATATAGTCCATTGATGGATCCATCAACCATCATCGTTCCAAAATGGTATGCATGAATGTAATGCATGCTTAAGTCAAACAAGCATAGCACAAAGATTACAAACACAAAAAGGACAAGCAACACATCGTCACGATGAAGGGTAACTAAACGTTGGAGGTTCGACTCTCATCCTCTCCTAGCGACTTACTTGAGAGCTACTATTATCACACAAGTGAGCAAAACAACCATTTGCATTTTAAACAAACAAGTGAAAGCTTATCGTAACATGCCAAGCACACTTCTACTTATTAAACACACCTTTGCCTCGTAATCATGTAAACAATTAGCATGAAAAGCATTTATTACCTTTAATCTAAACATCTAGTATATATAAAAAAATTAATTGTATACAACATTGAATTAAAGCAATACAACATATGACATCATGAAATCTATATATTAACATTTTATTAAACACCGGAGCCATTTTATGGGTTAATAGGACACAAGAATTGTAAAACCATACGGTGGAACCACATTTTCTATTTTTACCTACTTTTAATTATTTACAAACTATTAAGCAAGCCTATTACAAGATAATTCAATAACATAAACATGTGGTATGAACTCTTTACCATAGATCAGAGATAGCAACACTAGCGTACCATAAAAATTTTACTAGAACTGGAGCAATACAACAGCAGATATAAATTTATTTCTAGGAAACCCTAAAAAGCATAGATATAAATCTACAGCAAAAACTTTCTACTAAAACATGACATATTATAGTTATACTACATATATCTACTCATAAGAATTACAAAACAACTTGATTTTCTATTTTAGCATTTTTCTGCAATTTACTATGATTTATTGAAGTTTCAGTCTATTTATGCCTAAAAGAAAAGGATAACAGAAAAAGGAAAACACGATTTGCATCAAGAACCCTGTACTTTCTACTAATCCAAGGAGGCCATTCCACCTTTTGTTTGTCTCTTGCATGTTTACAACAGGAACCCTGGCCTTCTTTCTATTTCTC
Organism: Miscanthus lutarioriparius; assembly: GCA_904845875.1. Classification (NCBI taxonomy): domain Eukaryota; kingdom Viridiplantae; phylum Streptophyta; class Magnoliopsida; order Poales; family Poaceae; genus Miscanthus; species Miscanthus lutarioriparius. The sequence continues at coordinate 114,359,244 of CAJGYO010000010.1, read as the reverse complement.
TTCCCACGCCCTTCTTCTTCTAGCACGAGCAGATCACGTACGCAGGGGAGGGGGCCGGCCGGTTCTGCTCGGGGCTGGGGCTGCTGGCAACCAAGCGCGGGACGGGGGCACCTCCAGGTCAGCGCGTCGCTGGGGCTGGCCTCCACTCGGCCGGAGGAGGAGCGTGGAGGGCTGGCCGCGTGTGCGTGCGGCTCGGCTGCGCGCAGACCGGTGGCGGCGGCGCTGTGTGGCGCGACGGGCGGCGAGGGCGGGCTGCGCGGAACCGGGAGGCAACAGCACGCCGAAACTGGGCTCCGCTCGCGCCTGGGCAGGGCGCAGCGGCCAGGCCGAGTGCTCACGCGACGGCGGCCCGAGCAGGGGCCACGGCGGCTCCCGGCAACGCGGGCTACGGCGAGCGCGCGGGGGGCACATCGAGGAGCGAGGCGGAGGTTGGGGCGAGACCAACTCGGCCTGCGACCGAACACAGCAGCGAGAACGGACGGCGTGGCCGCGAGCTCTAGAGCTCGGCCATGGCGGGCGGTATGAGCTGCGAAGCGAAGGAGAGGGAGCCATAAAAGAAGGGCGAGCGCGGCGGAATAAGGTCGGGGCGAGGAAGCAGCGCGGCATGGGCGCTGGGCGTGAGCAGGGGCGGGCAGAGGCGACGTGGGCGCGGCATGGCGGCCTGGGCGCACGGGCGCGCACAGAGCAGGGCGTGGGCGACGGCAGAGCAGGGTAAGGGCGTGGCCAGTGCGATGTGCTCCCCTTGACCGCACTGTTTCGGCATATTCCGTCCAGATTCGGAGCCGGCTACTATAGTAAAAGATTTTAATCTCACGCTAAACTTCCACTCTTATTAAAGGACTAAGGTCATTAGGGCAGCGGATTAGTAGGTAATTAGGACCAAAATTAGTAGTGTCAGAGAAAATACTAAGCACAGAAACTTTCCAAGTCTCCCAGGAAACAATATTTTATTCAAACTTTGAAGCACTAATTAACCTATCAAACAATTAAACTAGGCATGAACAAGCACTCCACCACCTAATTCGTGCCATCGAGCAGGCCATAGGCGGTGTCGGCACAGCTGACGAGCATGGCGTAGACGGCCTCGGCGTTGGCACAAATGGCAGGAACGTAGGCGGCCTTTGTGGCGCGGGCAGCGTCAACGATGCGGGTGATCGACGTGTGGAGGAGACGAGCAACATAGAGAAGATTGAGGGGGAAGAGGTTCCATTGACACGTGGTTCCTACATAATCAGATCCACATCGCATATGAATCGGCATGCCGCATAGGAATAACAGGGTGAGCATTTGTATGGACTAGTGATGGGACCCACAACAAGTTTAAGCACTCAGGGCCTGTTTGGATTGTGGGGAAAAATCCCTGCGTTTTTTATTGAAGTTGAACTCATTCTTATGAAATTCTAAGAGATTCCTCTTAAATTTCCGTGTTCCAAACACTGCCCTCATAAGTAAAAAAAAAAGGAATTTAGAACCGGGATGGCACCGCCCCATATTTTTGGGACTGCTAGTGAAATTCGTTGTATATATTTTCATCAATATATAAATAAGTACAGTAATTTGCATCCTACTATCGGATCTACGTGAGGAGCTGGGTAGTTATCTGCAGGCAAATCTCTACTGCTACTCGTTCTGTATCTGCCAGGTTTTCATTCGATCGATCCATGGAAGCGTGCGTCCGATGTCCGAATGTACATGTCGTTGGATAATTATGTATTTTCATTGTCAATTTAATTCAAAAATATAACATCAGCAGGTTCATGACGGCATATATGTGTATGTGTATATTTCTAACGAACGCTACAGCATGCAGAGATGATATACAGATGAATACAGTAAAAGCAAGTACACTAATCACAGAGATCAGAATATACCCAGCGGAGGGTCCCATGCCGAGCACATCGGAGGCTCCATTCGCACTAGTCGATATAGTGCGTTGCTCGAAGTCGTGGACCACAGTCGATGCAGGACGATGTTCGCAGTGCAGTCCCACGAACATATCACCAGGAAGAAGACGCCTTGCTTCCGCAGGCAATCACCAAGAAGAAGACGTGTTCCGAGAGCGATCGTCGCCAAGCGTACGTAGACGAGCAGTCACGGGTTGCTCCCAAAAACCTAATCGCCGCACACCCTCGCTCGCCGCCTGCCTGCCTGCCACGCCTCGGCCCGGCCCGGCCGGCGGCGGCGGCGGCGCGCGCGTGGCACGCTTATGTCCTTTTCTTAGCTTCTCAATTAAAATGAATAATTTTCAACCATATAAACTAAGTCAACGTTCAGTCAAAATCCCGTATGGTATTAAACCATACAACGCTTAATGTTACGTACTATAGAGTTTTATTTGATTTATTAAATATTATATGGGCCAAGCCCATATTATATCCAACAATCTCCACCAAACTCTAGGATTTGTAACAAAATAGTCTCAGAACCATATTTCTTTTATATACCAGTGTTTCGATGAAGACTGTTAAATTGAACATCCATCTAGAGCAATAGTTTCACTCAGTCACAACTGAACAATGGATTAGGCCTTGAATTGCCAGTTTTGTGTGAGGTGAATGTCACTAAAGTCCTTAGCTGATACTTGGCTGCAAAAGACATCCACTCTATTTGAAGCATATAAGTTATACTCCAGTGCCTTTCACGAGTATTTAGAGATCACCCAAATCTCATAGACTGTGACCAGCAGTCTGACTCATATAGGTGTGCTCCTCAAAAGATGTTCTGTAGGACATTTTTGCTTTAGCAAGCCACTTGGAACACATTAAGATAAAAATCAACCTGCCTTACAGATAGGAAAGATGTGCATCAGAGATGAGTCTTGCTAAGGATCTTTCTTCATAATTTACTACTAGTTTGTTTCACCATCCTACTTCACGGGATCTCCGATCATATAGAACAGGTTACCACTATAGTAAATTTTAAGTGGGTCTCAAACCCATCTCTCTCGATGCACTTTCTATTACATTGCGTGATAGACCCTTAGTGAATTGATCTGCCAGATTGTTAGATGTGTGAACATAGTCCAACGCTATTACTCTGAAGTTTCTCAATTTTTTAACAGATTCCAATCGTCTCTTAACATGCCTTGTGGACTTTATGTTATCCTTAGAACTGTTAACCTTCATAATCATAGTCTGGTTATCACAGTTCATAGAAATAGTCGGTATGAGTTTTTCAACAACCAGTAAATCCATAAGGAGATCATGAAGCCACTCGGCCTCAGAGCTAGCGGTGTCTAATGATGTAAGTTCTGCTTCCATTGTAGACTTCGTTAAGATAGTCTGCTTGCAAGACTTCCACGAAACAGTGCCACCTCCAAGCGAAAACACATATCCACTTGTGACATAAACTCATCAGCATCAGAGATCCAGTTGGCATCACAATAGCCTTCCAGCACTTTTGGATGTCCGATATAACGAATACCATAGCTCATGGTGCCTTTTAGATAGCGCATTACTCTCTCAAGACCACACCAATGATCATCTCCCGGGTTTGACACAAACCGGCTCAGCTTGCACATAGCAAATGAAATGTCAGGCCTTGTTGCACTAGCAAGATACATGAGCGAACCAATGATCTAGGAATATCTCAACTTATCCATTGCTATTCTCCATTTTTTCTTCGATAGCACACTAGGATCATAAGGTGTAGGAGCAGGTGCACAGTCACTAAACCCAAAGCGACTCATCACCTTTTCCATATAGTGGGATTATAACAGAGTTACCCCACCATCATCTTCTCTCAGAAGCTTGATATTAAGAATAACATCAGCATCTCCCAAATCTTTTATCTCAAAATTATTAGTTAAAAATCCCTTCACCTCCTCAATCGCTTTGAGGCTGGATCCAAAGATCAATATGTCATCAACATATAAGCACAAAATGACTCCTTCACCCCCACCATATCGATAGTACACACATTTATCAGCTTCATTCACAACAAAGCCAGCAGATGTTAAAGTTCTATCGAACTTTTTATGCCACTGCTTAAGAGCTTGTTTTAGGCCATATAATAACTTTAATAACTTACACACCTTGTCTTCTTGACCATTTGCTACAAACCCATCCGGCTAATCCATATAGATCTCCTCCTCCAACTCTCCATTTAAGAAAGCTGTCTTAACGTCCATTTGATGAACGATGAGACCATAAGAGGCTGCCAGGGAAAGCAAAACTCAAATTATGGTCAATCGGGCAACCGGTGAATAAGTATCAAAGAAATCCTCACCTTCCTTTTGAGTATAACCCTTGGCCACAAGCCTTGCCTTGTACCTTTCGATAGTACCATCAGGCCTAAGCTTTTTCTTGAACACCTATTTACACCTTATAGGCTTGCACCCATAGGGACGATCAACTATTTCTCAAATTTCATTAGACATAACAGAATTCATCTCACTCCGTACTACTTCCTTCCATAAGTCAGCATCAGGTGACGAATATGCCTCTTCAATTGTCGTTGGTGTATCATCCACAAGGTACACAATATAGTCATCACCAAAAGACTTTGCAGTCCTCTATCTCTTACTTTTCCTTGTGACTATAGTGTTATCCTCCTCAGGATTTTGCATATAGGGTTCCTACGTTTGTTCTATCGGAGTAAAATTTTCATGCTCATGGGGAATTATAAATTCATGACTAGTCGTGCTAGGTGCATTTTTCATGGGAAACTCATTCTCAAAAAAATATAGCGTCTCTAGATTCCATGATTGTATCAACAGCCATCTCAGGAACACTAGAATTTATAATTAAAAATCTATAACCTATGCTGTGAATAGCATGACTAAGAAAAACACAATCAACAGTATTTGGTCCAAGCTTTCGCTTTTTGTTTATTGGCACATTCATCTTTGCTAAACAACCCCAAGTTCGTAGGTAAGAGAGATTTAATCTCTTCTTCTCCCATTCCTCGAATGGTGTAATTTTTTTGTTCTTTATAGGCACTCTATTCAGGACATGACATGCTGTCAATATAGCCTCACCCCACCATTCCTTAGATAGTCCCGTAGTCTCTAACATGGCATTAACCAAATCAATTAGAGTGTGGTTCTTTCTCTCTGTAATCCCGTTGGACTGTGGTGAGTATGGTGGCATCCTCTCATAAATAATTTCATGCACCGCGCAAAACTCAAAAAATTCATTTGAGAAATATTCTCCCCCGCGATCGGACCGCAAACGCTTGATTTTCTTCTCAAGTTGATTTTCTACCTCAGCTTTATAGACTTTAAAATAATGCAACGCTTTATCTTTAGTTTTCAATAAATACACGTAGCAAAATCTAGTACAATCATCTATAAATGTCATGAAATATCGTCTACCGCCTTTAGTCAATTCGTCATTCATTTCGCATAAATCAGAATGAACGAGTTCTAATGGTGCCAAGTTCCTCGTCTCAGCAGCCTTGTGAGGCTTACGCGGTTGCTTCGATTGCACACACACCTGGCACTTAGAATGTTTGACTAAGTTAAATTTCGGGATTAAATTCAGATTTGCAAGCCGCGTGAGACAGCCAAAATTAATGTGACAAAGTCGTGAATGCCATATATTCGACTCATATGAAACATTAACATTGTTCACCACTTTATTACACACATCATCAAGCAAAGATAAGCGGAACAAGCCTCTGCAATCATAACCTTTTCCAACAAATGTTCTATGTCTCGACACAACACACTTATTGGACTCAAGCACAATTTTAAAGCCATCGCGACACATCTGAGAAGGTTAACAAGATTCATCTTGATGGAGGGGACATGATGCACGTTTTTTAATAGCACCGTCTTTTCTGAAGTATACTTTAGAACGACCGTACCAGCACCAAGAACACGCGCATGTGAACCGTTTCCCATCAATAAGGCTCTAATCCTGCCGGCCTGATAGGAAGTAAACAAAGAAACATCAGCACACATGTATATTAGCACCGCTGTCCATCCACCACTCAGGTGAAAGACAAACTGAAAGAACAAAAGGTAAAGGATTACCATACCCAGATGTTTCTCCTCCAGTCTCGCTAATCACCACGTTTGCTGATTTCTTTTCTTGCTTATATTTGCGGTCTGGGCACGCACTTGCCCAATGCTCATCACTCCCGCAAACAAAGCAATCTCCATCTTTCTTGTTATTTTCTTCTTAAACTGAGCAGCCTGCTTAGGCTTTGCATTGTTGTTCTCTTGCATGTTCTTCTTCTTTTTATTACGAGATGCAAATGAATTTTTCTTCTGCACCATATTGGCAGCGGAAGACTCAACTCCTTTTCCACGGTTGTCTTTTGCTCTCGCCCTCTCCTAAATATCAAGAGATCCGATAAGTTCAGCCACGCTAAACTCCTGTCTCTTGTGTTTTAGAGAAGTAGCAAAATCCCTCCAAGAAGGTGGCAGCTTAGCGATTATACCGCCGGCCACAAATTTATCGGGCAACAAACATGGGAAATGTTCTAATTCTTTTGCTAGCGCCTATATCTCATGAGCCTGTTCGACTACAGAACGGTTTTCAACCATTTTGTAGTCATACAATTGCTCCATAAGGTACAACTCACTGTCAGCATCAGAAACTCCAAACTTTGCCTCAAGAGCATCCCATAACTCTTTGCCTGATGTGCAAGATATGTAGTTTTTCTCATACTTGAGATGAAGTGCACTAATCATGGTGCCTCCAAACAGGTTATCGGCAGCCAAGAACTTTTGCTCCTTCTCAGGAGTAAACTGTTTAGGCTTCCCCTGTGCGACGTGATAGCAGTTCATTGCAATCAATCACAATACCAACTTGGCACGACATATCATGAAATTCTTGTCATCAAAATTATTTGAATTCAAAGTAGCAGCAAAACCACTGACAGAAAATTGCCTAAGATTAGGTTTTCGGATTGTTAGATAATTAGGCATTTTTATTATCAATTTAATCCAGAAATATAACATCAACAGGTTCGTGATTGCATATATGTGCATGTGTATATCTCTAACGAACGCTACAACATACAAAGATGACATACAGATGAATACAGTAAAAGCGAGTACAATAATCACTGAGATTAGAATGTACCCAGTGGAGGGTCCCATGCCGAGGGCATCGGAGGCTCCATTCGCACTGGTCGACATAGTGCGTTGCTCGAAGTCATGGACCACAGTCGATGTAGGACGATGTTCGCAGTGCAGTCCCACGAACGGATCATCAGAAAGAAGACGCCTTGCTTCCACAGGCAATCACCGAGAAGAAGACGAGTTCCAAGAGCGATCGTCACCAGGCGTACGTAGACGACCAGTCACAGATCGCTCCCCAAAAACCTAATCACCGCACACCCCGTGCAAGGTTCTCAGGCGGGCGAGGGTTCTGGAGGCACCTTCTCTCCCGCTACTCCGTGCGCGCAGAGGTACGGGACGGGGAAGCCAGAGGGCTGCTGAGATATGGTTTCTCTCGGGAGCAGTTGCGAAAGACCGAGATCTGGACTGACGGAGGACTACGGATATATGGCTGCGACGGAAAGGGAGAAAGGCAGCGGAGAATACCAGGAGACGGAGAAATAGAAGCGGAAAGGACGGTAACTGACGCAATCAGTTCGCCTCCACCATCAAAGAGAGTAACTCCCGTGATTATATGGATTAAGTGGCAAAAGACTGGCCACGCCCGCCCGCTCGCCGCCTGCCTGCCTCGCCACGGCCTCGGCCCGCGCCCACGGCCCGGCCGGCGGCGGCGCGCGTGTGGCACGCCTATGTCATTTTCTGAGCTTCTCAATTGAGATGAATAATTTTCAACTATATAAGCTGAGTCAACGTTCAATTAAAATCTCATATGAACACTTAATGTTATGTACCGTATAGTTTTATTTAATTTATTAAATATTATCCAACACATGTACCTCAACCGTACTACGGTCACTCTCTGATGCGATCGTCATCATCACCCATGTCGGTCGTTGTCAGCCAGACCCAGGCCCCGGACCCCGGTGCTGTTAACTGCGCCTGTCTCCACGACGACGACTTACCACGGCACCCGCTCCACGGCCGGCTCCAGCAGCTCGTATCCATACACATCACCGCACCGACCGACCGCTTGTTACGTTTGCTTCCACCTCAAGCAACCTTGCCTGCCGCCCTGGTTATTTTTTTCACGCCCCCGCGCATGCTGGCGCACAGGCAGAGGCAGGCACACACGGCGACGACGGCAACGTACCGGGCGGCTGGTTGGTGGCGGCGGGTCAGGCCGTCGTCGTCGTCGTCGTCCGTCCGTCCGTTTCCGACGAGACATGCTCTCAGCCCCATTACTCTCCGAGAGCTGCTTGCACGCATGCAATGCGTATCCATGTGCCTGTACTGCGTTACACACTGCATGTAATCAGTACAGTGCTTCGATCGTACTCGATCGATCAGCTAATGGCGTGATTAGGAAGTGACTGCGGTGCGCGAGCGTTTCGCGCGTACACCGTACAGTACGTGGAAAGGCACACTGTACTTCACATCATAGCAGGTCCTCCGTCGTCCTCGTCGCCGTCCTTGTGAGCCCGACGCCGGCCGGCCGGACGAGCAAGCGAGCCACGTCGTCCATGTCCATCGATGCATGGGTTCCCCGTCCGTTCACGGCCTGCCGGGGACCCCTGCTCGACCGCCATAAATGCTGGTGACAGCAGTCGTCGATCCAGCACTTGTTTCTTGCTGCTCATGGAAGCCTCGCTCCTTGTACCAGTAGTGTCGGTGTGTGGCGCTAGCGTCCGCCGTCCGGCTCCGGCCGTCCCAATTTTTTAAAATTTGGCTTTTTTTTAAACAAAATTTACGTTTAGTCTTTTGGAAGACGTAAACTCATTTTGATCCTGGGTTCGGCGTCAGAACTCATGGCGTCGAGATAACACGTCTTGACGTCACAGATCTTGGCTCTGAGGTGTCTGGCTGTGCACAGCAGGGCATCTTAGGTGGCGTTGACATGACCGGTACCTCAGCGCCAGTCTGCCACCATGCGCGCGCTCGGTGCATGCTGCTTTTGCCCCTGCAGGTGGAGAGTTGTAGCATCAAATCATCTAGCCTCTACTCATCCCAAATTATCTCACCACTACTGGAAACGTTAAATTTACCGAGTGTTTTCTCTCGGGCACTCGGCAAACAAGTTCTTTGCCGAATGCTGCCATAAAAACACTCGGCAAAAAAAAACACTCGGTAAACAGGTGTTTTGCCGAGTGTCAAAAAAAACACTCGGCAAAGATGGGGTTTGCCGAGTGATTTTTTTTTACACTCGGCAAAGTAAAAAATATTTTTTTCTGGGAAAGAAAGAGAAGAAAAAAAAATGAAAAAAAAACTTTGCCAAGGGCCCAGATCTAGGACACTCGGCAAAGTAAAAAATATTTTTTTCTGGGAAAGAAAGAGAAGAAAAAAAATAAAAAAAAATCTTTGCCGAGTGCCCATATCTAGGACACTCGGCAAAGTAAAAAAATACTTTTTTTTAGGAAAAAAAGAGAAGAAAAAAATAAAAAAATCTTTGCCGAGTGCCCAAATCTAGGACACTCGGCAAAGTAAAAAAAATATTTTTTTCTGAGAAAGATAGAGAAGAAAAAAACGAAAAAAAAATCTTTGCCGAGTGGCTAGATTTGGGACACTCGGCAAACAAAAAAAAATCATTTTTTAACCCGAGCGCCGCGGGCTCCCCTTCTCCCCACTCTGTTCGCACGCCTCCTCCCCTTCTCCGTGCACGGGCACGCGCCGCCCCCTCCCCGCGCACCTCCCTCGCGCCGCCCGCTCCTCCCTCTTAGCCCCGGCGTGTATTTTGGGCACTCGGCGAAGTCTTTGCCGAGTGTCCGACAAAAAATACTTGGCAAAGTCTGTTTGCCGATAAAAATTCACCGAGTATCGTTTACCGAGTGTTGCCAAGTGTTTTTTAGGCTTTGCCGGCACTCGGCAAATCTCCTGATTCCCGTAGTGCGCGCTTTAGGTTTTCGTGCCGCAAATTTAACAAAATACATGCAATAGTGGGGGCTAGATGATTTAGGTTTTTTCGTGCTCCCTGGCATGAGTTGCTTCGGAATTAGGGCGTTGAGCCTTCCAAGGGCGGCAGACATCAAAATATTTTGCTCAGGGAAGCAAAGCGTCATCGGTTCCAGTGTCGCATTTAAGACCCTCCAGCCCAAACCGGAAGAACTTGGCGCCCTCCAAATCAGATTTCAAGATGTTTGGGCCGGGGGTTGTTGCACGGGCTGTCCGTTCGCTATGGGATGGAGTTTTACCGACACGGGCCGGGCCGAATTCAAATTGTTCTGGGCCCGGCCCAGGCCGGCAAAAGCTCTCACCTGCTCCTCTGCGTTAATACAAAAGAGCACATTACGTTTGAAGGGGAAAAAAAAATGAAAATTCAATACGAACCGTGCATGCTTCTGGTAAGTAGCACACGCATGCAACAAATTCCCTTCGTCAAAGCATCTAGCCACGGGTATAGAAACTAGGAAGTAAAAGTATTACAACAAGCTATACTCTTAGGCATGTGCCGTGGTCAATGTAAAAATATCATGGAACAAGTTCTCAAAGATTATGGACAAAACTAGTGAAATCGAGTGAGCAAGACACTAGCTCACTAGCAGGAGGGGCAGATTAGTATTGATCAGTTAATAAGCTGTGTGTTTAAGGCCGTCTTTGGATCCTTTAGATCTAATTGTTAGATACGGCTAAAAATAAGTCCAACTAAAGATTAGATAACTAAAATTTAGTTAGCGTTGTTTGGATCCCTGGCTAATAGTTACATGAATTGCATCACACTCACAAAAGTGGCCTTGATTTTTATCTCTTCTCACCTCTCACTCACCCCACTTGCTCTCTCTCTCTCTCTCTCTCTCTCTCTCTCTCACTCTCAATCCAAAATACTCGTTTCTCCCATTTCTCTCACTTGCCCGGTCTCCATGCCCCGATCAATGGGCAGTTCCATTCCCCCACCGGATAGTGGCACCAGCTTCTTGGCAGCAGAATGTCGGGGGAGGCGGATGCATGATGTTGGGCTGAGGCCGGTGGTGGCACACGGGGCGAGGATCTGGCAGTGAGCGAGGCAAGGATCCGAAAGCGGTCCTGGGTCTGGTGGTGTGCCAAGCAGAGCGGATTGAATCCGACAGCACGCTTAGGGGTGACAAGCCAAGGAGGCGGGCCATTGTATCCTTTGCATTAGCGCCACGGCGGGCTTGGCAGCGAAGGCGCCACCCTCAGCTTCTCAGCGATGCCATGATGACACCACATCGAGCTCGAATTGTAATAGCAAGGGGAGAGGACAGAGAAAGGGGGCATGGTTGGTGGGATGGCAGTCAGAAACGACTCTGTAGCAATCTATAACACCTTTATCCCTTGTTAAGTCTGGTTTAGCTAATGAACTAACACAACAAATTAGTACCTTGGCTAAAAGACAACTCTACATTCAGAGCCTCTTTGGCAAGGCTCCTGCAGGGGCTTCAGCTCCGGCTCCTGCTGTGTCAAACGCTTGTTTTGGAAAGGGCTCCGCATATGGAGCCGGTCAAGAGCCGGAGCCATTTTTTGCCTGCGCAGGAGAAGCCTAAAAAACGAGCTTCGCGCGGCTCCTTGCTGTGGGTTCACGTCGTCTAGTGCGAAGGAGCCGTTTTGCCAAACGTTTTCCAGAACGGCTTGAGCTCCTCCAGAGAAGCTGCTCCTTCAGAGGAGCCAGAGCCGGAGCCATTTTCAGAGGAGCCAGAGCCCTGCCAAACAGGCCCTTAACCCTTCTATTTTGGATCTGCAGGGGCTAAAAAATAGCTATTACCTCTCCTTGAATAAATTGATTTCTAGAGTTATCTTAAGTCAGACTTTTTAAATTTTGACCGAATTTCTAGAAAAAAAATGATAAGATTTATGGTATCAAATTAGTATCATTAGATTTATTATGGAATATATTTTCATATGGTGCTCATTTTATGTCATAGATCGATGTTGTTATTTTTTTCTATAAAGTTAGTCAAACTTAAAAAAAATTGACTGACACGGATTCTATGAATTGATTTATTCGTAGACCAGAAGATTATCACCACAACTTCTCGCTTTTACAGATTTGTGGTCATTAAGATTCAATTAGATCGGAAGAAGAGAAATAGTGAAAATCAACTCTACAGATTTGGGGACAAGTGAACTTTTATGTATAATATTTTGTAGAACAAAACATATCAACATAATTTCTTAAAAGGTTATAGATTAAACTATATATAACACTTTTGTGTATAATATTTTGTAGAACAAATTTATCATCATAATTTTTTATCAAGAATTGGGTCATGAGATTCAACTAATTGAGAAAAAGTGAAAAAAAGAGAAAGAAATGTAGAAAGAAAAAATATGTAAAATAAGAAAAAAAAAGAAACGTCTGTGTGGAACGAATGTGACCCGTATGCACGGGACGTGTTCCCTCGATTCCTATGGTAGAGAAAAAAATGGAAAAAATAAAAGAAACATCAGCAACCACAGGCCGCTGTCTGCATCCGCAGGCCGCGAAATGAGCTGCACGTTCCGTTCGCCCGATTCAAAATGAGGGAGCGCACGCTAAAGTGGAAGTTGGTTTAAACCAGGACTAATTTTTAACACACATACATACGCAATCGAGTGAGCAAGACAACTAGCTCACAAGCAGGAGGGGCAGAGTAGTAATTCATCAGCTAATATAAGCTATATATGTTTTTAATATTAAGGCCTTTTATGGATCGTTTAGAGCTAATTATTACATGTGGCTAAAAATAAGTCCAACTATAAGCATTAGCTAACTAAAATTTAGTTGGCGTTGTTTCGATCCCTGACTAATAGGTAATATCTACATGAATTGCTACACACTGACAAACGTGCCCTTGCTTTTTATGTCTTCTTCCCTCTCATCTACCCCACTCGGTCTCTCTCTCCCTCGAAATCCAAACTACTTGGCTTCTCCCATTTCTCTCACGCTTGGCCGATCTCCATGCCTCAAATCGGCAGCACCATTCCCCTACTGAATAGCGGCGCTAGCTCTTCTCGGTAGTAGGATGTCGGGGGAGAGGCGGATGCAGGATATCAGAGCTAAGGCCGGTGGTGGTACGTACATGGGACAAGGATCCGGCGGTGAGCGAGGCGAGGATCCGGCAGCGTGCCTAGGTCTGGTATCATGCCAAGCAAAGGAGGCAAGCCATGGTGACCATTGTAGTAGAGGTCCTCCCAGCGCGGGCGAATTCGACGACTAGGAGGGTGAGAGGATCGGATCCGGCAGCAGGCTTAGGAGTGACAAGCCAAGGAGGCGTGCCATTGTGACCTTTGCATTGGAGGTCACAGTGGGCTCGACAGAGTGATGCCGTGATGACACTACATCGAGCTTGAATTGTAACAGTAGGGGAGGGAGAACAGAGAGAAAGGGGGGCATGGTTGGTGGGAGGGCAGAAAGTAAGAAATGACTCTGTAGCAATCTATAACACTTTTATCCCTTTTTAACTCCTTTGGTTTAGCTAATGGACTAACAACTAATTAGTACCTTAGTAAAAGTTAGCTCTTCCTTTAGCCCTCCTGTTTTGGATCAGCAGGGGCTAAAAATTAGCTGCTAACCATTAGCCCACAGGATCCAAACAAGCTCTAAGACTACTCAAAAGGTTTTTAAAAAAAAGCAATGCCTGAATGGGAAATAGGAAATTCAAGCACTAAGTTTGCGCGTTACAGTTGCCGATGCTCGAAAGAAATATGCTAGCCTAGTCTTCTTCTTGCAGGGAGGAGGGGAAATGGAACACAAGCATGAGTTATTGGCTCAAGGCTCATTTTATTAATTTGTTTATTAGTGGGCACGTGTCGATGCGCACACATTGTAACATGCCAACATGTGCTGACTGACATGCGTGAGTTACTTTTGCTCGACAAATGCGGGTAGTCTAAGTGAGTGTAGTGAGTCTCTTGCCTTGCATTGGAATTAGGGTACGGAGCCTTCCAATTAACGTGAGGGGTGACATCAACTTGCTGATCAGCTACCGGCACTTGAGTTTTGCGATGCCCATGGATCCATGCCAAGCAAAACATCATCGATTTCAGCGGCACATTTAGGGCCTGTTCGTTTGACCAGGAACGGTCACATAGAACAATTTCTAGTCGGATTGATTGTCTAATTTTTATAACTTTGATCAGCGAGAATGATTCCTGGGCTCAATCCACCATAACCGAACAAGCCCTTATGACCATACGGAGTCCCGGATCGATTAGCAGCATAGGGACTAAGGAGGAGGGGTTGTCTTGTACGGCTACACGTGATGAAGATATAAAAACAGAACGGCGCCATGCACGTGCGCTGTGAGTGAATGAAGCTCTTAAAGTCGAAGTCAAGTCGATATTGTCCGATTTCAAGACAACTTGAGAACACTTGGGCCGTTGGCCATTGTATGGGCTGCGAGATATATAGGCCGTTTATTGGTTGGTTGTACTGTGAGAGTGTTAGATGGTTAGCTGGAGCCCATAATGTCAGAGATATGGGCTAGGGGTACCTACACCGCCCGTATATATGACCATTGCTCAGCTATCGGTCCAGCAGCCGTCAAAGAGGAGGCCCGTGAGGATTGACGTGATCAACCAACATGGAGGTCAAGGCAAATCAAGACGGACGCATCTGGACAATAGCTAGGATCAATTTGTTGCGCACATCATGTAACAAACTGGGAACCCAATATGTTAGCCCGATTGCCATCTCTGTAACCCTACCTCCCTGCCTATATAAAGGAGGGTAGGGACCTCGGTCTTGGGATCCATCTTCCACCTATTCCAATCTACAATGTAGCTAGGAGCAACGGCTCCTGTAATTGAGCATACGAATACAAGAGCAGCCACACCAATAGAGTAGGGATTAGCGCGCACCGCGCCCCGATCTAGTATAAATCCCTGTGTCTCGTGTGCTACCATCCAATTCTGTCTACACGATCACGTTGCTCGATATTGCTAGAGCAAAACAATCCGACAGTTGGCGCGCCAGGTAGTGGCCTTTCGCGTTCAGATTTGTTTTTGTATTTCGGATGGCTATTTTACGCAGGTCGAGTAAGGGCGTGATCAAGAAGTGATCGGAGAAGGACGGTCACGGCGCCGCCACCTTCATGCGACCAGGAAACCCATGGCATGGAAACCTCAAGATTCGCACGAGGGCTTCAACATCGACATCGCCTGACCGAGTCTACCTCACCAAGCTCAGAGACGCGACCAAGGCAGGACCACTTCAGTTGGCACGTCACATAAGTCGCTATGCCGAGTCCACTTCTCTCAATTTTGTCAGGAGTACCTCCTCGACACCGCACGCACGATCTGGTGGGAATCACACTACCTAGATAGTACACATCCACCGTCGTCGCTCCACGTTGTTCTGCCTAGATTCTTTGATAGACTCAAGAGCGCGGTGTTGACGGTAGTTACCATCCATCATGAACCGTCATTATAACTTGAAATCATACAAGAAAATGATCACCAATATAGACTTAGGGGTTTAAACTGACAAGTTACACGAGTTTTGGTGAATTTATGTTTTCAGCAAGGTTTATCCAGAAAACCATCAAGGTGGATCAAATCGTCAAATTAAATCGCACTTATCCGCAGCAAAAACAACCCCAGAAGGTTCTAGAAGACTCGAGAGAACACCACACCAAAGCGGAGGCCGAGGTACTGCCAGGTGCAGGCCACCCAGCCCCTGGGGCCCACTTGTCAGCCCCCCGTAAGTATGTCGGTTCTTCACCGCCTTAAGGGTTGCATCTATGCCATTTATTCAAGTTGGTTTGATCTGAGGGCTCAGGATTGATGCCCCGGCATATACATACTAGCCCCTACCCCCCTTCCTCAGCAATCTGCCATAAGTCAAGATCTGATCAGAAATTAGGGTTTCTAGAGAGAAGAGAATAGAGCTCCAATTCTTCGAGTTCTAGTATAGGCTAGCTAGCAAGGTTCAAGTAGAGTTTGGGCTATTGCTCAGGATTCTGGATTTACCGTCTGGAGGCCGGTATATCCATTGTATCCCTCTTATTTTATGACTTTGTGCTACTTCAATACTATGTTGCTATTTATTATGTTCCTAGTTTGGTCTAGTTATATGCTTGATATAGTTATGATGATGATGAATTTATGCATATGTTCGCAAAGCGCTTAGCTCAGTACTTGAGTGAGTTGAGTGGTCAACATTATGTTAGCGTGGTGCTTAAATATTGTTTACCTATGGATGCATTCTACACTCTAGGTCATGTGGTAGATCGCGGATGTGACACTTCCGTTGAGTCCTTTGTAGTCCACTCCCCGTTTGTAGAGCAAGTAGAATCCAGTTGCAAAGGGAGTCAAGCTTTGTTCTTGATCTTCCTTAGTAATGTTCCTTATGCATAGACCCAAAGTTAATTATGCTATAGATGAGAGTGTATATACTTGGGTGTACAAAAGACTTAGTAAATAAGGAATGCCTTAGAAATCTTTTGCTCTTACCGAATCTCATGCCTAGCCATACTACATTTTATGAGTACCTATTTCTATCTCTGGATAATTATTAATGCCTATATTCACCATTTATTTATCATTTGACTTACCCCTGCTATAGCATGAGAGTGATCTTATCATAAGTATGCATATTTGTCAATATCTCTTGCCACCCCATCGCTCCTCCCTGTGATAAAATATAAATAACGATATCTGGCATACTCCCGGGTGAAATGCTACAATGGTATATTATCTATGCGCTTGTGGATTACTTAATATATACAAAAATTTACAAGTGTCTTCAATAATTACCAACAATGTATTTCTGGCATCATTGCTAGGGATGACAACTTAGTAAAAGGTGATGCTAAGAAATGCCAACAAGCATTTCTGGTGCCGTTGCCGAGGAGGGGCACATGGCTATAGAGAATTGATCAAATAAATACTTAGTGATGAAATCATAACACCTCTGCTTTAGCAGGCTTACCCTTGTTTGTCTTTATTCATATCTTATACAGGGTATTGCAGGATTGGTTGTGATTCACTAACAAATTCCATCAATCAGAATCAACCCAATCAAAAGGAAGCTCAACACCAGTTTTCTAAAGCTATGGCTGACAAGACTCTGCGTGAACTCTCTGCTCCAAGCACTGAGAACATTCGCACTGGACCAATACTCCAAACTAACAACCTTGAGTTTGAACTCAAGCCAAACCTCATCAACATGGTGCAAGCTACTCCATTCAACGGAAAGGCACATGAAGATGCTAGTGCTCATCTTTAGAATTTCCTGGAGATAAGCAGCACAATCACCATCAAGGACGTCACTCAAGACATTATACTACTCCGCCTGTTTCCATTCTCATTAGTGGGAAGGGCGAAGCAGTGGTTCTACAATAATAAAGAAGACATCAACACATGGGCAAAGTGTTCAAAGGCCTTTCTAGCAAAGTTTTTCCCTATAGGCAAGACCAATGCCATAAGAGGAAAGATTTCCAATTTCCAACAGCAGAAAGGAGAGACCATTCTAGAGGCATGGGCACGTTTTCAAGAATACATTTCAGATTGTCCTCATCATGGTATGGAAGACTAGTTGCTCATACAAAACTTTTATCATGGATTAACTCAGAAAGCTCATGAACATCTTGATGCTACTGCTAGAGGATCATTTATGTCACTCACCCTTAGAAAAGCTGAAACCCTTATGGAAAAGATAGCCTCTAACCAAGGCTGGTCTCAAAGCAATATTCAAGCATGCAATAAGGCGAAGAAGTACCAGAAGAGGTGTATGCACTGTCAACCAAGATGGACGTCTTGTTGAATTGGCTTGAACAAGGAGCCAATTATAAGAAAGATCATCAGGCCATTCAAGATGCTTTTAATTCCCAAAATGTATGTGGAGAATATTTGGGGGTTAATTTCCCCGAATATCATGAAGACGCAAATATTGTCATCAGTAATTTTGCTCCACAACAACAGAGGCAAGGATGGAGTCATCAACAACAACGGTCAACTTACCAAGGTAAGTACCCAGGTAATTATCCATGTAAGCAGCCATCCTTGAGAGACTTGATCTTATAACAAGCTAGGATTAATGAGAATATTTCTAAGAAACTTGCTTTTAATGATAAGGTCCTAGAAAACATAAATACCAAAATGGATAGTTTTTCTTATGCCATAAAAGACTAACTTAGCTATAATAAAAAGATAGAATCACAATTATCCCAGTTGGCCGCTGCTCTGCCTATTGCCACTAACCTTGAGAAGGTCAATGCCATAACCACAAGAGGTGGCAAGTCTACTCGTGATCCGCCATATCCAACAAGGACAGGTAAGACACCGGCAGTAGTACAAGAGGAGAAGAAGGACGATGAAGTTGAAGAAGTTGAGCAACAAACACAAGAAATGAAGCAAGATTTTCATGACACCACCTTCCTACCGTTTCCTTGCAAAAATCGATAAGCTAAAATGGATGAGCAGTTTGGTAAGTTCGTAGAGGTAATTCAGAAGTTATATATCAATATTCCTCTGCTAGATGCCATACAGGTACCTACCTATGTGAAGTACCTCAGAGATATTCTGAACAACAAGAGACCACTACCCACCACTGAGGTAATCAACTTAATGGAGGAGTGTAGTGCAGCCATCCTGAACACATCACGTATCAAGAAGAAAGATCCAGGATGTCCCACTATCAATTGTTCGATCGGAAACCAAAATTTTGAGAATGCACTATGCGAGCTTGGAGCAAGCATAAGTGTCATGCCCAAGAAGGTTTTTGACAAGCTCAACTATTCAACGCTCACGCCAACATCGATGTGCCTGCAATTAGCCGACCAATCGGTTCACTACCCTGCAGGAATCACCGAGAATATTCCGGTAAAAATAAGAAATTTCTTTGTTCCAGTGGATTTTGTAGTACTTGACATGCAGGAGGATATAAAACACCCCTCATTCTTGGGAGGCCCTTCTTGAGTAATACAAATGCACACATTGATATCAGAGCCAGAGAAATCAAATTCCATATCAATGGCAAGGAAGAGCGATTCGCCTTCAAGCCAAGACCGGAACAATGCTCTAATTTGGAGTGGCAAGAAGCCAGTACAACCATCAGGGTCTCCATCTCCAAGACCGACTGATACACCCGAGGAATAAATACAACTAGAGAAGTCTGGTTCGGTGGACTTAAAATCATGAACCCTCGCCGGGAGGTAAAATCGGTAGTTATCCATATTTACTTCTTACATTGCATTAATCATTTTATCTTAGCATATTTACTTTTCAACACCTGCACTATAAAATAAAAATTCTCATCATGGCATTATAAAATTCGAGCCCCATGTAAAAAAATTACGGAGTAAAAACCCACAATAAATATTTACCGTGGAGGCGTAAAAATTCAAAAATACCATTCATTCATCTTCTTGTATGTCATAGTATTATAAAATATTTTTGTATTCCATATATTTACATGTGTATACAGTAGAAATATAGACATTTGGGACCCACTCAACCACCGTCCATCACTTCCATCACCTCCATTTCCAACTCCATCTCCACTCTGCACCGTCTAGGATGCATTTCCACCGAAAGGAGCACTCACCTTGCTTAACCATGAAATAAAGAAGCATCAGGAGGAAGGGGTGGCCTTTTGGCCAATAGGTGGGGCCAGCTGGCCCCACCACTTAGCCGGCCGGCCTGTGCCAACGCCGCCTATAAATACCACCCCTCTTGGCTGGTCTCTGCATCAACCACAACTACAAACCAGCTCTCCAAGTTTGAAATTCCAAACTCCAATTTCGTAGTTTGAAAATTCACTTAGTAGAAGTGATTTTAGAATTAGGAAACAAGAGGAAGTTTTAGAGTGGAAGTATTGCTAAATTTTGGGCAAGGGTGAGAGAAATTAAGAGTAGAAGTGAGAAGGTTTAAGAGTGAAAGTGCTATTAAAATTGAGAGGAAAAATCAATAGAATTAAGGGGGAAGTTTTGTCAAAATCTTGATTAGAAAAATTTATTAGGCAACCAAGGACAACTGACCCTCGAACGACTAACTCTTGAAAGATTGACACCTGGGCAGCTAACCGCTGACTTTTTATTTTCCTAATCTGTTCCACGAGTTGTGTTGTCTGTTTATTTTATAGGAAGATGAGCAAGTATTTGGGCAAGCTCAAGCGGGTAGCATCGTTCCGTTCAACGAGAAGATCTTCATCCCAGGCAAGCACCGACATGCAGATCGATACTCCATCTCCCGCTGTCGAAGTGCCGTCTGGGTCATCATCTGCTGAGAAGAACATTCTCCTAGAGGAGAAGCACCTAAAGTTCTGGAACAAGACCGAGAAGGACACCTACACGAAGCTAAAGACCCGGAGGTTCATTCTCACTCTCGCTTATGATCCAGCCCTCCTGCAGTCGATAGGTATGAATGCTGAGTTCAAAATCATTTTTAAAACTGTTGGGTGGGCGAATATTTCGGAAATTGATGAGCCGAGGTTGAAGCTTTTAACCACTTAATTTTTATGTACCTTGCAAACTACTAATTCTGAAGTCACATTTAGACTTTTTGGGAAAGACTTTTCTGTTCCCTAGAAGAATTTTAGTGAGCTTCTAGGATTCCATGCTCAGTGTGTAGTTGATGTAGACACCGCTATACAATATTTTGATAGGACGAAATTTTGGAGAGAAATATCTAAAGAACTTACTTGCTACCGTCCTCGTACAAATGAAATTCATCACCCTACCCTACGCTTTATGCATAAATGGCTAGGATTTTCTTTATTTCCTAAAAATGATTTTCGCACTATAAGGAATGATGAACTTAAGCTGCTCTATGCCATGGTTAAGAGAAAAAAGGTTTCACCGGTCAAAATTATGATGAAACAATGGACAAAAATTCTTGAACTTAAGGGAGTTGTTGGGTGTACTTCTCTGGTCACCCGCATAGCCAAAACTTTGGGTCTTTTGGAAAATACTTCTGTTGTTTATATCGATGACATTCCCCGTTGGTATATCGACTATGAATATTTTGTTCAAGCACTCATGTTAAAAAAGAATAAGGATGAGAAACTTGTCATGATGTACATGGATTATACAACTGGGATTCCGTTATCAGACCGGATCCTCAGTTTGTATGCAGTGGATTCTTTTGTCTTTGATTTACAGGTTAAGGAGGCAGCCCTCGCAGAAGTGCCTCTGCAAGATTGACTCGCAACCCGCAGCCTAGGTACCGCGGTGATGATCCAATTCCGGAGGGACCGGCTTTCACCAACTATGCAGGCTGGGATCAGTCGGGATCCTCCTGCATGTACCAACCCAAGCATGCTAGTTGGGAGTAGCCCGCTCCTCAGCACGCTGAGAGCTCCTGGCAGCAGGGCTCAAGTGAGCAATGGCAGTATGGCAACTTCAACTACTATCAATAGCAGCCCTATGAAGAAGGTTGAAGTGGCCACCAGGGAGGACGTATGTCCTTCTCTACTCGTGGCTATCATGATCAGCCTATGGGCTACCATGACCAGCAGATGGAGCATTCCCGCCTCGATACCAGGTTGACAACCATAGAAGAGACGCAACAAGACATTCAGAACACGCTTCACCAACAGTCCCAGTGGCAAGCAGAAGTGGGAGATCACCTCACCAACATCCAGCAACATCAGCAGCAGGAGAATGAGAACTGGAGCTATCTGTTCCAGAAGTTCAACTTCGACCCGCCATTCTAATTGACTACAGCAACACCTAGCTTGGGGGAGGAGGATTCCCCGTTATCTAAGGTAAGTTTTCTTTTCTAGTATTTTGTTTCCTTTTTCTTTTATTTATTTATTTTTGAGTTTGTCTTAAAAAATGCATAACTAGGAAAACAAAATAAGAATTTGTCTTTACCTTATATATATATAGAGAGTATGATTTAAAAAAATGAAAACCAAATAAAAAGAGTGTGTATAAAGTTTGCTTTAAATTTTTGTTTTTAAGAACCAATAAATAAAAAGAACTTGAAGATAACGAATTCTCATAATGGAAATGATGAATAGTTGTTTTGTTGTAATTTCTTTCAAGTTCCTAATTTTCAGCCTTGAATTCTCCCGAGTTTTGGATATGACTGTTTTGACATGAGAATTTGCTCTAAACTTGAAACTTGTGTGTAGCAAATGCTTGATCTAAGTCTATGTAATTGACCGATATGATATGAAAAGGTCTGAACTGCTATTTATATGGTTCCAAGTGGTACTAAATTCTGGAGATTTGTTTTGAAAAACATAAAAAGGCAACATGATGAGTTTCTGAATGACAAAGCTTGAATTCCTACCAGAGCCAAACATGTTTATATTTAGGTTAGTAAAACTTCCACTCACATATGTTGCTTGTTTTACACTGAGTTTGGTCAAGCTTTGTTGATCCTTATGAGAGGTTTGTCATGCTCTTAAAATCAAGATCACGTACACACCACCCACATTTGCACTACTCCTACACTAGGGGTAGGCGCAAAAACATGCATTCCATCTAGATCCACCAAAAATATTTTACTCCTACACTGGCAGTAAGCAACAAAAAATTCTTAATAGGTTCCATCCACCAAATAAATACTCTAAGTTCTTATTGATATCTCTCAAAAAAAATTTGTTGCAGAAAAGAGGCATGAGCTATGCAAGAGTTATTCATAAAAAAAGAAAGAAGAGAGAAAAGAAAGTATTAAAAAATATACAAGTGTCTGAGATATTTAAAACAATGGGTACTTAGATGCTCGCATAAAAAAACAGAGAACAAAGAGATGAAGAAAGAGATGAATAAGATAGCCTGTGTTCTCTTGCAAATGTTTCCAAGTTTCAAAAGAGAGATAACTTTTCAAGGAGCATAGTAGAATTAGGCAAGCCACCACATATACCACACACATGCACATCTTGATTTGATTGTATGACTCAACTCTCTTGGGATCCAGGTTTGACTTTATAATATATGCATTGCAAGTATGCTCTTCCATGTTATCACCATTCCTATGAGCTCCACATAAGCCTTAGTTATAGGAAGAGAAAGGCATAACATTATTTTTTGCCTTAATGAGGATCCACAAATACCACATATTTTGAGAGACTTAAGAGTGTCATACAATGGAATCTCTGAGTTTTATTTTGAAAAATTGCAAAAAACTCCAGAATAATGGTTGAGAAAAGAAATTGAGACATAGTGCTTAACTTGATCGTTCTGTCTTTCAATTGCTCAAGACTTAAGTGAAGGCCACATGCCCCATGGTTGAAGGTAATATGGGTAAGTTTGAAAGTCAGATCAGTTTGTTCTAATCCGGAGGAGAATTCTTGTTTGAAAGCATGTGTACTTTTGAGGAGTGAAAACATTGTAGCAACTCCTGATCTATTGCTAAGTTTGGCATTGCTCAGGGACGAGCAAAGGTTAAGCTTGGGGGAGTTTGTTGACGGTATTTACCATCCATCATGAACCGTCAATATAACTTCAAATCATACAAGAAAATGATCACCAATATAGACTTAGGGGTTTAAACTGACAAGTTCCACAAGTTTTGGTAAATTTATGTTTTCAGCAAGGTTTATCCATAAAACCATCAAGGTGGATCAAATCGTCAAATTAAATCGCACTTATCCGCAGCAAAAACAACCCCAGAAGGTTCTAGAAGACTCGAGAGAACACCACACCGAAGCGAAGGCCAAGGTACTACCAGGTGCAGGCTGGCCAGCCCCTAGGGCCCACCTATCAGCCCCCGTAAGTATGTCGGTTCTCCACCACCTTAAGGGTTGCATCTATGCCATTTATTCAAGTCGGTTTGATCTAAGGGCTCAGGATTGATGCCCTGGCATATACATACCAGCCCCTACCCCCTTCCTCAGCAATCTGCCATAAGTCAAGATCAGATCAGAAATTAGGGTTTCCAGAGAGAAGAGAATAGAGCTCTAATTCTTCGAGTTCTAGTATAGGCTAGCTAGCAAGGTTCAAGTCGAGTTTGGGCTATTGCTCAGGATTCTGGATTCACCGTCTGGAGGCTGGTATATCCATTGTATCCCTCTTATTTTATGACTTTGTACTACTTCAATACTATGTTGCTATTGATTATGTTCCTAGTTTGCTCTAGTTATATGCTTGATATAGTTATGATTGATGATGAATTATGCATATGTTCGCAAAACGCTTAGCTCAGTACTTGAGTGAGTTGAGTGGTCAACATTATGTAAGCGTGGTGCTTAAATATTGTTTACCTCTCGATGCATTCTACACTCTGGGTCATGTGGTAGATAGCGGATGTGACACTTCCGTTGAGTCCTTTGTAGTCCACTCTCCGTTTGTAGAGCAAGTAGAACCCGGTTGCAAAGGGAGTCAAACTTTGTTCTTGATCTTCCTTAGTAATGCTCCTTGTGCATAGACCCAAAGTTAATTATGCTATAGATGAGAGTGTATATACTTGGGTGTACAAAAGACTTAGTAAATAAGGAATGACTTAGGAATGTTTTGCTCTTACCGAATCTCATGCCTAGCCATAGTACATTTTATGAGTATCTATTTCTATCTCTGGATAATTATTAATGCCTATATTCACTAATTATTTATCATTTGATTTACCCCAGCTATAGCATGAGAGTGATCTTATCATAAGTATGCATTTTTGTCAATATCTCTTGCCACCCCATCGCTCCTCCCTGTGGATAAAATATAAATAATGATACATGGCATACTCCTGGGTGAAATGCTACAATGGTATATTATCTGTGCGCTTGCAGATTACTTAATATATATAAAAATTTACAAGTGTCTTCAATAATTAGCAATAATGCATTTCTGGCATCATTGCTAGGGATGACAACTTAGCAAAAGTTGATGCTAAGAAATGCCAACACGTGGTGATGGCGCACGCTTGGGAACTCTTCCTGTCTCCCGCAGTCTACCCTAACCGGGCCGGGGCACCCCGGATAATGAAGACAAATCGCAGAACCAACCGGCTAAGCGTCAAGCGAAGCCAAAAGCCGAGCTATCGGGTAAATCTTGGCTATGCCATGAATCTCCCGTGCCAGAATCATGGGTACCCGGTGGCTCATCTCGTCAAAGATTGCAAGATATACCGTGTGATAGCCGCTGTGGCGACTCTCCCATGGGGCACCCCTCGAGGGGACAATCAACGGCGCAAGGGACACTCAAAACAAACCTCAAACGAGTGATGACTATTCGCACCCATACTGGGATCCGGTCAGATTTGGGACGCACGCCTACTGTTCGGGAGGCTCATGTCGCAGTACCCACAATATTGACCCTGTTACCTTGGTCTGAGCACCCGATCTCTTTCAACGAAAGTGACTAGCCCGAACACTTGGTTGACATCGGCAGGTTTCCCCAGGTTGTCAGCGCGGTTCTCGAAACTATCCATGCCACCAAGATCTTCATGGATGGAGGAAGTGATTCCAATCTGATATATTGGGACACTTTTAAAAGACTAAGGATTGGCACGGACAAACTGCGCCCACCGAGAGGCCCGATCATCGGAATAGTACCAGGGAGACAGGTGATGCCCCTCGGTGTCATAGATCTACGGGTCATATTTGGCGAGGTGGTGAACTATCACCAGGAGATACTCTCCTTCGAAGTCATGGATTTCCAGGACACTTTTCATGCTGTACTCGGCATACCGTGTTTCATCAAATTCATGGTTGTGCCTCATTACGCGTACCTAAAGATGAAGATGCCGGGTCTTAATGGTGTCATCACAATCTCTGGAGACCTTCAAAATGCCTACCAATGCGAACTACTCGCTATCGAGAACGCGGTCCGAAACATGGATTCGGCGCAGCGCGAGCTAGACTACGTCCTCACGTAGAATCAAGACTCAGGGGCTCAGACACAAGCGCCGCCATCCCTCAATTTTCAATCTTCATCTCCCAAAGAAAAGAGGCTGTCACCCACACAATTCACGCCCTCGGGACCAACCGTGGCTCCATCATTTACGCCCGGAAAGGACTCGAGGAAGGTCTGCTTGGAGAAGACCACAAACATTGATAGGAGCCTAAACCAACCATAACAAGATGAACTCATCAAATTCCTGATTGACAATCAGGATATATTTGCTTGGAAACCCTTAGACATGCCGAGCATTCCCTAAAAATCTGGGCCAATGCCAAGCCGGTCAAGCAATGCTTAAGATGGTTTGACGGCAAACGATGTAGAGCTATAGAGGAAGAGATAGCCAAGCTCCTCGACACAAGCTTCATCAGGGATGTCCTGCATCTAGACTGGCTTGCAAACACTGTCCTGGTGCCCAAAAAGAACAACAAATAGAGAATGTGTGTCGACTATACGGGCCTTAACAAGGCGTGTCCCAAGGATCCTTATTCATTTCCCCATATAGATTAGATCGTCTCCACCACAGGATAAGAGCTACTTTGCTTCCTCGATGCTTACTCCGGATATCACCAGATCCAGATGAAAAAATCTGACCAACTAGCTACTTCGTTCATCACCCCGATCAGAGCATACTGCTATGTCACCATGTTGTTCGGGCTGAAGAACGTGGGGGCTACTTACCAGCGCTACATGAAGCGCTGCCTCCATGAGCAAATTGGTAGAAATGCCGAGGCTTATGTCGATGACATCATCATGAAGTCATCAAAGGCTGGAGACCTTATCCAAGATCTTTCAGAGACCTTTAACAACCTCCGATAGTTCAAGATTAAGCTCAACCCAGAGAAGTGTACCTTTGGGGAACCATCCGGCAAACTCCTCGATCTGGCTTCCTTAAGCCGGTTCATCTCTAGGTTAGGTGAGAGAGGACTCCCCCTCTACAAACTCTTGTGCAAGACACCAAACTAGCAATGGACCCTGGAGGCTCAAAAGGCCTTCGATGATATCAAAGACTTCCTCACTCAGCCTCCAACAAAGAGGAACCCTTGCTCCTATACATCGTGGCTACTACTCAGGTGGTTAGCATGGCTATAGTTGTCGAGAGGAAGGAAGAAGGCCACATACAAACCATTTAGTGACCGGTATATTTTCTCAGCCAAATACTGGCTGAGAGCAAAACTCGCTACCCGCACATCCAGAAGATACTCTACGGGGTGTACTTGGCAAAGAAGAAGCTGGTTCACTACTTTGATGCGCACCCGATCACTATGGTCACCTCCTTCCCACTAGGAGAGATCATCAACAATCAGGACGCCACCGTACGGATCGCCAAATGGGCTTTGGAACTTATGGCATATGGCATCACGTATGCACCACGAACAACCATAAAATCCTAGGCCCTGGCGGATTTCATTGCCGAGTGGACAGAAGCACACATCGACCCGGCTACAGCCGACCTAGAGTACTAGAGTATGTACTTTGACGGCTCTTTGATGCTGCAAGGAGTGGAAGTGAGAGTTGTCTTGGTCTCCCCCAGCGGGAACCGAATGAGGTATGTGCTATGTTTAAATTTCGAGGGTGCTACCAACAACATAGCAGAGTACGAGGCCCTCCTCCATGGGTTGCGCACCGCTGTCACCCATGGGGTAAGGAGACTTGTCGCCTCGGGTGACTCTAAACTTGTCATCAAACAAGTAATGAAGGCCTCAGTGTGTTGCGGCCACAAGATGGAAGCTTACTGCGCTGAGGTCAAAAAACTTGAGGCAAAGTTCAACGGACTCGAACTACGCCATATCCCTCGAAGGGATAATGAGGAGTCTAACAGCCCCACCAGGATTGGCTCAACTCGAGACATGCCCCCAGGTGCTGTGTTCCTAGATGAGCTCACAAGACCTTCGGCTCGCTGGGAAGTTGAGACTCAACTCCCCCCCTAAGCTGAGCATGCTTATCATCACTAGGGCCGCAGTCTCTAACCCAGACTGGGCATAGGAACTCATCGACTATCTGCGACATGGCATCCTCCCTATTAATAGGGACGAAGGCGATCGAGTAAGTTGGAGAGCTAAATCCTACGTTATGAGAGATGATGAAATCCACCACAGAAGCACGAGCGGAATCCTACAACGGTGCATACCCACGGAAGACGGGATAAACCTCTTGCAAGATATCCACTTAGGGGCTTGTGGCCACCATGTAGCGCCAAATACTTTGGTGGGTAAGGCCTTTTGATAAGGGTTTTACTGGCCTACCATGGTTAAAGACGCGCAACACATTGTGAGAACTTGTGAGGGATGCCAGTTATTTGCCAAACAAAAGCACGTTCCCTCTCAAGAACTCCAAACAATCCCGATCACATGGCCCTTCGTCGTTTGGGGACTCAACCTCGTTGGGAAACTCCCGCCTACCCTCGAGGGCTTTGATCACTTGTTCGTCATGGTTGACAAGTTTACCAAGTGGATCGAGGCTAAACCCATAGCCATAGCCAGCTCGGAGGCAGCAGTCGAGTTCATTAAGGAGGTCATTCATCGGTATGGGGTCATGAACAGGATCATCACTAATAGCAGCACCCAATTGACGGGAAGCACGTTTGTCAACTTCTGCGATGAACATCATAGCAACATAAGATGGGCCACAGTGGCCCACCCTCAGACCAACGGACAGGTAGAGAGAGCGAACGGCTGCATCCTTCGGGGCCTTAAACCTCGAATCCTCAGAAAACTTAAGAAGTTCGAGGGCAGATGGGTCTAGGAGCTGCAACCAGTTCTGTGGGGCTTACGAACCACTCCTACCAGCCCGACAGGGTTCATCCCCTTCTTCCTCACCTATGATGCAGACACGGTATTACCCAAGGAGATAGGGTACTCCTCTACTTGAGTCCGCGCCTATGATGAGGATATAGCAGATGAAGCCTTATAGGATTCCCTCGATAGGCTCGATGAGCATCGCTGAACGGCACTTATCCACTCCACAAAATATTAACAGCAGCTTCGCAAGTGCCATAGTAAGCATGTTCAGCCACTAAACGTCATGCAAGGTGATGTGGTCTTGCACCGGGTGCAATCAACCAAGGGGGAAAACAAGTTTTCGCCTCCTTGGGAAGGACCATTTATCGTGGCTGAAGTGCTAAGGTCAGGAATGTACAAGCTGGCAAACATGAAAGGTGAAGTCTACACAAACGCCTGGACCGCCGACTTATTGTGACTTTTCAACACGTAAAAAAATAGCCTTATACTAGGGCATAACTCACGGGTGGTGCGACTACCAACCCATCATAAAGATAGTAGACTACATCAAAAGGATCAATCGATATGTCCTTGGGCTTAAACTAAGCCCCATAGCAAGTCACACTAACCTGCCGAGGCACTCGGGGGGCTACACGATCAAAATCTTTCCAGAGTATACCGCAGTCAGGCAGAGCGTCAGTTGGGATCCTGTCAATCACCATGATACGTTAGGACTAACCTATTGCGGTGATCCGGGGGCTACAACCAATACTACGTGAGCCACAAAGCAACTACTCAGGAGAACACAAAACACGAACTTTAAAACTCTTTATTCCAAGGCTAATGCAACTTATACATCATAAGGAGCAGAGCGGATTACATCTTCTACTCTCTCAGATTCGGTAATGGCGCCTGCTGCACCCCTGAAATCCATGACTAGTGCACTGACATCATCGGGCCTTTTCCACCGGTGGAAACCCGATCGCCATGTCATGATGGTCCTCACCGCTCTAGAGGGTAGCAGCCGCCAGCGCCAGCGTGGCCCCACGATGAACTGTGTGACGAATCACTTCCCTAAATCGCCTCGGGACATTCTCGAGATGGTCCTCCACACTCACCCCCGCCGGCGAGAGCATGTCAATAACACCTCTGCACGCCTCCAATAAGGCAGCGTAGAGGTCTCGGTATTGACCTACCTTAATCGCCACGGTGGATGAGTCGGCCACGGTAGCATCACGATCATGCTCTGCCTTCATCACCTGCTTGGCCAAGACGGCATTGGCTTCATGAAGCTTTGCCACCTTGCCTAGGGCAGCGGCCAGTTGCTCCTGATAAACTAGAAAGCACAAGAGGAGCAACCGCTCACCAAGGCAGGACATCTCCAGAAGGATGAACAGGAAACCTCCTCAGGAACTTACCAAGAAGCTACGCCTATGCCTCGGTGCGGGACGTCTCGGTGGTGGCTGCCTCCCGCTTCGACTTAGCCGCCGTGACCGACGGTGGAACCGCGGCTTCCACCATCACAACATCGCTTGGCAGTTTGGGAGAAGGAGGAGGACTTGTGTCATCAAGCACAGGAAGCCTGAAAAGACACCCGATGAGAACAAATATGAAACCCCAAGTTCACCTGATCTGGGTCGGTCAAAGCACTTACCCAACGAAGGCAGGGCGGATGGGCAGATAGTGCTCGGCCGCTGCTCGCTTGGAAACCTCTGTCCTCGAGCTCCCCGCACTCTCCATCCCAGATTAGATCTAAAGGGATAGAGGTGGAGGCGCTTGAAAGGTTAAAGAAAATGAGGTAAGCACAACAATGTGAAGATGAAATTATGCCAATTTATGCCTCCCCTTCTTTATATAAGCAGGAACCGGCGCACGGATGGCATCCCAACTGCATGCGTCTGTGTGTGGGAAAACAAGCCATGAACACTAACACTCCTGCTTCCGATAAGCAAACTCACCCTTAGGCCCCAGTGGTTCGTTTTCAATACGTTCTCATTCGAGCCGGTGCAGGCGAGTGATCTGACACTCAGATCGGGTACTCGGCCCGGCTCACCATCACAACAGGTGTAAGCGGTAGTGACTTGTTCACTATAGACCCTGCCCCTACTAGAGTCAGGGGGGGTATTTGGGAGGGTCACCAGTACGATCCTAAAACCTCTGACACTTGGTGTCATGTAAATCTCCCAATACCCGGACGAGCTCGAAGTACCTTGTTTCAGCGGATGTGTGCCCCTTTGCGGGAAACCGAAAACTAGTTGGCCCATGGCTGTCACCAAAGTATGAGCTCCTGGAATCTAGAAAAAGAGTTTCATGACGTGCCCCCACTGGTCAGGCTTTGTCCTACCGCTTCCTTTCAGTGATAGCGGACGTTCACTATTTCTACCTGTTACCAGCTTGAAGAGTAATATGCGCAACTGCCCACAGCTGCTCACTCGTTCGTTACTCACCCATAGTTGTTCTCGTACCGAGGCACTATAATATTGGCCTTAGGGCTCCAAGACAATGTCCTCGCTCTTCCCACTAATGAGGCTCATGAAAATTCGGATCACGTTACCTAACAGGTCTCGAAGAAAAACATGACGCCCTTAGTGTTTATTAATAAACAACCTATGTTAGGTCACCCTAAAAAACCAACTGGCATAGTGACGCGTGGGTAATGAGGTGCACTTACCCCATCCTCATTATTGTTTTACAACTAGGACTTAATGATGCGCAACCACTAGTTATACGCCAAAATACGTCGGGAACCGACTTCTCAAGTACAACGGTGTTTTCAACCTAACCCGGCACCTATGGCGTCCTAGAAGCTATGCTTCCGGCTATCGGGCATCACCACCCTAATGTGACGCTGATAGCATCCCAAGAGCTATGCCTAGGAAACCACGTTTCCCTATATGGGGTGTACCACCCGAGCCAGGCGCTTACAGCCGCCGAGGAACTACGTTCCTTGACGTATGGTGTACCACCACCCCACTCGATATTTGAAGAAGATTCTCGCTGCTCGAGAAATGCTCTTGGTACTCGAATGGCAACATGCTGGCTCCCCAATACTTGGGAATATCAAGTTGCACTGCTCGAAACTTTGGCACCCGAAGATGCTCACTGATACTTATAGTACACAGAACTTATAGGGGAGACTACGATGTCTGGAGAACTAAAAGCTACGTGCTAGCTTATCAATTAAGTCCTACAGGGGCTACTGTCAGAGATATGGGCCAGGGGTACCTACACCGCCCGTATATATGACCAGAGCCTAGCTATCGGCCCAGCAACCGTCAAAGAGGAGGCCAATGAGGACTGACATGATCAACCAACATGGAGGTCAAGGCAAATCAAGGCGGACATATCTGGACAATAGCTAGGATCAATTTGTTGCACACATCGTGTAACAAACTGGGAACACAATCTGTTAGCCCGATCGTCCACTCTGTAACCCTACCCCACCTGCCTATATAAAGGAGGGTAGGGACCTCATGCTCGGGATCCATCTTCCACCTATTCCAATCTTCAACATAGCTAGGAGCAACAGCCTCTGTAATTGAGCATACGAATACAAGAGCAGACGCAACACTAGAGTAGGGATTAGCACGCACCGCGCCCTCAACTAGTATAAGTCCTTGTGTCTCGCGTGTGCTACCATCCGATTCTGTCTACACGATCATGTTGCTGGATATTGCTGGAGCAAAACAATCCGACACATAGGGCCATAATGATTGGACCATACTTAGGGTGAGTTTGGTTCACTTCTCAGCAAGCCTAGCTAGCAAAACTAAGATAGCTAGCTCTAGCCATCTTTAGCCAATGCAAGCAGCACATGTTTGGTTGCCTGTAGTACCAAAGCTTGGCTAGGAATCAGTGTGTATGGTTGCCTAATAAAGTTTGTATAGAATCACATCTTCCTTCAATTGGTAACTTTACCCCTTTGAGGACTTTAGTCGAACAAGCGGTGGGCATGTTCAGCGAGCACCTTGGCGACCATGGCAGCAGGCCACCACACCATGCCCTGGGCGCACGAATCAGCAGCCGCGCCGCCTGTGACACCTCTGCTCGTGACACCTCCATAGCACTAGGAAGAAGAATACAGGGGAGCTCAAGCCAAACCGTGAGCACCCCCACTGTCCGCCATGGAAGCCATCCAGGCTTCTCCACCGCCCGCCATGGAAGCAAGTCGACCTCCATCTTCGCCATGGAAGGCACCCAGGTTTCTCCACCACCCGCCATGGAAGGCACCCAGGCTTCTCTACTACCCGCCATCTCTGCTCCCTCATCCACCCGTGCTTCCTCTCTCCCTCATCCACTAGGCGACGGATCTCTCGCCTCGTCTCCTCTAGGGCCGGCTGCTCGTGAAGCATCGTCTCCTCAAGATCCCACCTAGTGACAGTAGTCCCAATCCGCCGCCATGACACGGATCACGCTGGCTGCAGCTCCTTTCTCCCATCGATGGGGAGGAGGAGGAGGAGGAGGAGGAGGAGCAGGGCTCACCGGCCAGTGGGGTGGAGGAGGAGGGGGAGCAGGCTCGCCGCCCGGTGGGCTAAAGGAGGAGGATGAACAGGCTAGCCAATCAATAGGGTGGATGAGGAGGAGGACAAACACGCTCGCCAGCTGGTGGGGTGGAGGAGGAGGAGGAACAGGCTCGTCGGCCGGTGGGGAGGAGGAGGAGGAGGAGGAGTAGGCTCCCCGGTCGGTGGGGTGAAAAAGGAGACAGCTGAAGGAGTAGCAGGCTCGCGAATGGCGTAGCGAGGGGATGAGTGGACTCGTGGAGCCAGGCTTGTGCTAGCGACAAGCATGGAAGAGCCTTTTTGGCTTAGCTAAGCCTAGCTAGGAAGCCAAACAGGCAACCAAACAACTGGAGGCTGCATCTGGAAAGCATTGCTAGGGGCTAAGCCACCCAACCAAACACACCTAGTGGACTGCAAAGCCTAAAAGGTTAAAAGACAAAATATCTACTCCCATGTGCAAAGGGAAAATATATGTAAATAATTTGTCTTTATAAAGGAAGTCGGCAGCTCTCTCTGTTCGAGCACATATTGATATATGATACTTTCTCTTGTACCCACATTCTTTGAAGACCCTTATAAAAACTATATCAAGCATAGAAGAGCTATTTATTTGATTGAACAACATTTTATTAGTCTAAGAAACAACAGCATTGCTAAGAATTAACCACGTCTTCCAAATCAAATTTTAAAGATAATCGCGGTCAATATCAGCGAAAGTAGGCTATGAATAAATAATTTTTCATAAAAGGGACATATATTCCTAAAAGTTTATAAGTCTAAAATTCGAAAGTGAAATCTTTTTTATCCATTCCATGGCGAGCCACGTGTGTACACTCTAAACTTGAGCTATCTATACATATCTATCGTATCGTATGAAATTGTCAAAGGCATCAAATTTTGTCAAGCCGTCATTCTAGGTCACTAGTGTTGATATCATCAAAATCAAATTTTGCTAAGCACGAGGAGCGCAAGCCTTGAAGTAATTGCACACCTTCTCTAATACCATCAAGAACCAAACCACGTCCTCGAAGAGCTGCACAACGTCGATCCCAAGCAGCGAGCGAGCGATCTTAGCAGAGTACGAACGCCACTGCATGCTTTGTACATGCGCATGACATCATGCACCGTCATCTTCTCGCCAGCGTCACTGATGGCATTGTTATCAGTGACCTTGCAGAGGCAGTTGCATATGTCAACGACGGTGACCACCGCCATGCAGCATCGGTCGCTTGAGGACAACTTGGAGGTGTTGTAGTCATCCACAATGATCTTCGTGAGCAAGTGCACATTGGAAGTGTTGCGTGGGTTCCTCTCTGATAAGGGTCAGAGATCACCAACAGCAAGG
The DNA here is from genome assembly GCA_904845875.1 of Miscanthus lutarioriparius. Lineage (NCBI taxonomy): Eukaryota > Viridiplantae > Streptophyta > Magnoliopsida > Poales > Poaceae > Miscanthus > Miscanthus lutarioriparius. The sequence continues at coordinate 114,324,955 of CAJGYO010000010.1, read as the reverse complement.
TACCGATGGAAACCTCCTCGGGGTGGCCCGATCTTCACGATAGTAGGTTGGAAATCACAAGATAACTTGCTGCGAACAGCGGAGGATAACTAGCTTTATACCTGCCAAGGTTGGACGCGACCAAGCGACGGGGGGAGAGAGACACCGAAACCGCAAAGACTTCGACTCAATCTCCGAACGACCGTAGAACCACGACCGGAGCTAATCCACACAAGGCAGGGCAGCCGTACTGGAACCCGCAAAGCACGAACTAGTGGATCCCAGAGGAATCTCTTCACAAGTCCAGGAAGAACAAGGAAGAACAAGGGTTTGAGTAAGCACTCGGCAGCTCGGCTGCAGTATCACTGGAATTATCAAATCATTCAAACGTCCTTTTCTAGTAGCCTAGAGGTGGTATTTATCCTATGAGAAGTTTCTAAGATAGATGTGAACTGAAGAAGCCACGTTGGAAGGTGGAAGGACAATGGACTAGAGCATTCACGAAGTGGTCTTTAGTTTCCACGTGTCTTCTGGGATTCTGGGCAGTCTTTAATGTTTTGGTCATAACTCCTTCCATGAATTATTGTAGAATGGTATAGTTTTTGCACAGGCTCTTTAGCTTCATGCAGACTATTGAGCTTCGGAGCAGTCTTCACTAAAACTGGTCGAACGCCCAGCTCTTCTCTCTGATCCATCCTTGATGTATCATTGTCTTCCTTCTTGTAGAACCTGAGTAATAACAACATGCACGACTTAGGTAGCTCGAAATTACCATCAATGTTTAATTGAAATTCACAAAGTAGCGCGTGCACCTCTTGTTGTATCTTTTTGGCGCGGCTACGGGTGATTGGTCCAGTAGGGACTTGAAGGGGTGTATCAGCTGGTGAGGTGGTCGGAGAGGTTGCCAAGGTCAGTGAAGTGATCAGAGAGGTCGTCGAGGTGGTCGGAGAGATGATCGGAGTGGTCGAAGAAGTGGTCGGAATGGTCGCCGAGGTTCCCGGAGTGGTCGGAGAGGTGGTCGGAGTGGTCGTCGAGGTCTCCGATGCTGGCGTGGTCACATCATCCTTCCCCCCTTGAAAAGGAGTCGTCCTCGACTCTTCTAATCCAAAGAATGGAGAGAGGTCAGCCACATTAAAACTGGTACTCACACCATAAGTACTTGGCAGATCAATTTCATAAGCGTTGTCGTTGATCTTGCGTAGCACTTTGAATGGACCGTCAGCTCGGGCTTGCAACTTGCTGTTGCGTTGTTCAGGAAATCTGTCCTTGCGTAAATGCACCCAAACCAAGTCTCCTGGTTCAAATAACACCTTCTGTCAACCTTTATTGGCGTGCTTCGCATACATCCTGGTCATCTTTTCAATGTTTGTCCGAGCTCTATCATGAAGGTTCTTGACAAACTCGGCTCGCTTGCTTGCATCGAAGTTTACACGTTCCTACATAGGTAAAGGCAAAAGATCTATGGGAGCAGTGGGTTTAAACCCATATACAATTTCAAATGGACAAAATTTAGTGGTCGAGTGTACTGCCCTGTTGTATGCAAACTCGACATGTGGCAAACTTTCTTCCCAAAGTTTCAAGTTCTTCTTGAGGATAGCTCGCAGTAGCATTGATAGAGTACGGTTCACAACTTCAGTTTGTCCATCTGTTTGTGGATGACACGTCGTAGAGAATAGCAACCGTGTTCCAAGTTTGCCCCACAAAGTTTTCCAAAAATAACTCAAAAATTTAGTGTCACGATCAGAAACAATGGTTCGTGGCACTCCATGTAGTCGTACAATTTCTTTGAAAAACAATTCAGCGATATGTGAAGCATCATCGCTCTTGTGGCATGGAATAAAATGTGCCATTTTGCTAAAATGATCAACCACAACAAAGATGGAATCCCTTCCCCGCTTGGTTCGAGGTAAACCAAGAACAAAATCCATGGAGATATCTTCCCAAGGCACACTAGGAATAGGCAGAGGAGTGTATAATCTATGAGGATTCACACGGGACTTAGCTTTGTGGCATGATTCGCAGCGAAGAACATGTCTCTGCCCATCTCTTCTCATCTTTGGCCAAAAGAAGTGGTCGGTAAGGACTTGTTCTGTCTTCTTGGCACCGAAATGTCCCATGAGTCCTCCTACGTGGGCTTCCTGCACAAGTAAAATTCGAACAGAGCAATCTAGAATACAGAGTTTGTTAGCTCGAAACAAAAACCCATTATTCACATGAAACTTTTCCCATCCTTTGCCGTCTCGACACTTGGAATATGGTTCAGCAAAATATGAATCAGTTGCATATAAATCTTTTATGCTTTCTAAGCCAAGAATCTTAGCGTCAAGTTGGGTTAGCAAAGTGTGACGTCGAGACAAAGCATCTGCTACAACATTCTCTTTTCCTTTCTTGTACTTGACAATATAGGGAAATGACTCAATGAATTCACACCATTTTGCATGTCTTCTATTCAGTTTTAGTTGTCCTCTAAGGTGTTTCACTGATTCATGATCTGAATGTATCACAAATTCTTTAGGAAAAAGGTAATGTTGCCAAATTTCCAAACTCCGAACGAGAGCATATAATTCTTTATCATAAACTAAATAATTTAGAGTTGGACCACTTAGCTTTTCACTGAAGTATGCAATTGGCCTTCGTACTTGCATGAGCACACCTCCAATCCCAACTCCACTTGCATCACATTCTATTTCAAATGTCTTACCAAAATCTGGGAGGGCAAGGGCTCGGGCTGTTGTTAACTTCATCTTCAATTCTTCAAATGTCTTCTGTTGTGCTTCTCCCCACTTGAAAAGCACTTCTTTCTTGGTCAGCTCATTGATTGGTGCAGCAATAGTGCTGAAATCCTTCATGAACCGCCGATAGAAACCAGCAAGTCCAAGGAAGCTTCTAACTTGGCTCACGTTCTGTGGAGGCGTCCAGTCTCGTACAGCCTTGATCTTTTCTTCATCTACCTCCACTCCTTGTCCTATAACAACAAATCCAAGAAAGACTACCTTGTCGGTGCAAAAGGTGCACTTCTCAAGGTTAGCATACAATTTCTGTTCACATAGGACATCAAGCACACATTGGATATGTTTAACATGTTCATCAAGAGACTTGCTGTAAATTAAGATGTCATCAAAGTAAACGACAACAAACTTGCCAATGAAAGTTCTAAGCACATGATTCATCAATCTCATGAATGTACTTGGTGCATTGGTTAACCCGAAAGGCATTACCAACCATTCATACAACCCAAATTTTGTTTTAAAGGCTGTTTTCCATTCATCTCCTTTCATGCGAATCTGGTGATATCCACTTCTTAAATCAATTTTAGTGAATATGATAGCACCACTAAGTTCATCAAGCATATCATCCAGCCGAGGGATGGGGTGTCTATACCTTATGGTAATGTTATTTATTGCTCGGCAATCCACACACATCCGCCAAGACCCATCTTTCTTAGGAACTAAAAGGATAGGAACAGCACAAGGTGACAGACTTTCTTGTACGTACCCTTTTCTCATCAATTCTTTCACTTGTCGCTGAATTTCCTTGGTTTCTTCCGGGTTGGTGCGGTAGGCAGCGCGGTTTGGGAGTGAAGCACCGGTCACAAGATCAATTTGATGTTCGATTCCTCTCTTAGGTGGTAGTCCTGGTGGCACTTCATCCGGAAAGACATCCTCATATTCCTATAACACATCAAAGACAACACTTGGCAGGGTAGAGGGTAAGTTGTTAGTAGAAAGAAGAGTGTTCTTGTATAGGAGCACGAAGAACATGGCATTGGGTTCACTCAATTCTTTTAGATCACCTTTCCTAGCCATCATAACTAATCCCTCTTTTCCCGGTGTCTTGGTTCTTTGAAGCTGTGGGGTTTTATTTGGCTTTGGAATCTCTCACTCACTATTTTTGTGGGTCACTCGCAGGTTGTTCTCACTCTCTCGCTGTTTCTTCTTAAGATCATCCTTCAAAATTTCCTCCGGTGTTAAAGGAAGCAAAGAAATTCGCTCTCCTTTGTACATGAAAGATAGCTTGTTGGTTCTTCCAAAGATCTGAACATCACGATCAAATAACCATGGCCTCCCTAGCAGCAGCTGGCATGCTTGCATAGGCACCACATCACATTCCACATGATCATTGTACCGCCCAATAGAAAAGGGAACTGTCACAATATTTGTTACACGCAGCTTTGACCATGATCATTGAGCCATTGCATCTTGTATGGACTTGGATGACGCCTTGTGGTTTCAACCCCAATCTGTTCACCAATTCTTGACTTGCAATATTATTACAGACTACCATTGTCAGCGATGATGCGACATAGCTTATCCTTAATCATGCCTCGGTATGGTATGGAGCAGTTGTGCGTTGGCCATTCTCTTCTTTTTCAGCGATAATACTAAGCACACGAAGAGAAATAAAACAATTATGATCTCCTTCATCGGGTTGAATTTCATCACCTTTATCTTGTATAATTTCTTCATCATATATTGGAGCTTCTTTCTCGGGTTCGCTTTGATTCCCATTCACCTTGCTCATTTATAATCATGGTCCTTCGACTAGGACATTGAGCGACAATATGTCCTCGACCTTGGCACTTGTGACAAATAATGCCTTAGGTATGGGAAGAAGAAGCGTGATTGATGATGCGCAGGAGGGGTTGATGTGGTTGCAAAGAGGTCGTCGTTGTTCTTGCTGAATTGTAGGTGAAGAAGCAGTAGAAAGCTGTTGTCTTTGCAGCACCAATGGATGGAGAAGGCCTAGTAGCAACTCCTTGTGATCTTCCCCACCAATAGAGGTGCTTAGGGGCTGCTGCCGACGCCATGGGGCTGAAATTGATTGGCTCCCATAAGACCTTCTTCGTCCTTCTTGCTGAATTTTCCTCTCGGTGCGCATAGCTTGATCAACAAGGTCTTGCAAATTATGATATGGAAACATCTCAACAAAACCTGAAATTTCTTCATTGAGACCATTCAAAAATCTTGCCATTTTTGACTCTTCATCTTCTCTAATTCCAGATCTCACCAAGAGTAACTCCATCTCCTTGAAGTAGTCATCAACAGATTTTGATCCTTGTCTCAATGTTTGTAACCTATTGCGGATGTCACGCTGATAACTTGATGGCACAAAGCGTCTTCTCATCACTCTCTTCATCTCAGCCCATGTGTTGATATAGTCACGTCCCAACACACGTTGATCCTCTTGAACTTGGTTCCACCATGTGAGAGCGTAACCTGAAAACTCAACAGAAGCAAGGTTGACACGCCTCTGATCAGAAAGATTATGCACCCTAAAAATCTGATCACATTGCTCCTCCCATTCAAGATAAGCATCATCATTTTCTTTCCCTGAAAATTTTGGAACACTTAACTTTACATGAGCAATGCTATCCGGATCATCTCTATTACGACGACCACGATGATTTTCCCCATCATGACCAGCACCACGACGATGTTCATGTGGCTGTCCAAAATGCCCATGGTGTCCAAAAGGATTTTCATTATCATCAAATCCTTCCTCATACTCATCGTGAACCTCATCTTCATCATCAAAATGTACATGACGATCACGTCCACGTCCTCCTCCACGCTGATGATCAAAATCAGCACGACGCCCTCCACCCCGACCACCACAACCATTTCCATGGCGGCCATAAAATCCAGCACCCAGACCAGAATTTTCATCACCAAATTCTTCACGGTGGTTGTCTTCATGTTGATGTTGAGGTCCTTAACCACCCGCTGCAGGAAGACGTTCGTTGAACATCCTCTCCATCGCCTCCAAGAGCGAGTTGGCCATTTGACGTAGCTCCGCCTGTACAACAGGGGGTTCTTCATCTCCGTGGTCCCCACCATGAACACTCGAATTGGATCCTACCATGTTAGACCAGTTGCAAGAAAAAGTGGAATAGGTAAATTTGTGGAAACACACAATCTCACCTCTTACTTACCCAAGTTCTTGCTCGTTCTCAAGGACCGTGACGGTGCTGGTCTGGCAGCTTCAATGGAGGTGGTAGAGAGGTCGTAAGGATTACGAATCAAATGTCCCGGTTCAGGTTTTGGTGGAGCTATAGGTGGCTAACAAGGAGGGCTATGGTACTGCTAACCGATTAGTTTGATGTGCTCAAAGACACGACGTTGTTGCTAACAAGATTACCACCAACTCAAATATGTAAACTAAAAATTTTAGCAATACACCGCAACACAGATCCTTCAACTTCTTTTCACTTCTCTCTTTTTTTGATCTCTTTTTAATAACACTGACAGCGGTAACGAATAAAATAACTCAATTTTTTTTATATGAACGGTGGTAACTAGCAACTCGATGAACACAAAACACAACGTAACAGTACCGAGGAATGGTTATAGGTATTTTTTTCTTTTGTGACTTTGGACTATAGGATATGAATAAACACAAATATATGAAGTAGATTAAACAAGGATAATGATGTGGATGATGGCAAGACCTATCGTGTCAACTTGAGCTCTGATACCACATGATAAGGGTCGGAGATCACCAACAACAAGGTACCGATGGAAACCTCCTCGGGGTGGCCCGATCTTCACGACAGTAGGTTGGAAATCACAAGATAACTTGCTGCGAACAGCGGAGGATAACTAGCTTTATACCTGCCAAGGTTGGACGCGACCAAGCGACGGGGAGAGAGAGACACCGAAACCGCGAAGACTTCGACTCGATCTCCGAACGACCGCAGAACCACGACCGGAGCTAATCCACACAAGGCAGGGCAGCCGTACTGGAACCCGCAAAGCATGAACTAGTGGATCCCAGAGGAATCTCTTCACAAGTCCAGGAAGAACAAGGAAGAACAAGGGTTTGAGTAAGCACTCGGCAGCTCGGCTGCAGTATCACTAGAATTATCAAATCATTCAAAAGTCCTTTTCTAGTAGCCTAGAGGTGGCATTTATCCTATGAGAAGTTTCTAAGATATATGTGAACTGAAGAAGCCACGTTGGAAGGTGGAAGGACAACGGACTAGAGCATTCACGAAGTGGTCTTCAGTTTCCACATGTCTTATGGGCTTCTGGGCAGTCTTTAATGTTTTGGTCATAACTCCTTCCACGAATTATTGTAGAATGGTACAGTTTTTGCACAGGCTCTTTAGCTTCATGCAGACTATTGAGCTTCGGAGTAGTCTTCACTAAAACTGGTCGAACGCCCAGCTCTTCTCTCTGATCCATCCTTGATGTATCCTTGTCTTCCTTCTCGGAGAACCTGAGTAATAACAACATGCACAACTTAGGTAGCTCGAAATTACCATCAATGTTTAATTGAAATTCACAAAGTAGCGCGTGCACCTCTTGTTGTATCTTTTTGGCGCGGCTACGGGTGATTGGTCCAGTAGGGACTTGAAGGGGTGTATCAGCTGGTGAGGTGGTCGGAGAGGTTTCCGAGGTCGGTGAAGTGATCGGAGAGGTTGTCGAGGTGGTCGGAGAGGTGATCGGAGTGGTCGGAGAAGTGGTCGAAGTGGTCGCCGAGGTTCCCGGAGTGGTCAGAGAGGTGTTCGGAGTGGTCGCTGAGGTCTCCGACGCTGGCGTGGTCACATCACTTTCCTTCCTGCGTAGCTTGCTCGCCAGGGCTGGTGAAAGGTCCTAAATGGCTAGAGGGGTGAATATGCTAATTAAAATGTTACAAAATCACTAGAACAAAGTGTTAGACAATAAAATGACATAAATGCGGTTTTGCTCTAACTCTACGAAAATGTTGTGCAAGCCACCTACCGAATGTTAGTTGCTATGATCTTTAGAATAAGTCACACAATCAAACAAGCTATGTCACTAGTAACTAGTGAGAGCTAGCAAGATACTAGAAACAACTAATGACAACTATGCTACTCAACTAGCAAGATGAGCAACTATTACATAAGATGATATATGTATGTATGAGAAACAAGTGCAGTAGAGAGTGATACCGAACCGAGCAAATGTCCAAATTGAAATTCAATGAGACATTAAGACACAATATTTATGCCATGGTTCAGTTGTTTGCCGGCAACTTAGTCCACGTTGTGACGACGTACTCACTTGGTGGTTCACACGCTAATAAGCATCACACACCTAGCCCTACACAAGGGCGCTGTAAGAACCAACCACAAATGAGGGTACAAGTCACACGCAATTTACTAGAGCTGCTTTTCGCGGCTCCCACGGGGAATAGGCACAAAAACCCCTCACAATCACCATTTGATGATGCTGGTATTTTTACCAAGGTACCGATAAGCGTGCAAGCTTTCCCTCAGACCTCGTTGGAGCCCCCTCGTAAGGAAGCCCTCGCAAGGGCCAAGCTCTTGGTTGGGTAACTCCGTGGATAGCCTCGGGCGTTCCCCACGTGCAAGTGGGTCTCTAGAATAGCCTCTCTTGGACCGTTCCTCACCGTCTTTACTATCGAGCTTCCAGCCAAACTATCGTGGGCCTCGTTCCCTCAAGTACATGGTGGCAGTCACACCACAAACGCGGTTGCCGTGGTCTCGCAAGACTACAAGCCCTCTAGTGTACAACAATGGTGCGCGCAAGCACCGAGTGATAAAGAGGCATGCAAACCTCATTAAACACTAGGCCTAAACCTAGAGAAAGCGCTAAAGTGATGGTCTCACTAACCTAAGCACTTTGCAAAAGCTCCTACTCTAATCACTGAGTATATCACTAAGCACTTTTGTGGCTAGAGCAACTAGAAATGAACCTCAACTCACACAATAAATCTTCATTGAGCTCTACGCGCCTTCTCTTGTCGGTTGGGGTCATATTTATTGCCCCAAATGGAAGACATAGCCGTTGGGATTCAACAAACAATTCTATGCACTGTTGTACCATCCCATGTGTGACTGTTCGACCAATTCCCTCGGTTCGGTGTCTCACAACGGCTCCTGTTTCATCACTAACCGTTACCGACTGTTGGGTGCGTCTTTGTAGCGTATGGTCCGACGCCCCGCCAATCTCCTCTCTGGAACCTTTCTGCAGACCATCAGACAGGGTTACAATTGGTCTGACACTTCTGCCTCCTCAATCTGACGCAGCTACGTTGTGAACAGTGGCGACACTTGGTCCGACGCCCTTCTTCACTTTGGTCCAATGCTCGGTCCGACGCTGCTGCTGACACCCTAGCTAGGGTTTGTACTAGCGTATGGTTCGACGCTCCTCAGGGTCTGGTCCGACGCCTCGGTTTGATGCCCCCCGAAACCATTTTTTCAACTTGTTTCTTCACGATCTTGACGTCCGGCTTGGTATCATATTGTGCCTTTGACTCTTGCATGTCTTGTAGGTCTTTTGCTTCTAAGATGCTTGCTTGAGGTGTTGATCGTCCAGATCACACCGTTGCCTATGTCCAAGGCCATTTTTCCACCATTTGAACTATATCAAAAACACTAGCAAAAATTGTTTGCCCAAATGGTCATGTTGATCCTCAAACATCAAAATCTAAAATAAATGGCCTATAGGCCTATTTTTCTTACGGTAGAGACGGCCGTTGAAGTGGTATGTCCCTCTAAATGTTTTAAGGTTGGAGACTCTAAAAATCAATTTTTATGCCCCGTTCGGCTGGCAGAATTTTGACTGAAACCGGCTGAAAAACACTGTTCTGGCTGAATTGTTGTGAGAGAAAAATACTGTTCTAGCTGAAAAAAGAAGGCGAACAAGCCGAATATGGGGTAAGACGAACGGGGCCGCGTATATTTTGCAACATTAATTTACACTATGGCCCATTAGTAGTGAAAATAGTGTAATTTTTTACAAGGATCAAAATTTTGCATTACCATTTGTGTAGGAACACGTCCGTCTCCCTAGCATCTGCACGCGTTCGTGAGCCGGGAGGCGACAATTCAACTACGCCATGTATAGCTTCCGTAGAAGAGTAGAGTTCTCATGTAATTAATCTCATTGACTAGAACAGCATCTATCATACAGTTTGATCAAACCAGGACTAATTTTTAACACACATACATACGCGTACAATTCAACAAGTCGCAACATGCATACGTGTACAGATTACAGCTACGGATTGGTAGACTCGGCTGATCGTTACTCCCACCTCCATGGATGGATGGCCTGCATGCAAAATGGAAAGGCGCCATACACAACTCAAGCAAGCAGCCAAGCACAACCCCACACAATTCTAACGGCAAGACTGAAATAAATAAGCCAAGAGCAACAACTCATCAACTACTGGGATCAAGAACATGGTGTGCTAGTCTAATAATGCTGCCACACACCACTTTATTAATTACTACTACATATATGTCCTTGATTAGCCTAATTTCCTGACTAACCACGGTTAAAAATTTGTACTTTGTTGCTGCAGCTGTCGTCCCTCTTCTCCTCTGCTCTGAGATCCTATTCCTGCAACCACCAGGTCCGTCACAGCAGCCGGCACGAGCGGGTAGCCGGCTAGGGTGGACGCTGTCATCAGCGCCACGCTGGCGGCGACGGCGACGGCGACGGCTGGGTAGGAGGAGGAGCGGCCGCGGCCGCGGCGCCGGCGATCTGCGTGCAGACCTCGGCGAAGGCGGTGAGGATGGCGGCGTGGTGGCGCGGCGCGTTGAGGGCGAGGAGGCGGCGGAGCATGCCGCGGAGGCCGTCCCAGTCGCACAGCCCCATCTCCACCACCATCTGCACCATGCTGTCGCGGAAGTCCGCGCGCGGGTCCGACGACTCCTTCTCCACCGCCACGCCCACGCCGTCGGCCTCCGCCACCACCGTCTTCTCGGCCGCCCTCTTCTTCTTCTTCTTAGCCTGCTTCTTGCCGACCGCCGGCGGCGCGCGAGCAGGTGATGACGCCGGCGCGGCGGCCTTGGTCGCCTGCTGCTGCTTGCGGAGCGCCGGCTGTGGCAGCTCTTGGTGCTGCTTGGCGGTGCAGGATCCGTACACGACGCGCGAGGGGTAGCAGTAGTAGTAGTCGGAGGAGTAGGCCGACGCGTATCCGCCGGTGCTGTGCGTGGTGGCCGACGAGGAGGAGAAGGAAGCGGTGGACGTGGAGGCGCAGGAGTACTGCTCGCCGCCGCTCCCCCTCGTCGTCGCAGCCGCCTTACAACCGCCCGTCATCAGCTGGCTGCAGGGCTTGAGGAAGGACGGCAGCCTGAGCAGCCTCGGGCGGCGCGGGCGGCACCCGCACCCAGCGTCGACCACCGGCGGCGCGTACCGGCGCCGCCCCACCGGGAACTGCCTCCCGCCGCCACCGCCGCCGCGCGCTCTGGTTGACGACATCGCCGGCTCGTGTGGTGTGCTCTAGCTGTTGTGTTGTCTGGTAGTAGTTGATTGCACGGTGCCCTGGTACGATGGGACTGGGAGCTGGAAGGGGAGGATCTCTACAAGTTGAGATGTGGCTGCTGCCTGTCTTTCATGCAACTATGCAAGTGTGTGTGGATACAGCAAAGGAGGGGGATGTGTGGTTTATATATATGTATGTAGTAGATTTCATTTAATTTGACAAGCTATAGGTGGTTTAGGAGGGGATGGGGTTAAACAAGGGATCTCTGGTTGGGTTTAGTTGGGGCATGTGGGGTGTGTGGGGGCTCATCATTTCTCACCCTGCAAAGCTCATGACTTTGACCGTCCTTGCGGTCTCAGTGGTGGTATATCCTTGCTCTTGCCAATGCTTACAAGTTACAACAAGGTAGAAAACGAAGCCAGGACAAAGCAAGTGCAACTCAGTTGCAAATAAACTATAGTCTCAGTTGCAAATAAAGTATAGTATTAGTGGTGTACTCGTGTAGTGCGTGGTAGGAGTCCCTGATCGATTGATCACTTCGTGTGTTTCTAATGAATTGCATGCACTAGTTGTTGGATCTAATTTGGTTTGTCCAATTTTTATTCAACAACACAATCAAAGGAAATTCCAAGATCAAAGTTAATGCTAGGTGTAATTTGTTGGGTCCTTTTATGTGGTGTAACATACAGTTTGATGACAGTTAGTTCACGATGACTATTATGTGTTACTGAATCATGATTTAGTGGTTCATGATGTCTTAGTAGTTTCCGTTAGTAATAACAGACAATTCATTTGTCATGTTTCATAAGTTACTGGTAATGGACAATGACATGATGGGCCACTATTGCTTCATGCGCCTAGCTCTCCATCTTCGTCTTCCTTTGTTGCTGCATAAAAGGTGTCGGTGTTTCGAGTAAATACCAACGAGTAAATTTGTATTATTGCGCGTATGGCCCGGATGGTGTGCTAAAAAGACACAAGGTTTATACTGGTTCGGGCAAAATGTCCCTAAATCCAGTTTGTGGTTGTTGCTCGTGTTATTTGCACTGAAAGGTTCGTAGTAGGGGGTACAAACGGGCGAGAGAGGGACATATCCTAGGTCTCTGATGGAGAGGTCGAGAGGGCGCTGAGAGCTTGGTTGCTGCTTAGCCGTGTGTGATGTGATGCATGGTGTGTTGAATCGATCGCCCTCCCTAGTGGGGTGTCCTGCCTCTCCTTTTATAGACCAAGGGGAAGCAGGGATTACAGATGGGAGAAAGAAGAAAAACCAGAGGCCAGGGAGGTCCTTCAAAGATACCGGATCTTCCTTTTCCTCTGAGCGAGCCCCGCTGACGCGACAGACGGTGCCAGCGATAGCTCCATGCTGGGTGCATGTTCGCTGATCCTGGTAGGGCTGTGCTCTGGCTTTATCAGCAAGTGGTCACGTCCCATCCCGCCCCGATGGGCGGCGCGATGGACCAGGGCGCTGAACCACAATCCTATGGGGAGCAGACGGCGCAGTGACCCCACGTCCGTCACTATAGATGATGTGAGTTTCCTCCTGGACCGTAGTGGTTGTCGTATGCTTCCGTCAAAATCCGTGCCTGAGGGCAAATGCCGGCGCCTATAACACTGTAAGACAAATGTCGGCGCCCACAACACTGTTCGGGCTCTGACATGCCTGGAAGGGCTTAAAGCGTCTATCTTGTCATATCCTGACGGTACTTTCCTACAGGCGTGCAGGGTATGGTCCTCAGTATTGCGATTGACTTGAGTGCCCCACCTTATCTGCACGCGTAGTTATAAGGAGCAGCGCGTCGGGTGAGGTGGAGTCTGCCCTCAGACGTCGGGCGAGACAGAGCCAGCCCTCGGACGTCGGGCAAGGCGGAGCCTGCCCTCAGACGTCAGGCGAGGCGGAGCCAGCCCTCGGACATCAGGCGAGGCGGAAGCTACCCTTAGACGTTGGGCGAGGTGGAGTCAGCCCTCGGGGGTCGGGCGAGGCGGAGTCTACCCTCAGACGTCGGGCGAGGCGGAGCAGCCCTCGGACGTCGGACGAGACGGAGTTAACCCTCGGTCGTTGGGCAAGAGGTGTAGTTGCGTTCTTGTCTATTCGGAAGCATCAATGTTTGATGGTTATTAACTCATCCTATTTGGGTACCTAGTATTTGGTCCCTTACAGTAGCCCCCGAGGCCCTAGGTGATTCAGGTAGAATCACCCGGGGGGTGTTTTGACTTGCTAGAGGGTGCGCGCGAGCGCACCTGACGGGTGTAGCCCCCGAGCCCCTGGGTGATTCGACTTGCCAGAGGGTACACGCGAGCGCACCCGTCGGGTGTAGCCCCCGAGCCCCCGGGTGATTCGGATAGAATCGCCCGGTGGGTGATTCAACTTGCTAGAGGGTGCGCTCGCCGTCGGGTGTAGCCCCCAGGTGATTCGAATAGACTCGCCTGGGGGTGATTCGGACCCTTCGTGGGTATAGTTGTGAGATTTGATGGTTTGTTATCCGGATAGCTTAAATGGGAGCCTGGTATCCCGTTCACGGGGATCCGTCCAGGGTTAGCGCGGCCGAGACTCAACCGCGGACCGAGACTCCTGTGAAGCTCGTGCGTCTGAGTTTTGGCTGCTCGTGGGCCCATCCTTTGTCATAAGGGCGCCTTGGGACGGCCGCCGAAACCGTTGATGGGCTAGCCCTCGAACTCCTGGGCCTAGGCAGGCCGGAGAAAACACCTTTTGACCTGTATCCCTTTTGTTGGTAAAGAGTCCTGGTCCGTTCGGAGAGGCGAAATGTCCGGTGCGTCTTCGGAGGGAAAGGATAGGAATTACGGGCGCATATCTCGTGACGTGATGTGGTGGTGGATCATGGCAGGTGTAGAGATCTAGGCGGACAGTTGCCTTCCTTGCATCTGTCGCCCCTATAAAACCAAGGGGTTCGCGTCTAGGGTTTCATACTTTGCCTCCTTGCCTTCACATCTGCAACCTCCACCGCCAATCACCCAAGCTCACCGCATCCGCATCTTAGCCACCGTCAAGTTCGCATCCACCCACCCCAATCATTCAATGGAGCCATGGTGCAGATCCGATATCACCCTCCAACGCCTGAAGGGCCTCGTTCACCGTGGCCTTCTTTGCGCGCGGACTGCCGCCAAGGAGTGGCGGCTGCCCGGCGATGAGGACGCACCATCGCCGCCCGATGGCTACGTCGTGCCCTTTGCTCACTTCCACGAGCGGGGATTCGCCACCCCTGCCCACAAGTTCCTTTGGGGGTTGCTGCATTACTACAAGGTGGAGCCGTAGCACATTGCTGGGGATTAGTCCCCACAAGAAATCCAGCACATTGCGGCGTTCGTCGCCCTATGTGAGGTGTTCCTGGGGATTAGTCCCCACTTCTACTTGTGGCGGTATTTCTTCGCCGTCACCCTCCTAAAGAAGTGGGAGAAGATGCAAGAGCTGAACGTGCCGATGGGATGCGCCGGCATCTAGCTCCACAACAAGCGGGTCAATGAGTACACACCGATGCGTCTGTCGACCTCCAACAAGGGGTGGCATTAGCATTGGTTCTATGTTAACAACGACATAGCCGCCCCCTTGTCGGAGTTCACCGGGCTTCTCATCGAAGAGGTCCTAGAATCTTGGAGGAAGTGGGGAGTCTCGGAGAAAGACAAGAATAGAATCCAGGACCATCTCACCGCCATTCGGATCCTGAAGGAGAGGGGCGTGAAGGGGTCGGGGATCATCGGCGCCTACCACACATGGAGAGTGGTGCCGCTGATGAGGTGCGTGCTTCCCCTGCACATGATGGTGCCTGGGGTGTCACTCAACGGGATGGCGCTGGTCGAGGGAGCACTCTCCCCCTCCGAAGTGGCGCAGCGCATCAAGGAGGCGATGAAGCCCATGTGGGATGATGCCAGCGCTGTCCTCAAATTTGTGTATCCGGTGCTGGGGCACCCCCAAATGCGGCCAGAACCGGGGTACATCACCTTCGTAAGTTTTCTTTCCTCGTTACTCCTTTTTAATTGAACTCCCAACCCCTTGATGCTGATATTGAAATAGCGGGACCAGCCAACGAAACTTGTCCTCCAAGACCACCCGGCTCCGCTGCCAAAGGATCCATCTGTGACGGCGGCCAACCGTGCCAAGGCCAAGCAGCAGAGGAAGGCGAAGGTGGATGAGAGGATGAAGAAATAGCAGAAGTTGTGGGCACGGGAGCGAGGGGAGGCTACGGACAGCGATGATGTAGACGAGGAGGAGGAGGAGGACAACGAGGTAGCTACTGACACTGAGTGGGATGACCTGGCGAGCGAGGATACGCTGATAGGTATCTAGTCGTCCATGTAGGGACCCTTCCCGTTTCATGCAGGGGGAGGCGAGTCCATGAGGCCAGAGGAGGCGGGCCGAACCGTCGGCCCGGCCTCAGAGCCATCAGGGGTGGACGGATCTACCGCAGCGCCCGAGGTGCCAGCAAAGGGGGTTGGCCCTGCTGCCGCGCATCAAGAGCCAACGTGGGTGGCTAGATCTGCCGCCATGCCCTAAGAGCCGGCGGGGGCGGGCGGATCCGCCACCGCGCTTGAGGTGCCGAGGGAGGGGAGTGGCTCCATCGCCGTGCCCCCAGATGCAAGGGAGGCGAGCCCCTTGGCCCAGGAGCAGGGGTGGGCTCAAAACGGCCCCGTTCAGAGGAGTTGGAGCAGGGACTTGGGGGTTCGTCCCCCAGACGTATCCAACGTCCAACTGCGCCCATGTAAGCCTTCAACTCCTCTGTTTTCTCTGTTTTTAGCATGACTTATGCCATTTCTTTTCTTAGCATCGTGAGACGGGTCAAACGGGGCACTTCTTTGGTGCTGGCGCCCAAGAAGAGCGTCGCCATTCAGGCGAGGCAGGGGCTGTCGGTTACTATCTCGTCGACCGGTCAGGTGCCGCCCGTGCCCTCGGTGGGTCAAGCCGACGCCGGGGCTGAAGGAGTGCCCTCGGAGGTCACCGAGCAACCGATGATGGAGGTGATTCTGCTACTAACATCGGAGCGGATGGAGCTGCCGCTCGCGCTTGTGGTGCCATCTGTGGTGGGCACGACACTGCAGGTTGAGGCTCCACCGATGCAAGCAGAGGTGGCCGTGACCATGACAAGCCAGGCGCAGCCGAACGTAGCCATGGTGGTGCCTGAGGAAGCTGCGCGATCCTTGCCACAGGGGGCCAAAGTGAAGGCGCCCAACGTCGGCCGAACGGAGGGGGACATGGCTAACGGGTCCCCGGGCGTCATGGCGGTGGTGGAGAGGACCAGCGGGAAGTCGCCCTTGGCCCTGATGTTAGGGGGTAGCCATTCGCCCGCACAGGGTGAGCCACGGCTCCACTGGACGGATCCGCAAGACCCAACATCGATACTCTTCTCGCTCGATGATGCTACCGAGAGCATAGAGCGGGAGAGTCTCAATGAGGGGATCTCAGCCATGCTGGAAGCTCTAAACCAGGCCAGGGGCGTCCTGCGCGATGTTGTCGTTCCTACTGGCTGGGTATCCACTTAACCCTGTCCTCTCGCTTTTTTCTTTCTTCATGTATTTTTATGTTCTGACATTGATCTTCTTTCAGACCCTTATCGCTCGTAGCCGGGAGAAGTCCCGGTTCCTTCAGGAGCAGAAGGAGAAATGGGACCGCCTCACCGAAGAGGCCTGGCTGTGCGGGGATGTGGACGCCTAGCTTGCTGTCACCCAATAGAGGGTGACTAAGCTAACTCTCCTGGCCGGGGAGGCGGCCAGTCTCCGGCTACGGGTGGCCGAAGCTCGTCGAGACGCGAAGGATGCCGAGAAGGCGTTCTAGGATCTATCAGCGAGGGCGTGACAGGATGAGTTGGAGGCCGCCAGAGTCCAAAAGGAGCTGGACGAGCTGTCCTAGAGGGACGCTAAGGCCCGCCATCGGGTCCTAGACCTCCTGGCCGAGGTGGAGAAGGAGCAGGAGCTCAAACTGAGAGCCGAGGAGAGATCCGTGGCCCTACAAGAGAAGACGAACCTAGATGCCAAGGAGATTGCCCAGCTGCGCAAGGAGCGCAACGAGCTACGCCAGACCACGAAGCGGCTCTGCTCAGAGCACGGCGCATCCCACGAGGAGCGTGACCAGGCTGTTTGAGAGCATGACGAGGCACGGCAGGGGGTCAGCTCCCTCTAGGCCAAGCTCGGAACCGTGACAATCTGGATGCTAGAAGACGAGAGCGTCTCCGCCGGGCTGGCCATGGAGCTTGCCAAGGCACGGAGGCTCCTTCAGGCGGAGAGCGACGAGCATGATCTCCTACGCGCTGCCCTCGAGGTGGTCTTCGATGACCTGGAGGTGGCGTGGTCAGAGGGGACCAACGCGCTTGCGGCCCATGCCGTAGATATCACGGCATGGGTGTGCTAGCTCAAGAGAGAAGCTCTTCACTCCGGGATCACCCAAGCCTTCACCATCGCCCGCTCGCATTATGATGAAAGCATCAACTTGGAGACGATGAGCCTTGGCTTTGCGCCTGGCTACGAAGCCTCCGAGCTGGATGAGATAGAAGCGGCGGTGGCTCCTCTTGCGCGGAACCTGGCGGACAAAGTTGAAGACATGGTCCTCCCCCGGAGGGGATAGTTAGTCAAATAGGCTGGATAAGCATTCTTGTAATCTATGAACACGTGCCGATCCTTATATATCATAAAAACAATTTCGTAACTTTGTTTTATTTGATTGAACTTGTTTTCTTCCCTTTTTATGTTCGAAAGAAGGGCTCACGTATTCCGACCCCTCCGTTTGTTAAGACCATAGGGCTCGAGGTGTAAGAGGAAAAAGCTTCGAATCACGCTGGTGAGCAAAGATACCTTAGTCGCTGAGGCGTAGGTTTTTTGCAGTTCAACCAAGCAAAATCAATTATTCGTTTCCACAAACCCTGCCACTAGGCTTAGCGTGAAGAAGAGGTCTGACGCAGCGACTGTTTCAGAAAAGGTATACTTATACTTATACCTTTATCAGCCCCTGAGTGAGATCCGACCCCTTGCCATTGCTGGGGTTGGATGTTACTAAAATATCGAGGGGAGGACAGCGAAACTTAGGAGAATGAACCTCTTGTGTTCGCACGTACCCTCCCCCTAGGTTCTTGGCTATCATTCTACGACCATGCGTTAGGTCTTTTTGCAGGTCCAACCTTCCTCAAGCCCCCATGCATGGCGGGGATTCGGTCAAGGGTTGGCTTGTTTTTGTGATTGTCGCCCCGTCCATGGTTTCCGCAACTGGAGGGGTTGAGTTAATGTTACTTGCCTCGGCGGCTCGAGTGACATGCTCGGTGAGCTTGTTAACAGGCATGTTCGAATGGAATCCGATTATGTCGCTTGTGATGGGGTCGGTAAAGCCCTTGTGTGGCATTTCGTTGCTCCTTAACCCGCCTTCCAACAGATTCCCCATCAATGGGGATTCTATGGGCTCGGCTAGAGGCTAGGATCGAATGAGAAGGTTGAGATAACCTTGTCCACTTCTAAAGGGATAGGCACAAGCCACTGAGGCTCATCTGTGTTTTCCCCCTGGCTCTTTGTTCAACATAAGGTGGCCTCGGGCCCTCCGTGAGCCGGCCTTCGAACCTCGGTCTTTCGATCTATGATTGGGCAGCTTGAGCCCCTGAGCCTCATGGGGTTCGACAGGGGTCGCCCGTGATTCATGCGTCACCCCATCCTCGATTTCCGCAATCGAAGGGGCTGAGCTAACGACACTTGCCTCGACGCCACGAGTGTCGCGCTCGGCGAGCTCGCTAACAAGCATGTTCGAGTGGAATCCAGGTCTGTCATCCGCTGACGGGGTTGGTAGAGCCCTGATGTGGCATTCCACTACTTCTTAACCCGCCCCTGAAAGATGCACGAGCCGTTCGATAGGCTCAGGTGGCCCATTGGCCTCTCCTCGATGGAGATTCTATGGGTTTGGCTCGAGGTTAGAATCGAACGAGAAAGGTCGAGATGTCCCTGTCTGCTTCTGAGCAGGGTCGGGCAAGGCCGCTAGGGCTCATCTCGGTTTTTCTCCCCTGGCTCTGTTTGACGCGAGGCGGCCTCGAGCCCTTCGCGGGTCAGCCTTCGAACCTCGGTCTATTGCCGCTCATATCGAATGAGACGACTACCGCTTCGTGACGTGACACGAAGCATTGAGATGCAGTAATCGCATATGTGATGTTTGGATGTATGAGATACGTGTATGAAAGATTATATAAAGAAATAGCAGGGGTCGGTAATGTTACCTCGATGGCACCAGTGATGGGTTCTGGGAGCTCATACCGGATGTGTCCATGCGGAGGTCTGGGTCCGATGTTCGTGACGGAACCGGAGTAACCTGCATGAGCCTCCCGTCCTTCCGTATCTGTCATTCGGCAGTGGCTCGAGCCGTTCGATCAATTTGGGTGACCTGACAGCCTCTCCTTGATAGAGATTCCGTAGGTAGGCCCCTCCAAATCCTTCCCGTGAAGGTCGAGGTTAAGGTTTGGAGTGCGAAGACAAAGACTCTGATGGTGCTGGTGGATAAAAACGCTGTAGCCACTGGGGCGTAGGGTCTTAGCGGTCCAACTAGGCTTACTCAAAGTTTGCGCCCGCACATCGTGCCTCTAGATTTTTTTAAACATAAGGAGGGGTCAGGCAAAGAGAATGTCTAGCGAGTAGATACTCTTGCTAGCCCCCGAGCGATGCTTGACCCCCTGCCGTTGCTAGGGTCGGAGGCTCGGTAGCGAATTTAATATGTAAAGTAAGTAAGTAAGGGTGCTTATCTCTCGGCGGCAGTTTTTGAGCCATTCGATTGCCCCATTTCTCGACAGTGGCCAAGCCATCCGACTGACTGGTGTTTCCTATTGAGACAAGATTTTCCTACGGAAGTAAAGAACGAGAGTATCCCGCACAAGAATTTAGCTGGTAGACAAGCCAAGCGACGAACTTGTGCAAAAATGGACAAGTTCTCAAATTTCGTTACGGCAAATAGCTTTCTAGCTCTTCTCCCCCTTTTATCTACAAAGGGGTTTAGCGTGTTCCGACCCTTTCCATTTGTTAAGGCCATAAAAGCTCGGAGTGTGGGCGAGCCAATTCTGATCACGCTGGTGAGCAAAGGTGCCGTAGCCGCTGGGGCGTAGGTTTCTCATAGTCCGACCAGTTATACTCAGAGCTTGTTCCTGAAAACCTAGCTCCTAGGCATTAGCGTGAGAAAGGGAGGCTGGCATAGAGAATGTTTGCAGGATAAATACACCCATATCAGCCCTCGGGTGAGACCCGACCCCTCGCCCTTGCAGGGGTCGGATGTCACAAAAGATCGGAGATTTCAATAACAAAACTGATAAGAGAAAGTATGCGTTTATTTAGGGGTAAAAGCTACGTAGCTGCTCGATGTTCCAGGCATTGGTGAAGACCTCGCCGTCGATGGTCTTTAGCTTGTAGGCGCCTGACCAAAGCACCTCCATGATGACATACAGTCCCTCCCACGATGGGGAGAGCTTGTGGCGGTCCTTGTTGCTCTAGACGAGATGGAGGACCAGGTCCCCAAAGTTGAAGGCCCATCCTCGTACTCATCGGCTGTGGTACCATCGCAATGCCTGCTGGTACTTGGCTGAGCGAAGGAGGGCAACATCGCGCGCTTCATCTAGCTGGTCTATGGCGTCCTCGAGAGATGCCTCGGCTCCCTATGCGTCGTACGCATTGATCCTTGGTGCTCAATAGTCAAGGTAGGTTGGGAGGACAGCCTCAGAACCGTAGACCATGAAGAAAGGTGTGTAGCTAGTGGCTTGACTAGGGATTGTCCTTAGGCTCCAGAGTACCACGGGGAGCTCGACGACCCACCGTGCGCCGAACTTGTTCAACCGGTTGAAGATCCTGGGCTTGAGGCCCTGTAGGACCATGCCATTTGCGCGCTTGACCTGTCCGTTTGTTCGGGGGTGCATGACAGCGGCTCAATCGACCTGGATGTGATATTCATTGTAGAATTGAAGGAACTTCTTTTCGGTGAACTGCGTACCGTTATCCATGATGATGGAGTTCAGGACTCCAAAGCGATGGACGATATTGAGGAAGAACAGCATGGCTTGCTCGAATTTGATCACGGAGAATGGCCGAGCTTCTATCCACTTGGTAAACTTGTCTACGGTGACAAGCAAGTGGGTGTAACCTCCGGGCGCCCTCTTGAGAGGTCCAACCAAATCGAGCCCCTAGACCGCGAACGCCCATGTGATGGGGATCATCTGGAGCGCTTGGGCCAGGAGGTGAGTCTGCCGAGCATAGTACTGGCACCCTTCATAGGTGTGCACGACCTGCTCGGCCTCGGTTACTGCAGCAGGCCAATAGAAGCCCTATCGAAATGCGTTTCCGACCAAGGTTCTAGGTGCGGCATGGTGACTGCAGACCCACCGTGGATATTGCTCAGCAAACGCTTCCCCTATTCGATGGGGATGCAGCGCTGCAGGATCCTGGTGTGGCTTCGCTTGTAGAGTTCACCCTCCACAAGAACAAAGGACTTGGCACGACGTGTGAGCCGTCGAGCTTCCATCTTGTCCATTGGTAGCATGTCACAGAGGAGGTAGTGATGTAGAGTGCCCTCCAGTCGACCAGATGGTCAGGCTATATCGCTGGGTCTTCTTCGAGTTCCATGACTTCGGGGCCAGATGGAGCCGATGGTTGGTCGGCCCTCGAGCCTAAATTGGGAGGACCATCATCGGCCCATTCCTACCCCTCGTAGCGAACCAACGGCTTGTGTTGATCGCTGGCGAAGACACCTGTTGGCACCGGCTCTTGGCCGGATGTCGCCTTCGCAAGCGCGTTGGCCGCCTCGTTGAGGCACCTCGGGATGTGATTGAGCTCGAGGCCATCGAACTTGTCTTCAAGTCATCGGACTTCTCGGTAGTATGCAGCCATCTTGGTATCGTGGTAGCTTGACTCCTTCATGACTTGATCGATGACTAGCTTGGAGTCTCCTTGAACATCAAGACATTGGACGCCCAACTCAACGGCAATGCATAGCCCATTGATGAGCGCCTCATATTCGGCCACATTGTTGGAAGAGGGGAAATGGAGACGAACCATGTACCTCATGCGTACCCTGAGGGGCGACACGAAGACCAGCCCTATGCCAGCGCCCTTCTTTATTAGCGACCCATCGAAGTACATCATCCAGTACTCTTGATCGACGACCGCTGGTGGCATTTGGACCTCGGTCCATTCCACGATGAAATCAGCTAACACCTGGGACTTGATGGCCGTCCAAGGGGCATACGCAATGCCTTGACCCATCAGCTCGAGTGCCCATTTCGCGGTCCTCCCCGTGGCATCCTGGTTTTGGATGACCTCGCCGAGGGGGAAGGACGTCACGACCGTCACCAGGTGTGACTCGAAGTAGTGGCGTAGCTTCCTCTTTGTGATGAGGACGGTGTACACGAGCTTCTAGATTTGGGGATAGCGGGTCTTTGAGTTGGATAGGACCTCGCTGATGAACTACACAGTATTTGTACTTTGAGGGCGTGCCCCTCTTCTTCCCGCTCCACTACTAGGGCGGCGCTGACCACTTGTGTGGTGGCCACTATGTAGAGCAGAAGGGATTCTCTATTGGTTGGAGGAACTAGGATCAGGACCTTCGTCAGAAGCTGCTTGACCGCGTCAAGTGCCTCCTAGGCCTCAGGCGTCCATTCAAAGTGTCAGCCTTCTTCAGAAGTCGATAAAGGGGGAGACCTCATTCGCAAAGGCGCGAGATGAAGCGGCTGAGCGTGGCAAGGCACCCCATAACCCGTTCTACCCCCTTTATGTTCTTAATTGGGCCCATCCTCATGAGTTGGCTTCGATGCCACGCTTGGAGATGATGAAACCAAGCAACATGCCCCACGGGACCCCGAAAACGCACTTTTCGAGATTGTGTTTGATGCCGTTTGCTCGGAGTTTTGCGAAGGTTTGTTCAAGATCGGCTACGAGGTGGTCAGTCTATTTAGATTTGACCACGATGTCATCGACATAGGCCTCAATGGTTCGCCCGATGAGGTTTTTGAAACACTTGAGCATACCCCGCTGGTACGTAGCCCTAGCGTTCTTCAGACCGAACGGCATTATGACGTAGCAGAACGATCCGAAGGGGGTGATAAAAGACATCACGAGCTCGTTAGACTCTTTCATCATGATTTGATGGTGCTCGGAGTACGCATCAAGGAAGCAGAGGGTTTCACACCCCGAGGTAGAGTCGACTATTTGGTCTATGCGTAGCAAAGGAAACGGATCCTTTGGGCATGCTTTGTTGAGACCATTGTAGTCCACACACATCCTCCATTTCCCACTCTTCTTTCATACAAGAATGGGATTGGCTAACCACTCTGGGTGGTACACTTCCTTGATGAATCCGGCCGCTAAAAGCTTTGTGATCCCCTCGCCTAGGGTCCTGCGTTTCCCCTCGTCGAAGCGATGCAGACATTGTTTCACCGGCTTGAAGCCTAGGTGGATTTTCAAGGCATGCTCGGCGACCTCCCTCGGAATGCCTAGCATGTCCGAGGGTTTCCATGTGAAGATCTCTTTGTTCACATGGAGGAAGTCAACGAGCGTGCTTTCCTATTTAGGGGAAAGTGTGGTGCCAATGTGCACCACCTTGCCCTCGGAGCTGCCAGGATCTATGAGAACCTCCTTAGAGCCCTCCACTAGCTCGAAAGACCCGGTCAACCTCTTGGGGTCAGGTGCTTCTTCGGTGACCTCTTACCTAAGGGTCGCGAGCTCTCCGGAGGCGACGATCGCTGCGGCGTAGCTGCAGCACTCGACATCGCACTCGTAGGCGTGCTGAAAGGAGGTGCCGACAGTGATGACCCCACCTAGGCCTGGCATCTTTAGTTTGAGGTAGGTGTAGTTGGGGACGGCCATGAACTTCACGTAACATGGTCGTCCCAGGATGGCGTGGTAAGTTCCGTGGAACCCAACCACTTCGAAGGTGAGGGCCTCGGTCCTATAGTTGGATGGACCCCCGAAGGTGACGGGCAGATCAATCTGCCCGAGCGGCATGGCCTACTTTCTAGGCACAATGCCATGAAAAGGTGCTCCGGTCGGCCGGATGCGCGCTCGGTCCATGCCCATGGCGTCGAGCGTCTCGGCGTACTGGATGTTGAGGCCGCTGCCCCCATCCATCAGTACCTTGGTGAGGTGCTTCGTACCAACGATCGGGTTGACCACAAGCGGATATCTCCCTGGTTGTGGGATGCTCTCCAGGTGGTTAGTCCGGTCGAAGGTTATGGTGGATTCTAACCACCGGAGGAAGGCGGGTGTGGCCGGTTCGATCGCATAGACCTCGCGGCGGGTGATCTTCTGGCGGCGCTTGGAGTCATAGGCCTCTGATCCTCCGAAGATCATGAGGCAGCCATCTGGTGTTGGAAAGCCATCGTCCTTCTCCTTGGCGTCGTCCGCGGTGCGGGCAGGGTCCTTTCCGTGCTCCCCTTTGTTGGAGCCTGCGAACAAGAACCACCACATGAGGCTGCTGTCCTTGTACAGATGCTTGACCGAGAAAGCATGGTTTGGGCATGGCCCCTCGAGTAGTTTTTTGAAATGGTTCGGAGTGCCCTCCGCGAGCTTCCGACCACCCCTCCAGTCAGCGGCAGCCACGAGCGAGCCCTCACGTCGTTGCTTTTTGTTCTTCTTTTTGGCCGGACGATTGGAGGCACCTTCGCCGACGTCCTCATCCCGCCTCACCTTGCCATCGAGGCGATCGAAGATCGCTCCGACCGCTTCTTCGCCCGAGGCATGGCTAGTGGCGATGTCAAGGAGTTCCTTGGTGGTACATGGGCCCTTGCATCCTAGCTTGTGAACCAGGGGCTCGCAGGTGGTCCCGGATAGGAAAGCCCCTATGACGTCGACGTCGGCAATGTTAGGTAGCTCGTTGCATTGCCGGGAGAAGCACCGGATATACCCACGAAGGGTTTCTCCAGCCTTTTGCTGGCAGTTTTGAGGTCCCACGTGTTTCTAGGGCACTTGTATGTGCCCTAGAAGTTTCCCACGAAGATCTCCTTCAGGTTCGCCCAACTCTGGATCCTGTTGGATGGCTGGTGTTTCAACCATGTTTGTGCCGAATCGGCTAAGAACAGTGGAAGGTTGTGGATAATGAATTCGTCATTATCCGCACCACCGGCTTGGCAGGCAAGCCGATAATCTTCAAGCCATAGTTTGGGGTTTGTCTCCCCAGAGTACTTCAGGATGTTGGTTGGTGGCCGGTACCTTAGCGGGAAGGCAGTGTTGAGGATGTGTTGGCCGAAGGCCTGAGGGCCCAGTAGGCTGGGGCTCGAGCTTCGGTCCTCGCCGTTTTCTTAGCGTCCGCAGCGACAAGGATGACAGCCATGGCTGGCTCCCTCTCTTAGGTCACCGTGGGTACGTCTGCGGGCGTCAAGTGTGTCTCGGTTGCGGCCGAGACGCTGGTGCACGGGGACCACAGTGAGCTACCTACCGTCTTGGGCGCTTGGTAGACCAATGCGTCCCTGCTGGGGCGCTCTAAGGGTGTGCGATGGTTGGCGTCGAGCACGCGTCATCAAGACAACGAGCTCTTTGCCTGCTGCGCCGCCGTACGCTCGAGTAGCGTGCGAATCACATGGTGGTCCCGATGATCCTCGGGTGTCGCGGCCTCTGGAAGGCCATGGAGAAAGGCTGCCGCAGCAGCGATGTTCTGGCTTGCCCGGGCGAAGTGAGGGAGGGCTTCATCGTCGGCGATGATCCTCCAGTTTACATCGCGGGCCATGGCGCGTGCGCGCCCACCGTCTCCATGGCGTTCGATCTCCCGATCGAGCTCTGCGCATTCCAGCTCAAGCTGGAGCCACGCTTCCTCGATCTCCCAGTGTCGGGCTTTCTGCTGCTCCACCCTCATGCGAGGTGGGGCCGCTGTCTCCCCCTCGACCTCATCGCCGAGGTTGTTCGCCAGGGTAGCCTCCTCCTCAGGGATGCTTTCGACGTGTCCCTCGGAGGTACCCATCATGAAGCATTCAAGAAAGGGGTGATGGCTCCCCCTACTAGAGTCAGAGCCAGAGGACGACCTCGGCTCCTCTACGAGGAGGTCGTGGAGAGATTCCACGACGTGTTCGATCACCCCCACAAACTCGTTCGCGGGGGACAGGATCATGCGCTGGGCCACAAGGTGGCCAACGGTCTCTGCGGTGTTGCAGAGACCGAACGGGAGCACCGTCGGGGCGCTCCGGATGATGTATTCTGGGGAGAACGGCTCTCCTCTAGTAAGCCATAGCTCCTTGAGCATCTTGGCGATCGCATCGAGGCCGGTAGGGTGGAATGGAAGGGTTGAACGACGATGGGCGTCCACGCCAGTTCTCCTTCCACCGTGACGACGAAGTCCAGGCCCCCAAAGCGCACGTGTGTGCCCAGGACCTAGCTGATTCCATGGCTAGCCATCCACGGCCTGATGTTAATGTCGGAACGCGCAAAGTCCCCTACCTGGTGCGCCAACTGTCGGTGTTTCGAGTAAACACCAATGAGTAAATTTGTATTATTGCGCGTCTGGCCCGGATGGTGTGCTAAAAGACACAAGGTTTATACTGGTTCGGGCAGAATGTCCCTACGTCTAGTTCATGGCCGCTGCTCATGTTATTTGCACTAAAAGGTTCGTAGTAGGGGGTACAAATGGGCGAGAGAGGGACAGATCCCTGGTCTCTGATAGAGAGGTCGAGAGGGCGCTGAGAGCTTGGTTGCTGCTCAGTCGTATGTGATGTGATGTGCGGTGTGTTGAATCGATCCCCCTCCCTAGTGGGGTGTCCTGCCTCTTCTTTTATAGACCAAGGGGAAGCAGGGATTACAGATGGGAGAAAGAAGAAAAACCAGAGGCTAGGGAGGTCCTTCAAAGATGCCGGATCTTCCTTTTCCTTTGAGCGAGCCCCGCTGACGCGACAGACGATGCCAGGGATAGCTCCATGTTGGGTGCATGTCCGCTGATCTTGGTAGGGCCGTGCTCTGGCTTTATCAGCAAGTGGTCATGTCCCATCCCGCCCCGGCGGGCAGCGCGACGGACAAGGGTGCTGAACCACGACCCTATAGGGAGCAGACAGCACAGTGACCCCACGTCCGTCACTGTAGATGATATGAGTTTCCTCCTAGTCCATCGTGGTTGTCGTATGCTTCCATCAGGATCCGTGCCCGAGGGCAAATGCCGGCGCCCATAACACTGTAAGACAAATGTCGGCGCTCACAACACTGTTCGGGCTCTGACATGCTTGGAAGGGCTTAAAGCGCTCGTCTTGTCATATCCTAACGGTACTTTCCTGCAGGCGTGCAGGGTATGGTCCTCGGTATTGCGATTGACTTGAGTGCCCCGCCTTATCTACGCGCGTAGTTATGAAGGAGCAGCGCGTCGGGCGAGGTGGAGCCACCCCCCGAGGGTCGAGCGAGGCGGAGCCAGCCCTCGAACGTCGGGTGAGGCGAAGCCTGCCCTCAGACGTCGGGTGAGGCGGAGCCAGCCCTCGAACGTCGGGCGAGGCGGAATCTGCCCTCTGACGTCGGGTGAGGCAGAGTCAGCCCTCAGGGGTCGGGCGAGGCGGAGTCTGCCCTCAGATGTCGGGCGAGGCGGAGCCAGCCCTCGGACATCGGACGAGACGGAGTTAACCCTCGGTCGTTGGGCAAGAGGTGTAGTCGCGTTCTTGTCTGTTCGGAAGCATCAACGTTTGATGGTTATTAGCTCCTTCTCTTTGGATACCCTAGTATTTGGTTCCCGACAAAAGGGGCACTATTTCTCTTGTTCGCGAGAGAGAAGAGACAACCACGCTTCACTACTTTGCTGTTGTGTTGCTCTCTACCATCCCCGTCCCGATTCCTGCTGCGCACAGGAATACGAAGAGCAGGCCTCGAAATATGTGCCATTCTTGAGTTCATCTGCTCGGGTGAAGACCGGCAATCAGGTTTTTGGGAAGCGTCTTCACGCGCAACTGCTCGTTCGTTCGTTCTTCTTCCTACTACTTCCCAACAACTTGGGGTGGTCGACACTGCAACATTACTGCACAGCATACATCAACAACCGCTATGTCAACTAGCGTCGGCTCTGGTGCCGCTGGGTATGATGTTGCAACCCATCCTTTGTTTTCTATGATTAAAATCATGATTATTAGCATCATGTACATGTTCATTGCGCTTAGATCACACGTGCATATATTTGATGTCACAAACGTTTCTTAATATTTTTCTAAATTAAATTGGTACTGAAATTCCCTAATATTCTAACACTAGTCGCAGAGTAAGTGACGCCAGGTAGACAACCGTTTGAATCTTTGGTTGTGTACTACTTTGTAGTATGTTTAAGTTTAGCCATATGAAAATGATACTAGTAAACTACCAGAAAATGGAATTTCGTTGACAGGCTTGCATTTCCTTGAGGGTTTGACGCCAAATAAATTGAATTTCCTTGTGCCCTATTCTTAGCGGATTTTGCTTGACAGTGGTGTATTTCTGGCCGCTAAGCAAATTTTATAACATCCTGAAAGTGTAGATATATGTCTCGGAAAGTAGTTTCACAAATATATGCTTTTGCTATGTGTATACAATAAAAATTAGTTATAGAAGTATTATCTAAAGTTGTGTTTTAAAGAGCATGTTGATGTCAAAAAAAATTGCTCAAGCAGCAGGTCTACGCATAGGTGTGCTTGTGTTACACGCATGCACGTACGCCAGCACATTGATTTATATATAGGTCTCGTATTTAGTACTAGTAAATATGACATGTTAGAACAAGCTAAGCTAAGTCATAGGTTGAGAATTAAAATATCATATATTTCGAATGGAGAGAGAGAGAGGATATGTATATATATATATTTAACGCAATATGTGCTGATGATGGTTATTGGTCTTCATATGTGCACACATGATTCACACATGTAGTACACACAAATATATTCTCGTCAACCCTCGAGAAATCTCTTTCCTCTCTCAGAAAATCTCCAAGACATGTATGTAGCACATGGATTGGCCGGCCATTGAATTCTTCATATATTCTTAATTTTTTTTGCGCAACATGTGGCGGTGGTCGGTCGATATATCTATATCATGCTGTTCTTCATACTTAGTACACATACATGTGTCACGTCCATACTCACATGCATGTACTTACTAGCAGTAGTACATACATTAAATACACTTTCGATCGTCAAGTCTCGAGAAAATTCCTTCTATTAATTCCCCTTTAAAATTTCCAAGATCAGGGTATATCATGTCATGTGCAATACGATCGAGATTGGAAGGTTTGGGCACTAAGATCACCACACATACGTCATCAACATTGTAAGGACGACGTAAAGAAATAAACTAGCCACGCCAGCAGCGGAGTACAGTCTAGACGACGACGCGTAGTCACTGGTCAGTACACAGGGTGGTAGTTTATCTACGTGTCCACGTCAGGTGCTTGTCTAGTGCTGCTACTTTACCCACGTGTCAGCGTCAAGTGCTTACGTGGCAACGATAGAGCTGACAGCCGACGCATGCAGCGACAGCCATTAGCCGCGATTTCTAATTTCTAATGGTCGTTGAGGTCTACACGTTACGGGCCCCAAACCCGCAAGCCAAGGAGGGATCGATCGATTGGTTTGGTAGAGCCGCGTGTGGTACGCTACGTACAAGTATGCAGTGGAGATGGAGATGTGAGCTAGACGACGCCACGACGGACATGGAGTTTCTTGCAAGCCATGATTGGACCGGCTGGACGTCGTCGTACTACGAGATCTGCGATCGAGATGCATGCAAATTTATCGTCCCTCTATACTGTGCGGACGTCGATGCATGATTTATCAACTACAGCACTGTACATTACGTTTGCCATGTTTATACGCAAAGCTAGGGCCGGGCCGCCGGGAGAGACCAGACCAGTACGTACGATCCTTAACTGATGTATAGACTTGATTCTAATTTACTGCAAGCATTCAGTTCGTTCGTCAAAAATAAATTGCACGGCAAGGTAAATGTTAGGTACATTAGTTTGCCGGGAACTTAGCGTATATTTATTTGGTTCAACTTGGACCTATATTTTTTTAAGTGTTTGGCTTAGGAACTTGGGATTGAGTTTATCCGGTAAAGAGAATATTCTCTTTGGACGTGGGTTTCTTATTCCTCTAATTTGAGCCGACAGAACCAACCCAACCCGCTTCGGCGCACACGCATGGGTGCCCGCCCCGAAGCATGCGAGCGGGCGAGCGGCGGCAATGGCGCAAGCACAGTGAGAAGTAGTGGAGACGACACGGTGGCTGACGACAACGCAAGCGCATCAGTGTGGCTCGAGATCGAGCTCGAGGCGACAACGTGCCACGTATGGTGAGCTTGAGCTGGTAGCGTGCTGGCCGAACGCGAGGTGGAGCTTAATTGGGGGATGTCGAGCTAGTGGCGGACTGACGGTACGGGTGCATTTGTGTGTGTGTGTGTGTGTGTGTTTTGAAACTGTGTGTGTTGTTGTTGTGAAGAAGAAAGCACAAGAAGAAAGCAAAATAGAGGATGGCTGGTGGGACCCAGTTGTAAGGCAAACCGTTCCACCTCCAAACCAAGCAAGAAACACGGATGGATCCAATCCACAGAACCAAACATATATAAAGCGGGTTTGCTGCATCCTAATGCCTCATTTGGTTTACAGAAATTTCAGGGGCAAAATGGAGGATTCCCTTTCCTATAGGATTCAACACTGTAGCACCCTTTGGCTCATAGGAATAACCCATAGGAAATCTAATGGAAACATTCCTGCATAGCTCATTTCACATGAAAAGTATGGGGAAAGACATCCACTCTCACTTGTTTGTTTGTGTGTCTTGGATAGGAACGAGGCAAATCAAGAGCCAAATCACAGGTATCATAGAGAAATGAAGAGCTAGAGGACAAGCATCACATCACATCGTGGGAGATTATACAATTCCTATTCCTATGAATTTCTTATAGCCATCCAGACACCTATCTAAATAGTTTTTCTGTGTTTTTGCATTTTTGCATTCCTGCAAAGTTTCCTATACTTTTCTATTTCTATGTTTTTGCAATCCTATGTTCTAAAAAGACCCTAAAAGTCAGGGATAGATCTGACCCTTCCCATGAAGTCTGAGAACCAAACCGAGCCTTAATGTCGAGGTATATTTTTTTTTGTTAAAAAAGAGGCACATACACAAACACTCACACACACTCCTATATGACTATATCGTGTCAACTAACTAGCTCTCCAATTATATTCTCGCCTCATATATATGTCTCCAAATGGAAGTTAAAGATTGTTAGCACGCAGCCGGTCAGTACGTGTTAGGTGTACCAAATATCCACCCAGCATGGTAACTGAAACACAATAGCAATGCGTAGCGCTGGAGCCGACGGAACGGAAATTGCATACGCGTGTTCTTTTCTCTAGTCCTAGCACTAGCATTAGAGACTAAAACAGAAACTAAAATAGTGTTTGTTTTCATAGACTAAAAGGGACTAAAGGAGAGAAGAGAGACTACGAGGGAGGAGAGAGTGGGAGGGATATGGGCTGTAAAATATCCATTAGTCTCAATTAGTAGCCCTCAAGGGACTAATACATTTTAATCTCTAGTCCCTGCTTTAGTCCCTGATGTTTGATTAAAGGGACTAACGGAGACTAAAATTTAGTCTTTAGTCCATCCACCACGCCCTAGGTGTCCGAGTCGGATCCGTAGGAATCTAATGAGGAGGGGCATATATCTCGGCAGTGCTCAGGGCTCAGGCCTTGCAGAGAAAACGACGTTAGTGTGCAGTGTACAACAATACGGCTCTATGGCTCTACCTAGTCGATGAGTGGCGTGGCGCATCAGATGAGACAAGAGGCTGGATCCTTCCGTAGCTAGCTGTGTAGCGTAACGTAGATGCGATGGTGCCCGGACGGGCTCCGACCTCGAGGCCGCTGGAGCCCTGCCTGCCCACTGCCCAGCTGTGCGCTGGCAGCTGGTTGCTAACGAGGCGGCTAGCTCATGGCATCGGGATCCGAGGTCGGGCGGGACGGCCGGCTGGGATCGAATCCGTTGGGAGCTCCGGCCGGCGGTCCCCTCCCTGGACACTGGCGGAGGCTGGACCGCGCGCCGGCCGGGATCGTCGCCGCTCCATATATCCCACGATTTCGTCTGTCTGTTTGTGTATTTGGTTCCGTCCGATCGATATCCCGCCGCCGTGTGCAGCTGCCAGCATGCCATCGATGTCGTTGAATCCATCTGTACGTGCGCACCAGCACCACCGACCGACGATTACTAACCCTGCCTAAGATTTTACTTGCAATTTTGGGGGGCAGCTAGCTGCTGCTGCTACTACTACTAAACGCCGTAGTGAGCACAACAACGACGACGAAGCTCAATACACAAGGTCCCACCAGGCCACTAAGCTAGCTGTACACTGTACAAGCATGTTGGATGTTGCGTCACGGCAGGCACAGCGCATGAGTACGCTGACGCGCGTAGTCCATACAGAGTATCCACTGTGGAGTATTCATGTACTATACTGTACATTGAGGCGCCATCGCGTGTCAGGTCGTGGGTCCGGTCCCCTTCCTGGCCCCCACCCTGCTGCTGCTACTGCTGTCCTGGCTGCGGCATTCATCATCGGATATTTGGTACACAGGGCTTTGGCAGCGGCTCCACGCCATTCATCGTCGCCTCGCCAGTGACCAGTCGCCACTGCACTGCACGGCACAGAGGCGGACGGCGGGCCACAACAGGCCCACAGCACAGCAGCAGCAGCAGGCCCACTCCGTCGCTGCCGCCGATGCTTTCCTTCCCTTCGCGGTAGGAGCACTGTACTGCCACAAGCTGTGGGCCACGTAGGCGCTGCTGGCCCAGGCCCATCCGCGCATCCTCCTCCCTCCCGCCCTCTCTCTCTCTCACACACACTGTTTCGGGTAAATAGTAATCTCCGCCGCACGCGGTGAAAGTAAACTCGTCTTCTTTGCACCGCTACAGTATATATCCAATTCAATCCACCCGAACCCGATCCTGCACACCACAGCAGGATTCCCTACAAGTGACACTAGGCTCTCATCGATTCTTGTTTTTAGGCCAAAACTAACCATGGCTACGATTTGCTACGGCACTGATTAGGATGTCTGTTACGGTATTATATTAATTAGAGCATCAACTAGATAAGATCATGGCAAAGTGTTTGAATTAAGGAGAAAATAGAAGGAATCGACGAAACTGTGTCTACAACATTTCCAGTTATTTCACTAGCCTTCCGAGTGCTATCAGGTCGCATTTTTCTTTTACATTGGGCCACCAAGGCAAAGCCAGCAAACCATACCTTGAGCTGCCTCTTAAACACTGTTCATCTTTGCTCCGACACTCAGCAACGACAACCATCAGATAGACGCAACAACTATTGAGGGGAGACTCCGCTTCTCCTCCACTAGGCTCCACCCCTGTCTACACGAGAACCAAGATAGGGAGATGTGTGATTGGTAGATGACAGTAGGGAGAAGGTACACTACTACAGAAAACTTTATGGAGGCGGGCAAAAACGATTTCCCGAGGCGTGCATCTCAACCGCCTCCAATCAAAGATCGTGGTTAATCATGATTTACATAGGCGGTTGAATATTGCCCGCCTCGGTTAATCAAAATAAAACAAACAAAAAAGGCCCGGAACTGGCGAAGAGAGTGTGAGCGAGATGGAGAGGAGAAAATGAAGAGAGTGTGAGCGAGATGGAGAGGAGAAAATGAGAGGGAGGGAGGAGTTGTCAGATCTACCTGCCTGAGCGCTCCTAGCCACGCACTACCGAGGGAGAGGGAAGGAGGGAGGGAGTCGTACCTGAGGCGGATCTGAGCAGAGGAGGCGTGACGAGCCCGACGTCGAGAGGGAGCCCGCCGCCGACGCAGAGGGAGGGAGGGAGGGAGCCCGCCGAGGGAGAGGGAGGGAGGGAAGCCGCCGGATCTAAGTAGAGAGAGGGAGGGAGAACGCCAGATCTGAGCAAAGAAAGGGAGGGAGGATGCTAGATCTGAGCAGAGAGGTAGGGAGTGAGAGGAAGAGGGAGAGAGATTTGCATAGGGGAGGGAGATGGAGGGAGAGGACGGGTGAGGGAGGGAGGGCGCCGCCTGGACCTGAGAGAGAGGAAGCGTTGCTCGGCTGACTGGTTGAGGAGGAAGCCGCCGAGCCCTAAGTTGATGTATATATACGAAGACAACTATCGGGCCTCGCCTGGGCCTATTGGGCCTCGGTCGTTTTAGGAGGCGGACATTATAGTGTGTCCGCCTCCGAAAATGGATTTATGGAGGCGGATGTCTTAAGAAGACCACCTCCGAAAATAGTCTATTTTTTGAGGCGGTTGTCTTAAGGCGCCCGCCTACGTAAATCCATTTTTGGAGGCGGGCAAAAGTGACCGCCTCTGTAAATAGAATTGCCCGTCTCCATTAATCGCCCAGTATTTTCCAAAGCGGTTGGATTTTGTGACCACCTCCATTAATTAAAGTGCAACACCACGCAAAATCAATCCTATAGTAGTGGTAGCAAGTTGATTGAAAATTTATTCCAAAAAAAAAACTTCATGTGAATATAGTTTCTAGGTTCAGTGTCCACGTGGCATGGTAAGTAAGGCGACTATAACATTCTTTGGATTGCCCTTACACACCCCAACAGAGATGAAAACATTTACATTTATATTCGTGCATATCTATAAGCAATTAAGCACTTATTTATCTATGTGCATAGCTAGAAATATACTTCATTATTTAGGACAGAGGGCACGTTTATTTTTCATTATTTTGTGCACTGAAACCGTTCATCTCGGGAGATTTATATTATATTATCCTAGGAAACGGATGTGCTTCATTTGCTTTGTGGAGCTGCCACAAGGGAGCTGAAGCAAACATGGCCAAACAAAAACTTCTTTTCCTGTGAGGCTTGCCGGTCAAGGTCCATAATGTTTTTCAATACAGTAGAACTGAAGAACAGTGTAATCTTTCAATACCCTCTCCGTCCTGAAATATAGCGTATTTTTATTTGTCATAAGTCAATCCACCACATGTTTAACTAAGAATTATAGATAAACATATAACTTCTACCATATCGAAAAGGTAAGTTGTAAAAATACATTACATAATGTTTATCTAACGAAGCTTTATATGATGTTAAAAATATTATTGTTTTTTCCTGTAAATTTAGGCAAACTTAAGATAGGTTCACTTAAGACAAATGAAAATACACTATACTTCAGAACAGATGCAATAGTTATGTTGATCCATTCGGATATATAAAGGATCGATGTTGTGATCTCTTATTGGCCCCGTTTGATATCCTGAGAAGTGTTATCTTGAGAAACTCCACAAATGAAGGAAAAAGGAAGCCAGAATAATCTGGTTTAATTCGGCTTATTCATTTTATCAGGAAAAGGCTAAAAAGAAGCGTGTTGTTTGGCTCAAGTTTCAGCTATTTTAGGTATAAGCAACTTATAAGTTGTACTAGACATGCCCATTGCATCATCATGTACTTCAAATACATATATTATTATCTAAACACAGATCTCTTCGGAAAAAGAAGTAAAAAAATAATGCTCCCTCCATTCCAAATTGTAAGAAGTTGTTCTGGATTTTTTTTAGATACTTAGTTTGTTCTATGTATCTTGACATTTATAGTGTATACTTAGGTGCCTAGTAATAGTTTTTGTACTAGAAAAATCAGACGGAAGGTAATAAAGATCAAAGGCTCTGATGGGGTTTTGCTACAGCAGCCTGCATGCATGTTTCCATTGTTGTTGTACGATCGACCGTGCACGGTCTTATTGGTTGTCGCCCGTACGTAATCCCATGCATGATTGCTGTTTTGAAAATTAGACACGATAAAGACAACTCAGATCGATCATCACGTGCGAGGAGTGCAGTACTACAGTGCAGGGCACCACCATGGATCGGCGACGACGACGTTTATTCTGGCCGATCATTGCAACGCAGCGCGCGAACCGCTGAACATTCTCCGTGAGAATCGCCCCAAGGAACGTCGATCTCTCCAGGCATTCCTTCTTGCATGATGACACGCATGCTGTTGAAAACAGCCATATTTTTCTTGTTCTCTCTACAGTCTTTACCTAACAATACTATCCGCTTTCCTTCAAAAAAAAAAACAATACTATCCGCTCGCTGAAAATGTAAGAGGATCGGAATAAACTAGTACGGAACCCCTGCCATGTCCAGACAAATAAAGCTTGGCCACGGCAATAAGTAAGCATGGCGAGATCTGCCCGTGCATGAGACCGGCCGTGCGTCTGAGCCTGAAATCATGAGGTCTCCTAATCAGAAAGCCCGGCCATGCATCCATCAACCACCATGCATGACTTATCAGCTGGTGACCCAGCATGCTAACGTTGCGCACCTAAAACAAGGGCACAGTGGTTTCAAGCTACCTCAAAAAAAAAAAGGTACGAGAGATCGACTTATTACTCTATCTATATGACCCTGTTCGCTTGATCGTATCAGCCATGCTTATCAGCCATGATACAGTATTTTTCTCTCATAACAAAACAGCATCAGCTGGCTTATAAGCCATAGAAACGATCAAGCGAATAGGGTATGGTTGAGAAACCACAATATCAATATCGGTACTGATCCAGATCAGCACGGAACAAAACACAAATTTCCTTGCATGTTCCATTTCCAATCCTAATAGATAAATAAATGATCTCTCACGGCCATGACTACTTCGTTCCCATCCGATATATAACATGTCATTTATAGAAGAAACAACAGTTTTGAAGCTCTAATTAGTCCAAACCATGGGTTGCCTTCAGCTGCAGAGCCTTAGGGCTTGTTTGGTTATAAGGGACTAGAGACTAATGAGCTCATTTTAGTCCCTTCTAGTCCCTAGTTTGCCAAACATGATGGACTTATGAGGGACTAATAGTCTCAAGTCCAGTAGCCCTTGAGGGGAGCTATTTGGGACTTCTTACCCAAAAAGACAGCCCATACTCCTCCATCGCTATCCTCCCTCGTGAGTCTCTCTCCTCCCGCGCAGCTCTCTCTCCTCCCCACGCCCGCCCCAGGCATGGGAAGATGAGGATGCCTCCGTCGATGGGAGCGAGAGGGCGCCACTGTCATTCGTGTGCGCCCCTGATCTGGATCTAGGTGAAGTCGCAGTTGCCCTTGTAGTGGACTATGGCACCACCACCGGTGCATGGAGGAGGGCGCCGGTGCCGCCGTCGTGGAAGACGGCGCCACCGCCGGATCCACCATTTTCTTCGAGGGACGTCATAGTCGGGTGAAGGGGAGGAGCCGCCACGGTGCCGAGTTGTGGGGACGGGCCGATGCCGGGCGCCGCCGTGCCCGCGGGTCGGGCCGCGCGCGCGCTGCCAGGGCGGTCCGGTGTGGGGGCAGTGGTAGAGATGCCCGCCGCCGCCGCCCTGCTGTGCATGATGCAGACGGGGGAGGGGAGAGAGTGAGGAAATGGGGAAGGAGGAGTTGGACTAGGGGCCTTTTGGTCTTTGTTCAGCAGATTTAATGCCCTTTAGTCATTTTAGTCCCTTAAACCAAACAAGCTATTAGTCCCTCTTTTAGTCCATGTTTTAGTCTCTAGTCTGAAGTCTATGGAACCAAACATGCCCTTAAGCTTCTTCTTAGATGCGTCCATTCCTTCTTACAATCATGATATAAGGGCTCCTTGGAATCTCGCAAAAAAGTATGATAGTTTTCAAGAACCCCCTTATATCATTATAGTATTACTATTTTGAGGTTTTCGCATTGTGTGGTTGCATGGTAATACCGGATACGTACAATACCTAACTACCACACCGAGAGCTCGATCGATCCATAGGTTGCACACACACACTGTTTCAGATCAAACTCAAAAGCTTTTTACAGCCGTATGGTTGGTTGCACCCCTGTAATCACCCATGCATGCATGATGATTGCAGTTTGAAAACACAAAGTCACAGCTAGCATCGATCATCACGTGCAAGCAAGCAGTGCACAGGGCTCCATCGATGGACGACGATTATTCCGGCCGATTATTACAGGCAGCGCGGAAACCGCCGAACATTCTCCGTGAGAATTGCCCAAAGGAACGTCGATCACCATTCTCATTCTCCAGGCATTGCACAGCCTCTCATGCACTGATCCACAGTCAGGCCGCCGACAGCATCATCAGCCTTTACGGACGTACGTACTCCTATATGCAGCCCGTGAATGTGTTTTATTTGCTATTGGAGAAAGAGAGAACCTGTTTGATCTCCTCGGCCGTACGTGATTAGGACGGTTGCATAGATGGGTGACGTTTTTGCTTGTTAGCGTATTTTTTTGAAAATATGGAACCAATGTACGTATTTTGCACTCAAGTTTTTAGCTACTGTTATTTGCTATTTGATTTGGGCTCTCTATTGTATCACATCACTACGGGAATCAGGAGATTTGCACTCGGCAAAACCTAAAAAACACTCGGCAAAGGGTTTGCCGACACTCGGTAAATTTTTATCGACAAACAGACTTTGTCGAGTGTTTACATAGACTGAACTTTTTACCGAACAGTAATTTCCTCACTGGATACGGAATAAATTATGTATGGAAGCCCCGCTCTGTCCAGTCCAGGCAAAGCATGGCCGCGGTAATAACAATCAGCCTGTTCGGGAGACCGTATCGTATCGTGGATTATTTACTGCTGGCTGGTTTGATATGAGAGAAAAACACTATTTTCAGCTGAAAATTTACGATCGTTTACGAGCAAGCGAACAGGCTGAATCATAGCGAGATCTGCGTCCGCCCGCCCGCGAGACCGTGCATCTGAGCCTGAAATCATGAGGTCTCCTGATCAGAAAGCCCATGCAGTCGTACCAACCACCATGGCTCAGGTCAGGTGACTCAGGTGAGCCTGCACTGCATGCTATACGTTGCATTTGCATCTAAAAGCAAGGGCATTTAACAGATGTACTTAATTATTCGAAATCTATGAGACACTGACACAGGGTGACAGCTATATATATGCAAATGCAATAGAGGTGGTTGGGATCGAAACCACAAACCAGGCATTCAGAGTAGTATGTAACACGGAAGATTATTTCGATCACTGAATGGGAAATGAATATTCTACCTCCATCCCCTGCCCTTCTGCGAGACTGTGTGACCGTGCGGCTCGCGGTAATAATACACGAAGCATTGCAAGGTCTGCAATTGTGTGGCCGTGCATACATGCATGTGCATCTGAAATCATGAGGTCTCCTGAATCCTGATCAGTGCCGTTGCCGTGAGCGACCCCCGGCCCATTCCCTAAAAAGACAATCACTATCGTTCGCTGAATTGTTGTGAGAGGAAAACATTATTTCTTGACTAAAAAAATACGGCTGAAAAGACAAGAGAACAGTTTGTCCAAAGATTCCGGACCGCCTAGCTGCTGCAACGCAGGAGACCTAGAGGAGGAGGCCGAATTTTTTATTTTTTAGCCATTTTTTTGAAAATTTTTCACAAATATGTCTCTACAGGTAATATTTCAATATCTGGACCCTTAACTCGGCGCCATCGTTGTTGGCGCCGAACTTACACGTATTGCTGGCGCCGAGCTCTTGGGCTCGAAGCAGACGTGGCGGTGATTTGGCCGGCACCTCGGCGCCAGGGTTACTGGCGCCAAGCCTGTCTTACGTATGGGCCCAATCCTTTCTCTCTTCCTCTCCCTCTCTCTCTCTCGCACCTCCCTCGCCTCGCCGCCGCCGCCCGCGTCCTCTCCCGCCCCCGGCCGCCCTCGCTCGCACCCGCGCCTCGCTCCCGGCCGCCCGCGCCGCACCCTGCGCGCCGCGCCCACGCCGAACCCCGTGGCCGCGTCGGTCCCCTCTCCCGCGCCGCGCTGTGAGGTCGAGATGGCGGACTAGAGGGGGATGAATAGTCCTTTCTAAAATTAATCACGTCGGCTAACCGAAACAAGTGCGGAATTAAAACTATCGGTTTAGCCAAGACTGCACCCCTTTATTTATGTTCTCTAGCACCTTCCAAAGATACTAATTAAGCAACAAAGGTGCCGGGCTAGTTAGAGCTAACCTAACCAATTCTAGAAGCAAGGTCACACAAACCTATGCCACTAGTACTTCAAGCAACAAGGGAGCTCCTACACAAGCTAGTAAGCAAAAGCATAAAGCCATCTAAGCTCACTAGCAATGCTCAATAACAAGGCAACCAATGCCAAATTAGAGAGCGCAATTACTTAGCTACACAAACTAAGCAATGTGACTAACAAGGTTACACGAACTAAATTAGCCACGCAAGAGAGCTACTTCTATGCTACACAAGCAAGAAGGTAACTAGTAAGCTACACAAGCTAACTAATTACAAGAGCAACTACACAAGCACAATGTATATGAAATATAAATACAAGCTTGTGAAAGGGGATTGCAAACCAACGGGAAGAACAAGGTTGACACGGTGATTTTTCTCCCGAGGTTCACGTGCTTGCCAACACGTTAGTCCCTGTTGTGTCGACCGCTCACTTGGTAGTTCGGCGGCTAATTGGCATCACCCGCCAAGCCCGCACGTCAGGCACCACAAGAACCTACCCCGAAAGTGAGGGTAGCTCAATGACACGCTTTACTAGAGTTGCTCTTCACGGCTCCCGCGGGGCGAGCACAATGCCCCTCACAAAGCTCTTCTCCGGAGCACCGCACAAGCTTCTTGCGGTCTTCGATGGAGACCACCACCAAGCCGTCTAGGAGGTGGCAACCTCCAAGAGTAACAAGTACCACGGGCTTGCAACTCGATCACCTAGTGTCACTCGATGCAACCTCACAATGCAATCACACTAGAATCGCTCTCTCACACAATCGGATGATCACTATCAAGCATATGTGAGATGGAGGGCTCCCGAGCACTCTCAAGCATGGACACAAAGTCCCCTAAGGTGCTCAGCACCAGCCATGGCCAAGACCACC
The DNA here is from genome assembly GCA_904845875.1 of Miscanthus lutarioriparius. NCBI lineage: Eukaryota > Viridiplantae > Streptophyta > Magnoliopsida > Poales > Poaceae > Miscanthus > Miscanthus lutarioriparius. The sequence continues at coordinate 114,284,014 of CAJGYO010000010.1, read as the reverse complement.
TTCTGTTTATAGCCCCACGGGCTAAACTAGCCGTTACCTCTTCATTGGGCAAAACTCGGGACGACCGGACGCTCCAGTCAGATCGACCGGACGCTGGACCCTAGCGTCCGGTCGTGCGATGCACGCCACGTGTCCCCTGCTTCAAACGTCGATCGCCCAATCTCAACGGTCAAGTTGCGACCGGACACAGCTACTCAAAGTGACCGGACGCAGCAACCCCAGCGTTCGGTCGTTTCCAGTAAGGTACCAGCTGTGACTGGACGCGTCCGGTCGGTCACGATCGGACGCAGCATCAGCGTCCGGTCCTTCTCCACCTTCTCTGCATCGCCTACGTCACCATACGTCAGCCTGACCGAACGCACCCTACCAGCATCCAGTCACTTTCAGCGCCAGCGTCCGATCAAAGACCGACGCCTGCACGCTCTCTGCCGCCACTGACCGGACACAGGACCCTAGCGTCCGGTCCACTCTGTGAGACCCTGTCTTTTCTACATAGGGCGCCGGTGGCACCGTCGGACTGTCCACACTCTACGGGCGGACACTCCGCCGGTGGAGTTTCTAACCCTTCTCGCCTTCGTTTCATCGCCGAGTTTATTCACATCAACTCCAACTTTATCTCCTTTGTAAATGTGCCAACACGACCAAGTGTACACCACCATGTGTATGTGTGTTAGCATTTTCACAATCATTTTCCAAAGGATTAGCCATTCAACTTGCCACGCCACTCAATCCTAGCGACGATGCAAAGTTAGATCACTTGAGTGGCACTAGATGACCGATATGCAAACAAGTTTGCCCCTCTTGATAGTACGGCCATCTATCCTAAACCCGGTCATCAACTTCTCTACACACCTATGACCGGTGAAATGAAATGCCCTAGGTTATACCTTTGTCTTGCGCATTCCATTCCATCTCCTCCAATGTCGATGCAACACATGCACCAACATGATCAACAATGATATGATCCACTTCATATCATCACGTGATCATATTGGTTCATTGATCTTGACTTCACTTGTTTTTCACCGTTGCCTTCGTCCATCGGCACCAAGTCTTGCTTAAGCTTCACCGCCATGCGGTCCATTGCTCCAAAGCCTCCAACTTGCCCTTCACGCTTGCAATCAGTCCATCAAGCCAAGTCATATCTTGATCTTCTCCACCTTGATCACATGACTCAATGTCATGTCTCATTTGCAATGAGCTCCTTCATCATCACATGTGTGAGCTTTGCAACATCTACAAGCCATTTTCACCTTCATGGCATATGTTGCTCACACACATCTACATGTGGACTAATCACCTGTGTATCTTACATAAACACCATTAGTCCACCTAGGTTGTCACTCAATTACCAAAACCACACAAGGACCTTTCAATCTCCCCCTTTTTGGTAATTGATGACAACTCTACAAAGATATAGAAATTAAGCTCTTTTGGATTCATGTTGCTTGCCCAAGCAATTTTACCATGTGAAAATAATTTTGGACAAGTACCACAAACCCGAGATGGTAGTATTAGCTCCCCCTACATATGTGCTAGAGTGTTTGGTTTGAAGTTCGCACATATGCATAGATTGAAAATGTGGGAGAGTAACTACTACCAAATGATGCTAAGGTGTATAGAGTAAACCTTTGAAGTGTGATACCAATCGGAGTTGCACCTTTAAGTTCATCCTTAGCACCATGGTTAGCTAGATATCACTTAGAAATAAAATCACTAGATACCTCGTGAGATCAACATTAAAAGCAAGATACTAGCATTACTTGAAGAACATACCAAGTGTCTAGCTATCATCCTATGCATGCTAGTTTTCATTTCATCAATCAAATTCTACAACTAGCATACATCACACAAGCATACATATTGAATTTAAGAACTTATACAATGCAAGCAAGCACATGAATATGCACATAACAAATGCAATCAATCAAAGTTCATGAGCTTGCTCCCCCTATTTGTGTGCTTCTCTTGTCCAAGAATTTTGATCCATCTCTTTTCTTCAATGTTGCTCCCTCTTTGTCCATGTCTATGTCCTACCTCTACTTCTTTGAGCTTTCATATCTTATCTCTCCCCCTTGTATAATATTAATCTCAAAGCTTTTATATCTTTTTGTCCATGTCCATGTCCTACCTCTACTTCTTTGAGCTTTCATATCTTATCTCTCCCCCTTGTACAATCTTAATCTCAAAGCTTTCATATCTTTGTACAATCTCTCCCCCTTTGTCATCAATTTCCAAAAAAGGTGTGCTTCTCATTGATGCAAAGGTATGCATTTGGGGTAGATGGTTGAGGCTTGAATCTTGCATTTTTTATGGACATCACTTGATTGTTGGAATGACACCACTTGTAGATGCCACTTGCAACTTGTACTAGTTATATCTTGTGTAGGGCTTCTTGAGATACCACACATAGAATCTTTGATCTTGATATCAATTTGTGTGACACCTCCCCCTATGTAATAGCATAGGTCATCCATTTGATACACTTGAGCTCTTGTAGGTGAGGGATGCATTCTTCATTTGATGATCACTTAAAGTTGAGGATCACTTGTGGAACCATTGTCTTGCATGATTGATATTATGTATAGATATGATATCACTTGAAAGAATCTTCTAGTATGGAACCACTTGTTGGATTTATCAATAAAAACCATTTCTCGAACCTTTGTTATCTTCATGAGTACCACTTATAGGATATCACTTGTGAGTTGATCTAGACATTACTTGTGAATTCTTGATGAAATACTTGAGTCTAGATACCACTTGAAACAAACTAGATATCCATTTGCATTGTTGTCTTGTGCTTGTATTCTTATCACTATCATGAGCTTCTAATGTTGACTTGAACCAAATTGATTTGCCTAAGCTTCCAAGTCTGGTTTGAACCAATGACAAGCTTCTTCACACCTCTTGCAAGGGTTATCTTGCCAATGTTGTACTTGTCACTTGTTGGCAATCCAAATTAAATCAAGTACTTGGGTTCACTAGCTCATAAACAAATTCATATACTAACCACTAGATCAAGTAATCATTCAAGCAATAGTGGTAGGTTATGAATTTAAACATTTCATTTGTTATGCATGATCCTATGAAGCATGTACTATATGCACTAACCGCATACTAGTAAGGGATGAAATGATAATGCACATTACAATAATACCTTTGCTATGTTGGAGTAGAGGATAGTCACATAGATTCCAATTCATTACTCCAATAGCAATGTGAAGTCCAATTATAAGCTTGGTGAATACCAATAGACACCATTTTGAATTCCACTCTTCACCCATATGAAATGAATACCACTTATGATCAAGTGCACTTTCTTTTTGTGGTTGGCTTGCTTGTTTTGATCTTTGCTTGCATGAGAGAACTATTTGGAATACCACTTGAAATATCATGACTAGCTCTCTTTTGGGTGTTGCTTGTTTTTCTTGATCAACCCTTTTGATTGCTTCAATTAAGCATCTCAAATGTCCCTCGGATCACCACTTTCATTTTAGCCTTCCAAGTACCACACTTGGTTTACCTACACATAGGCGGCAAGTCCCTACACTAGGAAGAAGTGACATCTTTCCAAAGAACCATTCTTGATACTCACTTGAAATAGCTTGATTGATTGATCCAAGTGATGGACTTAACCTGATGAGTAACCTTGATTCCTTCTTTAAGTCATTTTCTTTCTACTTGTTTAAGTCCTTTTCTTTCTACCAAATGATTTCCAATAGTCACTAGAACTTAAACTTCAACTTCATCTTGAGTTTGATCTTGATCTTCCAATTTGAGTACCGAATGTGTGCAAAGTACACTCCACAATCAAATGGTCTTGTACTCTTCGCTTGTCATGCTTAAATACAATCTCAAAACCAAACTTAGGTACCTCAAACACTTGTAAACATGTTTCCAACTTGAGGACCTTTCAATCAAAGTGACTCTAGATCAATCTAATATTTGTCACTTTTTTGGCAGATTCTGTACCCTTCAGAGAAATAAGCATATCTCCCAAAGTATAAATCTAAATACCACGAAATTTTGTGCAGATGTGCTTCACTTAGTTATCTAGCAGCTGTAAAAATTTGAGCTTTAGTTGACTTCTAGATTGCTACCAGATTTCAATTATTTCACCACTGGTACATGCCGAAAACTGCTGCACTATAGCTGACAAGTTTCATTCCAAAACTGAAGCATCTCTTATCCAATTCTCACGAAATTTGTACAGCATCTTATACCAAAAGTATAGAGCATGTACACCAATTTTTATGCCAATCCAAAAAGTGTTGATCACTCAAACATGGCTAAGATCACAGCTAGCTTAGATTTTGTAATATAGGACAGATTTCAATCACTTGAGCTATACTTCATCAAATGTGAATCAAACTTGAACCCAACTTATTTGAATACTTTCATAAGACATAAATCCATTCAAACCACTTACTAAAAGTTATCTCATGAATTTATCCAACACAAATCAATCCAAACTTGATTACTAATCAATTTATCCATTCCAACATCTTATAGCAAGCAACATTGAATATTTATCCAATTCAATCAACTCATATGCACCCAAATGAAAATGATCAACAAGAGATATATCTTGGTTAGCTCATGATCATCCAACTAACAAGCTTCAACTCAACTTATTTTGCAAGCCATCAAATAATCCAATAAATCACCAACAACTTGAATTATAGCACTTGTATGTTGATAGCACTTGAACTTCACTCAATTTGTCATGGCATTGGGTTTGGATGTGCACTAGGCTTTATATCTTGATTCAACATATGATAATCAATATGAGATCAATTGAATCAAGCCTCCAATGCCGATGGTACCTACAAACAATCATCCACTTTTTGATGGTACCCAAACAATTTTGGGTCCTCTCAAGTTAGAAGCAACATACTTAGGCAAAGCCTTAGTATGTGTAGCGGCATGTTTTGCAATAGCAACCATAGATGTACCATTATCATCCTTCCTAAGCATAGAATCACCATCAATTGAAATAGGCTTAGGAGTGTTACCTAGGGGACATGAATGTGCCATGTGTCCCCTTTCCCGGCATGAGTAGCACTTTCTCTTTGATTGAGCCTTCTCTTCCTTGCTCATGTGATGCTTCTCATTGCCTTGCCTCTCATGGATTGCTTGAGCCTTCTTCTCATGCTTGTTAGGATACTTAGAGGCAAAGTGTCCCATACTTCCACACTTGAAGCACTTGATGTGAGCATAATCTTTCTTCTCATCTTTATTCTTGCTAATCATCTTGGCATCTTGAGTTTGCATTGGATGCCTTGCCTTTCCACCCCTTTTTGTTTTCTTTTTCTTTATCATCAAATCACCACCATCTTCATGGTTGATCTTGATTTGCTCTTGGGGTGTTTTTTCTTGCTCAACTTGTGGTTTTGGTTGAGGCTCTTCTAGTTGCTTCACCAATTGCTTTGTTGGGCACATTGAGGTAAGGTAACCCAAGTGCGGCACTTGAAGCACTTAACATGCCTTAGCCTCTCTTCTTCTTTCTTCAACTTGAGCTTTTCTTCATTGAGGCAACCATTTGCAAGATGTCCCTCTTGATAGTACGGCCATCTATCCTAAACCCGATCATCAACTTCTCTACACACCTATGACCGGTGAAATGAAATGCCCTAGGTTATACATTTGCCTTGCGCATTCCATTCCATCTCCTCCAATGTCGATGCAACACATGCACCAACATGATCAACAATGATATGATCCACTTCATATCATCACGTGATCATATTGGTTCATCGATCTTGACTTCACTTGCTTTTCACCGTTGCCTTCGTCCATCGGCGCCAAGTCTTGCTTAAGCTTCACCGCCACGCGGTCCATCGCTCCAAAGCCTCCAACTTGCCCTTCACGCTTGCAACCGGTCCATCAAGCTAAGTCATGTCTTGATCTTCTCCACCTTGATCACATGACTCAATATCATGTCTCATTTGCAATGAGCTCCTTCATCATCACATGTGTGAGCTTTGCAACATCTCCAAGCCATTTTCACCTTCATGGCATATATTGCTCACGCACATCTACCTGTGGACTAATCACCTGTGTATCTTATATAAACACCATTAGTCCACCTAGGTTGTCACTCAATTACCAAAACCACACAAGGACCTTTCACGCTCCCTCGCCTCGCCCGACATGCCGCCCGCGGCCACCTTGGCCGCGCCCCACCGCGCCGGCGCTGTGCCCGCCGTGCTGTGACCGTGTCGTGGCCACACCGCACCCGCGCCGTGCCGCCTACGCCCGCCGTGTCCGGCCTTGCCTCACGGAGCGCCGGGCATACCGCGCCGGCCGCGCGCCACCGCCGTCCTCGAACGCGCCCCCGCTGGCCCCGGCAACTACAGCGCCCGTCCATGCCATCGTCGACCCGGCTCGTCGGCCTGACCCACGCCCGGCATCTACTGCGACTCCATTGACGTCCGCGACTCCATCGTCGGACATGTAAAAATTGTGAATTTGTAATGTGCGTACTTAGTTAGCTTTGATTATAGTGTAGTAGTTTAGCATTTGTTATTTACTAGTTAATGTGATGACTCAGGTAGTTGATTTAGTTAGTGATCTAGTGAGATAGATATGTAGATAGATAAAAACATAGATACATAGGTACATAGATATAGTTAGATAGCTACTTAGATAGGTAGTTATATATTTAGTTAACTAAATAGGATCTAGCTATTTAGTGAGTACACTGTATCTATGTATGTAGTTATTATCTTATTTACTTAGTTTGTAGTTAGAAAGTACTTGTTAGGTACTATCTATCGTCTAATTTGGACTAAAGGACATGTGTTTTGTTACGTGTTTGAAATAGATGGACTACCTAGTGACCATTTATCATGGAGGCACCGTTGAAAGCGATCGCTATGGATATGTTGAGTTTGTTGACATGCAAAGCGTGCCTATGCTATTCAATGAGAAGCCATCGTTTAGTGAGATGGTTGCAAGGGCTTGGGAGGAGCTACATTGCCTTGGCGATGATGATGATGGCATTGCAGTTGAGGGTGTACTGCACCTAGGTTCTCCTCCCAACATCCTTAGGCGAATGATCCCAATTGGATGTGCGGATCAGTGGGAGAACTATGTGAGATCGGCAATGAAGAGCCAGCTGTAATGTTTGGACGTGGTTGTGTGTCGGGTGTTAGTTGATTCCATCCCTCATAGGGTTTCCCCACTAATGGTTCAACAGGTACACTTTGACCCTCTAGTCCCGGAACCTGGTATGGATGTGGAGGTTACACCTATGGTTTTCGATGCTCAATCTGCCCCCAATGAGCTAGTTGGAGATGCTTGTCATACTCATGATGTTGTGGCAGATCCTCTTCATGAGATCCCTTTGACACAGAATCATCCGAGTAAGTGTCTTATCCGCATGGTTATTGGGAGCGTACCCCCTTTCTTATATCCATTTCTTTCATTCTTTCCTCATTTTTCTACTTATCTTGCAGTAGACATTTCTGACAATGTGGATGTGCCCCCTATTGCTGCGCAAGTGCTATGTGGAGATGGATTCCGTGGCTCCAATAGTGTTGAAATTTTGAATGATTCGGAGCCATATGAGATGGCAAGGGCTCTTGATTCTGATGATGATCGTCCTGTTGGAGAGCTGACAGAGAGTGATGTTGAGATGCTGAGGCATATCTTTCCCGGCCGCCGTGATCCAAGAGTTCACGACTTCAGCGATCTTGCTCATTCCGATCAGGCGTGTGCAGAAGGACGTGATGATGAGCTCCGAGAAGCTCTTGAGGTCGTCCCTAACATGGTAATTGAGAATGGGAGAGTGTTCAAGGACCTCCCTGCATTGAAGAGGTGGTTGCAGGTGTTTGTAGTGATACGAAAGAGACCTTATAAGGTCTTGTATTCATATGTGGAGCGCCGTTACATAATTGTGTGTGACAAGGAACGCTGCCCGTGGAGGGTTTGTGCAAGGAAGCAAAAGGTCACCAGAAAGTGGAAGATCACAAAAGTTATCGGGCCACACAATTGTGCTGACCATGTGCTGACACTGAGGTATAGACAGTTGACATCTACGCTCATTGCCAAGCGGTTGAAGGGAATATTACAGGGAGAACCCAAAATGAAGGTTAGGACAATTATCAGGACCGTTGAGGCGTTGTATGGAGGTTATGTGGTAACTTATGGTAAAGCTTGGAGGGATGAGCTCGCTCAGTCTGCCAGTATCGTCCTCAGCCTCCTCCACCTGCAAGCCCGCCTCTGCTAGAGTGATGAGCTCGCTCAGTCTGGCAGTGTCGTCATCATCCTTGTCTCCCCTCATTAGACAACACAATCGGTGATTGAACGGTGCGACTAGCTCACGTTCTGTGCTCATCTAACTTCTTTTCCAAATACCTTGCAGAGCCACCTCTGCGTCATGGTCCTCGCTGCATCCAATCCCTTCATGTATAAAATGTAATCAGTTAGCAACGCGATTATATTACATTTAAAATTAGGCAACAAAAAAGGCTTTCAAGCACTCACTGGCACATAATGTAACAACATGCTCATTCAAGACCTGCATCTGTACTCTTGTCTCCTCCCTTGCCTCCTTCCTTGCCGTCTCCCCCTCTAACATCCTCCATCTCTCCAATCCCCATTTGTCAAGCCCAACATCTATCGGGTTACGAATACCGCGCTGTCTAGCAAACTCACGCATCTTGTTTTTGTGATGTTTAACAAATAGGTTGACGTAGTCAGGTCCATATCCCCTCTTTCGTGCAATTACTTGCCTCCCCTTCAGTTCATCCAAGAACTTAGCTTGACCATCATAACATTTTCACCTGCATTCCCTAGTGCTATGTTCCAACGAAAAATTATATCATATATGTCTTAGCAAAAGAAACAAAATACGATTTTATGTTTACCACAAAAATAACCAACCTCATCATAGTCAACCATATAGCCGCAATAATGGTCTATTCCAAGCTTCGAAGGGACTAGACCGTAGTTGGATTTAACACCACATTCGCACTTGACTGGAGGTGCTTTGTAAATTAACCTTTCTTTCTTCTTTCCTTTGCCTTTGGTGGCTCCAGCCATTGATTCTTAGGACCATAGATCCACTCCTTGAAACGACACTTCGCAAATCCATACACCTAAAAGAGGAGACATTAGTACATGCACACATAGAGCTAAACATTTAAACAGATATACTTTCCACTTACTTCGTGTTTGTTCGGACATACAAAATCCAACGTATTCTCAGGGTTTATCACAGCTCGATCTCTGCATTCGCACAGAGGAGGTTCCTCAAGTCGTCTAATTGTGGCTAGGTGCTTCTCCTTAGCAGTCATTGGTGGAGGGTTAGGGGGTGGAACCCACCGCTTGAAGTGCTCACGTGGATGTCTTCCTATAAACCAATCGTCGAAAAGGAGGTACCTAGGGTCAAACTTGTCTGCACCGTTGATGCACTAAAAGAAAAAACACCTCTCATGGTCTTACACAACAAGATTCCAACAAAATATTAGTAGCATACTTACACAAATAAAGAAAAAAGATAGTGGAAATAATTACTTACATTAAAACGACTGCGTGTGTAGAAGCAACGCGCCGCTATGTCTGGATATCTCGATTGAAACATGTGGGCCGGGAAACCACAGTCACAGTTAGGAACAGGGAGGTCAGGAGGGATGGTGGCATCTTTGCTAGACGCGTCGGGGTATAATTCTCGAGGACGACCCCGTTTTCGCCAAAACTCCTCCCGATGCATTTCTTGCATCTAACAAAACGGATGTAATTTAACAAACAAAAAACAAAACATCACAAATTAATGTCAATGAGAATCATAACTACAATACAATCAATTTTGTTATAAGAACCGAAAGCAATTAACATTAAACCCTAAACCTAGGGTTTCCCATTTGATGCACAACAATAAACACATAACATAACTACATGCGCTACGGTTACCTAAGTTTACTAGCTTTTTCACGTCTTGGCATCATCCTACGGTTGTATAATACAAATATTGAGGGATATAATGAAACCATAAGTAATGACGATTCTTATGTTGAAAAATTCGACTAATATATACCAAATCGATGCGAAAAAAATTAGGAGAAGAGCGAGGATACCTTGCTCTCAAAGATCTACGGATCAAATCAGAGTTTCCAAGATCCAATATGCCTATTCGTGAGGTAGTACGAAGTGGGAAGAGAAAAAATCCAAGAGGGAGGAGAAAGAAGAGGAAGAAGAGTCCAGCAGGAAGGTTGAGGCCGGGGTTAAAACACCACCTCGGTGTCATAGATCATGGCGCCGAGCTCGGCGTCATGATCTACGACGCCAAGCTCGTTGTCAGGATTTATGGCGTCGAGCTGCCTGCAGGTCACCGCCACGTCTGTGTCGAGCCTGATACCTCAATGTCAGCAACGATGGCCCCGAGCAGTGTAAGCTCGGCGCCAGCAACTATGGCCCCGAGGTAAGGGTCCAGATTTTAAAATCTTACCTCCAGGGACGTATTTGTGAAAAAATTTCAAAAAAGAGGTAAAAAATAAAAAATTCGGAGGAGGAGGAGACTGCTGGCCGATGCAGCTTGGAAAGCATCTTCAGCCTCCGCATTTACCCTAGTACAGTACTGTGTGTTTCAGTGTCATCCACCCTTCCGGCCTTCCCGCTGCTTCAATGCTTTGCAGATTGCAGGTGATCAGATGATACTAACTCTCCATCGCCTCAACCACCGCTGTGCGCTGCGCAGCAATTTCAGTCATGCGTCCCGCTGTGGATGTGCGCCCGCCCTGTTTTCCTTCCGCCTTTTTCTGAATATATATAGAAGCACTGGCCATATTTTTTTTTCCTGAATCTAGACTGGGTGCGTAGGGTGTATATATAAGTATATATCTGGATGTTGATTTCTGCACCAGTCCTCTGAAAATATATGAGAAGGATGAAAGATTTGTTCACCTGCTATTCTTTATCCTTAAAACAAAAGAAAGAGTTTTAAAGCTGCGCTGCGCCTGACATCTTCCTTCAGAGCTTCAGATAGATAGATTCCAAGCTGGTGCAACATTTGCAGTGCAGGAAAACAGAGAGGCTGAATCAGAGTTCTCATCGCGCCTGCACTAGGCAGCAGGCACGGTGAAATTTTCACGAAAGATATGTTTATTGGTTTTTGGATTTTGTGGTAGCGTATCATCACGTCAGGCGAGTGAAACTTATGGTACTTGTCCAACGATCTGAACAAGGCACCTACTGAACGAAAACTACCGCGCTAGTTTTACTGATGGCCTGACGGCGCCCTTACGCTTCGATTGGTAAACTGATGATAAATGCGTGCCAGATTAGCCTCAGTTTAACTGATAAATGGCCAGCCTAGTAGCAAGCGGAAGTGTTGAATGTGTCGCAGCAGGAGCAAACGGCGCTGCTTGAGGACGAAATGAAGTTCCATTGGCGGGGTTCATTCATGGTGACTGAATGTGACCTCTGACAGATTCAGCACAAGCTTGGCTGAGTATATGGAGGCAGCCAGCCAGCCAGGCCTGGATCATGCAGACCTTGGCCCTTGGGGAAGCAGAGCCAGGTCGCCCAGATGGCAGCAGATCAATTGATTGTCTCTGACAATCACAAAGCAGTTCATTTCACACGTTCTTATTATCTTCTTTTTTTTTCTGAGGAAATACGTTCTTATTATCTTCTGTTTTTTTTTTTGTGCTCATAGACATATTAATGTGGGCCGCAATGATTGCAGCCTTGCAAACTTACGGAACATGAACAGCAAAGTAGGCTTAATTAGCCCAGATAGATGCAGTTGTCCTAGCCCAGAGGTCAGCCCCGAAGGCCTACAAGAGCCCATGGCCGAAACGGCAGTGGTGGTTTTAGATGCCTCGGCCCACACGCTACCTGTACAACGCTTGTTTGTATATACGTTCCGGCCCATGTTTCTCGAAAAAAAAAAGTTCCGGCCCATGCATAATGGCTTGGGGCCCGTTTAAAATTTCAAAGAAAAAAAATGCATACAGGGATAATATGGCTTAGGGCCCGTTCGACTGCTGTACCAGGCACGGATAAATAACTTTTCACGAAAGAGATGATGATGATTTGTACGTTGTACCATCCAGCACATCTCAGGATCAAACGGCGCTGATGGCTTCGCGGAGGACGAGATGAATTTTACAGGCTCTTGACTGGGTGGTTTCTGGGCTGATAAGTCCGACTGGTGCTAGTTTGTTGTAAGAGAAAAATACAATTAGTTGGCTAATAAATTCTAACTGAAACTAACAAGCGAACATACTATTTGTTCTTAGTGGTCCATTCATGCATGCATGGCGCCTAAATGTGAGCCCTGACAGATTTACCGGTTGCTTGGCTGCGTGCCTGTGTGTAATTAGCGGTAGCCTGGCAGGCCCGGATCAAGGATCATCCTCCATCCCTTACTCCTTACGGCCTTGATCGGATGCTCTTGGATTAAGGTGAATACATGAACATCTAAACAAAGCTTTACCTTGAGGCAGCAAAATCAGATGGCAGAAGCCACAACACAACGCTCGATTGTTTGTGAATTGCCACTGCTCAAGACTGTTTCCTCTCGCACGCTACATGTGATCTTCTAATGTACAGGATCGAAAACTTTTGGCCATTGGTATCTTTAGGCCTCGTTCGGTTACAATAATTCCTGGCCAGATCCATTCCTGTCCTTTCCGTTTATTCAGTATTTTCTATAGCACGAGAACTGTTCCTGCTCAGCAAAGACCAGGAACGGCATAACCGAACGGGCCCTTAGTCGGCTTAGCCCAGACACCTCGGATTGCCTTGGCAGGTGGCTTAATTAGATCAGATAGATGCCATTGTCCTAGACCAGAAGTCAGCCCCAAAGGTCCAGCCACGAGAGGTGAGCGGATGGCCCAATTGACACCGATGGTTCTAATTGGAAAAAGTCCTTTCACCCATCTTAACTATTGAAGTCGTCCGATTTAACCCCTTATCTACAAAACTGGTCTATTTCCCTTCTAAAACCATTTTGATTTTGTACACTAGGTAATTTTGATGCTGGTTTTGCTGATGTGACACCATGTTTTGCTGATGTGGCACCACGTTTGATGGTGGTTTTGCTGATGTGCCGCGCTACATCCCTCCGCTTCCCACGTGCATTCACGGCTCCTCAGCAACAGCAGCAGCAGGTGGGACCCATTGCAACATGTACAACACTCGGTCTACTTTTGCAACATTCGGATAGAACACTGGCAACATACGTCCGAAACAGATGAAACACTAGCAACATATGTCTGAAACACCAGAAAAACACGTGTGTAACCATTGCAAAATATATGCAACATCCAGATGAAACACTTGAAATATACGTTTGAAGCAACTAAAAACACTTAAAGCATACGCTTGCAATATTCATGCATATATATGCAGCATTCAGATCTACTTTTGCAACATCTAGATGAAACACTTGCAACATACGTCTGAAACAGATGAAACAGTTGGAACATACACTTGAAACATACGTGTATAGCCGTTGCAACATGTATAACATCCCGATCTACTTTTGCAACACTATATAAAACACTTGCAACGTACCTCTGAAACATGTGAAACATAAGTTTGCAATATGCGCTTTCAGCACAATATCTCCTTGCTGCTTGGGAATTGAGGCTCGTTGGCACGTGGAGTTCACCAGTGTAGTGCTCGCCGCTTCGGTGGAAACTGTCACGGAGGGAGCACGCTGTGCGACAACCGTGGAGAAGGAGAGGCGAAGGTAGCAGCTACTGGCGCGAGCTGCCACCAGAAACGGGTGAAACCTGGCAAGCACCCGGCCGCTAGGGTTGGGGTAGGCCAGGCGGTGCGATGGAGCGGCCGCAGTGGGTGGATGTTGTGGTGCAAGCGGGCCACGTGGTGGAGGCGGAGTGGGGAAGGAGGGCGGCGCGATGGAGCTGCCACAGTGGCGGGATGCCAGTGGAGTTGGTCTCGCGGGCAGGATGCACCTGTGGAGCGGCCGCCCGGGCAGGATGCAGCGGTGGAGCGGTCGCGCGCGTAGGATCCGGCGGTGGAAAAGCCGCATGGCCAGGATGCAGAGGTGGAGCCAGCCGCGATTGTCGGCTGAGGAAATGACAATTCTGTTTTTCTTTTTTTTTTAAGTTACGGGCGGTGGAGATAAGTGGCCGGAATCGTGCGTCACATGCACAGCTAATGCACCTCCAATTACCCTCATAAGCAACTCTGCTAACCTGCAAGAAGCGCTCACGGCCCACCAAGCCACTGCCCAGGCGCCCACTGCCTACCGCGTCATTTCGGCTGTCGGACGGGCAGGGACAGCCAGTGCTCCGCGCACGGCGCGCCTGCGCTACCGCGGCAGCGCCCACGAGCGACAGGCCTCCCAACCGCGTTGTCACTCCTCGTCTGCTGCGTCCACATCCACTAGCCTCGACGGGTCGACGCTCGAGTACTCGTTCGTTGCCACCCACCACGCCGCGCCGCGCCGCCACCGGCCACCCAATGGCCACGGCGTGCACCTGCTGCCCCACACGACGGCGGCCCCCGGGCCAATTTGTGCGCCCTGCGGTAGGTTGGCCGGCCGCCGGTGGCACCGCGGGTCCACGACACAGCTACAACAGGTAAGTCTAAACTATTCTGCTTTTCTTTTCCTGAACTCTTGCGGCATTGTCTTGCCATGTTCAAGGTTAAACGATTTGTGTTTGGTGGCTGGACGGTAGAGTCTCGTTAATACTTAATCCATCCCAAATTATAAGACATTTGACTTTTTTTTGACACCAAGACCACTCGTCTTATTCAAAATTTTGTGCAAAATATCACTTCTTTTGTCATGTCTTGGTTTATTAATAAAAGTTTTTCAAGAATAACTTAAATTTGACTATATTTACACAAATTTTTTGAATAAGATGAGTGGTCAAACTTGAGTTCAAAAAAGTCGAGTAATAGGTATGTGGTATGGGTTAATTTGGGATACCACCAGAGACAGATCTACTGACATTTTTTTTACTGGGCACATTTTTGCAACCAGGAGACTCTTGAGCTTTCTTTTGTTTATATAGAATTATTTGTCACTACTTTACCAAATTAAAGCTCCTTAATACAGCAAATTAATGACCTTTCTGTGTGAGATGTGACACTGAAGGTGAAGAATCCAATGATTAGTAGCATTCAGTAGTTGGGAAGAGTTTAGCACAACATCACCACCAAGAGTTTTACACCATTGCCGTGGTGAAGTTACGCAGGTGCAGCAAGCTTGCAGCTATGGGTTCAATGCAAGATGCAAGTATATACTGCAAACTTCGAAAGTTCTTGCCATTTTTAAGCTACTATTAGTTACTGAACTTACCCATTCCGGTAGTGCGAAAATCTGCTGCACTGTCTTCACTGCCAAGCTCTAGTAATAGAAAATAAAATCAACTATCTAATCGAGCATCAATCACCCATTGGAGTAGTTACTAAAAGACTTGCATGGAGCTAGCACAGTCTCACTCTTGTACCGTCCTGGCATAAATAAGAGCTTG
This sequence comes from Miscanthus lutarioriparius, assembly GCA_904845875.1. NCBI lineage: Eukaryota > Viridiplantae > Streptophyta > Magnoliopsida > Poales > Poaceae > Miscanthus > Miscanthus lutarioriparius. The sequence continues at coordinate 114,268,550 of CAJGYO010000010.1, read as the reverse complement.
AATAACATTTTCACTAAGAAAGTGGGTCACCCATTGCAAAAAAAGTTAGGAACACATATAGGCGAAAGTACTACTTTTTAATTCAACTATAACTGAGCGGAACCTTCCTTTTGGGGCAAGGCACGGCAACAACGGAAAGGACATTCAGGTTAACCAGGATAAAACCTGGTAGCAGATTCCAAGTACCCGATCCTTTGTTCTCCATTCCGCTTATCTTAGGTTGTGATCTTAGATTTTTTATCCTGGTCGAAGCAGCGTTCCCCAACGCACTATTGCCTTCAGGTAGATTTTAGAATACACTTTCTGACGCGGTACCCAATGCCATGATACCAAATAACAGCCTGGCTTCCGCAAACCCGTTTTAAATACAGAAATCAAAAGGGTGATCTCGATCACCACCTTATGTTAATATAATAACGTCAAAATGTGCTGAAAATTCATGTTCAAGTTGAAATAAGGCCGAAGAGCAAAGTGTACTACTGGAGATTAAGCCTTTCCTGCTCTGAAGTTTCCTTTTGAGTCTGCGCCGTCTGAAATACCAAACCTTAAATCTTGCTAGTTCAGTTCGTGTGTTTCACGTGAGCGCGCTTCATATATGATAAATCAATGCAATTTATGCTGCCCGCACCAAGGCTGATAAAGTTTTCGCCATCATAGGCCCTTGCCTTGGATAAATCCTGGGTCCGCTACTGCACTGCACCTCCTCTTATATTATTTCATTTGATGGTAGAACACTCATGCAGAATCATGTCCAGACGACTCTGCTAAATTATTCTCAATATATCACAACATACCCAATTACCTAAACTATCGACACTTCTAGGATCCATACGGAGTCCCATGCGCACACAAAATTGACAGATGATCTAATCTAGTAACGCTGAGGCCTCTGCATAGCCTGCACTGATGCAGAGTAATCATTCTTGATGCCCTGTAGCTCCATGACCACATCGTTCATCGCCATCCTCTGCTCAACCAACTCGCTCGAACATATCAGGCCCAGCTCAAATACTGATGTAAGAATGCTGTTAGTCATAGTCGACGAAGATCCCAGAGCAGTGTTGGTCTGGTGATCAAAGCAAATGTGGCGCATTTCTTCATCTTCCAATAGCTTCTTGTCTGTAATGCTTAGGAGCCTTGATGGAAATGCTTGAGAGACCCACTGTCTCAAGCTCAATCCTTCGACAAACATGGGATCTGTAGGCCTCTTCCCTGTAAAGACCTCGAGCAGCATGATTCCAAAGCAGAACACATCACTCTTCCGCGACGCCTTTCCCATGAATGCATATTCTGTCAAAGAAAGTTTTGAACAACCTAAGAATATTGTGTATAAGGCTACATATATCTTGCCAGAAATAATGTCTCCAAAACTATGTGAGCAACTAATATACCTGGCGCCATATATCCGATCGTCCCTGCCATGGTTACTGATATCATGGAGTTGATCTCCTAACAATAACTTTGCAACGCCAAAATCTGCCACGTGGGCATTCATCTCTTCATCAAATAGAACATTGCTAGGTTTCAAGTCACAATGCAGGACTACCTCGTGGTGGCCATGATGCAGATACTCCATCGCCATCGACACGTCTAGCATGGAGCCCAGCCTCGTGAGGAATCCCATGTACGGCCGGCTTTCAGTGTGCAGGTGTTCCTCCAGGCTACCGTTAGGCATGTACTGCAGCAGCAGTGCTCTAAAATCCAAGTTGGAACAAGTGCTAAGTATCCTTATGAGGTTGTGATGCCTGGCTGTTCGCAACACTTTGCATTCAGCATCAAAGCTTTGCATGGCCTCCACGACTTGCATGTTAAGCACTTTTATGGCAACAACCGTGCCGTCATCTAGTTGGCCCTTGAAAACTTTGCCAAAGCTTCCAACCCCAAGTAGGTTGTTCTCACTAAAAGTATCTGTGGCACGGACAATTTCGTAGTAGGAAACTGGCCTGTGGCCAATCATAGCATCAGCCATATTGATAGAAGATGAAACATTTGGCTTCTTTGTTCTCTTTCTTATCAATAGGTATAAGCAAATAGTAATGGCACCAAAAGCTATGGTGACAGCAGGAAGTACAAACTTCAGGAAGTGTTGGGAAAAGGTTCTGTGAGAATTGTTTGGACATGGTGAAAATCCTAGCTGTGGAGCGCCTCCACACAGCCGAGCATTCCCCATCAAGGACTCCATGGTTACGTTTGAGAAAATACCACCATTTGGTACCTGACCTTCTAGGTTATTAAGGAGAGGTTCAGATTAGAAAGGTGGGTGAAGTTGGCGAGGTAGTTTGGTATTGTACCTGAAAGATTGTTCGAAGAAAGGTCCAATGTTTCTAAGTTGGTCAAACTGCGCAATGAATCTAGGATTGAACCCTCCAAGGAGTTGTGTGAAAAATCCAAGTAGGTTATCATCTGAAGGTTGGCAAATGAATTTTGGAGATGACCAACCAATCGGTTATTTGAAAGATCCATTGTATTTATTGCTGGCATGTAGGCGAGATCAGAAGGCAATGCATCACCAAGGAAATTATGGGACACATCTAGTTCGATGATGCTATCAAAATGAAATAGGCTCATAGAATTTGAAGTAAGCTTGTTATAAGATAAATCAAGTAACCGAAACATCGTAAGGTTTGTCATTCCATCTGGCAAGGAGCCGGAGATCTTATTGTTGTTGAGATATAAACTATCAAGCCTTCTTAGCATACCAATATTTTTTAGGAATGGCCCAGATATGTTATTCATGGAGAGATCGAGTTCCCCGAGGTTCTCCAACATCGCAAGGGATTCTGGGATAGCTTTGCTTAGTTGGTTGTCTGCAAAGTTCATGACACGAAGAGCACTTAGGTTCGATAGAGTAGCCGGAAGGTCGCCAGTTATCTGAAGCTTGGCTGCATAAAACTCTACAAGGTTAGTGGAGAGATTTCTCACATGGTCGGGATTAAGACTCCCACTAGTGAAAGTATTGTTTGATATGCCAAGTACCTGGAGTTGACGACAGTTGCAAAGACTGGCCAAGAAATCAAGGTTACCTTCGAGGTTGCTGGACGCAATTGAAAGATGCTCAAGAGACCTGAGGTTTCCAAGAGCAGTCGATGGTACTGGTCCAGTCAGTTGGTTTATTGCCAAATCCAGAATGGTCAAGTTAGATAGGTTTCCAACGAAGGCTGGAAAGGGACCCGTCAGCTGATTATTTCTTAGAGCTAGATAGGTGAGTTGTCCCAAATTTTCCAGTTCCAACGGAATCTGTCCACTTAGGTTGCAGCGTCCGATATGAAGATATTGGAGCATGGTGAGGTTGCCGAGCTCACTAGGGATGTGCCCGACAAGGCTATTGTTGCCTAAATTAAGAATGGTGAGTTTTGATAGCTGAGCCAACCATGTCGGCACAACATCCACGAAGAGATTTGAATGTAGAGAAAGTATCTGAAGGTGCTTGCATGCTGCTAGTCCTAGTGGAATCTGACCAATGAATGTGTTCAAAGATAAATTTATTTTTTGCAACATTGGTAGCATGAAGCTTCCATTGCCAGGTATAGGTCCATATAGATTGTTCTCTCGGAGATACATTATCTCAAGCCTAGACATGTTGAAGATGGTAGGAGGCGGTGAACCTGTGAGCAGACTATTGCTCAAGAACAAATATCGAAGCATGGACAAGGAACCAATACTATGTGGTACGAAGCCAGTGAGACTATTGTTACTGAACGATAAGAAAATCAATGATGGCGTGCTTATGGATGAAAAATTCGGTAGCTGGCCGCTGAGGTAATTTGCTTCCAGAGAGAGGTTTCTAAGATTGTGAAGGCTTAGCAGCTCATTTGGTACTGATCCCTGGAGTTGGTTCAGACCAAGACTAAGAATTTGCAGCCTCGTGAGATTACCTACAGCAGATGGGATTGTACCTGACAAACTATTATTCCTAAGATCAAGAGCTATAAGACGAGGCAATCTTCCAAGATCATCCGGGACTGGGCCCACAAGGCCTGTGCCCGTCAGGTTAAGCACATGCAGGAAAGAAAGGTTACCGAGGTGCGGCGTGAGTTCCCCTTGGAGAGGCACACCCGGCAGCTCGAGCATGGTGACCCGCTGCGGTTGTCGCTGGCTGCACAACACGCCGGTCCAGTGGCAGAAGGACGTCTGATTCGTCCAGTTGTTGGCAAGGAGATGAAAAGGATCGGAGAGCTGGGATTTGAAGGCCAGCAACGCGGCAAGGTCGGTGTTGTTGCTGCTTCGAGCGATAACAGATGGTGCAGCAGCCATGGCCAGGATCAGCAGCAAGCAGCTGGTGAGCATTTTTATCATTTCTGGATTGTATGGATGTTCCATGACCTCTCACATGAGATGTGCAAATGTGCATGCAGTATGCACCGCGAAGCAGCATCATATCCTGACGCACGGGGTCTTATCTAGCGAGCCAAAAGATTCTGAACCACATTATCTTTACCTCGCTGGACCGGCGCATGTTGTAATCAAGGAAGACTTGACCAGAAGACTTTGATGGAGGATCTTTGCTGCCGGTTGGTCCATTCTAGCTATTACTCCCTCTGTCCACAAAAGATGCCAAGTATGATATCCGTACTGGTCAATCTAGCTTAAGTTTAACCAAATTTATACTAAATTGTTTTATCATTTATGTATCAAAATAAATTTATTATAAAAATGTATTCTATAATTAATCTAATAGTACTTATTTTGTATCATGAATGTTTATAATTTGTTATATAAATTTAGTCAAAGTTCAGACTATTTGACTTTTAAAAAAACTTGAATTGCATTCTTTTTTGGATGGAGGTAGTACCTAGCAATAGAAATGGCTGATAATAGTTGCCTAAAATTGATGACTAAAATGTTATAATTTTATGGTCTTCTCTCTTCCACTCTCATGAAGCCTTCCGTGAGGCTGATGTCGCCGTCGCTGGCTCCCGCCTCCACCACCGCTGGTCCCCCTCTCTTCACCCCCTGGCAGCTCGCCAGAGGCCAGATGGAGTGGAGATCCATCTCTCTAATAGTTTTCTAGTAGATGAGTCCTGTTAGGGTTAGGGTTTCTCCACGCAAATTTCTTGGCATTGGGGTTTTGTTTCCTCCTCTTTCTTACCGACGACGATGAGGAGGTGCGGTGGATTTGGTTTCTCCATGCCGAATCTAATGAATATGAGGGCGATAACTATGATGTCAACAACTTCTATGGTATCATGACATGGAGAATTAGGTTTTCGGACGACGATATCAAGGCGGGGATGATGTTGCCGCCGTGGAATAATTTTTTCCGATCTCTTATCCATTTTGTTGTGGTTAGATCTAACAACGATGAAGGACTAGTGAGAATAAGTCTGCGCCTCAAGCGGATTACTTTTGGTTTTGAGTTGGAAAGATTTAGATCGGTTTTTCTTATTCTTCGGTGGCAGAAGGAAGAAGAAGGAAGATACAAGAAAGAAGAATATTATGCTCAATTCCACCTCCAAGAATATTGGTCGCCGTTCTATGCACCTGTTCTCAGCCTTTTTGCTGAGTGTTTGCCTGTGTGGTCATCCATTATGAATCGTCATACAGGTTTGTGATTGAGATTTAGAGCTATAGGAGGCGTGGGTACCATGTAGATAAAGAACATTTTCTGGGTACACTTATCATTTTTGTATTTCAGGGTGCTTGTAACATGATGATGTAGTCAGCTATAATTTAATATAATTCTTATTTTGTATAAAAAAAAGAAAGGGCTGATAATTAGTCTCCTTTTTTTCTCCGAAAGACAAAATATTGTTTGCTAAAATAATGTCTCCCTGTTTAAGTTAGTAGACCCTATAGTTGTTACCAAGGGCCTCGCAAGTGAAAATTGCCTTACTACATGTAAATTCTCACGAGACACGCTACAAAATAGATAAACCCTAAAGTTCTTACAAAAAATAATAAGATGACATGATCAACTTTGTTAGACTCTAATCATTATTGATAATGATAGTTATTTCATCTATTCTATTTTTTAAGAAAATACCTATCTTTGTCGTTACCAAAATAACCTAAAGTAACCTACTCATGAAACCTATATCTAAATTATCCCAACTTTTTTTATTATAACTATATCCTAGAATAACCATAAAAGTTATCTAAATTACCTACCTCCATCGTTAAAAAATAATCTAAAAAGTTTCAAAAAAAATAATCTAAAAAACCACATAATTTAATCTAAAAATTACACACCTAGCCACTATAAAAATACAATAATACTTGGACATGGGCGTCCACCCTATCTGGCAGCTGGACGTGCACTCTCCCTCAAAAAAAAATCTCCTGCTTGTCCCACTACGCCTCGGCGCCACGACCCCTTCACGCACGCGCGCCTCATCCTACGCCTGGTCGCCTCACTCCGCCACCGCGCATGCTCCTATCCTGTGCCCGGCCGCCCCACTCCGCCATCCCCGTGCACATGCCCCATCTGCGCGCAACGCCTGCTCCCTCCGCCGCCCATCCAGCGGCCATGGCGTGCTCCGCACCACCACCACCCAGCGCCACCGAGAGAAGGTCGTCGCCAGCTGGGACATCGTCACCCGCGGATGGCCAGAGACACCACGGCAGGAGGATCCGTATGTTGCAAATGCATGTTTTAAATGTTTCAGAGCTATGTTGCAAGTGTTTTATACTTTTATATGGATGTTGCAAAAGTAGATCGGGATATTACATGTGTTGTAAGTTGAAAGCATCTAGGCCCCTAGTTGGGTTTCGGTGATTAATGACAATACGAGATTACTGTGACTAACGTGTGTTTTGCAGATGCAATTAAGTTAGGTCGTGGTAATGGCAATTGATTGGGCAATCATGGTTGGCATGCCCCTACGATGGAAATCGTTTCGGTTTTCAAAGGATGGACGACAAGGTTGAGGATGGACTAGTTCTAAGTATCGTTTGGTGTTGAAGAGACACTTAGAGTAGTTTAGGACTTTGTTTTTCCTTTGGCCGTACTATTAAGGGGGGTATGGACGGTTAGCTTGACCTAGGTGAGTCTAGTAGGTTAGGTGTGGTGCACACTTCTCAAATCTAGCACTAGGTAGCTCCTAAATAGCCCTTAGATCAATTAGAGCGAACTTCATTCACATATGATTGCGAGTTGGAAGTGAATGGAGGGTCAAATGTTGACCGGACGTTGGTTTTGGTGTGACCGGCGCTGGCGCAGAGTCTGGTTAGTTCATTTGATCAAGGTGAAGTCGTCTGGATGTGATCGGACGCTGAGTGAAATGTGACCGGATGCTGGGTGCCAGAGTCCGGTCAACTCTAATAAGGTTCCAGAGAGGGAGAATCCTGATCGGACGTGTCCGGTCAGTGCTGACCGGACGCTAGTCAGGTTCCAGCTACTAACCGGACGCTGAGCAGCAAAGTGACCGGACGCTGGGTTCCAGAGTCCAATCAACATCAGTAAGGTTCTAGAGGGTAGTTTTCATGACCGGACGCGTCCGGTCAGTGCTGACCGGACGCTGACCAGTGTCCGATCATAACTTAACTGCTTGGTGGCGGGGAGAACTGACCGGAGCGTCCGGTCACCCCGTAGTGGCACATAGCGGATCGTTTTGAATGAGGGTGTATAAATACTTCCTCTATTCACTTGAGGGATTACTTTTGCTCATTCCAACAGCTGAGAAACACTCTTGAGAGTGCCAAGAAGAGCAAGGTCCTAGTGAGGTGATTGAGATTTGAGAATCCAAGAGAGAGACCTCATTAGTGAAAGCAATAGTAGCGAAGTGTGTATCCACTCTTCTTATTAGGCTTATCGTGGTCAGGTGAGAGTTTGTGCTTGTTACTCTTGGTGATCGCCATCACCTAGACGGCCTCGTGGTGATTGGGAGCTTGGTGATCATCCGACGGAGCTTGTGGATGACCCAACTCAAGTTGTGAGCGGTTGTGGGTGATTCACCGCGATGGAGTGTCGAAGAATCAACCCGTAGAGAGCACTTGATCCTTGCGCGGATCAAGGGGGAGCTACACCCTTGCGTGGGTGCTCCAACGAGGACTAGTGGGGAGTGGCGACTCTCCGATACCTCGGCAAAACATCGCCGCGTTCCTCCTTCTCTCTTTACTTTGAGCATTTACTTTGAGCAATTCAATTCTTGTCTTTACATTCATAGAATTGCCATGCTAGAATAGGATTAGAACATAGGTTGCTAACTTTTGTGCAGTAGAACAATAGAAACACTTTCTAGGCACAAGGGGTGAAGTGGGCTAACCATAGGGTTTAATTATTGCAAAGAATTTTAGAATTAGCCCAATTTATCCCCCCTCTTGGGCATCTTGATCCTTTCAATTGGTATCAGAGCCTCGTGCTCATATATTTAGGCTTAACCGCCTAGAGTAAGATGTCTCACGGGGATGGACCTCCTACTATCTTTGAGGGGGATGATTTTCCTTGTTGGAAAATCCGCATGGAGGCGTATTTGAAAGCTCTAGATGTTGGAATACTTAGAGCCGCCTCACAAGGATTCCCAAAACCTCGAGATCCCATGCACCTTCAAGGCGATGAAGTGAACTATGAGAAATGGAATGCAAAGGCTCGAAACACCATCTTTAGAGGCCTTTGCAAAGATGTGTTTAACCGGGTGAGGAACCACAAGGACGCCCATGCACTATGATCGGGCATTTGTGCTCTCCATGAGGGAACTAAGAGCGAGCATGCGGAACGCTATCATCTTGTTATAAAAAAGCTTAATTCTTATGAGATGCTTCCTAAAGAGAGTGCTAATGAAATGTACTCACGCTTGAATGTTCTTGTAGAGGAAGTCAATGGGCTTGGACTTACTCAAATGCAACCATCCGATGTTGTGAGAAAAATCTTGAGTGTCCTCCCCATTGACAAATATGGGCATATTGTGACCGTGCTTCATCAAGGTGATCTTTCCACTGCTACACCAACTCAAATCTTGGGAAAGATCAACGCTCATGAGATGTGCATGCACATCACACCACAAGATGGCTCATTCTCTACTAAGAAGAAAGATAAAGACTTAGCATTCAAGGCTAGCCAAGAGAAGGGCAAAGCAAGAATTGAGTATGAGAGCTCAAGTGACGATGAAATTGATGATGCAAGTCTTGCTCTCATGGTGAGAAGAACGGCCAAGATGCTAAAGAAGCTCAACAAGAATGGCGTCAAGTTTGATGGAAAGAAAAAGAAGTTCTTCACTAGCACAAGAGGGAAGCCAATCTCGGAGATGGATTGCTACAATTGTGGAGAACTTGGTCATCTAGCACATCAATGCACAAAGCCCAAGAAAGACAAGTACAAGAATAAGGGCAAGAAAGATGACTCAAGTGATGAAGATGAAAAGAAGAAAAACAAGACATACAAGAAGAAAGATGGCAAGAAGAAGGACTTCCACAAGAAGAAGAAAATTGGGAAGGCATACATCGTCGGTGATTGGCTCACGGATATTGACTCATCAAGTTGCTCATTCGATGATGATAGTGATAACGAGAAGGTGGCCGCTATTGTGATTGACTCTTCATCATCTTCACCGACACCACCGCCATCATCCTCTACACACCTATGCCTTATGGCCAAGGGTGAACAAAAGGTATCAAATAATGATGATCATAGTGGTGATGATCATGCTAACAATGATGATAGTGATAGTGATAGTGATGATGATGAATATGAATCACCTTCATATGATGATCTTGTTAAATTGCTAAATCAATACACTAAGATCATTAGAAAGACTAGAGCTAAGAACGCCAAGCTAGAAGCTAAGAATGATTCTCTTTTAGCTAAATGTGATATAGCGGAAAAGCTAGTGTTTAGCTTAGAGAAGCAAATGAAGCTATGTCATCTAAACTCAAGGAGCTTAAATCTTCTAAGAAAGAGTTTAAAGATAAACATGATAAACTTGAGGGGATGCATAAAGAGCTCATCACTAGACACAATATACTAAAAGAAGAATATACAACTCTCAAGATCAATCATGATAATCTTGTTATTGCTCAAGAATTTTTATCCAATGAGCCACATGATGCTACTAACGATGTTGTTAAGATTGATATAGCTACATCATGTGATGATTTAATTGTTGAGAGCATTGAGCAAGGATCTAGTAGCAAAGGCAAGCAAGTGGTTGAAACCGACAACTATGATGAGTATGTCAAGCTCAAGCATGATAATGAAAAGCTCAAGAAAGATCTTGAAGAGCTCAAAACCACCAACACTATAGTGCTAGAAACTCTTGATCATAATGGTGATTTGATTCTTGAGAATAAGAAGCTCAAAGAAGAGAACAAGAAACTCAAGAAAGAGAAAAATAATGATGCACTCAAGGAAGAGAACAAGAAGCTCAAGTTGGAGAAAGAGCATCTTAAGAATGGATTGAGCAAGTTCACAAGAGGCAAGCATCTCCAAAGTGAGCTACTAATGAACACCGTCATGAAGATGGATAGAATTGGCATTGGGTATTTGGTAAACCAAGAGAAGAAGGCTCAAACTCAACAACAACAACATAAGTCAAAGCCAAAGCCAAAGAGGTGTTTTGAGTGTGAACAAGAAGGCCACTTTGCCCATGAGTGTCAAACTCCACCACCACAACCCTTGCTCAAGCATGCTAGACCCTTTGCTTTCAATGCTCATTACATACTTAGAAAGAACTTTAGTGAAAAGATGAAAGTTGTGTTCTTAGGACCTCCCAACAAGAATAGGCCTAAGAAAATTTGGGTTGTAAAGTCACTTGTTGAGAAAATCAAGGGCCCTCAACAAGTTTGGGTTCCTAAAGCTTGATCTCTTGTGTGTAGGTGAACTACAAGACCGGTGAAAGTCATTGGGTAATTGATAGTGGTTGCACACAGCATATGACCGGTGATCCTCGTATGTTCACCTCACTAGATGAAGAAGTAGATGGACAAGAAAGAATCACATTTGGAGATAATTCAAAGGGCAAAGTTAAAGAATTGGGCAAAGTGGCAATATCAAATGATCATTCAATCTCAAATGTGTTATATGTTGCTTCATTGAGTTTCAACTTGCTATCCGTTGGACAATTGTGTGATCTTGGCTTCCAATGCTTGTTTACCAAGAAGAAAGTTGTTGTATCAAAGAAGGATGATGAACAAGTGATATTCAAGGGATTTAGATACAACAACCTATATCTAGTGGATTTCACCTCCGAAGATGCTAACTTGAAGATATGCCTATTCACTAAAACGACACTTGGGTGGCTATGGCATAGAAGACTTGCTCATGTTGGGATGAGCTCACTCAAAAAGCTAATGAAGAATGAATTTGTGAGAGGGTTGAAGGATGTGAAATTTGAGAAGGACAAGCTTTGTAGCGCATGTCAAGCCGGCAAATAAGTTGCAAACACTCATTCTACAAAAGCTTTCATGTCAACCACAAGAGTGCTAGAGCTCCTTCACATGGACTTATTTAGACCAACAACTTACAAGAGTTTGGGAGGAAATCTTTATTGTCTTGTGATTGTTGATGACTACTCAAGATACACATGGGTGTTCTTCCTTCATGACAAATCCGAAGTTGCATCATGCTTCAAGAAGTTTGCCAAGAGAGCACAAAATGAGTTTGAAGTGAAGCTCAAGAAGATTAGAAGCGACAATAGGAAAGAATTTGATAACACAAACATAGAAGCCTATTGTGATAAAGTTGGGATCAAGCATGAGGTCTTCGCAACATATACTCCTCAACAAAATGTTATAGTTGAGAGAAAGAACCGGACATTGATCACTCTTGCAAGAACAATGCTTGATGAGTACAACACACCCGAAGCTTTACGGGCGGAAGCTATCAACATCGTATGCTATGCATCCAATCGCCTATTCCTTCAAAAGTTTCTTGGCAAGACACCTTATGAGTTGCTCAATAGGAAGAAGCCGGACGTCTCCTTCTTTAGGGTGTTTGGTTGCAAATGCTACATCTACAAGAAGCGGCAACACCTAGGGAAGTTTCAAAGACATTGTGATATTGGTTTTCTTGTTGGTTACTCATCAAAGTCCAAAGCATATAGAGTATTTAATCATGCCACCGGCTTGGTTGAAGAAACATATGATGTGAAATTTGATGAATCTAATGGCTCCCAAGGAGCACATGAGAATCTTGATGATGTAGGTGATGAACCATTGAGGGAGGCTATGAAGAACATTTTGGTTAGAGACATCAAGCCTAATGATGATGAAGATGATGTGCAAGTGATCAATCCACCTTCATCAAATGTGCCACAAGATGGTGATAAAGATGGGAGAGTAGAAAATGAAGACACTCATGTCTTCCATGAGCAAATGGTGACACAAGCACAAGATGTTGATGCTCCACAACATCCCCCTCAAGTGGTTGATAGAAGAAATTCACCTCCACTACAAGCTCATCCACAAGATCTCATCATAGGGAGTCTATCAAAGGAGGTAATGACTCGCTCTTAAAAGCTTGCTTCGTTTATTGAACATCACTCTTTTGTCTCTTGCTTTGAGCCTACTAAGGTAGAAGAAGCTCTTCAAAATTCGGATTGGATAAATATCATGCATGAAGAGTTGAATAACTTCACCCGCAATGAAGTTTAGACTCTTGAAGAGCGACCATAATGTGCAAGAGTCATTGGAACAAAGTGGGTGTTCCGCAACAAGCAAAATGATCAAGGCGTTGTTGTGAGGAACAAGGCAAGACTAGTTGCAAACGGGTTCTCTCAAGTCGAAGGGTTGGATTTTGGAGAGACCTTTGCACCAGTTGCAAGACTAGAAGCCATTCGCATCCTCCCTGCATATGCATCACATCATGAAATAAAACTATATCAAATGGATGTGAAAAGTGCATTTTTAAATGGCTTTATAAATGAACTAGTCTATGTTGATCAACCTCCCAGGTTTGAAGACCCTAGATATCCTAATCATGTTTATAGGTTGTCCAAGACGCTATATGGGCTTAAGCAAGCCCCAAAAGCTTGGTATGAGCGTCTTCGGGATTTCCTCGTTGAAAAGGGCTTCACCATTGGGAAGATCGACACCACACTATTCACCAAGAAGCTTGATGGACATATCTTTATTTGTCAAGTATATGTTGATGATATCATCTTTGGATCATCAAATAAAGATTCTTGCAAGGAATTTGGTGAATTGATGTCAAAGAAGTTCGAGATGTCAATGATTGGAGAGCTTGCATTCTTTCTTGGTTTTCAAGTCAAGCAAATGATAGAAGGGATTTTCATCTCTCAAGAGAAATATACTAATGATCTTCTCAAGAGATTCAAAATGGATGAATGTAAGCCAATCAAGACACCAATACCAACTAATGGACATATCGACCTAGATGAGGGAGGTAACACGGTTGATCAAACTCTCTACCGCTCTATGATTGATAGTTTGTTATATTTAACCGCATCTAAGCCCGACATCATGTTTAGTGTGTGTATGTGTGCTAGATTTCAAGCTAATCCTAAGGAAGCTTATTTGATTGCTGTTAAAAGAATCCTTAGGTATCTTAAGCACACACCAAATATTGGCCTTTGGTATCCCAAAGGAGCTAGATTTGAATTAGTTAGCTATTCCGATTCGGATTATGTCGGTTGCAAAGTTGATAGAAAAAGCACATCCGAAGAGTGCCATTTGCTTGGTAGATCACTTGTGTCTTGGTACTCCAAGAAACAAAATAGTGTGGCTTTATCCACCGCCAAAGCGGAATACATTACCATGGGTGCTTGTTGTGCACAAAAACTTTACATGAAGCAAACTTTGCTAGACTATGGTGTAGTTCTAGAAAAAGTACCACTTTTGTGTGACAATGAGAGTACGGTAAAACTTGCTAATAATCCGGTTCAACACTCATGCACCAAGCACATAGATATCCGCCATCACTTTTTTAGAGATCATGTTGCTAAGAATGATATTTCACTAGAAGGTGTAAGGACCGAGGATCAATTGGCGGATATCTTCACTAAACTGCTAGATGAGGCAACATTTTGTCAGTTGAGAAATAAGCTCAATGTGCTTGATTTTAGCAATTTCACTAGAAAATGAGCTTGTGTTGTCCCTTGCATTGCATTGTAATATACAACATGTTTACTTTATGGTAATGCACTTAGGGCTTGTCTAACACGGTTAAGATAACCGCCGGAAAGCGTGTGAAGAAGCTTAACCTTGGATCAAACTTGACAGGCAACTAGAATTACTTTCAAGTATTACATTGCATATGCATGAATATTGTTTTGTTGTTTCTCTTCAATCATCCTTTTATTGCCTATTTTCTTAAAAGAATTATAGCCTAAGGCAAAATATTTTGAAAATTTTGAGGGTTTGAGAGAGGTCACTCACATCAGTCCCAATTGGTGTTTATTTGGGTCTTATTGAAGTTGGGACTTGATGGGAATAGGCAACGCGAGGGACTTTGAAGATTTGCTGAAAAAGAGTGACCAGACGCTGGACCGGACTCTGCTCCCCTACGTCCGGTCAGTTTACAGGAGGTGGACCATTGCTGCGAAGGAGTGATCGGACGCTGGAACAGTGTTCTCCCTGCGTCCGGTCATAAGGTGATCCTACGTCCGGTCAAGCGAAGAAGATGAAGACAGGATCGACCGGACTCTGGCTACGTCCGGTCAGTTGGGATCGGATGCGTCCGGTCGTGACTCCAGGGGATTTGGACCTCTCTGGAGTCGACCGGACTCTGGGTGACAGCGTCCGGTCGTTGCCACCGGAGCGTCCGATCAATAGAAGTCATGCGGGATTCTAACTCTTATCTCGTTTCCTTTTCTAATCCGTCGGGGGCCACCATAAAATCGGACCGCGCCGTGACCTAATCCCCATCCCGCAAGCTCGCCGCGCCGACATCGCCTGCTCCCATGCCAACGCGCCGCCGCTCACCTCGCGCACCCTCATCCGCGCCGCTCCTGCGCCGCCGCACTACGCCACTGAGCCCGAGCTGCCCACGCCTTCACCGCGCTGCTGTGTTGCACCGCTGCACCCGCGCAACGCCCGCGCCGCTCCCGAGCACCACCATACCCACGCTTTGCTCCATGCCGCCGCAGCAACGCCGCCCGTGCCCTAGCGCCTCTGCCACCGTGCCACATTGCTCTATGTTGTGCCTTAATCCACTGCCCTACATCTTCTCGACTATCGCAGCATGTCGCCAGAACCCTAACCGTTGCCGATCCGGTGGTTCCCCGATTCATTCCTCTTCTCGTCGATTCACCGATTCGTTAGGTAGCAAGCCCTCGATTCTAATTTCGTACCTATTGCTTGTTTCTTAGGGTTTCGTATCTCTAGATGTATATTTAAATTATTCATATATATTCGATCTATTCCATCGTGTAGCGAGTCGATGTTGTTGAGGTCTCATTGGCAGTTGTCAGTTAACTCGGGGCCAAGCTCACGAGTACGGATCAAGGCCAAGCCTCAAAAGTGTCAGTGATAGTTGGTTCTTGTTCGTGATCACAGTTTGTTTTAGCTTCAGCAATGGCTCATGTCAAGAACGCCGGAGGTGGTCCAGGTGATGAGGATCCAAGGCAGCCGCCTCGGCTACCTATAGATGTGAAAGGAAACGCGACCAAGAAGACCACATCCAAGAAGCGAAAGTATGCAGATGCTGATACAGCGAGAGCAGCCGTAGTTGTAGCCGCCGCAGAGCCTGCAGAGAGAGGAGGTGCTAGGAGTGGAGTCTAGATTGCTGATCAGCTTTCACCAACACAGAGGGCAGCTATTGAGCAGGTTGAGCGTCGTCATGGTAGTCCAGCTGGGACTGTCATGCTTGAGGGACACCGTGTTGCTTTGGAGGAGACTCGGCCTCAGGGGGAGCCACAGCAGCAGATAGAGCAGGCAGAGGAGACAGAGCAGGCACCACAGCTTCGCTGCTCTAGTCATACCCGTACCTAGGTGACACCGAGGGTAGAGACACAACAGAGGGGTTCTCATCTGCCTCCTAGACCACAAGGTCCGCCTCCAGTGACTCATCTGGATTTGAGGGTCGCCACGGCCAAGCAGGTGCAGCAGCTCAGATTTGTGCAGTTTGAGGAGTGGTTCCCACCTAGAAGGGATGAGCGTGCTTCTGATGGCTTCTATACACCACTGCAGGAAGATTTTTATAATGTATATCTTAACAGTGGGGTTGCATTCAGGTCTCATAGGGTCTGTTCCATTGAGGCCATTGTAGCAGCAGCAGGAGAGCAGATTTGCCCTTACCTATCTTACTTGCCAGGGCTGACAGACTTACTCGGACGGACACGCAGATATGTACCATCCTAGGTCCGTGAGTTCTATGCTACACTTTGGATTGACCCGCAGCACATATTTATACATTTTGCATTTAGAGGCAGAGACTACATGCTAATGAGCTTTAGGGTCAGAGAGATACTCAGGCTTTAGGAGCAACCCATCCAGCTACATGAGGTGTGCTATGATTAGACAGAGCCTCCCAGATGCCCTCACGGTGGTCTTGTACCTCCTACAGATCTGGTCCGCCATTGCTTCATAGAGCCTTTCGGCGAGGGGTTGAGCAGGACACCCAGGGATCTTACTCCTACAGCGAGACTGCTAGATGCTATCATGAGGAGGACCCTGCTTCCGAGGATGGAATATCACAAGGGCTTGACTCGCATACAGTTGTGGCTACTGAACTCTCTGATGCAACATACTATATTTGATATTTGGGATCTTATTCTATCTGAGATGGAAGATACACTTGCAGAGGGATTCAGAGGTCACCGACAGTTGCCCTATGCTCACTGGATTACTTTTTTGATTCACAGGGCAGTCACGGTGAGGCCTCCAGAGATGCTGGCAGAGTATTCTGTTGCTACTACCGAGTTCCCTGCATATAACATGACCTAGATGCTCTGTCATAGCAGGCCACAGGCGCCTAGCCAGCCACGCCGTCGCCTAGAGGTGCCAGAGTCTGCAGCCCAGCAAGATGAGACTATTAGGGGTATTGCAGCTACAGAGGAGGAGCAGATAGATGCTCAGCAGGAGGGTTTGGTCGAGAGCGACCCCAGTGACAGTACCGATGATGACTACCAGAATATCTCTCAGATGCCTCCTCGACGACATGACCATGAGGCCAGTAGCTCCAGTTCAGCTCCACCTGCACCACATACAGACCCCGCTCTACTTGCTATCCTTGAGCGGATGAAGCAGGATCAGGCTCGCCAGGCTCAGGAGACCGCTGCTATATTCGCATAGTTTTAGGCCAGACAGGATGAGTTCCAGTGACAGCAGCAGGCCATGCAGTAACAGCTACTCGAATTCATGCAGCATGTAGTTACTGCTATTGGGGCTCCACCGCCACAGCCTTCACCCTAGATCGGCCAGCCTGACACCACTTCTATGACTCCAGTTTTACAGCCTAGTGGGCTTCAGAGTCAGGGGCAGCCAGCGACATAGTTTCCTTCACCTACAGAGCAGGTGTCCCAGTGGTTTGTCTTGCCAGTGCCAGCCCCGCAGTTCACACCTCTACAGATGGGCTTCACACTGGCTCAGAATTCCTCGCTGCTTGTGCCAGATACCTCAGTCTCTAGGAGCCTTGGTGCTACCTTCAGTGAGTTGATAGGGCAGCCTACTCTGCCATATCTACATGTCCCTGGTCCTTCCATAGTTGCTCCTATTACTAGGACTACAGAGATGCTCCCTTCTTTAGTTGCATCATCAGAGCCGCCTGCTACAGTCATACCTACAGAGTCACAGGCCGCACCAGTCCCGGATCCGACCTAGACCGCTTCTGCGTTGCTTCCAGCTACAGAGGGTCATACAGCTCAGAGCTCAGGATCAGATGATGATGGCACATGATTCCAGCTCGCTCCTCGCACCTCAGCGCCCAACTCGTCCGTTGTAGCCCCGCCAACCGACCCTTAGGTTTTGGTGTTTGACGCCAAAGGGGGAGATGGATCGAGTATGATAGACTTAGGGGGAGCAATACATTTAAGGGGAGCTTATCTATTATATTTGGCTTCTTATGTGTGATACATTATTATGCATTCATGTTTACTATTATACATTGAACTACATAAGTGTGATCGTAATCGTGATACAAATGTGAACGTGATATTTATGTGATATGTGACATGTGTGCTCTCTACTTTGATATTTATATATATTATGTCACTTGGTTATGCTCATTTGCTTTGCTTCCGCACTTTACTCCGATGCAAATAAGCTTTATTACTTGTACTCATGTTTATTTCATATCTATTGAGTACATCATGTTGGCTTGGGTCATATAAGCTTGCCTAACTCTTTTGTTCTTATTGTCAAAAGCTTATATGAACCAAGCATGTTGAAAACCTCATCTCTTTCACATACTCGAGGTGGTATTGTCATCAATCACCAAAAAGGGGGAGATTGAAAGCATCTAGGCCCCTAGTTGGGTTTTGGTGATTAATGACAATACAAGATTACTGTGACTAACGTGTGTTTTGCAGATACAATTAAGTTAGGTCATGGTAATGGCAATTGATTGGGCAATCATGGTTGTCATGCCCCTACGATGGAAATCATTTCGGTTTTCAAAGGATGGACCAGTTCTAAGTGTCGTTTGGTGTTGAAGAGACACTTAGAGTAGTTTAGGACTTTGTTTTTCCTTTAGGCGTACTATTAAGGGGGTATGGAAGGGTAGCTTGACCTAGGTGAGTCTAGTGGGTTAGGTGTGGTGCACACTTGTCAAATCTAGCACTAGGTAGCTCCTAAATAGCTCTTAGATCAATTGGAGCGAACTTCATTCACATATGATTGCGAGTTGGAAGTGAATGGAGGGTCAAATGTTGACCGGACGCTGGTTCTGTTGTGACCGGACATAGGCATAGAGTCTAGTCAGTTCATTTGATCAAGGTGAAGTCATCTGGATGTGACCGGACGCTGAGTGAAATGTGACCGGATGCTAGGTGCCAGAGTCCGATCAACTCCAGTAAGGTTTCAGAGTGGGAGAATCTTGATCGGACGTGTTCGGTCAGTGCTGACCGGACGCTGGTCAGGTTCCGGCTACTGACCAGACGCTGAGCAGCAAAGTGACCGGACGCTGGGTTCTAGAGTCCGGTCAACATCAGTAAGGTTCCAGAAGGTAGTTTTCGTGACCGGACGCGTCCGGTTAGTGCTGACCGGCCGCTGGCCAGTGTCTGGTCACAACTTAACTGCTTGGTGGCGGGGAGAACTGACCGCAGCATCCGGTCACCCCGCAGTGGCACATAACGGTTCGTTTTGAATGAGGGTGTATAAATACTTCCTCTATTCACTTGAGGGATTACTTTTGCTCATTCCAACAGCTGAGAAACACCCTTGAGAGTGCTAAGAAGAGTAAGGTCCTAGTGAGGTGATTGAGATTTGAGAATCCAAGAGAGAGACCTCATTAGTGAAAGCAATAGTAGCAAAGTGTGCATCCACCCTTCTCATTAGGCTTGTCGTAGTCAAGTGAGAGTTCGTGCTTGTTACTCTTGGTGATCACCATCACCTAGACGGCTTGGTGGTGATTGGGAGCTTGGTGATCATCCGACATAGCTTGTGGATGACCCAACTCAAGTTGTGAGCGATTGTGGGTGATTCACTGTGACGGAGTGTCAAAGAATCAACCCGTAGAGAGCACTTGATCCTTGCGTGGATCAAGGAGGAGCTACACCCTTGCGCGGGTGCTCCAACGAGGACTAGTGGGGAGTGGCGACTATCCGATACCTCAGCAAAACATCGCCGCGTTCCTCCTTCTCTCTTTACTTTGAGCATTTACTTTGAGTAATTCAATTCTTGTCTTTACATTCATTGAATTTTCATGATAGAGTAGGATTGGAACATAGGTTGCTAACTTTTGTGCGGTAGAACAATAGAAACACTTTATAGGTACAAGGGGTAAAGTGGGCTAACCATAGGGTTTAATTATTGCAAAGAATTTTAGAATTAGCCCAATTCACCCCCCCCCCCTCTTGCGCATGTTGATCCTTGCATAAGTGTTTCAGAGGTATATTGCAAATGTTTCAGGGATATGTGGTAAGCATCTATTCAAAATGTTTTATCTATTTCAGATATATGTTACAAGTGTTTTATCTAGATGTTGCATATGTTTCAGTGGCTATACACATATGTTGCAAGTATTTTATTTGGATATTGCATATGTTGCAGCGGCTATACACATATGTTGCTAGCGTATGTTACAAATGTTTAACCTGTTTTAGACGTATGTTGCAGAAGTGCTTCGTGTTGCAACATTAGCAGGCGCATGAAGCGGACGCATGTGGAGGCGGTCCCCTCGTGCTGCTGCGTGAAGTTTAAACAGCATGGGTCGTCCCCTACGCATGCGCAAAGAACAGCATGGGCGACTGACAAGATGCGAGACGACAAAACAACATGTGGCGTGTGCAGTGCTCAAGAACATCAAGGCGAGGTGCAAAAGATGCGGGCAAAGCTAAGCAACATGCGAGGCGGGCGCAAGGCAGGCGCGGGCATCTGGACGTCCGGGCTCTAGCCATACCTTTATTTTTATGTCATGTGCCCACCCAAAGTGTGGGGAAGAAGAGTAGGGGAGATGGGGACCTGATTTTGGCCGGTGTGGATGGGGGAGGCGTTGGCTGACGAGCAGAGTTGAGCTCAGCAATGGTGGGGGGAGTGCATGCATGGGCTAAAGAGAGCAGTGGCTTCCATGCGGGGATGAGAGGTTCTTTTGGCATTTTTGGATTTGAATTTACTCGCGTGCATGAGAGGGTCTTTTGGCATTTTAGGGTTTGAATTTACTCCTTGTCTAATCCTTATTTATTATCACACTCAAATATAAGGACTTTCTTGGTTTTTTTTTAATTACAGTACAACATAGACGTTTCCACGCTCACCTTTATGAAACCACACACATACTACCTATGTGAGCTCTTTTAAAACATTGAGGCGAGTAAAAAGAATAGTGCGGTTAAATCATAGAATAATTATAGAAAAATATGAATACCTACATCATGTGGAGGACTTAAACTAGAAGGGAGCCATAAGGTATATATATAACCGGCTGGGCTATGCTATACTTAGTTCATGATCTCTGAGAGTTTTGTTTTGCCCAAAAATATAAGTTACCAATTCACCTCCTGACATGTGGTTGTAATTCCACATCTGGATCTGGCCTTGTAGTAATAAAAGCACTGGTTAGCTTATATCCGCCCTATATGAGTGTGTAGGTTCAGGAGCGAACGACGCTGCTTGCATTGCCCGGTAGAGGACGAAATGAAATTTTATTGGCGGTGCTCATTCGTGGTGGAGTCATGCACTCATGCATGGCTACTTTTCTGATAGATTTTTACCACTTGCTTTTTTCAGAGCCCTGAAGACTACTTGATCGTTTGTGACTCCTCTGCTAAACAAACTGTTGCTGCCTTGCTGGTGTTCACTTGTATGTAATCTTGTGATGTGCCTTGCCCATAGACTAGACAGAATGGGCTGGGATGACCGCAACCGAGAAAGCTTTGGGCCCATTGCACCACCAGTAGTCTGTCTGCTCAGCCCTGATAGATCTGAATGGCCCAGACAGCTGCAGTGTGCACCAAAGGCCGCGAGCGAGCGTGTGGGTAAGCCCATAGGCCCAATCAGCCCATGCTGCAGCAGTCACCTGACTGTTTCTGAATCCTGTTACTACTTCCAAATCAGCATCTCTCCTTCGTTTCCATGTCGTTGGCATCGTTGCCTCACTTTATTAGCAAACAAAGAGACGAGAGCATTTTAGCCATTGCATGGGCAATTGGCGGCACTGGGCAGTGGCCATGGGCCAAGGGCCATGGCGCCATCTGCCAAGGTTCAAAACAAGGCTTGCAAAATCTCGTGTTTTTCTTTCACGACACATCAGCATAAGCCAAATTTTAGCGAAACGCGTCTCTTTGTTTGCTACTGTCTCCGAAATCTCAAATTAGGCCCACGCAGGTGCAGGTGCAGCCCGCCAACGCCAGGCCTCGGCTGCCGCTGTCCGACGTCACCGCTTTTCTTCCGATCCTGGCCCAGTGGACGGCGACCGCGGCAGTGGAACCCGTCCATCATGCGTAGCCCTGGGCATTCGGTATTACCGAACCAATTCCTCGGTTCTTGATGCCTTGATTTACAGGACATCGGTACCAATCGGTTCTTCCGAAGAATCGGTACCGACCGAATTCGGTTTTGGTTAGTTCGGTTGTTCCGACCAAACTAACGAACCAAGCGCATGATCTTGCGCGAGGACTCTGCGAGTCATGAGCGACGAGCACAACGCAAAGAGGGCAGGCGACAGCCCACGTAGGAGAGAGAGGCGTCTTGGGCCGCCGGACGCCAGGTGGGGATGCGATCACCAGGGAGAGGGAGGGCTTGGGAGATCTAGGGGAGGGGCGGTGGGGAGAGGGATGGGAGGTAGGCGGTGCGGCCGGGAAGAAGGAGGTAGGCGGCGACGGCGCCGAGAGAGGAAGAGAGGGGGCGGCGTGGGGAGACCTAGGGATGACCGGGGAGAAGGAGTCGGGGCCTCGGGGGCGGCGGGGAGAGGAGCCGGAGAGGGATGGGAGGGGGCGCTGGGGCGGCGCTGGCCGGGAGGGAGGGAGCGGCACCGGCCGGGAGGGAGGGAGCAATGAGGGTGAGGAGCCGGGACGGGATGCGGCGCAGGTGGGGTGGAGAACTGGACGGGAACGGGAGGCGGCTCGGGGAACTCTCAAGGAGAAGCAGACGAGGCTCGGTTCCTCGCTTTTTTCGGTTAACCGAGGGGAGGAACCGAATTAACCGAACAAAGTTTGGTTCCTCTGAAATGAGAGAACGAACAGGGAACCGAGATTTCGGTTCTCGGTAAATTCGGTTCGGTTCTCGGTTCTCGGTAAAATTTGCCCAGGGCTAATCGTGCGCACGAGGCGGCCGACCGGCCTCGTGTCGCGGCGCATGTAGCACCACCACCAAGCCTTGAGCCAGCCAGACGAATTGTCCCGGGTTCCTCTCATCCTCCGGCGACCGACGTGAAGTGGACATGCACGGCTCGCGGGGCAATGCGCTGTGGCATGCTCTCTGGTCTGAGGAGACAACATGTCTCCACGGAAAGGCCACCGTGGTCACGGGCTCTCTGTCCTCCTCATCGCCAACGCCATTGCGGCATTGCTGGTTGCCCGCACTGACCAGTGTGAACTCAGGAACACCCACCATCCGTGTTCCGGCCCGTGACATCTGACTCTGATCCTATCTGGAACTAGCTCAGGACATCTCCCACAACTTGTGCAGTGGACTCCGCTGCGCGCACGACGTCGTGCCCGGCGTTCCGGAGACCGGAGGGCGGCCGGCGGCGCACACAGCCTCGAGCCAAGCAGACGATCGAACGCCTGCATTCCCTCGCGTCCACCAACGGAACCAACCGTCCCGAGCTCGCCCTCGCCTTGCCTCGCCCAGGCCGCACCTGCCGACTGGCCTTCGCGGAGACGGATCGCGGCGCGCTGCCCGCGCCGACGCGCTACGGGGACAGGCAATGCGAGCACGACTGCGCGATTGCTGGCAATGATTGGGGCCTTCTTTGCGGTAGTGTCCTCGCATGTGCGACAGAGGAGCAGGGGTCAGGGGTGAGTGGAGCCCCCAGGCACCCACCAAACGCCGGCGGCCGTGCCGTGCCGTCCATCTTTGACCACCTGACCTCCGCCGCCACCGCTGCCATTCCCGTGCCTCTAGTTCTCCATCTTGTTTCGCATCAATCACGAGTTAAGTTCATGATGGCTAATGAGAATCCAGAAGAATCACATGTACTACTAGTATGCAATCCTTTCTGCTGTGTTGCTGCTAATCCCTACTGAAAATCTGAAATATTTACAAAACCTACGAACCTAAACCAAAACCTTGGAACAAAAGGGTCCATTGTGTTCTAATAAGTACACGCACAAAGAAACATGATGACCAAAGTTACAGCAGGCAAGAAGGAAAAAAATAAAAAATGCATGCGAGCCTAAAACTGTGGCCGTGCGTGCGCGGTCACTGCCGCCCGAAGAGCGCCCCGAGGAAGCCGAGGCAGCCGAGGAAGAGGCGGCAGAGCGGGCCGCCGCGCCTCCGCTGCAGCATCCGCCTCCGGGCCTCCTCCCGCGCCGACGGCGTCAGCTGGAGGTACGCGTACGCCGCGTGCTTCACCAGCGGGTGCCGGATCATGTGCACGTCCCCGGCCACCGCGGCGCCGGCGCCGGCGGGTGCCTCGTCTGGGGAGTTCGCCTTGGCGGCGGGCGACGACATGATGTCGCGCAGGCTGGTGTACCCGCGCCCGCCGCCGCCGCTGCCGGCGGCGGCGTTCAGGCCGTTGGTGGGGATCTCGATCTCAGGCGGCGCCCACCGGCCTCGCATCCCGCCGCCGGACCCGGAGGCGCGCTTCGCGGGGCGCCGGAGCAGGACCTCCAAGTCCCCGGCGGCGCCGGCGGCGGTGCTGCCGGCGCCGGCGCCGGCCAGCGGCGACCGGAGCCTCTGCCTCTGCCGTTGCCGCAGCGGGGACTCCACCACCGCCGTTACCATGGCGCGATCAGGGCGGCGGGATCGGACCGGAGGCGCGCGCGTGGAGCCGTGGAGGAGCTGGACGTGGTGGAGAAGCGAAGACTCGTTATTGGAGAGGGAGAAAGAGTCCATGATCATGAATGAAAGATCTATTAATTAATGAATGAATGAATATAAACGTGTAGTTTGAATGATGCGAAATATTCGCTGGGGGGCCACGCGGCAGTGGGCGGAGGCGATTTTTCGGAGAAGAAAAAATAGAGCGAAACCCGGGTGGGGTGGATGACGGGAACCGGAGTTTTTTTTTCCGACGGGGCGCTCGAGGTGGCGCTGTTCGTTTGACCGGTTTGCCTTGTAAAATGGTTAGGGATGAAAACGGATCGGATACGAACGGATATCACTCATATTATATTTGTTTTTATATTTCTGTTCGGATTCGGATTCGGACACGGATAGCGTTCGGATACATATCTGAATACGGATTGACTTCGATTTACGGATACGAATAATGAGTATCGAATACGGTATGAATCGGATTCGGAGAAGGTCGGATACAAATATCTATTCGGATATTGAGTAAAAGCAAAGCATATATATATATCATACGCATGCATAAACCATTACACCACTCTATGAGTCCATAATCCATCTAGATTAAGCCGAAAGACTAAAGAGTAAAAGCAACAAATAAGATAAAGATACATATACATCATACATCAAACATCATATAAGCACCAATCTTCGCGGCATGAGTAGAAATAGCCAAGCACATTGCTTCATGGGTCTCATGGAGTCATGGTCATGGATTCAAGATCTACAATCCTTATATAGGCCATTTTTTCATTTTGAGAAAGTTTGAACAAAATGTAGTTCAAATTTCACAAGTGTGTGACATAGTTTTATAAAGTCTGTATGAGATTTAAGAATTTGTGACTAGTGTTTGATAAAACTTTCTCAAATGGGAAAATGAGCTATGTAACAATTGTATATCTTGCTGAGATGATCAAACTTGGTATTCAGAGTTTTTTCATCTGAGGTCATTTAGTGTCTCATTTGAGCAAGTTTGACCAAGTCAAATTTGGTCAAATGAAAAAACAACACTTTGACTCTAGTATTATGAACTCTAAATGACTTCAAATTGAAAAGTTTTGAATACCAAGTTTGTTCAACTCATCAAGATCTACAATTCTTGTTTTGGTCAACTTTCCATTTGAGATAGTTTGGACAGTTCAAATTTGTGATTTTTAAATTTTGATGCTTACAAACTAGTTTTCGGAACCCTAGATTGTCTCAAATTGAAAAGTTTTGAATACCAAGTTTGTTCAGCTCATCAAGATCTACAATCCTTATATAGGCTATTTTTTCATTTGAGAAAGTTTGAACAAAATGTAGTTCAAATTTCATAAGTGTGTGACATAGTTTCAGAAAGTCTATATGAGATTCAAGAATTTGTGACTAGTGTTTGATAAAACTTTCTCAAATGGGAAAATGAGCTATGTAACAATTGTATATCTTGCTGAGATGATCAAACTTGGTATTCAGAATTTTTTCATCTGAGGTCATTTAGTGTATCATTTGAGCAAGTTTGACCAAGTCAAATTTGGTCAAATGAAAAAACAACACTTTCACTCTAGTATTATGAACTCTAAATGACTTAAAATTGAAAAGTTTTGAATACCAAGTTTGTTCAACTCATCAAGATCTACAATTTTTGTTTTGGTCAACTTTCCATTTGAGATAGTTTGGACGGTTCAAATTTGTGATTTTTAAATTTCAACGTTTACAAACTAGTTTTCAGAACCCTATATTGTCTCAAATTGAAAAGTTTTGAATACCAAATTTGTTCATCTCATCAAGATATACAATCCTTATATAGGCCATTTTTTCATTTGAGAAAGTTTGAACAAAATATAGTTCAAATTTCACAAGTGTGTGACATAGTTTCAGAAAGTCTATATGAGATTCAAGAATTTATGACTAGTGTTTGATAAAACTTTCTCAAATGAGAAAATGAGCTATGTAATAATTGTAGATCTTGCTGAGATGATCAAACTTGGTATTCAGAGTTTTTTCATCTGAGGTCATTTAGTGTCTCATTTGAGCAAGTTTGACCAAGTCAAATTTGGTCAAATGAAAAAACAACACTTTGACTCTAGTATTATGAACTCTAAATGACTTCAAATTGAAAAGTTTTGAATACCAAGTTTGTTCAACTCATCAAGATCTACAATTCTTGTTTTAGTCAACTTTCCATTTGAGATAGTTTGGATGGTTCAAATTTGTGATTTTTAAATTTTGAATAAATATCCGGATAATATCCGTTTTTAAATATCCGGATATATCCGATACTTATCCGGATTATCCGATATCCGCCGGATATCGATGATATTACATCCGTATTTGATATCCGCCTAAGATATCCGTTTTAGTATCCGTATCCGAAAAAAAAACCGGATATCCGAGTAACTATCCAGATAAGTGTTCATATTTGTTCGGTCGAACGGACGGTCGAATAAATATCCGTACCGTTTTCATCCATAAAAATGGTTGAAAGTATCGTTGGCTAGTTTAGTGATAAAGAAAAATATTATTCATTGGCTGATAAGTCATGGCTTATAAGTCAAATGCGACTAAGCGAACAGACTGGTGAGCGACGCTGTTGGGTGGTGGGACCGCAGTAATTGTTGGGTCCACTGTCCACGTCATCCTGGTCTCGGCCGTGGATTTAGCTACTCCCTCCGTCTAAAAAAACATGTAATTCTAGTTTTTAAATCTTGTCTCGAAAATATGTAATTGTAAGTTAAAGATCACCTTTTTCAATGGAACCCACTGATTAAAAATATCCTTGCATGACTAAAAACTACCATCCATAAGAAGAATATTCCATGAGAAGAACCTTCCAGGATAACCACTTCTAGAATGACAGAGGAGGAGTAAATGCATAATTTTACACCTACACTAATTTTATCTTGAAAAACGAGATTTATATCATCTCTGGGACGTATGAAGTATCACTACTAGATAACAGACTTTAGAACGATGTCCTAATTTGGTATTAGCCTCGGCATTTTTTTGCCTCCGGGACTAAAGGTTCCTGCCCAACGGTCGTTCGCGGGGCAGGGATCTTTAGTCCCGGCTGGTATTACCAACCGGGACTAAAGGTAAACCTTTAGTCCCGGTTTGGGTGATGCCTCGGGAATAAAGATTAATCTTTAGTCCCGGTTTGACTCCCTAACCGGGACTAATTATCCCAGCCTATAGACCAGCTCATTTCTTCCTCTCCGAGCCCGAGCCATTCCATTCAAACTCACTGTCTCTGTTCTTCAGCTTGCTGTTGTTCTTGCTCTCTCCCCCTCCATTGGTGTTGCTCTTCGATTTTGGAGGTAACAAATTTAATCCTCTTATGTTTTATCAATAGCTTATCTCATTTTGCGATGTAGATGCATGTGTAACTTTATATGTTGGACTTTATTATGATTTTATGTCATTTTTATCTCAAAATCACACGATGATTTGCATATATGTTTGGATAAACAAAAGTTAAATTTGGCCTGGAAGTTGATACCTGGAAGACTTATAAATTTGGCAAAAGTCTGTACAACCCTGCGGCTCTGAATGAATTGGGTACGCAAATGTACTTGCTCAACAAGTGGTACATGCAGGCGTGTGGCAGGGGTGAGGAGTGGATCTTTGTCAGATTTAGAGACCATGGCGATGACATCTTACATATTAGTTTCGAAGAATTGCATCAACTATACCTCATGGACACTCTGGACAAATCAATCATTAACTCCTTTTGTTTGTAAGTGATTCTTACTTTTATTTAATAAACTCACTTCCATGCGTATGTGTATATAATTATCCTCACATGTAACTTATATTTATATACAGATTCCAGATGTCAGAGCTCCAAAGAATACAAGACACCAGTGTTGGTTTCATTGATCCTTATATCGTATTCAAAACCGGTATTATTGCCAAAGAGCGGTGGGTATCTGAAGCACAGAAGAATATCATGAGGTTCTTCATGAAGCAGCACGACAAGACAGCAATACTTTTCCGGTACAGCTTTGAGTAAGTGTTAATAATAATGTAGTCTACACATTTTATGTAATATCAATACAACTTATATGCATGTACGTGTGTGTATAAACCAATGCAGGTTTCACTGGATACTCATTGTCATTGAGTTAAACTCAAGTCGGTTAGTAATCTTGGACTCGTTGAGAAAAGAGCGGGCACTATACCAAGATATGATAGACATTATCCAGGGGTAATTTCGATCTCTCGCGCACAACTATTATTGAATAGACTTTGCCATAATTTATTAACGATCGTACATTATTGGTCGCACAGGGTTTGGAAAGAGTTTATTTGGCAACACCGCAAGGATTGCAAGGCACCACTTAATGTAGTTGAAATATCAGTAAGTTGTACTATATATACTTCCCCACGTGTTTAATTACTATATCGTACTTCAATTTACGTGTGAGATGATGAGAATAATCTTCTTCTCGTACAGTGGTGTTTGCGGCAGGAACCAGGTAATAACTTGTGTGGATCCTACGTTTGTGAATTTATCACTGCGCACATAAGAAGAACTCCTAGAGATGTCCTCAAAGTACGTATATATCAATTTTTATTTATTTTTAAATGAATATATATATGTATTAATACTTTTCCTTTTATTTCAAATGCAAGACTGAATGGTTGAAACAAAGGGTCATACAAAAAGACCATCTAAAAGCAGTTCAAGAGTCAATAGCAGGATTTCTTCTAGAAAAAGTGCTAAATCCCAACGGCGAGTTTTACTTTGATCATAAGGAATAAATGATGTAAATTAAATGTTTATTGATATCGTTATTTTTGAGAACAAGATTATGAAAGTGTTGTATATATACATATATATTCATAATATATATAGTTTCATACTTTATTCGAATATAATAATGCTCGAGACGAGAATTAGATGTAATTATATGCGTGCATGTATTTATATTAGCAGCGTAAAATACGTACATAAAAACATATTATATATTAAATAAATATGTGTAACTGAACTGAAAACAAATTAAAAAAAAAAAAAAAACGGAACCTTTAGTCCCGGTTAGGGTTACCAACCGGGACTAAAGGGTGCAGCCATGTTTGCTCGGCTGGAGGGCCTTTAGTCCCGGTTGGTAATGTCAACCGGGACTAAAGGTCCCTCTTTAGTCCTGACTCGATGACCCGGGACTGAAGGTTACACCTTTAGTCCCGGGATCGTTGTCCCGGCGCGGTAATCGGGACTAAAGGCCATTACCGCTCGGAACAACAAGGCCATCCTGTAGTAGTGTACCTGGTTTTCTTTATTCGGATCGCAAAGCTTTCCTCCCCTTTATTAATCCCTCGTTTTTTCGATTTTAATGATGATGATTATTCCCTCCTCTTTTCTTTTGGATTTCAATGGCGTCTTGTCTTTGTTGAGTGTAAATGGCGCGATGATGTGGAACACCACTTCTAGTAGGGATAAGGAAGCCGAGAGCTTTAGCTGATAGAGCGGCTCCGGATGTGGGCATAAATAAAAGATGTGCCTTTAAAATAAAGAGAGAGGGGTTAGTATAGTTTAACAAAAATTGAGAATTTAGATAAGTCACTAAAATCACAAATAACAATGGCCTAACACTTTTACCTACACCACGGAATTCTCTATGGCGTATATACACTAGTAGGCCAACATAAAAAACTCGATCCACGGTGGCTAGACAGTCCCGGGTATTCCGGCTTAAGAAAAAAGATCTTCTCACATAGATCGAGAAAACCTCCGAACCCCTACTCCACTCATACACAGTGGCACCGTAGCTCCGTGAGATGAGCTAGCCACAGACCTGTGCTTTGGATGTGGGGTAGACGAATTATCACTATAGCTGAATTGATTAGTTTTTTTTGTGTGGAATAGTTGAGTCTAGCATATTTTTGGTTAATTAATGTTTCTTTTTTGAACTTGGTTAATTAATGTTTTAGCAATAGCTGACAGATGACTTTCTATCAACATGTGCAGAGTTACTAGGCAACTTCAAGACATGTCATTGTAGCTTATTGGAGGTGGAGGCAGGGATAATGCGTGTGTGTGGCTGTGTGCATGCGTCTTCATAGAGGTGAATGAAAATGAATGTGTTTCCTAACTTTATAATTTATATATACAATATATATGTCCAAAAACGCATTATTGTTGTTGCTTTGAAGGAAAACTTTCTTGAAATGTTAGATCAAAATTCATTGTACATATCTTCAATGGGTAAACTGCAATGTTAATGGTTTAATCGATGTTCGATGGCGTCAGCTGTAGTTGCCAAACCCACATAATCTTTTCCGATTCACTCCTCACCAGCCTTCCAATTTTCTCCAAAACCATAGTAAAAATTCTCTAGGGAAAAATAAATCTGTGGGTAAAGTCAGAAAAAATCTTCATCGGAAAGAATAGCGATGTTTAACAGAATTAGAAAAAGAAAATGAGCCATTTCGTTTGATGTTCTCTCTGGTCACGTCACAAAAAAATCTTCGAATAGTCCTCTATCCTTGAGTTGTGTCTGTCGCTTTGGTAGTATATATATAGTGATAGTAAAATGGTTTGCTATAACTAAACGGTAATGCTATGATTAGGGTGTCTGGACGCCAGACCTTATGTGACTTCACGTCGCCCATGTATTCACAAATATCTGATACTCCCACACGGCCTCAAAAAAAAATCCCCCACTCCGCATGCTGTCAGCCGCAAGCCGCACACATGTTCTGCTCTCCTCCTCCGTGACTGCACCCCAGCCTTCATTCGTCGCCCGCTTCCTGCTCCTCCTCACCGTGGCCCTTGCTGCCGCCATGACCTTTGTCCTGCTCCGCTCATCCCTCACCGTCGTGACCGCGGCGTCCGCTGCCACTCGCCCGCTCTCCAAGCTCCCCTAAGCCCGTGGTGTTGTTTATATCCTCGGATGGCTTCCGCTTCGGGTACTAGTACAAGGTCCCTCTCCCGCACATCCGCCGCCTCATCGCCGGCGCTGGCGTCCTCCTCATCACCTCCTCCTGTGGCTAGAGACGGCAAGGGCATCGTGGCCGTGCCGTACTTCGTGACCGCCTCGAGGCTTGCCAAATATGGTGGTCGCCATCCACTAGAGTGTCGCGGCAGACATGTTGCAAGCGTATGTTTCAAGTATTTCAGGGGTTTCATATGCATGTTGCAAGTGTTTTTCATGTGGATGTTGCAAAAGTAGATCAGGACGTTGCATATGTTGCAATGGCTATATACGTATGTTGTCAGTGTTTGTTTCAAATGTTTCATATGTTTTTTTCAGACGTATGTTGCAAATGTGTTTATTTGGATGTTGCATATGTTTCACATATATGTTTCAAGTGTTTTATCTGGATGTCGCACATGCTTTTTCAATGGCTTTCAAGTGTTGTTTTGGAAAGTGTTTTAGACGCATGTTTCAAGTGTTTTATCTGTCTTCAGACATACGTTGCAAATGTTTCAACTAGTTATTTCAAAAGTAGATTGGGTGTTACTGTTGGGGACCCACCTGTCGCAGTAGGCGTCCGGGCGGGGGAAGTAGAGGGGGCACGCGATCTCCGTGTGGGGTCAGGAGGCACGGGCGACGTTCGGATGGGCATGGGCCCCCACATGGGCGCGCAAAACGGAGTTGCAGGCGCGGACGTCCGGGTGCAAGCACTGCCGATAACTAAAAGAACGGTTCAACCATTGAGAAGTCAAGCTAGCTTGCTAGTCACTATACACCGATCAAAACACAAAATTAATGGTGGAAAAGTGTCCGTGGCCATAATTCACAAGATGGACATATTTTCCTCGTAATAATAACTAATACGAAAGCGATAGCCACGTGGGGAAAAAAGAGAAAAAGATTGATCTCGTTTGGGTGCACCGTGCATGGAGCCGTGGACACACACTCTGCTTACTGCCAAGATAACGAGAGATTACAACAAGGTGGCGATCAACTTCCAACCACTTTTCCATGGGATCCTACGGTTAGGATCGTTAGTGTGGTTGGTGTCGGACTAGTGACTGCCACGACTCCACAAGCAGGATCATGGCGACCGACTACTACAGCCTGTGGTACGGTGGGCATTTTTGCTCAAATACTTTTCGTTGATAAGCCTCTACATAATGGGATCGGACCCACACACAAATGTTGTAAATCGATCCAACTCACATTTATACTTGTTGAGCGACATTGATGTTGGTAGGGTCTATTTGGTACACCTCCAACTCCAACAGCAGTTTCTGCGGCGGAGCCGTCCCAGACACTTAGAAGGAAGAACCGTAGAGGAGCCGGAGCTGGAAAAATTCGCTCCTCCTTAAGTGCTCTCGGAGGAGCCGTGCCAAATAAACCCTTATTAGAATAATTGAGTACTTATATATGTAAGACCATTCTTTTTCCAAATTGGATGATGCTGGATACTCTTTGGTCTAAAAATATTGACTTTTAAGACAAACTAATAATTAGTTTATTTATGTAACTACCGAATATCATGTATTGAAAAATAGAGGGGAGCGTAAGCCAAACCGATAATATATATTGCACTCTAGCTAGCTAGGAGACCAAATCATGGGAGGATTGAAAACACATTGGGTCAACAGATGTGACCTAGCTCTAGCAAAAAATATCACGAAATTGGAAACGGTATGTGGTCTACATATGTTAATTAATAACAGGCTACACATTTTCCTAGAAAGAAAGCGATCAGCATGATGTAGCAGTGGTGCTTAAATTTATTATTAAATTCCCATTTAATCTTGAGGCTTACTGATCCGATCACAACCCAAACTTGGCGTGCTTAACGGGACTAGCTAGTTTCAGAGCTTGCTGTCTATCTAGCACTGATGATAAAGAAGTAAGTGATTTATTATCTTAATTATTAGTACGCTGTGGACCATCTTTGATGGGTGATTTTTTACATTATTCAAGATTTTTATACTCCCCGTACCGTACGTATGGGTAGATAAATAACGTAGAAGCAAGCAAGAGCCTCAGCTGACAATATATATAAAACAGGTCCAACAACATGTGCGACAGATTAAATAGATTATCTTTTGTGTATGCTGCATAAAAAGTTTAGGTCCGGCATCTTTCTTCACAAGAAGGAACTATTTACTATAGAAGCCTCTTTGGACTGAACACATATATTAAGTGGTTCATTATCACCAAATTAAAACTGCATCCCACTACGGATTATGTGGCAGGCACCGCACTAATTAATCTCTGTACAAGCAAGCACGAGTGCACGACATGCATCCGACGAGTCGTATTGGTCGGCCATTGGGGGGAAACGGAGCGGTGGATTCGTCAAAAGGCGACCAACATCTCTGCGGCAGAAGCGGATCTTTCCAAACAAGGGAGCTGCACCACCTGCAATCTTGCATCATCTGCCTTGTGAACCTGAACCTGCGGCAAGAACCGGATCAGAAGTCATTGTCCTGTTCGCTTAGCTGATAAACTATGACTAAAAGTACCGTTGGTTGATTTATTATGAGAAAAAAATACTGTTTATTAACTGAAAAAGTATGGCTTATAAGCCAAACGAACAGGACGCTTGTTTGTAGACTGTAGCTGCCACTAGTGGACGAACGAGGAGACGACAGAGCCCATCTTTTCCTGCCTGAATGGCTGAATGGCTTGAGGCATGTGCCTGACTGGCCTTGGGCCGTTCTCTGGCCAGCAAAGCAATTACCCCCGCGAAATCCACCCCAATGTAACTGTGGCCCACGATCACGTAGGGCTGTGGCTGCAACGTGCCACTGCATAGTCCCGTGCCAAATACTCGGCTCACCCATTGACACGTCTTCGAATTCGCAACAATAAATCGGGGTTTGAATATGCCCTGTACTGGCCTACATACCAGCCCAATAAACCTCTACTCGTCGGCTTGTTTTTTATTATGGTATCCACGTCCGTCTCCTCCGTTGCGCCAGTTGGATAAGGAAAGGAGAAGACGTGAGACCTGCTTCACTCTACTCTGCACGTTGACGGTGACACCGTCTGCTCCTGCTCCGTCGGTGGGCCCGCTGCTCCTGCTTTGTGGCCCGCTCCGCCGTCGACGGTCAACCCGCACTGCTCCTCCCCCTGCTCCACCATGCCGCCCCGCTGATTCTCTGCTCTGCAGCCCCCTTCGCTTTGACGGCGCGGGAACCGCTGCGCCCATGCGTGGCAACCGCTCCCTCGGCCGCCAGCTAGCCACTGAGGCCACTGCGCAAGGAGAAGCGTCAGGCCCTGGCGCGGAAGCCCGCAGGGCTCGCCTCCTGCTACGGCTACGGCGCCCTGATGCAGAAGGCGAGGAGGCCGCACCGAGATAGGATGTATGTTGCAAGTGTACATTTCAAATATTTTAAATGTTTTAGAGGTATGTTGCAAGTGTTTCATAAGGTTGTTTCAAAAGTAGATCGGGATGTTGCACATGTTGCAAGGGCTACACACGTATGTTTCAAGTGTATGTCGTAAATATTTCATCTGTTTCAGACGTATGTTGCAAAACCAGATTGGGATGTTGCATATATATATGCAAGTGTTTCAAGTGTTTTTATACGTATGTTGCAAGTGTTTCATCTTGATGTTTGCATATGTTTGCAATGGCTACACACGTGGTGTTTTGCAAGTGTTTCAGACATATATTGCAAATGTTTAATTTGGATATTGCAAAACTAGATCGGGATGTTATATATATATGCAAATGTTTCAAGTGTCTTTATACGTATGTTGTAAGTATTTCATCTTGATGTTTGCATATGTTTGCAATGGCTACGCATGTGTTTTCAAGTTTTTTCTGGTGTTTTGCAAGTATTTCAGACGTATGTTGCAAGTGTTTTATTTGGATATTGCAAAACTAGATCGGGATGTTGCATATATATGCAAGTGTTTCAAGTGTCTTTATACGTATGTTGCAAGTATTTCATCTTGATGTTCGCATATGATTGCAATGGCTACACTCATGTTATAAAGTTTTTTTCTAGTGTTTTGCAAGTGTTTCAGATGTATGTTACAAGTGTTTCATCTATTTTGGATATATGTTGCAAGTGTTTTTATCAGGATGTTGTAAAAGTAGATCGGATGTTGCATATGTTGCAATGCGCGTGAAGTGGAGGGGGCACGAGCGGTCCCTACGCGTGGTCTGGTGGCGTGGGCATCGTCCAGGCGGCCCGGGCCCTGCGTGGGCGCGCGGAATGCAGGCTCGAGTGGGGCGTGCTGGCCCGAGCGTGGAAAACGAGAGTTTAGCACGGGCGTCCGTTTTGACGTCCGGATGCTAGCACTGCCAATTTGAATATCCTCCAATGAGCCACAACTATCCATGCCGTTTAGTACTTTAGTCTTTAAGTAGTTAACGTGAGCTTGTGATTTGCAAGTGACATGCGTATATGTTTTTCCTCCAAGTTGCATTCTTTTTTTCATCTAGGCTATGAGGTTTATCATATTGTAGGTCTCGCAATTTTTTTTTTGTAGATGGCAAATATTTTAATTTGGTGGAAAAATCAATCTATAACACTTCAAAACTATGCAAGGAGGAGGACTATGACCTTGCCAAATCTTTCAACGATATTGATACGTAGTACCATATTTAAATGGTATTGTAGTTTAGGGTCAAATTTGTGACTAAAAATGAATGAATTTATTCTAAATTAGGTGCTTTTGTGATAGTGTGGACTTATGTGTAGTTTATAAAATTTATACTCTATGTTAAAGCCAGTCAAGCTAAACCAGAGCGCATTTTGACCACGCGAGCTATTCGGCAGATGGTTTTTGCGGATGATAAACTGGCTGATGCTGTTTTATTATGAGAGAAAAATACGGTACTATGGTGATAAGCTTGGATGATAAGTTCAAAGGGAAGAGGACGCACAAAACCGGAGAAAATCAAATCAGCCAACGTATGCGCACCGTACAAGTGAAACTGATTTTATATAAAAAAGAATTATTAAAGAAACTGATAACTGCTTCATTTCATGGAAAAAAACTCTGAACCGAGGCCTTGTTTAGATTGAAAAAAATTTCAAACCGATAAACAGTAGTACTTTCATCTTATTTGGTAAATATTGTCCAATCGTGAACCAACTAAGCTCAAAAGATTCATCTCGTGATTTCCAACTAAACTGTGTAATTAGTTATTTTTTTTACCTATATTTAATGCTCTATGCAAACGGCTAAAAATTGATGTGATGAAGAGAGAGTGAAAAAACTTGAAATTTTGAGGGTATCTAAACAAGGCCCGAACAAGATAGGCACCCTGTTCGCTTGTTGGTTTCAACCAGCCAAAACCAGCCAGCCAACAGTATTTTCCCCTCACAATAAATCAGCACCAGCCAGCCTAAACCAGCCCAGAAAGCAACCAGCGAAGAGGCCAAGGAACTCGTTCGTCATCTTGCCGTGGATCCAGGGGCAAAACTGGAAAGCGAAACAACCTGACTGCCTCCGAGCTGGCCCCACCATTCAACGGCCACCGCAATTTGTTGCGCCTCCCCACATCGGCGGGCAGCCGCCAGCCGGGCAGGGAGGAGCTATCCCTTCCCTATCCGAGCTCCGTCCCACTGAAGCCTTGCCTCGTCGAGAGTCGTCGCTCCCCTCCTCTTCCTTACCATCCGGACTTCGGTCGATTTCTTCTGTTTGCTGGTAGGTGATCCGACTCGAACAGTCTTTTTTTTTTAGATTAAGGAAGGGTTGGGTTGATTACTTGATTTAGGACTTCGATTTGTTATTGGGAACCAGCGTTTGCTGTATGTTCGTCCGATTTATGAGCAATGGCGTTCGAATATTCCTTCCTCTCCGTTCAATCTGTTGCGGATTCGTCGCTGCTGATATAATCTAATGAGTATCCCACCAAACCAACCACCCATGATTCCGTTAGGTTCTTGTTCGGCGCGAACAGTCTATTTGCATCTGTCTGCCAAATGAAATCCAATGGGAACTGCAGCGGCGGATGCCCTGCTAAATCTGACAGTAACATCAGGAGCTTTTCTGGTGCAGCAGGCTATGAGGGTCATTGACTAAATCAACGGCATTTACCTCTTAATCTGAACTTGTTAATAGGTTAAATTTCTATCGCTAATTGTTCTCTGGTCTATACCACTTTTTTAATGATGTTGATGTTTTGCCAATGCATGTAAATTTTACATTTCCAGGCTTCCCGTGCTTAGAACGTTGGAAGTGCAAAGTCAAGGCTCAGTATGTGTGCAGAAGACGACATCAGGGAGGAGTTGAGATCTTCAGCAGATATAGATCTGCGCTCTCAGCTTGGAGCTGTTTTAGGAATGCTTGGGGATTGTTGATATGGTTCTCTCTCTCTCCTATGGTACTCCTAGTTTATTGTTCCCACTTTGGCAAACTAAGCATACTACTGGAGTACCCGTACGAACTCTGGGAATTATTAATGCATTCAACCCAGTAAATCTTTACAAATTACTACCATTATCGTTGTGTACCCCTCTCTATTTAAACGTGCGATCATGTTTTGGACATGGAACACCTAAAGGTGGAGAGTTTGACTATTAAATTCCTTTGAAAATATTTTCAGGAAACTTGTGAATATAGTGCCTCTGTTAGTACTGAACCTAAAGGATTTTTGGTGCTGAACCTATTAGTGCCTCTGTTGTTAGTCTAAATGTATTTGCTCATGTTAGTACTAAGGTTATGCACAATGTACAAAAATGACATAAAATTGTATGCAGTGGATAATATTCGTAGTTTGGAGGCACAATGCTTGCTCTGCCAAGCATAAAGGCCATTCTATTTCCACCTAAAAGATCAAAAAAGGCTCATTCCATCTAGACAGTATTGAGCAATAGTTGTGAGTGTGTGCTAACTTGCCATTGATGTTTCAAGCATGCATTGAGTTAACTTAATTGAGATAACAGTTATCATGAATTTTCTTGGTAACAGAATGTGTTAACGTCTAAATTTCTATAGCTTTATTTTTTCTGAAAAAATAAAGGTGTATACTATGTATAGCAGAGTCCATCATAGTATAAGGTAGTAATGCCAGCAAATCAGCAAGATTTTTCTGCGGAACTAATACTTCCAACTGCATATTGAACTAGGGTTCTTGCAAATAAGCAGTAAATTTTCTCTGGAATAAATACTAATACCATGAGTATAACTATAGTCTGTTCTTTCAGAAGAAAAAAATAAAAGAAAAGTCTCATTATGGCTAAGCTGGTTATTCCTTGCACCTGATACTGTATCTTGATGCACATCTACTTTTGGATATTTACTCTTACCACACCGTTATACAGTATACCACAAGCTAGTGTCTCGGGGATGTACTTGTTTTAGTATGTTTAATACACATCATCCCTCTTTACCACTGTTTTGCCCTTCTTTTCTGGTCTGTTGAGCACTGAATTGCATATTGCATCCATATAACTCTGTTCTATGTTTTAGTCGGGCGTTGGGAGATGCTCCTTCAGCATCACTTACTATGAAGAAAGTGCTGAGTTGCTCTCGAAATTGCCTGCAAAGGATCTTGAGGTCATATTCAATTTTATTAGCAGTGTGATGACAAAACATCGTTCTGTTAATTTAGCTTATACATCCATCTATAAACGGTCCATACTCAGTTTCACTTAATAAAATTGGAGACCTTCGCTACTATGAAGGGGACTTGCAATCTGCACGAAGTTATTATGCCCGTTCATTGGATGTTCGCAGAAGTGCAGTAAGAGAACACCTAGCAGTTGCCTCCCAGGTAATTTCTGTGCTGCCAGTTATGATTTAGCACAAATCTAAATGAGACAATTATTTCTTTGTATTAAACAAGAAATGGAAGGAACATTACGGGTCCCTTCTTGTGGGAAAATATAGCACTGAACTTCTGGGGTAAATATAATAAAATGCCAGCCATTTGTTATTTACATAGTTGTAAAAATCAGTGATCTGTGCCCCCACCTATCAGTGATTACATGTAAAAGGTAGGGGTGCAGATTGACTGTGGCCTAGAATACCCACATTCTCTGTGCTTGACCTTTACGCTTTGAACTATTCTAAGTTGAGGCAACTCCTGTGACATTTGACAAATCCACCCTCTGAGTTATGTTCTGGAAGAGAACAAGTGTCTACAACTTGGCTACATTGTCCTACGTCAGAATAGCATGATGGTTCACATCATGTGCACCAGCATAAAGAAGTTGAAATTGAGAGATTATATGGCGAAATGGGGGCTGCATCTCCGAAACATGTTTTGTGCACTTGTCCTGTTGTCCAAGTTGAATATATCTATAACTGACTATTTCCATCACCTGAAGGCCCTGCGCCATGCTTTATCCCATGTCGAGGAGCCATTTACAAATGGAACCTTGCAACTGAAACCGGCTCCCCAAAGTGGCCAAAGTGTCATCCAAGGTCATTAGGAGATATCAATAGTTGTCCTAAGCTCCTTGGCCGTAGAAGATATTTTTCACCTAATGCTGGACTGCCCCTTTGCCTCGACCTGCTGGTTTTCTCTGAATCTGATTGTGCCTCATAACAGTGACCCCTTTGATATCTTGGTAAGCTTCAAAGATC
The DNA here is from genome assembly GCA_904845875.1 of Miscanthus lutarioriparius. Taxonomy (NCBI): domain Eukaryota; kingdom Viridiplantae; phylum Streptophyta; class Magnoliopsida; order Poales; family Poaceae; genus Miscanthus; species Miscanthus lutarioriparius. Next base: position 114,228,669 of record CAJGYO010000010.1, on the reverse strand, counting down.
AGCTCCAACTCCCCTTCTTCATGGAGATTATCATCACAATGTGTTGGGCCATTTGGACACTGCACAATGACAACATTTTCAAGAACATTCAGCATTCCGTGCAAAGATGCAAGGCTGTTTTCAAGAAAGAATTTGCTTTAGTTATCCTAAGAGCAAAAGCAAGCTATCTTCCACGCATAGATTTATGGCTACAAGCCTTTGTGTAACTCTTTCTATTTTCTTTTTGACCTTTTTTGTTTCCTGAACCATGTATTTACATGCTCTTCTTTTTAACAAATTTCCTGTAGGGGTTTCACTCCTGTGTCATCAAAAAAAGGAGATGTCTATAGTTGGTAATTCACATACAACCATGGATGAGGATGCAAACTTCTGCTTCCAGGTGGATTTTCCCACTATTCTTGTTACCTTGGAAGAGATTATTGACGTTGATCCAAATTCCAAATGGTCTGGGCTGTTGGCTTTCTGAATCACAATGTTAAGGATTTCAGACAGGATGGAGCTGCACAAATTGAGGATCACAGAGTCATTGCTAGAAATGGGCGTGATCGTGAGAAACAAGCACAAATCTCTAGTTCATTTGTACTGCTACAGATGTATTGATGACAAAGAGCAACAGAATAATGATGAAGAAAATGTCGCCAAGATAAACATTGTCTGTAATTCTGAGGAAAGTTCAAGTTCCTGTTAAGTTGTATAGCTGCAAAGCTTTTGTGTTTGCCTAACACACTATCTCCAGTATATATCTTGAATAAATCAAATTATATGCTTCACTGCAGATGTGTTATCAAATTTGACCTTTTTAGGATCCAAACTTTCAAAGGTGTCTCCAAACTGCAGTCCAAGAATGTCAACATTAGATTCCTTGGTTTGCTTACATTTGAGTCTTTTATGGAATGTATCTTTATTCGATATTTTGTAGAATTTTTAATTGCTCTTATATAAATATTCCTTTTGCGAATAGTTTTGTTTGAACAGTGAAGCTTGATTTCGTCTAGCTTAGGTTAACTGTTTCTCTTTAAGATAAGTTGTTACGTACAACAGATAGATGATTCAGACTTCAGATTGTGGTTTCCTTAAGATGGGCATCCTATAATATGATAATTTGAAAACTATTGGATATAGGTTATTGATCTAGAAACTTCTTTTGCCAAAGTTGCGGATGTTGATCGAAATCTTGGGAATGAAAACACCGCAGTCGAAGGTTTCAAGGAAGCAATTGAATGCCTTGAGAAGCTGAAGCTAGGTTCTGAGCAAGCTAGTCTTGAACAAAGGGTAAGTATTAGAGTCTTTTACCTAATGTGTCATTAAAAAAGTTTGAAATTACACACAAACCATTAAAAAAGTTGACCTCCCACGAATGCCATCGTTCTAAACTTCTTTGCTCTTCGAGCTATTCCGTCTGCTTGACCATTTTACCCTACAGTGGGGTCCGTTTGTCAGCCACCCAAACTTTCTCTTTCTCTCTCTTTCTCTTGCGCCTCCATTCCGCGCTCCCCGTGCTCCTGCTCGTCGTCGTGGCGCTGGCAGCGCGGGCGGGGGCCGACGACCTCGCGAGCGACACGCGGGCGCTCCTGGCGTTCCGTGACGCCGTAGGGCGGCGCCTGGCGTGGAACACCTTGGACGCCACGGGCGCGTGCTCGTGGACAGGGTTCTCCTGCGAGAACGGCTACGTGGTGGTGCTACGGCTCCCCGGGGTGGTCCCCCCGCGGGGACGCTAGGGAACTTGACGGCGCTCCACATGCTCAGCCTCCGCCTCAACGGGCTCTTCGGCCCACTCCCGGCCGACCTCGCCTCCGCCGCCGTGCTTCGAAACGTCTTCCTCAACGGGAACAGGCTGTCGGGCGGGTTCCCGCAGGCGATTCTCGCTCTCCCAAGGCTCGTCAGGCTCTCACTCGGCGGGAATGACCTGTTGGGGCCCATCCCGGCGGAGCTCGGCAACCTCATGCACCTCATGGTCCTGCTCCTTGAGAATAATCGCTTTTCCGACGAGATTTCGGATGTGAAACTACCGCCGCTGCAGCAGTTCAATGTTTCGTTCAACCAGCTGAACGGATCCATCCCGGCCTCACTTTGGTCGCAGCCGCGCTCCACGTTCCTGGGGACAGGCTTGTGCGGTGGGCCCTTGGGGCCTTGCCCTGGCGAGGTTTCCCCTTCCCGTGCTCAAGCGGGGCAGACGCCGTCGCCGACGCCTGTTCCCAGTGGCAGTGGCGGTGGCGGTGGCGGCGGCAGTAGCGGTGGCACCAACGGTGGAAGTGGGGGAGAAAGTGGCCATAAGAGCAAGAAGCTCTCCGGTGGCGCCATTGCCGGAATCGCTGTAGGCTCCGCCTTGGGCGCCGCACTTCTCCTCTTCCTCCTCGTCTGCCTCTGTCGCAGGTCGGGGGGCACCAGGACGCGGTCTCTGGAGATGCCGCCGCCTGCTCCAGCGCCTGCTGCTACTGCTGGCGGCAGGAAAGCTCCCGAGATGACCAGCGGCGCTGCTGTAGCGCCGTCGCCTATCGGCCAGTCGACGTCCGGTAAGAAGCTGGTGTTCTTTGGGTCAGCGGCCGCCGTGGCACCTTTCGACCTGGAGGACCTGCTGCGCGCGTCGGCTGAGGTGCTCGGAAAAGGAGCGTTCGGGACGACATACAAGGCAGTGCTCGAGTCTGGGGCAACTGTGGCCGTGAAGCGCCTCAAGGACGTGACTCTGTCTGAACCTGAGTTCCGTGAACGCATTTCTAAGATTGGTGAGCTTCAGCACGAGTTCATTGTGCCACTCCGTGCTTACTACTACAGCAAAGATGAAAAGCTACTTGATTACGACTTCATGCACATGGGGAGCCTCTCTGCAGTCCTGCACGGTGAGATCTTAACTCCCCATCCCCCAAGTTTCTGTTGCATATCTGCTTATGATTCTAGCATCACCATTTTGCTGTACGTGTGCTTCCGAGTACAATGGGCATTGCATGTTCTTGGAGCACTCGCGCGTGTGGCAGGGCTTTGACGAGCGCAGTGTCCGGTTCATGACGTGGCTGCTGGAACGGTCCGGGCTCTAGGAGGAGACGTGCCCGCCGTACGTGCAGCACTACATCCCGCTGTCGCGTGACCTCGAGTCCTCCTGCGCCGAGGCCGAGCTCGTTATCTTCTCCGCCATCGACGACCTGCTTGCCAAGACCGGCCACCGCGAGCGCTCTCTGGAGGGCAGCTCTGCCCCGGCCGCCCGCGGGCGCGGGCGCAGGCGCAGGCGAGCTCTACCCGGCCGCCATGGGCGCGCGTGCGGAGGAGCTCCACCCGGCCGCCGCGAGCGCGAGCGAGCTCCGCCCCGGTGCGGGCGTGGGCGCGGGTGAGCGAGCTCCACCTCATCATCGGCGTGGCACGAGGCTGGCGCGCGACGAGGAGGAAGGTGGAGCCGGGTCGCTGACAGTTTAGCCCCACTAGACAGAGAGAGAAAGAAGCAAGAGGATAGGACAAGAGAAGGGTATTTTTGAGGTTTACGCTGACCGGGCCCACATGTAAGGGTTGCCAAACGGTAAAAAACAAACAGAACACAGACGGAATAGCTTGGAGAACAAATAAGTTCAGAACGATGACACTCGTGGGAGCTCAATTTTTTAATGACTTATGCGTAATTGCAAACTTTTTTAATGGCACACAGGTAAAAGCCTCGAAGTATTACTATCCCCATCATATCTCCTCATCATCATTGCGCCTGTGTGTGTTGTTGTGAACTAAAGTGTTATCTGTATTTTGCAGCGCCTCTCTGTTTCAGACTTCCTGCACAACCAATTGGCAGATAAGTAAGGTTCAGTAGCTTCCTAAATCATACCTTTAAGAACGCATGCACCATGACAGGGTTGATGAACTTCAGTATTCATGTGATACACATACAGAAGGAATTGCTCTATGGTAATTAGAGTGTGTACCTACTAGAAGATTGTGGCAGCACAAAACACTTGCTCTGGCATTATATAGTACATATATCCTCTGTTTGCTGGGCAAGGGAACTGATGGCTGCCAATATGCACAGCTGTCCAACTCTCCAGTTTGTTTTCAGAGTTCTGCCTTAATCTGGAATGGTGCGATGCGTAAGAGAAACTTCTCGGAAGTTCTCTGTTGCTTACAATTCATTTGCGAATCTAATCCCTTTGTAGTATATTGACTATAAGATGAGGGAATACTAATGCATGACTGCTGTCCGTCCTTAGATTCCCATTCTGTGAATATAACACCATTTCATATTGACAAATAAGAGGAGGGGATACTATTAAGAACGCATTAACGTTGTGTTTCATTAGATTCCCATGTGAAGCTGTCTGCATATTAGTGGACAGGAACCTAAAAGTTACAGAAACAATTTATGTCTTGTGGCATTGGTATCTTTGTGACAAACAGGTATTGGGTTCTGTTGACTCTTGGAACTGAACGATTGTTGTGCTTATTACTGATGTTGTCTGTACATATTCAAGAACAAATTGTTTATCGTTGTGTGCAATCTTCTGGGCTTTTGATCCGATCTGATAAATGGAAGTGGACAGTAGTAGGAGTTCTGGAGATATCACCAGTAGGTAAACAATCCTAGCTTTTCTTAGACCAGTAAATAATCCTAGCTACTAATGTATCATAACATCAAAAAAGGTTATGCCTGAAACAAGCAACTTTCTTTTTTCCTGAAATAAAAAGAGAAGAAAACAAGTAGCAAACATACATATGCAGTTTGATTCGTGCTGTTTTTTTAGTTTGATCAGGAAAATGTCACAGAAGTGCTTTTCCTGACTTTATTCCTTTGCTTTATGGAAAGATGGATGTATCATACCTAATTAAAGCATTCCGTTCGTTCATCATGAAAGGGAAAAACAACTAAATATAGAGACGTCCTTTTTTCCCTCTAAACCTGCCATGCATGGCTAATTAAACCTGTCATTCTTACAGATACACATATTTGTGAAGAATGTGTGTTTCTTTAGCCAGTGTATGTATATCTTCCCCCCGGCCCTTTTCCTGCTTTTTTGATGCTTTTCCCACATCCTCTCCCCCCTTTTCCTCTTTCTCCTCCAGGCACTTCTTTTGTAGCATTTGCTTGGCGTTTTTTAATTGCTTTGGTTTCTAATCATGAACACAGTCTTTTGTGTGGCTTTTGGACCAAATATAGGGAGGAGAGAGAGGGGGCCAAAGGCGGCTTTTGACTGAAATTACTTCAGGGCCAGCAGTTTTGACCAAAGATTTTACCGCCATATGCATCTGTTGAAATGTTGCATTGTATGGTCGCTAATTCCTGTTTTCATTCAAGGATACATAACTTTATTAGTATGTTTCATTGAACATGTCATAAATATAAATAAAATGATGATAAAAAGAAAGAAGATCGAAGAACCATTGAACCTTGGTTTGTAGCAGCAGGCTGTCCAATTTGGCAACGAGGGAAGATGCGTGGGACGGTAGTTGAAGCAATTGAGAGATGTCTGATGCATCGAGTAGCCAGATCGAGATCGACATGATGGCAGTCTACTACTTTGGATCGAGAGTACGTAGCGATCGAGACTCGAGAGAGAGCAGACAAAAATCGATGGATCACGTACGCAGTTCCCGATGCATCGTCCTGCATGCATGCATGTGCATTCCTGTATCTGGTGGTCGTGGCAGACCAATGCAAGCTACTAGGCGGGCTGCTAGCTTCCGCATGCACATTCATGTGTCACTCGATCGATGAACAGTGTCGCACGCGCGCGTCCTACAACTACAAGTGGACCACCAAAAATACGCGCATGCAGGCATGCTGCATGCATGCATGTAGCACGCAGCTAGCGTAGATCGATGCTGAGGTCCACACGAGTACACAACTGTGTACACGCATAAATCAAATGAAACAAGCCGCATGTCATTATGAGTAAGCTCCTGTATGGAATTTTTGTAAAATATTTCACCTGTAATTTGTTTCTACCCGCAATTTCTTGTGCTCAAGGAGACAACCAGAACATCATTCCCATGTAAATGATTGTTTGGGTAAATTCTTTTTTTTTTTTTGCGAAGAACAATAGCAGCAAGAAAAAAAATCAATCGAAGACCAAATAAACATGCTACAATCCCATGACCATGATCAGTCAAGCGCCCAATTTCTCCTTGATGGACTGAAGAATGAGAGCATTTGGACACGACATCTGTTTTTCGGTTGGAAAGGCATAATACTGTTGTGAGATTATAACCGTTACTGTCCATCCAAGCAGACATTTTAGATCCATTAGGTTGTAAAATTTTACGGACCCCGTAATTTACATTGGTGTTAGTCTTGAAATCAGTCTTCTAATTAAACAGCTAATAAGAAGTTTAAAGTAAATTCTTCACATGCCATTTCAAAACTTTTCAAGGTCGTATTTTGTCATGATGTGTCTATGACATGTGGGCTCTATATTAATGGTAAATATGGAATTTTAGGGATTTTGTACTTATCCCTCGCAAGATTTTGTAGACGCAAACCGATCGGATTTAAACTGTTGGGTGAAAACCTTGCCTCTATCCTCATCTTCACCCTTGAGGATCCCAACTCACGTTCCCCACATCCAACACCATATTGCAACCTCTACCCAACATCATCATCCAGCCTCTACCCAACGGTGCACTACTGGAGGCCGCGGCTTTGCCGAGTGTTTTTACACTCGGCAAAGAGCTCGTTGCACTTGGCAAAGACTTTGCTAAGTGTAGCACTCGGCAAAGTCCGCTCGGCAAATTTTTTTTCGGCAAAGGGTCTTTGCCGAGTGCTTTTTATCGGGGCACTCGGCAAAATAAAAAATAATTTTGCCGAGTGCTTGGGGCGGCACTCGGTAAAATATTTTCGGCCGTTGCGCGTCGGCCGTTAACGGTTATTTTGCCGAGTGCCCGAACCAACACTGGCAATTTTTTTTTTTTTTTAAAAATTACTTTGCCAAGTGCCTGACCCCCACCACTCGGCAATTTTTTTAAATTTTTTAAAAAAGTGCCCCCGAAAGTGCACTACCGGCAAACTTTTTTATTTTTTTAAAAATTACTTTGCCGAAAGTGCCCCGCCTGAGCACTCTGCAAGCAAAGTTTTATTTATTTATTTTTAAATAATTTCTTTGTCGAGTGTCCCCTGTTTAGGTGCTCGGCAAAGAATTTATGGATTTTTTAAAAAATACTTTTGCCGAGTGCTTGCCATGGAGGCACTCGCAAATTTTTTTTTTTGAAAAATCTTTGCCTAGTGTCTTGCCCATGGCACTTTCGACAAAGACCATTCCATTGCAATTGCAATTATTTATATTCCATATATATATATATATATATATATATATACATCAATCATCACATCCATATCACCAACATGCATTATATATCACAAGCACGCATATTTAATAAATCCATCAAAATCCATCACAAATGCACCAAAGTTCAACATCACAAGTTTATTATTACAAGTTCAACATCACAAAGTTCAACATCCCCTCACTGTGGCGACGGAGGCTGCAGGTGTGGCCCCTCGGATAGCGGTGAAGGACCGGATGCGGCGAAGGGTTGACGTGATCGACCCTCGGTGACACACTAGCGGGATTGTTTGAACCGCTTGACGGAGGAGGCTGCACAAAAGAGAAGAGATTGCACGTGTTAGACTCAAAATTGAAAATTTTTGAAACCTCCCTGCACGGGAGGTTTCCAACCTAAAGAAACAACAACGAACCGACAAAGACCGAAATCGATAATCCCAATAGCACGAAGGCCAAAAATCACAACTGGCACGAAGGCCGACAATCCCAATGGCACGAACGCATTAAACTTTCATACTCACATGAGAGAAGTGTCGAACCGAGTGGAGCGGGCAATCGCACTTGGACACCTGATGCTTGCTCGATGGTTTGCATGATGATCGATACATGTCCGCCATCTCGCTTCTTCGTGGCCTCGGCTTCACGGTTAGTGCGCGCTATGCTCCCTTGTCTCTGCTAGCTCGGCTGCAGTGTTTCAATCACATGTTTGAAGATTGCAAATCGATCAATGTGCGTAACGTTCAATGTCTGACGAGTAAAACCGAATTACCGAAGTTCGTCGACCCGCGATAGTGTTGGGGTAGGCCGTGCACGTATGGGAAGGCTTCTGGCCATGCTCCGTGCCCTCACGTCGGAGAGAGAGGGTGTAGAGCTCGAGGAGTCGACGCCGTCTGCAATCCACAACCGCCCGTGTTTCCTGCCTTGCCCCAGCCTCACGATCACCTCTATCTCAAGGGGCTCAGTGCTCAGATTGTGATCTGAGCGACGGAGCGCCCTAACCGCCTCCGTGTAGTCTCTGACCTTAGCATGGACACTCGGGTCAGAGTAAACCTGGGCAGGGGCATCCGGGTTGAAGACGACACCGAATTTCACCGGGCCCATGTGGGACACAGCCCATGCCCCAAACTCCGACACCGGCACGTTCGGGTGTGCCACCTCCTGCGAGAAAGACGGCTAGATGATTAGAAATCAGGCAAAATTGAGCGTTAGAATATATAAATGACATCTCACTCCTGATCACATGTGGAGATGTCTGGGTTTTTGGCATCCGACGTCACAACTTGCTCGAAACATTCACAATTTTTTACCACAGCCTCCACATGCGATAATAAGACGCCTCGACAAGTTTCGTGATTTATGGACTTCGTTTGCATTTTATATAATTTAAAATCACATTTCCAGCAAGTACCTCGACATGTTACGTCAACGAGATGCTCGAGATTTCATGTGAGTTCCTGGATACGGCCTAAACATACCCTAAATATCATGAGTATCAATTTTTGGATGACCAAAGTCCATTATTCCATGTCCCTACAATTCAAATTTGAAATATCCCAAAAAATTCGACGAAACGAAATAAACTAATGAAATATATCAAAAAAGTCAAAATTACCCCAAATTTTAAAATAGAGTTTGAAATACTGTCACAAGGCCACAGGAAAAAATTTGGGCCCAAAATAATTTTTTTTGCTGAGTGCCATGGGGGCACTCGGCAAAGTTGATTTTTTCAAAAAAAAATAAAAAAAAAATTTGCCGAGTGCCTGGCGCTGGCACTCGGCAAAATAAGTTTTAAAAATTTAATTTTTTTTTGCCGAGTGCCCAAGGCTTACACTCGGCAAAATATGTTTTTAAAAAAATTACCGAGTGCCTAGGGCTGGCACTCGGCAAAATAAGTTTTTTAAAATTAAATTTTTTTTTGCCGAGTGCCATCCGCTAGGCACTCGGCAAAATCTGACGTCAGGTGGCCACCGTCACGGGCGGCCACCTTTTGCCGAGTGCCGCGGCACTCGGCAAAGCCCAGCTTTGCCGAGAGCCGGGCTTTGCCGAGTGTCTGGCACTCGGCAAAGCCACCTTTGCCGAGTGCTTTATTTTTTTCCGAAAGCCACACTCGAAAATATTGATTTGCCGAGTGCCCCGATAAAAAACACTCGGCAAAGTCTCAGCCACTCGGCAAAGTACAATTTTTTTCCAGTTGTGACCATATATTATGGCTGGTGGTTTTCTCCAAATTATCAACAAACAACTTTGTTATGTAAGAAATCAAGAAAGATTACCTACTACCCTTCCCCCTAGAGAAAGGGAGTTGATATTTCACGTGCCTGAATTTGTAGACAAATAATCTTAGACAAACGATTAGTACAATTAAGACACAATTCCTATTTTTTTATATTCAAACAACGATAAAATTACATGCTGCCTAAACAACACCAATAAAAAATCAGGTACCAAAAATATACGAGAAGTGCTAGATAAAAGGTTTTTTTTCACTAATATGATGAGTGCCTCCTTGTATGTTCTAGAGGTGCAAGAGTTTTTTTTTTCATGTATATATGGATGTGTTCATCGTGGCCTATCATAGTGACGCCTAAAGTTTCAATATTTACATGCAATGTTGTGGACCATATATACATAGGAGACTAATTAAAGGGTTAACTAGAATTTTGCCATTACAAAGTTGATGTTTCTTAGAAGCACCACTACTTCTCACTCTCACCTAATATGGCCGGTGCCATTATAATTTATTAAAAACTAAAAAATGCCACTTTGTATGCTCGTGAGCTATTTAGACCCATGTGTAGACGACCGTATTTTTGTATGGACCAACATTACTTCAACACACGTGGATCGAGGTGAATACAAGTGCATCTAAACAAGCCATAAGTAATAGAAATGTAATACACCAATGTGCTTGTAAAATGAACTTTTGATATGTGCATACATGAATTTTTCTATACATGTGGCACCTTTTTCCATATATATCTAGTTTCAGAGGTTGAGTGCAAGAGGGGGAGAAGAATATATATAAGTGCGTGTGCATGGCTTTACATCCACATGCAACTACAGGCGGGACGCACCACCAGCCAATTTGTCCTTCCTGCCCCCTAGCCTAAAGACCTACGCTCACAATATTTTTTTTGAGAGTTATATATATACGCTCGTAATATGACACTGATCGATATCTCAATGGCATGTGGGCCAGGGATCCCCATGTTAGCCTCCTATAGTCAGATACTGTCATACTAGTATACTACATCTACATATCATCATAACATGCACTTTCTCAGTGTCATCGTGTTGGTTTTGTCATTGATGCTATTTGGTATTTGCTATGTGTTAATTTGTGTGCTAGTACTCCCTACATACGAACATGTAATCAGAGCAGTGTAATACTACCATGTGTGTGTAACCAAGACCAAGAGAAACATTCACTCCACCCACCTGACTACTAAAAAGGGATCACATCACAGGTAGCAAGCAAGAGGATCCAGTCCAGCCAGGCACCTGCGCCTGCACGTTGCTCCCAAATTGCATCAGTTGCCGAGGACGGACATCTCGGCAAAGCCAGCAGGAGCAGCAAGCAAGCAAGCGCAAGATGCGAGCCGGCGGCTGCGCGGTGCAGCAGGCGCTGGCCGCGGAGGCGGCGGCCGTGGTGCGGCAGGCCATGGCCCTGGCCCGGCGGCGCGGCCACGCTCAGGTGACCCCGCTCCACGTCGCCAGCGCCATGCTCTCGGCGGCGGGGCTCCTCCGCGCCGCCTGCCTCCACTCCCACTCCCACCCGCTGCAGTGCAAGGCGCTCGAGCTCTGCTTCAACGTCGCGCTCAACCGCCTCCCCACAGCCGGCCCTGCTGCCGCCGTCATGTTCCACCCCCACCCCCTCCACCATGGCAGGCACGGGAAGCAGCACACGCCCGTGCTGTCCAACGCGCTCGTCGCCACGTTCAAGCGCGCGCAGGCACACCAGCGCCGTGGCGCCATGGAAGGAGGGCAGGCACAGGGACAACCGCCACAGCCGGTGCTCGCTGCCAAGGTCGACATCGAGCAGCTCATCATCTCCATCCTTGATGACCCCAGCGTCAGCCGCGTCATGCGCGAGGCTGGCTTCTCCAGCTCCCAGGTCAAGGCCAACGTCGAGAAGGCAGTCTCGTCGTCGTCGTCACCGGAGCATCAACCGAACACGACGATACCATCCAGCGGCCACGCGACGAGCTCTCCTGCACCAGGTTCCGGTCACCCAAGCAGCAGGCGCCCCAACAAGTCCGACGACGACGCCATGCGCGTGCTCGACTGCATGGCGAGCGGGACCAAGCGGTGTGTGGTGGTCGTCGGCGAGAGCGCGGCCACCGCGGAGGTGGTGGTGAAGGCGGTGATGGACATGGTGAGCAAAGGGGAGCTGCAGCAGCGGCACGAGCGGCTCAAGAACCTCCAGTTCGTGCCCCTCTCGGCAGCGTCCTTCCAGCGGATGCCGAGGGAAGAGGTGGAGGCCAAGGCCGACGACCTGCGCGCGCTCGTGCGTCAGGGCTGCGCCGCCGGGAAGGGCGTCGTGCTCGTCCTCGAGGACCTCGCGTACGCCGCCGAGGCCTGGGCCGCCGTGTCGGAGCGGAGAAGGCACGGCAGTGGCGGCCGTGAACACGGTCAGTTCGGCTACTGCCCCGTCGAGCACGCCGTCATGGAAGTGGGCAGCTTTGTGTCCGCTGCCGCCGGTGGCGGCGGCCGAGGCTTCGACAGGTTCTGGCTGCTAGGGTTCGGGAACAACCAGGCTTACATGAAGTCCAGAGCAGGGCAGCCATCTCTTGAGGCCGTCTGGGAGCTGCACCCCGTCGTCGTGCCGGACGGCGGCCTCTCATTGAGCCTCACCTGCGACAGGTTCGATGCTCAAATCAATTATATTATTTGTGAGATTGAGATAATTAACGATCATTATAAGATGATTAACGTCTGGAAATGCCGGATGGTTCTCTCTGTTCTTCTCCAGTGACGCCGAACAAGCTAATCAAGAAAGAGCAACAAGGCCTTGGCCCTTCGCTAACGGCACTGCTACCGGCGAGAGTGAGCTCATCACTTCCTGCGCCATGGTGGCGGCGACAACTCCGAGTGTGCCGCCATGGTTTCAGGGGTACCAAGTTCAAGATATGACAAGACCGGCGAGCCGCAGCACCAGTTTTCAGGTACATGTTTAAACAACTTAGCAAGAGGCGCTATATATTAAGATAAAGATACCACATACATGCTTAAACAACTTAGCAAATTAAACCAATCATTTCTTCCTAAGTAAGATGCATGGCTCAAAGATTATTTACCATCTTTGTCCATATACCCCACACCTCCTGTGTTCAGATTTTGCATGGATTAAATAGCAATAGGTTTTGTTTCTAAAAGTATCAATTTTCTTCGGTGCAGTTGCAAGATTGGAACCCCAATTTTAATGGATCAGCAGCATACCACACGTCGGAGCTCACTCTGAGCTTCTCCTCACAGGCTACTAACTCTCCAGACGCTTCTTCCATCTCCGGCTCCTTTGCCCCAAGCTTCAATGTTGCCAGCTTGATGATGAGCTCCAAGCCATGGCAATTCAAGCTGATGCAACCATGCCAAAACTATCAACATGGTGATCCAAATGCATTGGTCAGGACCTATGATCATCAACAATTGCATGGAAGGCCTAGTCCAGAAAAATCCTACTCGGTGACCAACTCATCCGTAGGAGCCCCAGCTGAGTCGCCAAAGTTCACGGAGCTCACCGCTGAGAATCTCAAGATCCTCTGCAACGCGCTTGAGAATCGGGCTCCACGTCACAAGGACGTGGTTACAGAGATTGCAAGTGTCGTGCTCCAGTGTCGCTCAGGCTTGACAAGGAGGAGAAGGTGGTGGTTCCAAGAGAAGCCAAGTGCAGTGACATGGTTGCTCTTCCAAGGTGGGGGCAATGATGACAAGAAAGCAGTGTCTCGGGAGCTTGCAAGGCTTGTCTTTGGCTCCTACAGCAAGTTCACCTCCATCTCACTAGCTGATGAGTTCACCCATGTTCACTCCGATTCCAGCTCCGCCGAGCCCATGTTGAAGAGGCAAAGATCACTGGACACTGGGCATGGCTACGTTCAGAGATTGTATGGCGCGATACTCGAAAACCCTCATCGGGTGATAATGATCGACGGTGTTGAGCACCTGGACTATGAGTCAGAGATCGGCATCAGGAATGCGATCACAAATGGAAGAATTAGGGGTTGCAATGGTGATGAGATCAGTTTGGGGGATGCCATCATTGTATTGAGTTGTGAAGCACTCGATTCAATGTCTAACGCTTCCTCTCCTCGGCTCAAGCAAAGGGTCATCGATAAGGATGGAAAGGAAGGAAATGGCATGAACATAGAGAATGGGATGGAGTCATCTGGTTTTACCTTGGATTTGAATGCATGCGCCGAGGATAGTGAAGGGAATGAAGAGAGTGTTTCATATAATGCGAGGATCATTAATATTGTGGATGGTGTGTTCTTCTTCCAATTAATGGAGCACTCATGACATTGTATTGCTTCATTTTTAATATATCAACAAATTAGCCTAGAGTTCTTAACTACTTAGTTTTCTTTGTATTTTTCCTTTGTCCTAGATAATTTGTAGCTCATCCTTATATTTAATTATTAGCCATTTGTGTTATGTATAGTTAATTATGTGTTCATGCGTTCGGCAACAAACTTATTTATGGAAATCAGGAGCTAGGAAAGAAAGGGAGGGTGTTCAGTGGAAATTGATGGCCAGATACAATACTCCATTTCGAAAAAAAAAATCACCTACCTTTGTTTTATTTTCTTGCTGTAAAGTTGTCGTGTATTATGACTGGACCTGCATGTTGGGATTAATTTACTACAATTTATTAGCAACAAGAACATTTTAATCATGCAATAGAGACATAGATTATTTACTACTAGTGCGTGGGACATTGATGATGTCTTATACATTTGGAGAGAGTAGTTTAATGTTGACGTGGTTTGTGGAAACATGCATTTGCAACCACTAGTCACAAACGCTGCAATGTTCTGCTCCCCACAAGGTGGAATGGAAAAAAATAGATCTTTACATCAGTGTTGCCATGGCATTATTATTATACTATGGAATGATACGTCTTACTGGAGCTAGCTAGCCGCTTCCTTAGGGAGAACAAAACTCAAAACATCTTTATATACAACTAGGCATGTACTAGGATGCAAGTGCTTGCCACAACATCACCCATCTTGACTATTATATTTCAACAATAGAACATAAATCGTGTATATGTTATTGGTAACCTAATTATAGCTGTCCAGGTTTAACAATCCAATTATATGACGCCAATGATGTTTTCTTATTCTTTGGTGCTATCATGGAGACAAAACTCGGTACATATGTTACTGTTTGGCCAAAGGATATCGTCATTTATTGGGCTTTTAACATAAAGCTAAGGAAAGTTTTGTGCGTCATTGATATGTTCGTTTAGTTAATGGAAAAACAATCTCCAGCTTCATCCTCACAAAAGAGGAATCAGATCATGCTTACTACAAAAAAAAGTTTCACAAACTAACGTTCACAGGGCTCACAACATGAAAGTTCAAATTGCAATCCTAAAAGCCAAAGACCATCCAGGAGAGACGAAGAAGGCAAACGCCACTGACTTCAAGGTATGACAAGCAAGGATGAATGCATCTTCACATCATCATTGTTCTGCAATTGACTCCATATGAATAGCCAATGGGTCCCTCTGGATAGGACCTGCAAAAAGATTTTAGTATTACACTAAAAACAACCTTATTTCTCGTGAGCTAGATTGGAAGGCCGCCGACCCCTGTTCTTAACAAAACACTATTAGAGACCACCTTGCTTGTACCAACCTCGAGATAGATTCTCCACATTAAAAGAACTTTTGGAATGCATAAATATCATAGAAATCAATTTATTCTACACAAAAATGTAGTAAATAAAAGAGGAAAAATCCCATATTCCAAAGGGGGGATATGGGTGGAACAGTACTAAACACTATATATGTCAATACGCGCCAGAGAAACTTAGCAAAGGGAACTCAAAGAATAAGTGTTGGATAGTCTCCAAGCTACTACAAAAACAACGGTATTTACTCCCTTGCCAATTTCTTCTAGATAGGTTGTCTTTTGTTAGTCACCTCATTTTAAGAAACCACATACAAATTTTATTTTTTAATGGTACTTTGTTCCCCAAATTTCCAGTGAGACTTTGATTTCATTGTTAACTAGAAATATATATGTTATTGTCCTGCTACTCCTACAAACAAATTGTTCGGCAAAAAAGATTCCTCATCACAGATTATCGTGCGGCCAATGGAATTATTGTCCATTTAACTCTACCAAGGGGCAGACCTAACCCATGGATGAACATGACCCTCTCATCCTACAAGGGTCATTAAATAATTGTTGGTGGCTCAATGATCCATTTGAATTTTTTAAGTAAAAAACAAGTAGCTGTGAAGGTAACAAACGAAGATATGAGGGTGTATTAGAGGTCTGCAGTTGCAATGCACAGGTACTTGTTCTAGCTAGTACACTACAAATCATCAAAGTACAAAAGTGTTCTTTCTGTTATTTGGTCTTTATGGTGACAAAAAAGTTGCATGATATATGATGTTAGAAAAATTCTTATATAAATTACAATGACCATCGAGTTTAACAAAGATATGTCTTTACTGAATCAAGAATATATACACTATGGCAAGTAAAATTGTAAACAGATTGATTTTGAGCAAGGTTTGCTTATCTCTTTTCGATCATACTTGGCTATATGTATAACACTTGTACACATTTTATTTGCGTATGCACTATTGGAGTATATATATATCCAGTAGCAATATGTATGTAGGGGCACATGTCCCCTCTCTATGGATGACACGTACAATAATATGAACAATATATAGTTATTGTAAGATCATCAGCCCACTCTAGCTGCGTAGACACAACTGCTGACACAACTATTTACATCGATGGACCATGACACTTGTCTCCAAGAGCATTCCGATCTGAAGCTGATGGTGATCAAATTTGAACAATGCGCTATTAATTATATATGTTATCAATATGATTAAAGACTTCGTGGTTGTAGAAAGGAGAAGGCACTTTAGAAGGCAAGGGGGGAGCAATCTTTACTATGGAGATGATCAAAAGGTATTTGCTTTTAGTGTATGGTGATGCCATTTGGGAAAAAGAGAGGAGCTCCTTTCTGTGCTTTAGTTTAGATTTCCATATCCACATTCCCATCTTAATAAAGTAGTGGCGTGTGAAAGCTAGCTGAACATGAGGGGGAATAAGAAAGGTTAACAACTAGCTAGAGAGATAAGCACAGCATCCTTTGGTCATTAGACCCTAAAGCATGATGCTTTAGAATCTTGGAAAGATAATATATATCTATCTATCTCCTGCTAGCATGCATCCCTCACAGCGTCTCATTAAAATAGATGGAGCAAGTGTAAGTTGGGAATTTGTCGTGTACGACGACTTTTCTTATATAAAAATTGACGATATATATCTGTCGAAATCTGAGTGAGATTGTGGTACAACAGCATGTGTATGTGTTCTCTCTAATCCTTATCACATGATATGGGTGGTCTATTCTTTTGACAAGCATTATATATACACTTAGTAAATCACTTCGTACGTGTATCCCATAATGCTTATATTATATTATAATAATCCTTATTATATATATATATATATATATATATCCCCCTGCGACCTTATTTATTTATTATTCCTTTCGTCTTGAAAGGGGAGAAGTGCCACACTGTTTTCTTCTCAAAAGCATGTAAGAAAATAGGTGGTTCTTCTTCCACGTACTATTTACTATCATATATACCATGCTTCTGCAGATATCTAGTACACTAATATTCAGTAGCTCTCTTTGCATGAAAAAATTGCTTGCAACAAATTAAATAAGAAGCAGAAAATTAATAATACAAAAAATGCATCCGCACCATATGGACTACACTACACAGGTACGTATAGCCTACTAGGGTTTGTGTTCAGGGAAAAGGTTTGCATGTGTGATGCACGTTTAATTTGGTCCAACAAGGACCACCCAATGTCCCATGCATATACGCACGCAGCTGATAGGGCCGTTTGCATCATCAATTGTTATAGTTTTTGGTCTGGTCATGGATATGCATGGCCTAGAATTTCGTGGGCACGTATGATATGATGGCAAATCTAAGTTTTGCCATACCGCCGTACCTTGATGCATGCATGGCTTTGGTACTTTTGGTACCACACGCGTGGACAAGAAAATGGCATGGGCTAGTGCTACCTACCATGCCGGGACGCTTGCACGGTTGCACTACGCCCTGCTCTTCGACCTATGTATTTTTTCCTAGCTAGGTACTTTATTCCAAATTTTAAGGTATTTTAACTTTTGTACTATATGTATCTAGATTGATAAAGCGTATATCTAGGTACTACTGTCTAGAAAACTAAAATGACTTGCAATTTAAAACGGAATGAGCGCACCATATTATTCGTTCTACATTGAGATTCATGCAAATCAAGAAAAATACAACTGTACGGTTACATTTGTTTCCTACATTTATTAACTAGCACCTGAAGGAACCGATAAATCTAGATCAGCTACATTATATGTGGGGGATAAGCTGTTTTGGTTTGTGCCCAAACAAATAAAACTCATGGTTTGATGAGTGTAGCCAAATGTTAGCATATAGAAATATTGGCGGTGTGTGTGCGGTGGGAGGGGGTGTTTCATTTGTCGCTGGACAAAGCCCACCACTACTTACTCTATAAACCTCTTCCGTATATATATTGCTTTGCTTCTCTATTCTATATAGCCATTGTTACAAAAATGATTTTAAGATACACAACCGTTTACTTACAAAGGCGAGCTAAAATTGTCTTGGTCTCCACAAATACCTTGCTATTTTCAGAGGATGTCAAATAACCGAACAACAACGAACTCATAAAACCAATTAATGCAGGCATATCATTTAAGGGGTCTGCCTATAAAAATAGAGCATATTTTCAGAGACAGGACTTTTAAGAGGCCCTTCTTAGTAAATAGGCCAAGGTCCAGCCGGCCCATTATAGAAATTGTCCCAAAACCCTAACATCTCACTTCTCTCTCCCAGCTGCCTTTCTACTCACACACAACGCCTCTTGCTCTCTCTCAGACACACCATGTCTCCTCCTCCCTCCATCCTCACCATCGCCACCTGCTCCCTTTGACGGTGGCAGCACCATCCCATCACCCCCTCCCTCATCCAGTGTCATGAGGGCTTAGCTCCCTCTCTGGCGCAGGGGCCTTGGAGTGGCATCATGCATTGGAGGGTCAGATCGGGATGCTATGAGCCTGGAGCTAGAGGAGGATGGGAGTGGTCCTGTGGTGGTGGATTCATCTATCCTGATGCTGGAGACGGACTCCTCTATTGAGAAGGTGAGCTCTAATCCGAGGTCTCCCCGCTAGATATGTGGCCTGAACGATGGATGTGACTAGACTCCATGTGCACCTTCTGCATACTAAGTTATTTTGCTTTGCTTTTGCGCCACTGCTTTTCTTGCATCCCTAGGATCTGTTATAACCTATCTAATGCAGCTTTAATATACATTTTAGTCCTAGGCTTGTGTTGTTATCTTAATCACCAAAACTAAAAGATATAGATCATAGGCACATGATCCTTACACTATGGCCCGAATGGTGGGTGCGGATCCTAATTGTGCTATTTTTTGCCACAGCAAGGGAGCGGGACGCTAGATCTAAACCAGCACCCCTTGGCCTCTAGTGAGCCAAAGTCCTGCACCGAGTGCCACACCACCAAGATCCCCTCTGGCGTGCACGGCTCTCTCTGTCTTTTCTATCTTCTGACTACTCTACCTCTTCCTCTCCTCACAGGGCAGACTCAATGTGGTGGCACGTGTGGATCCAAGTGGGGGACAGTGAGGTTGGTGTGGTGGCGCTAGATCGGATGCAGTGAGTGGCTCGTACATGAGGATATACAAGGCGAATTTGGTGGGGCTGTGGCGTGCCTGACAACATTCACTACTAGAACTTCAAATTCCCTGTCGGTTAAAGACAAACCGACAGGGAAATTGTATATTTCTGTCGGTTACCTACTAACTGACAAAAAATAACGAAACCGACAAAATAAATATAATTTTACTGTCGGTTTTCCATCTACCGATAGAAAAAGATACAATTTTTCTGTGTGTTTTGGTGACACCGACGGAAAAATTCATTTTGACGAGCGCTGGAGAACGAAACGCGCAGCCAACTTGGGTCTGGGCTGCGTTGGCCTTTCAGCCGGCTCAACAGCGGGCGGGTTATGCCGCGGACATATAAAAACGGCGCCCCAAACCCTAGTGCCACACTATGTCTCTCTTCTCTCCCACCCGTTCGCCGCCTCCTGCACTTCGTGAGACCGCGATGGCGGGAGATCCGGTTCTCAGCTCGCTCGCCCCGCGACGGTGTGACCCCCAAGTGGTGGCGCCTCCTCCGGTCACCAAGCTACGGCGCCTCCTCCTGTCACCAAGCAGCGGCGCCCTCCCCGCTGGCCCCCAAGTGGTGGTGCGCAATGCTAGGGCAGCGACGGCGGCGGATCTGACTCCCTCGCGTGGCCCCAAGCAGCGGCGTCCCCGGTACGAGCGGCGTCCTTGGTTCGAGCGGCGACGATCCTGCTACCTCGCAGCCCCAAGCAGCAGTGGTGCCCCCGCCCCCGGATCTGACTCCAACGACGGCAGATCGGGCGCCCTCACCTCGTCTCCACCTCGTTTTGGGGCTACGGCGGCGGATCCGGCTACCTCGCGTGCTCTCCATGTTCCTGGTCAAGCCAACACTAGCTCCACGCTCGAGAAATGCTGTGGTGCTGTGCGTCCAGCAGCTCCTCTCCGGTTGTCCGGCGTTGGCTTTTCATGCTGCAGGTTCTAAATCTCGTCTCTCCCAATCTCATATCTCCAATTTTTTGTATGCATATATCCACATAGAAACCAGCCAAAAACCTCCTGATTTTTGTAGTATTATGAAATATATATTTGTATATCTCCACACAGAAACCAGCCGGAAACGAGATCCTTGTCCACTCTGAACTGAAAATCAATCTTGCTGATAGATTAATGCAATGCAAACACAGTTGTAGCATGAATGTATGTGTTGTCATTTATTCTCATAATTTATTGGCCTGATGATTTACTGAGTCCTGATTGTGTATTCAACATAATACTATGTGTGGCTATCAAAGTTGTTTTTCTTTCTCCAGCCTATGCATAATTTTGTGTTCTGTAGGGAGAAGTAAGGAACTGAAAAACTTGAATTATACTGAGTGGTGTAAAGGTACACTTGATAATACTGTCAGCACACTACAGTCTCTCCCATCGGCCTAGTTTTTATACCGTAAGAAGCATATGTTTCATGCAATGGGTGTTTTAGATTTTGGTAAATTAGCATTGGTGTTTTCTGTTTGGTTATTATGAAGGAATTGGAAAGGCCAACCTTTGACATGCTATCTTTGACATATCATACATTTGCATTACAGGTAAGAGACAACCAAAATGAGCTTTCTGAGGCATGTATTTGTTCTATGCAGTGGATCTTCACTATATACTGAATCAGGGCAAATAAGAGCAGCAGCAAAAAATTCTGCATATGGGCCTGAATTTGTCCAAGCCGCTATCTGTTGATAAAAAAAGCAAGTTAACTGGACAACC
This sequence comes from Miscanthus lutarioriparius, assembly GCA_904845875.1. Classification (NCBI taxonomy): domain Eukaryota; kingdom Viridiplantae; phylum Streptophyta; class Magnoliopsida; order Poales; family Poaceae; genus Miscanthus; species Miscanthus lutarioriparius. The sequence continues at coordinate 114,207,734 of CAJGYO010000010.1, read as the reverse complement.
AGACTCTTTCTTTAATTTATCTAGCTATGTCTTTTGATAGTCCGAAGCATTTCAATCAAACCTATACCTAGTTAAGAATACTCATCTATAATTTGTTTCAGATTGAGAAATAGAAAACTTTAGAGAGTTAATTAAGTTCCTTTTTTCTATCTCTATGGAGACAAATGAATAAGCTTGGACCAAATTGGATATGGAAATCTCTTTCAATCCTTAATGAGTCGGTCTCACATGTGTTGTAAAATAGAGGAACTGCCCCACCCATGACACAGCTCACAATGGCCTAGCATAATCTAGGGACTGATTTCCTGCAGGTAGCTGTCTGTGCTAGTGTTCCATGTTCCCCTCACTTTTAATCTGTTGCTGAACTGGAGCTTGAATCCAACCATGAACAGCAACAAAGCACAACAACGCATGGTATGTAAATCTAAGTCTGGCTATGAAAACATACATTAATCGTTTAGTTTCTACAAAATTTTAGTTCTTGAAATCCAACCATGATAGCCTGAAATGGATACATGACTAGTGATTTTGTTGAGCTTCTCCTGATCTTGGTTATGAAATATCACTGAAGCCTTGGGTTCTAGCCGAGGACCAAACCTCTTAAGAAACAGTGCTTATGGTATTACTTGCTGCATTGTTCACTTGTTCTATGTGTTAGCCATGTGTGTAAAAAGGTATTGTACCTGATATCTACTAAGTTTGTTTTAGCAATGAAGCTAAACTTTAACCTTGAAGTTACAGTTGTATCCTGTTTGTCTCTTCATGTAACATGGAAGCATGCCACTTTTAAATATTTGGTTGTTCCACAGTCTCACTGTCAGCAATGCTTGACGTGCTTATTTGTTTGTCATGGTTATGGCTACTAGTGATATACTTCAATTTTGTTCACTTTTTATGATCAAGTTGGCTTATGGCTGTGTGCTTGCATTTAGTAAGACAAGATTACTAGAACTAGAATGTCAGTAAGACAGTATGGCTGCTGCTCATAAGCTTCTTCAAGGATCTCCCTATCCCGTGGAAATGTGCAAGTAGCTGTGGCTGCAACCTGTTTTCTGTTGACTGTAATTTTCCTGACCTTCGAACTCTAATCTGTAAATAGTATATCAACAATGACATATTAGTAATATAGAGGTTACATCTTATTTTGTGCTACCTTCTAATTTGCATAAAGAGTCTAGGTAAGTTATTTTTAGGTTGTAATTTGCTTAAAATGGTCTAGACCCTGAAACAAGAGTGATTAAAATACCAGCAGTGTTTTCACTCCATTCTTGGCTTGATATATATCAAATTAAAGGACAATTAAATTTCTTGTTTTTAGATTAAGCTAGTACCCTGGTAGCATCACAACATGATTACTTGGAATTGCTTGTAGGATTACTATATAGCAGGGGTTAAGAGGGTTACACAGGAGCATGAAGAACATGAAGACGGTGGGGAGCATGAAGAGCATGAGGATATGGAAGAGGTGGAACAAGGGCAAGGGCAAGAACATGAGCAAGAGTTGAATGCAAAGGTGTTGTATGATGTGTCGGGTGGTTTGTCCACCCATGGGCGCTTTGCTATAGGATATGGCGCTGTTAGGGCAGCTGATGTCAGAGCAGCTGTGAAGGATAATAATGTGAGTCAATCAAATCCAGTTTCAATTAAAGTGTTGGCCCAACAAAATGCAGAACAACGACGAGAAAATGCAAGGCTACATAAAGAGAAGGATAGTGCGATGTAGCAAGGCAAAGTTGCTATAGATCTGACAATGGTAAGTATATGTGTTGATAGTTTTTTCTATAGGCAAACCATTTTTCAAAATTTGAAATATTTAATGTCTTCACTATAGGCACTATGTTGACACTTAGGACTGGGACAGGAAATTCCAGAGGCATCCTCACAACTTGCAGCAGTAGCAGCAGCGCAAGCAATTGTGAGTACAGCTAGCCTAACTTATTATCTTTTCTATAAAATGGCTATAATTTTGATGTGGTATTCAAAATGGCAACATGCAGTCCACCAGTGAGGAAGTGGCCTCATCTTGATTCTTGCGTAGCTACTGGACTTAAAGTGAATTAATTGAGTACTAATGGTAAGGTAGATATTTGCATTGGTTCAGTTCCCATGGACCGGGACTCAGTTGATATCACTCCAGATTTCTCCTCTCAACTAATTTTTGAACCAATGTGTTATCATGCACTTATACTTACTGTCTAATTTTCATAGATCTGATTCCCTAAAAATATGTAGCACTATTCTGTTCTCACATGACTTGATATCAGCACATATTTTTCTAATATTGTTGAGTGGCATTGATGACAAATGGAAATTGTATGATTTTTTTCCTTATGAATGAATAAATATTAAATGAAACAATAAGATTAGCATTTTTTTAAGACATCTTCTGTAAGACTGTAATATTACTTGATGATAAATTTTGTGAGCATTATTTGAAATTAGTGATTTGTTCTGAGTGTATGCTTTTGATAAATCTATGGTACAACTACAAGTACACCTTGGGATGGACAATTGGTGGTACATTTTTGTTTATGTATGACTAATTGGTAGTACATGCTGAAGGCAAATAATCTCTTTGCTTCCATCTGGAATGTGTTTACCTACTGGCTGTTGTTAGCATCTGGAAGATTACTACTACTACCTGTAGCAATCTAACTAATATTTCTTTTCATATATGTATAGGCCACTGATTCTTCTCATGTTGGCTCGGAATCGACCAATGATGACAATGCCACATATGGCCACGATGAAGACAATCTCAATGCCGCATACAGAGCTGCATTGGAAACACTGAACCAAAACCATGCATGAAGGTGGGAGTCATCACAAACAGATAATGCCATTTTGTGTTTGTAGAAGCTATTGGTAGTTGCCACTTCTAACCTTTAGATAGTAAAGGTGCAGCCAACAAGTTGATGCCAGTTTTTGGAAAAGACAATCAACTAGTTGATGCTTTTGTGAAATTATTATTTATGTAGCTGTGGATGCAAGACCTATGGACATCTTAATTATGTAGCTGTGGATGCAAGACCTATGGGCATCTTAATTTGTGGCTGTTGATGCCAACCGTGGGCATCTAATCTATATGTATGGCATGTGGATGATGACAAATTGATGCAATATATTTGTGTTCTAGTTGAAAACCTTATAGAATCAGATGTCATGTTTGTGCCTATACTGTTATCATGAATATCCTATGAAATTATAAATAAATGAGGTTCTTCTGTGGCCTGGTGACTGCAATTATTTCCTGTCGGTACATTATAATTATACTATCGGGAGAGGATGACAGGAAAACTGTAATTCTCCTGTCGCGGCTCCGTCGACAGAAAAACCAATATTTCTTGTCGGTACGAGTTTATTTTTCTGGCGGTTCAACACCGATAGGAAATTTTATTCCCTGTCGGTACACATATTTTTCCGGTCGTCATTTACCGACAGAAGCAAAATTCTAGACTTGGTGACCCACAATTTTCTTGTCGACGCCCCACCGACAAGAAAAATAGTAAACTGACAGTAAAATAATACAACCGACAGAAAAAGTTATTTCCCTGTTGCTTTAGTTCTTTTGGAATTTTCCTGTCATTATACCGATAGAAAAATTATTTTTAATTTTCCTGGTCGGTTTTTTGCTTTTTCTGTCGGTTTTTTACCGACAGAAAATTTTTGGTTTCCAGTAGTGATTGGGGCAGATCCGATGGTGAAGACGGCACACATCGAGCTCATTAGGCCTGCACGTCTCACTAGACTCGCCACTCTTTTTGTTTGTTACGTTCATTTTCAGAGACGAGCAAGTCTGCCGCCCTTGAAAATTATGATCAACATAGGCGCCTTGCTAGAGGTGGTTGGCTTGCCCTTCTCATATGTATGTTGCCCATCTCTAGAAACTGTGTTTGTAGCAGTGGGGTCTGCCAAACAATATTTATGCGAACAAAATTTTGTATATATAAATTTTGTTATTAGTTCTTAAGCTAGAATACGAAGGGCCCCTCTTCATGATTCCATTTGAAAAAGGATGTGTCCTAGTTATTCTTGTTTGATCAACGCAACAACTCTCTTTATTAGGCACCTCTTTTTCTCGGAGAATTTAACTTTTCTATATATGGCTACATACCAGATCAGCTATTCCAGTAGCTTCAACAAAGCCTAGCAGCTCCTGAGGCTTTTTATATACATATTTTTTTTTTTAAAAAAGGCTTGCTTAATTAGCTCCTAAATGCGTGTCTTATCCTTTGCCGAGCATAAGCGAGTGGCTGTCGTGTTGTCACGACGATGCCCTCGAGGTTTGTCCAATCCAACGATAAAGTGAGACGTCACAAAGGTGCCCGGGCCGCACATTGGGAAAAAGGGGCGCACATTTTATGCTTCCGTGCTAAAAAAATGATAATATATATGATAGAGTGGCTCGATATGGATACATATAATTAGATCAATCTTCAACTTTACAAATACCACTAAGATATATATCGTGTTCACATTTTACAGGTAATCATGCATGTTGGTTTAACAACATTATTTACCATCATTGTTCTCTCTATAGAGATTTTAGTGACATTTATACTCCTCAATCCATTAGTATTTGACGACGTTAACATCAAATACTAATGGATGTAGTAGATATGCTCTTTGCACTCGTGATCTTTATAAGTAACCGCGCGAAATGTACATCAAATACTGAGATCAATCTAGCAAACATCTCATCTACCACTGTTACCTCTAGCAACCGAAGTTTTTTTTAGATGGACATAACCTCAGTCCTGAAACACAACTTTATTCACTACAACAAAAGCAAGGTATAATATTATATATAGGTGCTTTTTTTTCATACGTATCTTTACAAAAGTAATAGAAGTTCAAATCTCAAACGATGCAATTTGGAAAAGGGAAGATTTGTTTTCATCAGTAGTTAACTTGTGCAAAATTCTGGATACACTCTGCGTTGAAGTCACAAACTGACATTGTTACTTGGTAAACGTCCAGTTACTGAGCTTAGTTACACACGCAGGACACATGCTAAGTGCTGACAGCAGTCACATCAAAGTGACCGCAGAAGGGCCTAACTCGCACATACCCTGAATATTTTACGGTCGCGGTCAGGACAATTTGGAGATAATGGGGGCTGTATCAACTTTCATGACACTCTGCCTTTTCCATACCTTTCCAAAGTGCTGCCAACTTTTTACAAACTCAAGACAAGTGCTTTGGCAAAGATAGGCCACCTTTCGCCTGTTAACCTTAGCTGGAAACTTCAAACATGCACATTCAAGCAACGGGCAGTATAAAAAATTTTCTTAGCCTATCTGTAACTTTTATTCTGTAGAATTCATTGGTGCTGCTTAAAGCATTTCAGTGTGACCATGTATCGCTCGGTAGGCTGGAAACCGACACCACTAGAACCTGTGGGGTTCCAAGTAGCATGCTATACAAATTCGTGTCCATTATTCTCTAGTTGTTCTATTCGCTAATTGAAAGACCACTTTCATTTGGCAAAAGGAATCTAATCTAATCCCTTAGCCTCCATGTATACAGCAAAAAATTCCAACAATTGTATTGGAAGGAGTTATTGCGCGACAGGTCGCGCCACGCGACCCGTCTTCAACCTCCCACCGCGCCCCTCCTCCGCCACCACCTCCTCGCGCCCTCCACCACCGGACTTCGTCCTCATTCCAGCGCTCGTCCTCAACCCCACCCCCACCGTCGTTCTTGCTCCTCCTCGCACCCGCCACTAACCACCGGGGTTCACCGGAGCTTCGACGCGCTAGGGCCGCCAGAGCTTCAGCGAACCCCAATGCCTGTGGCGGCCGCCTTCTTCCCCTCCCCCCCTCAACTCCGGTGAGCTCGGCCGCCGCCATCTTTTCTAACTTCGGCGAGACTCCCCCGCCTCGACCTGGCCCGGCTGCCGCTACCACCGCTAGGGCCCCTAAACCACCCGGCCACCATCCCCACCGCCTAGCCAGCCTGCCTCTCCCCGGCCAGCCCCTTCTATAGCCATCAGAGTTGCAGAAGAAAGAGGGGGAGAGGCTCGCCGGAACCCTAGCCACTGCCACCGTCGTCTTTGTCTCCTGTGGTCACAGATCCAGGAGGAGGAGGAGGAGGAGGAGGTGGAGGAGGAACCTACCTATCCGGGCGCGTGCGAGGGCATCGCGCGGTGGCGGTGGGAGCGGGCACATGCGAGGGTGTCACGTGGTCGCGCTCCAGCGCGACTGCCGTGTGTTAGAATTTCTGAATTGTATTGGCACCTATGGATGTTGAATAAGTCACGAGCTTTGAATTCAACAAGGTGGTTACAGCTTCTACACTATTTCTCTTTGCAGAATAATGCTATCTAATTTTAAGGTGTGCCTTAAAGATAGCTACTTTAAGTCAGATTTCGTATGTTGGACCTTGAATCACTTCACTAGCTCAGATCTGTATTTTAAGGTGTGCCTTAAAGATAGCTACTTTAAGTCAGATTTCGTATGTTGGACCTTGAATCACTTCACTAGCTCAGATCTGTGGATCATTGTCAGGTTCAAACCTAGCATCAATGCCAGAATCAGACTCGGCAATGATAGTAAGATATCACTGTTGGGTAATGCTAGACCCAGCAATGATAGGATGAGGGTCACTCTCGGTTCTAGCCTCTACCCGGTAGTGATAGGATGATAGTCAGGGTCGGGTTAGTTGCTTCAACCTATTGGTCTTTATTTTCTAATTTATGTATACATTCCGACAAAGGTTCCTATCTAATATTTTACATTTAATATTATTAATGCATCACTTATATCTCACTGCCATCAAGATTATACTAGAGTTACAACAAATTTGAATGTATATATCAAATGATTCAACTATATATATTACAATTTAAATTAAATCACTACGAAATAGAACAATATTATTTTAACAATTACACCTTGCCCAGAGATAAAATGCAGAACTTTCCATTCTCTGCGACCACCTCGTCCATGATGAAGCTGGCTCGTTGCTCTTGCGGTCCTATAATATCGGCGTCCAGCAGCTCCTGGGTACCAAGGTCTCGGCGGTGTCATTGAAGAAAAAGGCATTGAAATGCACAAGTGTTGCCCAAAACAGAAGTGTGCTTCATTGAATTAACAAGTGTATATAAAATGAAAAGCATACACATCGGTCGATCTCCTTCCAATGTGTCATCACAGGTGTGCTTGTGCATTGCCCACACATCACGCAGAACCCGGATTGGTAGTTGTCCATCGGATGTACATCTTAGGGTATGTTTTAGTGCATTTGGATCTTCCATTTTTGTTGCCATTTGCTTTTTATGTGTGATTCATATAGCAGTCGCTTAGCGCAATTTCATTTTTCGTTATGACAGTACCAAAGTCCAGTGTCTGAGATTGTTACTAGTAGGACCCATATGACCGCTACTTACTCCTTTTTTCTCGAGGGGCGCTATACTTACTCCTTTTTAGATGGGGTTAAATGTGACTTAGGGATATACCATAACTAGTTGGGTGGAGCTTTGGTTTATGTTCCTCAATGTTACTCCATTTTTATCTCTCCTCTCGAAATGAATTAGAAATCAATGAAATCACTATTTGTTTTGGTTTCACCAGATTCCTCTTAAAATGAATTAGGCGCCGGTGAAACCACTTTTTTCATGCTTCGCTGGATTTGGCTCTTCCGTGTACTCTAGCAAGGAATTGAGCCGTTTAGAGTTCTTGCCAAACTGGCTCTCAGTAAGCCCATAGCTATAAGACATAAGAGTACACAGACTATTACAAGGGAGCGAAAAAAAATCATTTCGGCATGTTTTTTTTATACATAAGCATTTTGCTATTGTAAACTTCATATACGTGTTTTTTTTCCAATAGGTTTTGTTAACCTAAGTTCCCATAGATGCTTCAAAAATATAAATTGCTTGGGCAAACATTTTTCTATTTGATGGTTTTATGTTAGCAACCGCAATAGAAATATTTATGGTGTATGATGTTGAATGAATATACACACATCATGCATGTACGACGATGGTTTAATATGATTGAGTGGATGTACGGCGTGATGTAATATGATTTAGCTGATTATTTGATATCATTGCTTAGATAAATTGTCTATGAATATCATTGTTGTTCTGTTGCAACATACAGACACAGACCTATTATATATTAAGAAAAATAAGAACCAGTACATGGAAAAATTATAGAAAAAAGAAAATTACACGAGCAAGTAACTGAACCGTCTTTTGGTACTTATTAATCTGCCCACGAACAGAACCAGAGAAGACCATTGGGCCATGCGCAACATGGCAGAACAGGAACAGCCCAACTTGTTTGGCCCATGAGTAGGCGAGTAGCTAGGGCCTTGGGCCGTGTATTGATCGGTTCAATTTATATATATACTCAGGCCTGTTACAACAAATCTTTCATTCTCCTAATGAAATACAGATGCCCAAAAAATATTTTTTTTTACAATAAAAAACGAAAGTTTGCATACTCCCCCACTCCACCGCTTTATTACCCTTTTGATGATGAAATAGGCATGCAGCTGCAGCTGCACTGATCTCGCCTAGAGGTGGAAGTAGATTAACATCCAAATCCAAAATACAAGAATCCACTTCAAATCCAACTAAACAAAACCTATGTCCAATCCAAACTCATATAGAACTCCATGTCATCCAATTCAACCTCTAAAAAAGTCCAAATTGAGCCAATTAATCACACCTTCATGTCGATTAGAGTTCTTCGCGTTCAGCAGGTGGCTGGCTGCACGCACCTCTCACTCTCCATTGTCAGTTCTGTCGCGCTCATTGCTTCTCCATTGAAGCATCCTGTTGTAAAACATAAAGACTTTGGAATATAGAAAGAAGAGGAAAAGGAATCATAATCCTAGTCCGTTTGTCATATGGGCGCTTATCAAACTCTGTGAGATACTTGGACTATATATACGTGGGAAATCTTTAATTGTAATAATCAATATGTAGAAAACAATAAATAAATAAGAATAGTCCCACAATTATTTTCTTGTATTCGTTTCTGTGTTTGCATTGATATTTAGAGCGAGAGCCGATCCAACGTCAATTTACGACACATCCTCCCTCCACGAGTCCACGTCCCTCGTACGACGTGTTCGCTTTGCATTATTAATTTTGCAGCTAATAGAACGAGTCAGACCAAGGGATATTGGATAATCCACAAACTTCAGCCTCACGTACGGTACGTACAATCCAATGTCCGGGTTCAGTTTCCATATGCATCCATTGTCCAAGTTAATCCATTCCAAAAAGAAGAAAAAAAATCCAATTAGACTTGGATACTCTAAAGTCTAAATCCAATACCACGTCTAATCTTGCCTCACATCACAGAACAGCTATTGGGGTTCTCGTCGCTGAAGAGGTTCACGTTCTCGTCCCTGAAGATGCTGTTGTACATGTAGTTGCCAGCGCCGCCTGCCTGGTAGTATAACCCAGGCGTTGCGGTGCCCGGTGGCGGTAGGTGTCTGGATGGCATGCCATTGTTGGGATGGCCTATGATGGGTGTGCTCGTGGGTGCACTGCCCATCTGGCCCTTACCCATATTACCGGCGGGATTACCAGCACCGAGCCGTCCACCAGTGGCACTGTTGGCGTGGTCGCCTCTGCCACCATGGTTCTCCTTGGCGCCGGAGTCTTTCTTGTCGTTGTTTTTGGCACTCACTTTTTTTATCTGCACCGGGGCCGGGATCTCAATACCATGGCCACTCTTCTTCAAGCTATCGCTACTATTGCCTCTGTCGCGGTCCTTGGCCCTAACTGAAAAAACAAGCAAAGAAAAATGATAAGTACAGTAAATAAGGTGGACAAAAAAGCAGCCAAATACCAATTACGTGTGCTAGTCTTCTTACTCAGCTTCAGGAGTTTAGAAGTTTAGACATGATCGATGGGGCTCCCTGGTAACACTCTAGTTTTAACCTTAGCCGGAGTGTATAAATTGTTTGAAAAACATTTCAAAACAAATAGTGCTTTGTAAATTAAATGAAAGCAACATAGGGTGTAAGTTTAATTTGTTGCATTCATGGCAGTTGCATAGTGTTGCGTGGGAGCAAAGTGCTCAACCCACTTTGTGTCTATCTCTTCTTCCTTTTTCTATCTCCGGTATTCTTTTTTCATTCTGAGCTTGTAAGCCTTACCCAGTGGTGGAGGGGGGCTGATGGGGGGCTGGCACACCCATCGTCATGGTGCCCTAAGGCCAATTTCAGTGGAGTTTAATATGAGTTTCATATGCATTAAATAAGCTGACATATCATACTATAAATGAAGAAAGAGATGACAAAAGTTTCATAGGATGAAATGAGAGTTTCATAGGGATGAAAGTTGTTTACATGTTTCCAACAAACGGTAGTCTTGGAAGCTGGGACATGAAATCCCCACTGAGACTGGCCTAACAGTACCCCGTTTAGCTAGTTAGTTATGTAAATTAGTACATTCTATTCGCAAGTTAATTATGTCAATTAGTGCTTTGCTCACCAACCAAGTCTTGTCCACATGATTCCATGGCACCCTAGTTATTTGCCAATGTGCCACCTTAGGGAGATCAATCTAGTCAAATTCTTTTGCTTTCCCTCCTTCTACGAATGATGCATATATACTGGCAAGGAAAAAGTCAACTTTTACAAACTTTAATCAACAATTTGTCTAGTTATATGCAAGTTTAGGGCATAAAACTTGCACCAATGCATTTCTTTCAAATTTACTCTAAGTTTATATATTGGTTCTATAGTAATTGACAACATATTGTAAGTAAAATTGAGGAATAAAATATGCTTTGTATGACTTCTACATGGTCCAAATATCCTTTTTATCATTTTTGGACTAAGGGAGTATACTCTTTTACTCATCAATCTTGCAAATGAGTCCATGTGTCAGAATCTAATTCTATATATCTGAACCCTTCTATCCAAATGAATGAAACCCCTTTTCATTCAAACTCCACCTCTGCCCATGTGGCCGTGATATATGTGTGGATGTGGCTAAAAGCACATCCGACCATGTGCTCTCAAAAGGAAAGAGTAAAATTCAGTTGCTTAATTACTAAGGGTGGTTGTTGGTATAAATTAATGCACACAGAATAATCCGCAAGCGCACAGATATTATACCGTTGTAGCACTTCACCAAGAGTAACCCAGTTTTATATCGAACCCAAAGGAACGGGGGTGAGAATATCCAATTCTAACTTAACCCAACTTCAGAATCAAGGCTAGATAATAGGAGCATAGAGGAGACTGCTAAGGTCTTCTAGTTCTAACTTCGGTAAGCTTTATCTTCTATTATTCAATTCTGGAGATATTACTAGAGAAAATACAAGCAGAGTATGTTTTCTATTGTAACAAAGTTTTGATAGGCCTACTAACGGGAGGTGGACTACAGAGGATTCAACAAGGCTATAAGAGTCACCCTCGTGAGCTACCACCGATCCGAAAAATAAGGTATATCCACGAGTAACCGAGTCTAAGCACCACGCTTACAGTATGAATACTACTTTAACCAAGGAGCTACAAGGATTAAAGTACTCAAAAGAGAATCACAAACCTGAAGAATAATATGAACAAGATGCTTACTTGAATTAGAAGTCGATTACTAGAGAAATCTCAGAAGCAAGCTCAAGAAGAACTTGATTCCGCTAGGGTACAAGTCGTAGAGAGAGCACCGACAGGTCGGGACTCCTCCAAAACTCTTCCCTCTCACTCTATGTCTCTTTCTGTAATACAAGACAAGATTCTATCGAGGACTAATCTTCTCTTGATTGCTAGCCCTGATCCCGGTAGACATATGAATTAGGGTTTCTGGCTTCTCAGCTCTCAGGATCTGAACATGGTAATGAATTAGGGTTATGGGGGGAGGAGCAGGCAGATATATATAGCCCGGAGTGTCAATTCTCAGCTCTTAGATCAAACCCACTTGAAATAACGGTTGAGATGCATCACAGGAGGCGGTGGAGAACCGACATAACAAAGGGGATGACAGGTGGGGCCCATAGGGGCCAAGCGACCTGGCAGTGGGGTCGGGCGGCCCCACATGTTAGTGGGTCGAGACCTGCTTCGGTGGAGAGCCTCCTGGAGTCTTCTGGAACCTTCCCACGTTGATCTTGTGGTGGAATTCCGTGATTTTCTTTGACGAATAGGTCCCCCTTAATGGTTTTCTGATTAAATCCTGCTGAAATCATAGATTCATCAAAACTCATGAAATTTGTTAGTTTAAACCCCTAAGTCTATGTTGGTGATCCATTTTAGCCATTTATGCAAGTTACATTGATGGTTTGTGATGAGTGTTACTTACCGTCAACAGTGGTCCTAACTCCCATGTGACACATATACATACTTCATTTGAATTTTAGAATTACAATGCAACACATATACAAACCCTCTAGAAAAGGTTGAGCATATAAGTGCAGAGAAATTAGAAAAGAACTGAAACTATGCAAGAAATCTGCTTTCAAACAGATCATTTTCTGTTACCATCATGTTTGAGCAGCTTGCTCCCCATGAACACCCCAAGAGTCTGAAGATGGTCCTTTGTCTGCATATCCCATATCTGATTAAGACAAAACCACACTAAGCAGGTGAATTGTGAAGCCACATGTATTTTTCCATTATCATAAAACACACTATATTATGATTACCAATTGGAGACCCCTTTTGAGGCCTCCGTTTTAATCCAAGCAAGACTCCTATCAGGGCCTTACTCGGAGAGCGGTGGTGTGGGGCACTGGAGTAGCGGTGGCGTTGGCCTTAAGATATGACTCAACCGGGAAAGCCTCAAACCTCTCACACTTGTGTCAATCATTCATCATACATACACATGGGCACATCTCCACCATGCATTCACACAGCCGCAGTGCAGGTGTCCTCTCCTTGTTCGGTGGCGGCGGCGCCCGCGCCTCAGCCCAGCAGCGGCACACTCCGTCCGCTTCTTCTCCACGCGTCGTTGCTCACTTCTTGGGGGCACATCAGAGATGCATGCACAGTGGGGCCCACTGGTGGCAAGTGAAGCTTGGATAAGCTATTTTTCAGCTTTATCTCATCTCTTCTCTCTATGAGAGCACAGAAAAAGGAGCTTCACCCATGAATCTGTTTTGAAAAATACTGTTTGGCAAAAAAAATAGCTCATGAAGCTGTTGTGGAAGCTTCATTCTAGAGGGGCGAAGCAAATATTTAACCATTGCTAATAATATTTAATCATTGCTAATATTTAACCATTGCTAATATTTAACTCCGTTTCTAGTTTTTACGAATAATACGGCATGCACAGCAATGACATGTTCGCGACTCTGACTTTCTGAGTGCGTTGACGCATGCAAAGTTCTGTTCTCAACGAGTTTACTCTGTCAACAGTTAACGTGCTATTGCCCCCGTGCGTAGCATCACTGCTGACATGCGAGTGTTCTGACTGACTGTCAACGGAGCAGGGAATACGTAGGTGTTTTAATTTTACTATACTAGTAAGAAGCGCCAGCCAGTACCTCTGAGCCTGTAAGGCTGTGACGTAATAATACAATAACCATGTATTGATTCCCCAACACCTACCACAGTATATGATAACTAATCGAGCTTAAACAATGATGCGTGACTTCCCCAACACCTTACCAGCACGCAATACGTATGAGCTGGTTCAATACCAAAGACTGCTCCTATCTTATATGTTACTCTATCCATTCAAATTATAAGTCAATTTAACTTTTTTGAAGAGTCAAAGTATCTCAAGTTTGATCAAATTTATATAATAAAATAATAACATATATGATACCATACAAATATCATTAGATTCTTCATTAATTATATTTTTATAGTATACCTATTTGATATCATAAATATTTATAATTCTTTCTATAATTTTGGAATAACTTATAATTTAGAATGGAGAAAGTAGAATAGTTTATACCCACAACAACGGTGATAAGTGATTACCGATAGGAATCCCCTCCCAAGTCCCTCCCCTTGCGTGGTGCTCATAAGACGATTACATCTTTACGGCTCTCGCAACCAAGAAGCGTACAGGAGATACTCAGAACCATAGGAGCTGGATGAGCGACTTCAACCTACTGAAACAGGACATGATCCACAAGTTCACTTCATCAGTGATCAACTGCAGAAGGGCTGACGCCGTGGTGCTTGTTCTCCTGAAGGCTAGATGTTTTTTTTTAAGGATTTTTCTCTTTTCCTAACGCGTCTTGTGAGAGTTAACGTGGCGATGAGTATGTTGAATGTAAATTTAGGAGGTTATTTTGTATTATCTTCCATAATTATAAAGGTGGATAATCTATAAAATCATTATGGTGTATTTTAAATTATCTTCCATAATAACATATGTGAGTAATTTTGATACAAAGTTAGAGGATTATTTTAAATTATTTTTATAAGATGTAACATGAGGGGATTATTTTAAATTATGTTTTCTAATAGTAAAGTGAGTAATTTAGATGTAAATTTAGAGAGTTGTTTTTAATTATTTTTCATAATGACATGTGAGTAATTTATATACAAATTAGGTGGTTATTTTGAACTATCTTTCGTAATGACAGATGTGGATACTTTAGATGCAAAATTTGAGGCTTACTTTATGTATTTTTCATAATGGTGGTGAGTAATGTATAAATTATAATAGATCCAATGACTATTATTGATGATGATTATTAGGGTGTACCAATTAAAGGCCAGATGTTTTTATTTATTGTGAGAATTTCTAATATTTATCTTTTTTCTAGTACGTCTGGTGAGAATTAACGTAGTGTCTTCGTTAAGACTCTAATCAGTAATAGTAAGATAGGATTCCTAAAGTTCGCTGTGCAAAGTCGATTTGTTCGCTCAGGGGAGCCTTGTTCCCTGACACAACATTCGCTATACAAAACAGACGGGATGAAATGGGACAAGCTGCCAGACCGAAGATTAGCAACGCAAATAAACCATTCTTCTGTCTCAATCCAAACAAGCAAGGAACAAGCGAACATTGTGCCAAAGCACCTCTAGTTTGACATATCACACATAGTTTCAGAAATCAACATAAGCATTCCTGCTGTTGCAGACAAAATGGTGAGGCATCAGTTCATCGCATCCCTGACATCTCTCTTCTGTTCTACCAACCACGGCGCTGCTCGCTCCCACCACGGCCGCCTGAATTTCCAACTGGGCGCCAAGCCGTCTGCTGCCTGTGGAACTTGGGGCCGTACTGCCCTCTTCCTGCACAAGCGCTTCCGTCCGGCTGGTAAGTGTAGGCACCACCTCTGTCATTCCTGCTGCCTCGGCTTTGCGCCATGTCAGCCCCATGGAAACCTCTCCCGTAGCCGCGGCCGCTGCCTAGCGCTGTCTCGGCAGTGATGGCTCTCCCTCTCCCACGTCCAAAGCCGCTGATCATCGGCTGCGGCTCTGCCACGGTTGGGATGGTTTCAGGCGGTGGTCGGCTACCAGGATAGGTGTGCCACAGCGGCCTCTTTGGAATCTCAGTTTCAGTTATAGTCTGCAAAAGACATGATTTCTTTCAGAGATGACGGCAAACTGGCGGTATGGTGCCAAATGCCCAGTGAACGAATGAAATGTGCAAGCCAAAGAGATATCTGAATATACCTTTTCAGGTTTTTTGACATTATCAAGTAGCCTTGGAATGATTTGCACTGGTTCTGGGTTGAAGAACAAGAATGATCTGAAACATACACAGGAATATGTAGTGAAAATTAAAGGATGACTTCTTTTCTTAGAAAATTACTGCCTGGATATGATAGGGTCAAGAGAAAACATACATTGTCTGGTCATTCCTAATGTCCTGTAGATCTCTTATCGGTGAACGGAAGAAACCACAGCTTATACTATCGTCGTTGACAGGCGACAACCACCCTCCAAGTTCACTATGTGGAATGAAATTTAGGATTTAGCAACATTCTTATAAGTTGCTCAGAAATAGAAGAAATGCATACGTAGCATCAGTTCAGACTTGATTGTACCTGGTAGATTGATCTGTCGGAAGCTTTTTTGACAAACAGTCAGATGTCTTCGCAAATGCTGCACCAGTTGGTAGAGTATTTGAGTTCCTCAGGAAGATCTTCTCCTGCCGAACTGTGTTCCTATTTATCTCATGTACCTATAAAATAAAAACAATGTAAAACGATCACGTGCAACATACTCTAGTAGACAATTTGCATAGAAGGTAGGCAATTTCTTTTACTGCAAGTTTGTCCTCCACCGTCTTGGTAGCCAGAATCAGCAGCTTTTCATCAATGAATGGCAACATTGCAATACCCTGAAACAATTTATTTCCGAGAAAACTAGCATGAGTGAAGAAGGCTTTCTGTTTTTCTTTTACAACTAGCCAATGTGGGGTCTTACATGTTGCCAATGTGCATCAAAATATGGGTAACCTAGCCTTATATTATGAACTCATATATATGGAATAATCACTTACTTGCCACAAGAAACGTTTCCCATGGGTATCAATCTGTACATCTGGTGAGAAAAATAAATTCCCATTTAGTTCAGTATATGGTACTCAGATTATATGATGACTTTAGAATAACAAGTACACCTGACGGATAGAATTTATGTATTAAAGACTCTTCATTTTCCATCAGTTCTCTGTAACACTTTGGTAGTGCACATGAGCTGCGAAAGAAAATAAACTTAAATTTCAATTAAAACATTGCGATGAAGAATGTGCATTATAAAATAAAGAATAGTTCACGTGCCTTTCTTTTGGAAGAACTGCCATGAGCTGATCGAATGGACTTAGTGGCTTATCAATGGTGAAAGATATCTTGAACTGAGATAGCCCTTCAAAATCAGATGCAAAAGGAGCATAATAGAAGGGATAGTACCTGCAGAAAACAAAACAGACATGCTATGCATAATACATAGAATGGAAACATTCGCTAGTACATGTCCATAAGAATTAGCAGTCATACATCACTCATGTGGAACTATTTATCAAGATTATCAATTATTTGAACTATTCATCATTCGATTTCGAAACAATGGAAGCATACTAGTACAATGTATAAGGAGATACATGTACAAATGAAAGCTCTGATCATAAATATGTATATCCTACCAGCTCCACGATGGCACATCTGCAAAATAGTACTGCAGCACCCAACAAAGTCCTTCCAGATACTTTTGAACCTAAATTAAGCCAGTGATAGAGAAAGTTAACAAAATATGATGTCTCTTCAAAACGCCCACCGGTATTAAAATTTTATCTGCACAGAGAAACAGGAAAAATCATAACCATGTCATTCTTCAGCTTCCCAACTTCATTAGATTTTTCCACACCAAACTTTTCCCTGTAGAATCGAGACTTCCATCCCGACAATCCCAATCTTACCTGCAATGGCATGTCAAACTTTGCACATATGTGAAATATTTTCTCAAATAGGCGCTACTAACCGCGTCATGTTTATAGGCTCCACTTTTTATAAGGTCTTGCTTGTTACGAAGAGTATCCTTTAAGTTTCGCCTCAGCTCTAAGGTATTTACAATTACCTAAGCAACAGGAGAATCAAATTCAAAACAAGCAATAATATGGATGGACTTTGGAAAATAAGTTTAGGAGAAATGATAAGGTATTGCCAGATATCCAATAAAAGTAGAAAAAAATAGGTAAGCTCTTCCCTACATCTGACTCGTCTTGGCTGTAGGTGGAAATACTGCAGTTTGTTGAAAAAGACTTTACTGTCAAATCTGGACCATCAGGATTTTCTTCCTAAGTAGAAGAAAGCTTGAGATTAAAAAAATGAATATGACAGTAATCAGGACAAAACTTTTAGCTGTATATAGCCCTCACCATATTGTCATAGTTTCTTTCTTTCCATTCTTCAGCAGCTTGGTGCACGAATTTGCGCTGTGACCTCTGCATGTAATCAACAAGTTCCAATTGGCACTATTGTACACTTTGACCAAAGGATCATAAGTTTTCTAACATACCTCTCGCAGTTCATATCTTTTAAGAAAAATTTTCTCTTCACACAAGGACAGTTCATGAAAAAACTTTTCCAACCTCGAAACTTCAAGGTATGCAGCATGTTTGTCTTTTAACTGTTTTTGGTAGCAACAGAAGTACATCAAAACATAACTCAACAAGTAATCAATGAAATTAATATAGTTCGATTTTGCATGTACCTTCTCGGTGCTCACAATATAGCCTCCCATTTTGTTAAATGCTTGTTTGTACACTTCCAATAGCAGATCAATTGCACCCTGCCACGTCGAAGACAAATTAAGGAAAAAATCCCACTTTTTTTGCAGTGGGGAACATGTGAAAGGATGTGACAATAACTATACTGTTTGCTGTTAAGCTGTCAGAATCAGACGGCATAAGCACACCTCATGCATCTCAACTGAAGGAATATGTGGAATGAAGTCATTTCCTATCAGGAAACAAATAAATATGAAGTCATCTATGAGCCTTTCGATATCCATTTTGACAACCGGGTTTGGTATCTTCAAATCAAGCTCTAGATACTCCCTCAGAACCCATATGTTCAAAAACTGCAAGAAGATGGTGTTATATGAAAAATTAAAATGGAAGCACCCTGTTATCATCTCTGAGGAACAAACCTGATAAGGTTTCTTGGGAGACCTGTGCCTATGAGCTATTTCTGTTACTTTGGGGAACCATCCTCTACACTTTCTCGAGAAATCTTCAGTTTTGAACAGTTCTTTAGATAGAGGGATGCAATTTTCTGGCAGATTATGAGGTAACACATCCTGTTCAAGTTAACAAAAGGGCTATTCTCAACTCAATATTTACAAAATTCTGCAACTACATTTAACTTCAATACACCGTTGCTTGCTAAATCCAATTAACTAAATGCGGTTTGCCAAAACTATCATAGTATGGATGAAGCTAGGAGTTCACACAAGGATGGATTAACAGACCTCACGCAAAATCGAAAAGTGAAGTTCATGAGATGCCAAAGCGAGCATTATTAGGTCCGCATCCTGTAATGATATTCCGAGTGTAAAATAGGCACAATAAAAAGAACAATCAGAAGATCAATGGTGTGTCACAGTAGAAAAATATTCAAATATTTAGTTAGTCCATGTCCGTCGTACCAGTCCATACAAGCAGTGCCTTGTGTTTGGATCATAGTTCTCTAGGCTCCGTTGTCCCCGGATGAAAGACATTATCTTGTGTTCACCTTCTCCAGGTACATTTGAATCAGAGAGTATTACCTTCAGAACGCAAGTATCATGAAGGTTATCAAGTAATGATCACGTTGACTAAAATCAGGATCTTGACCAAATATGTGATTAGCTAGCCACTCAAAAAAAAGCACAATGCCTCAGATTAAAAGAAAATTATCACTCTTCACTTTGATATTTCACCTGTAACTGTAAACACACAAGTTGAATTTGAAATTAAATACTTTTGACAATGCTAAAAATATCATTTTCACTTGCCTATCAGTTGACAAATTTTGAATAGTAAAGTCAAATGGTAACCATTATTTCAAAACAGAGGGTGCATTTTACACACTGAAACTAATATCTTGAAACCTGTCAATATTAAAATATTAAATAAAAGCTGTCATAAGAATAAGATATTTACTGCAGCAATGCAAAAATGGGAAGGTGAAACATTGGCCTCATCGTCTACTAAACCTTGATGCCTTTCCACCCGGGGTCACTATTCAACCGGGACCGGATGTAGTACTCGAGGCCTTTGGAGAGCTTCTCCATGAACTCCGTCCCTGGCGTGATGACGTTGGGATCCGAAACCTCATTTGTCTCCTGCGGCTGCACCTCCCGCCCTTCAGCTCTGAACTTCTCTCTCAGAAGCTTCTCCTCCAGTTCCTGCAAATCATACCATCGAACATAAGGTTGCTGCAAATCATGCATAGCAGCAAACAAATCCAGAGGACGGTTAAGGGTAATTTACTGCATCTTTAGCGTCCTTGGCAGCCTTGAAGCGCCTGGACCTCTGCTGGTTCATTTTGGCGCGGGGAGCAACACCATCTTCACGCAGTTCAAACAAGAAATTAATAAACGCATTCGTTGTATCGTATCAAACGCCAAAGACAACGGGAAAAAACGGGAAATACGGTTGAAACATGTACTAGTATACAGTATATAGTACAGACGTACCTACTGCCAAGTAGAGCAGCTTGGTAGGCCTGACCATGCGGAAGAGGCGGTCAATGTACTCGAACATGGCCGCAAACACCTCGTCGAACGTCGTCGGCGGGCACACCTGTATTGCATCGCGTATCCATGAGGCCATGACATTTATTAGCTTGTCAAGAGATACTACCTTTGTCCCTAACTAAGTGTCGCTGTGGGATGTGTGCCGGTTAAAATTGTTCAAGTTTGACTAGATTTATAGAAAAGTATTAGCAACGTTTGTATCTCTAAATAAATTTATTATAAAAATAAATTCAAAGATCTATCCAATCATAATAACTATGTACTATAAATATTAATATTTTTTAATATATATTTAGTTAAAGTTAAGTAAGTTTGACTTTTCGGAAAGCGAGTACAACAGATAAAAAATGACGGAGGGAGTACATCAGTTGAGTTGAGGAACTGGATCGATCCATACATCAGGATGATGTGTGAGTTGAGGAACGTGACATTTACTAGACGACATACATGATCCATCACGTTTACAAATACCAGCTCGTCAAGAGATTCAGTCGATGAGGAACTGGATCCATCCATCAGGAGGATTATGAGTGTTAATTACAGACATATAATATACCTGGTCCTCCGGGTGGAAGCATGGGTGGATGATGCCGTTCATATCCAGGTACAGGTTGTGGTAGACGCCAACGCCATTGGGCCCTGTGGAGGCTTCCGCCAGCGACGACGATGTGCCGGCTCCACCTTCGTCTTCCTTGGCGGCGACGACGATATTTGGGTACTTAACCAAGAGCCATTTGTACAAGGATGGCACCCCCATGGCATGCAGGGGGGCAAGGCACCTAGCCAGCAGCTGCAGCCTGCAGACTTGCAGGCGATCTGATCGTCCGCCCTTGTGTGGCGCTGAGTTTGTCTACGGGGGCGGGCTGCCAGCGGCGATTGATTTGAACTAGTTGGTGGTAGCCAGCGAGGGGAAAGCAGAGGAAACAGCTAACGGGTGTGAAGCCGACAACGAATTTCGTTCTTTTACTCTGGGTCCCACGGTCCCACTGAAAAGACCGAATCGAACACGAACCAGAGGAGCCTTCGAGACTAAGCATAGATGAATTTTCAGCACTACGGTACGGGGAACCTTGGAAGTACCTGCAGAAAAACAAAACAGACATGCTATGCATAATACATAGAATGGAAACATTCGCTAGTACATGTCCATAAGAATTAGCAGTCATACATCACTCATGTGGAACTATTTATCAAGACTATCAATTATTTGAACTATTCATCATTCGATTTCGAAACAATGGAAGCATACTAGTACAATGTATAAGGAGATACATGTACAAATGAAAGCTCTGATCATAAATATGTTACAAGGGGTGATCTTCAAAATTGACTTTCAAAAGGCTTATGATAGCGTGAATTGGAGTTCTTTTTGGAAGAAGTTCTTGTAAAGAAAGGCTTTGATCAATAGGTTACCAGTTGGATAATGAGTACTGTTAAGAACAGAAAATTTGTGTTAACATTAATGGAAAAATGGGCCTTATTTCAAGACTCACAGGGGATTGAGACAGGGAGATCCATTATCACCATCCCTGCTTTTTAATTTGTTTGGAGATGCCTTAGCACACATCCTTAACAAGGCTAAGTTGAAAGGCCACATAAAAGGTTTGGTCCTACTTCTTGTCCAGGGGGTTTAACTCATCTACAGTACGCTGATGACACCATTCTGTTCCTGGAACATGGTGACTTGTCAATCATTAACCTGAAATTCTTGTCATATTGCTTTGAGTGGCTAACTGGGCTTAAAATCAATTACCACAAGTCTGAAGTTCTTGTTCTGGGGGTTACAACTGAGGAACAACTGAGAGTGGCAAACATGCTGAATTGCCAAGTGGGGAAGCTTCCTATGACTTACTTAGGTATTCCAATCTCAGATGTGCCCATAGGTATTAGAGGTATCAGGAAAATCATAGATAAAATGGGGAATAAACTACAACCACGGAAGGGCAAGAACATGACCTCAGGGGGCAGACTGATCTTAACTAATACTTCCTTGAGTAATCTTCCTATATTTAGAATGGGGATGTATAAATTGAAAGAAGGTGTTCACCAACAAATGGATTCTATTAGAGCCAAGTTTTTCGGGCAAGGGGCAAGTGATAAATCTAAGTATGATATGGTCAAATGGGAGAACATGTGTATCCCAAAAGACTATGGGGGCCTAGGAATCATGAATACAAGGGTGATAATGAAGCTCTAGTGGGAAAATGGGTGTGGAGGATGATAAAAGCTAATAAAGATGATTTGTGCTATAATCTGCTGAAGTAGAAATACCTTAAAAAGAGATCCATCAAGCAATGTGAGTTTAATAATGGCTCACAATTCTGGAAAGGGGTGCTAGAAACAAGAAGTGCTGTAAATTGGGGTCTAACTGTTACAGTCAGTGATGGTAGGAAACTATCTTTTGGGAGGATGTCTGGGTGATGAGGGTTCCATTGAAATTAGAGTTCCCTAGTCTATACAATATTTGTGCTGATAAATCCTGTTTAGTAGCAGACTGCTGGGCAGGGGATGGGTGGAAGGTTAGTTTTAAAAGATCTTTAGGAGTGGAAGACATGGAGGAATGGGACAGATTGATGGATGTTCTTGATCATTCTCAACTACAAAACAATGGTTTGGAGGACAATCATAACTGGGTTTTTGAAAAATTTGAAGTTTACTAAATCCATCTATAGAAACATGATGTTTATGGGTGTGATTAATAAGAGAATGGAAAAACTTTGGTACAATAAAGCTCGAATGAAAATTAAAGTCTTTATGTGGATGCTTATCCAACACAAATTGCAAACTGGAGTTAATATGAAGAAAAAGAATTGGCAGGGGAGTAGGAACTGCTATCTGTGTGGGAGTCCAGAGACCACTGATCATATATTTTTCAATTGTATTCTAGTTGAGACTATTTAGATGTGTTTCAAGGAGGCATTAGGGTGGAATAAAATTCCAACAAATGTACAGGAGGTGTTTGATCATTGGATACCCCTCAATTCTCATAAATATCATGCTAAGCTGTTTGTTTTATCTATTGTTCTGTGGGGCATTTGGACTATACGCAACAAGATGAGCATTGAAAAGAGTTTCCTGGGCTCATCGAATGAAGCTTTCTATAAAATTTTTTCCTTACTGCAGAAATGAAGCAAGCTATTCAAGGGGGGAGAAGTCAACTTCTTGGAGGACATGATCAGGACTATGAAGGCTTGGCTGCACGATTTCTGGCAGCGAACAATGATATGGAGATTGAAGGGCTAATCTGAGGATGACCGGGTTTAGTTGTTGTTTCTTCCTTTAGCTGGTTTAGGCAGGGTGCTTGGTAGCGGTTTGTTTGCTGCTACTTTTCTGGGTCAGTCTGTAAGATTGTTTTGAAGCTAGAGGCTCAAAACACTTTCTGTGTGTTTCTTTTCTGTTTGGCCTCATAGGCGAAGTTTGTTTCTTGCTGTAGGAGTCTAGGCTGAGCTGGTTGGCTCAAGCTTTTCTTTTGTAAACTGGAGTCCCCAGTTGTATGAACCGTTATTTTACTTTCTATAAAGCAGGGTTTAACCCCGTCAAAAAAATAAACCTTAGTGGAAGAAAGACAGAAAGTTGTTCCATGTGCTACAGTACATGGTCGCCTTCAATGGCCAGGATACGGGTGTTGTCGATCAGCCTTTGATTTCCTATGGTAGTATTTTGTTGTGCTCTGGTCAGTTGTCGCTAAGTGGTTTGTTGTAGGGGCCGTAGTCACCCTTCTAGGAATTAAATTTTTTTATTCAACTCTGAGAATTAAATTGCATAGACCTGAGGTGGACCACACGTGCACTTAAAATTAATTACACATGATACAGTAAGATCCTGGGTCCATGCAATTTTATTTCCCCTTCTGGGTTGGGCCAACATTAACCTCTGGTTAGTTGTTTCATTTCTAGCCCCAAAGGACTCGGGGTTGGTTGGGCTTTTCGCAAGCAAAAACATCGAACGTCTGTCTAGCTTTTGGAGCAAGCCCAACGAATAAGGCAGGGCCCAGTGTAGCCCAACAATACAACAAAGCATGATGCATCTCCAGGAGGCTACGTTCTTGTGCTTCTTGATCCACCACCATCAATGAAACTGTGCATCTCATCTCACGCCACCAGCACTAATAACTGTGATTGTTGTTTCAAAAAAAAACTGTGGTTGTTATATAACAGGGTTAAAAATGCATGCATGCATGCCCATCTTTTTTTAAATGCAAAACAGCCCGTTGCCAGTTGCCACCCCACCATGCATCACGCAATGATTTGATCATTAAATTTAAGAATGAGGAATCACTCCAAAGTTCGACCATTTTCTCATGGGTCAGAAATTAATCTCACCAACAAATTACAGTCACATGAACTCGCAGGCAAGCTGCCGACGAACAACCATTCAGCCAGGGAATGAAGAAATGCTACTCCTGTCCATATCACCTCATTAACTTGAATACGTCAGGGCCATTACGCTTACGCCAATCAAATCCGAACTCGTTTTCAATTTGGCTGGCTCGCGTCCATGGGTCCATCCAGGCACGACCACCTCCCCTCCGCGTCCGAATCATCAATCCCGCTCTTCGTCTTCGTCCAGCGAACTCGACCACCTCCGCCAGCTCAGCACGCGGCCCCATGCGTGGCAGAGTTGGCCTGCGCCACCCCTGCGATGATGCTAAGCACCTATCCACCGTGGGTGACTAGAAGAGATTAGAGCAAAGAGAGACATGGAATAAACTGGTTTTTTTATGATTGTATATGTTGATCACCTCAATCGGTCGTATCCCTTATTATATTTTGTGCCCCTTATTATATTTATAAGAAGGGATTTGGTCTTATCCAATGAGGGTCGAAATCCCTTGCAAAAACGCATCAAAATACAACTCAATTCCGAACTGGCCTGTCAAAACCGGCCTAGCCGGGTTGCAAAACTGGCCTAGTCTGTTTTTCTGGGAAATCCGGCTTAGTGGGTTCTGGAATCCGGCTATGTCTGTTTTTCTGCATCAGCTCCCAAAATTCTCTTTTCTTCATATCTAGACTCCAAATGTGACAGTCTATATATGTTTTTCGATCGTCTCAATGAGACCAATGAAATGATGGAGTCAATTATGTCTTTTTGACAATTTTGGCTGTCAAGACCCGCTATACTGGCCTATGTACACATGCTTGCACGCAGACCCATTTGCTGCCTCTATCTCCCTACTCTTTTTAGGTTGACCCACCGCTCAATGTGCAGCACGCAACATCTTGTCTCCTGCTCCACCTACCGACACTCGTCGACAGCATTGAGCTTAAGCACCACACATGCACCCTCGTCATCTAGCCCCTCCCACATCCTCCATATGTCGTCCTTCAGTTTTTTAGGTAGTCATAGGTAGATCTGAGTATTTTATGGGCTGGGCCGAAATAATCCCGCCGATGACCGTCCCATTGGACGAGTAGGACCTGTTTTTTCGGGTCGGGCTCGGGTCAAGAATTTTTTTTTTGTCCGCTAAGGCTCGTGGGCAGACCAAAATCCGTCGGGCTCGGACCAGGCTCAATTTGCTTATGTCTAGGCATAGGAGAAAGTAAGAGGGGACAGATGATAAGGACGCAGGCACGATGCATGAGTTCAATGTCATCGGGGAGTGCCATGAGGCGGAGTAAGAGATAAGGTGGTGTCCATCGGATGCCTGAAAACTGGGTGCTTAGACCAGTGTAGGGTCATGCCTGGGCCACAAGTCTAGCCCGCAGCGCCGGCCCGGCATGGCACGGCTAAAAAGGGCTGAGACTACGCAGCTTTCTGCTATTGGATGAACACTTGATGAACTAGAGTCATGGATGCAAACCGCGCGCGGCGGCACTGATGCAAGTCCTCGCTCCTCACGCGGAGTTGTTGGTGCAGGAGCGTGGCCGAAGGCGCGAATACGCGAGATCAGCGACGTGGCCGCAGCGCACGGCCGGGGGACGCGGCCGCGGCTCGACGGCGCTAGGTCGTGTCGACGACGCAACAGAGCAAGCCGGGCATTCGTAAACAGAGAGAGGGGGAGAAAACAGAGCCGGATATTTGAATGGGAGGAGAAAACACAGGCGACGAAGATGAAGACCGGTTGTCGCGGTAGTCCTAAACAGAGAGGGGGGTCTCGGGTGTAGTTATGTCATTCAATCTCTCTCATTAAAATAATTCGTAAAGTTCGCTGTGCAAAGTCGATTTGTTCGCTCAAGGGAGCCTTTGATTCCTGACACAACATTCGCTATACAAAACAAACGGGATGAAATGGGACAAGCTGCCAGACCCAAGATTAGCAACAGAAAAAGGCATTCTTCTGTCAGGGAGCGAGGGAACCTCTTGCCAGACCAGCTCTATTTTGACATATCACAGATAATTTCAGAACTCATCAAAATAGCATTCCTCATGTTTCAGGCAAAACGGTGAGGCGTGAGACCAAAAACTAAGCTAGTTCATCATCAGTTCATCGCATCCCCGACATCTCCCTTCCGTTCTACCAACCACGGCGCTGCTCGCTCCCACTCCCACCACGGCCGCCTGAATTTCCAACTGGGCGCCAAGCCGTCTGCTGCCTCTGGAACGCGGCGCCATACTGCCCTCTTCCTGCACAAGCGCTTCCGAATGCGTAGGCGCCACCTCTGTCATTCCTGCTGCCTCGGCTTTGCGCCGTGTCAGCCCCATGGAAACTTCTCCCGTAGCCGCGGCCGCTGCCCAGCACTGTCTCGGCAGCGATGGTTCTCCCTCTCCCACGTCCAAAGCCGCTGATCGTCAACTGCCGCTCTGCCACGGTTGGGATGGTTTCAGGCGGTCGGCAACCCGGATAGGTGTGCCACAACGGCCTCTTTGAAATCTCACTTTCAGTTATAGTCTGCAGAAGATATGGTTTCTTTCAGAGATGAAGGTGAATCGGCGGTATGGTGGCAAATGCCATGCCCCCTAAACGAATGAAATGTGCAGCCAAATAGACATCTGAATATACCTTTTCAGGCTTTTTGACATGATCAAGTAGTCTTGGAACGATTTGCACTGGTTCTGGGTTGGAGAACAAGAATGATCTGAAACATACACAGGAACATGTAGTGAAAATTAAAGGATGACTTCTTTTCTTAGAAAAGTACTGCCTGAATATGATAGGGTCAAGAGAAAACATACATTGTCTGGTCATTCCTAATGTCCTGTGGGTCTCTTATCGGTGAACGGAAGAAACCACAGCTTACACTATCTTCGTCAACAGGTGACAACCACCTCCAAGTTCACTACGTCGAATGAAATTTAGGATTTAGCAACAATCTTATAAGCTGCTCAGAAATAAAAGAAATGCACCAACGTAGTGTCAGTTCAGACTTGATTGTACCTGTTAGATGGATCTAACAGAAGCTTTTTTGACGAACAGTCAGATGTCTGCACAAAAGCTGGACCATTTGGCATAGTATTTGAGTTCCTCAGGAAGATCTTTTCTTGCCGAACTGTGTTTCTATTTATCTCATGCACCTACAAAATACAAACAATGTAAAACACTCACGTGCAACAAAGTCTAGTAGACCATTTGCATAGAAGACAGGCAATTTCTTTTACTGCAAGTTTATCCTCCACCGTCTTGGTAGCCAAAATCAGCACCTTTTCATCAATGAATGGCAACAATGCAATACCCTGAAACAATTTATTTCGGAGAAAACTAGCATGAGTGAAGACGGCTTTCTTTTTTCTTTCACAACTACTTATAGTGGGGCTTAAATGTAGCAACTGAAAGATGATGGCTTAGCTACACAACCCAGCCAATGTGCGTAAAAATATGAGTAAGCTAGTCTTAAATTATGTATTCATATAATGGCTTACTTGCCACAAGAAACGTTTCCCATGGGTATCAATCTGTAGATCTGTGAGAAAAATAAATGCCCGTTTAGTTAAAATGGTATTCAGAATTCAGATTATATGATGAGTCTAGAGTGACAAATATACCTGACGGGTAGAATTTTTGTATCAAAGACTCTTCATTTTCTATCAGTTCTCTGTAACACTTTGGTAGTGCACATGAGCTGCAAAAGAAAATAAACTTAAAACTTCAATTAAAAGATTGCAACAAAGAATGTGCATTATAAAACAGAGAATATTTCACGTGCCTTTCTTTTGGAAGAACTGCCATGAGCTGATCGAATGGTCTTAGTGGCTTATCAGCAGTGAAAGATATCTTGAACTGAGATAGTCCTTTAAAATCAGATGCGAAAGGAGCATAATAGAAGGGGTAGTACCTGCAGACAACAAAATAGACATTATAGAATTTTTTTCGCGACCGTGCCTTGACATGTTTTTCATTAAGAGGAAAATAGACATTGTAGAATGGAAACATCTGGTAGTACATATATATATCCATAAGAATTAGCAGTCATATATCACTTATGTGGAACTATTTATCAAGATTATCAATTATTTTAAAAAATCATCATTCAAATTTCAGAACGATGAAAGCATACTAGTACATTGAATATATGGATATACAAGGACAAATGAAAGCTCAGATCATAAATATGTACATCCTACCAGCTCCATGATGGCACATCTGCAAAATAGTACCGCAGCACCCAACAAAGTCCTTCCAGATACTTTTGTACCTAAATTAAGCCAGTGATAAAGAAAGTTAACACAATCTGATGTTGTCTCCTCAGAACGCCCACTGGTACTAAAAATTTATTTGCACAGAGAAACAGGAAAAATCATAACTATGTCATTCTTCAGCTTCCCAACTTCATTACATTTTTCCACACCAAATTTTTCCCTGTAGAATCGAGATTTCCACCCCGCAAATCCCAGTCTTATCTGCAATGGCATGTCAAAATTTGCACATATGCGAAATATTTACTCAAATAGGCTCTACTAACCGCGTCATGTTTACAGGCTCCACTTTTTATAAGGTCTTGCTTGTTACGAAGAGTATCCTTTAAGTTTCGCCTCAGCTCTAAGGTATTTGCAGTTACCTAAGCAACAAGTGAGTCAAACTCAAGACAAGGAATAGTATGGATGGATTTTGCAAAACAAGTTCAGGAGAAGTGATAAGGTCCAAACAAAAGTAGAAAAAAATAGGTAGCTCTTCCCTACATCTGACTCATCTTGGCTGTAGGTGGAAATACTGTAGTTTGTTGAAAAAGACTTTACTGTCAAGTCTGGACCATCAGGATTTTCTTCCTGAGTAAAAGAAAGCTTGAGATTAAAAATGAATATGACAGTAATCAGAACAAAATTTTTAGCTGTATGTAGCCCTCACCATATTGCCATAGTTTCTTTCTTTCCATTCTTCTGCAGCTCGGCGCACTAAATTGCGCTGTAACCTCTGCATGTAATCAACAAGTTCCAATTGGCAATAGTGTATACTTTGACCCAAGGACTATAAGTTTCATAACATACCTCTCTTGCAGTTCATATCTTTTAAGAAAAATTTTCTCTTCACACAAGGACAGTTCATGAAAAACTTTTCCAACCTCGAAACTTTAAGATATGCAGCATGTTTGTCTTTTAACTGTTTTTGGTAGCAGCAGAAGTACATCAAACATAACTCAACAACTAATTATTAATGAAATTAACAGTTCGATTCTGCATGTACCTTCTCTGTGCTCACAATATAGCCTCCCATTTTGTTAAATGCTTGTTTGTAGACTTCCAATAGCAGATCAATTGCACCCTGCCACATCGAAGATAAGGGGAAAATCACTTTTTGCGGTGGGAAACATGTGAAAGGATGTGACAACAACAATATTGTTTGCTGTTAAGCTGTCAGAACCAGACGGCATATGTGCACCTCATGTATCTCAACTGAAGGAATATGTGGAATGAAGTCATTTCCTGCCAGGAAACAGATAAATATGAAATCATCTATTAGCCTCTCGATATCTGTTTTGACAACCGGGTTTGGTATCTTCAAATCAAGCTCCAGGTACTCCCTTAGAACCCATATGTTCAAAAAACTGCAAGGCGCCGGTGTTATAAAAAATTAAAATGGAAAGACCCTGCTATCATCTCTGAGGAACAAACCTGATAAGGTTTCTTGGGAGACATGTCCCTACTAGGAGTTGTTTCTGTCTGTCATGGGGGAACCATCCTCTACATTTTCTTGAGGAATCTTCAGTTTTAAACAGTTCTTTAGATAGAGGGATGGAATTTTCTGGCTGAGTTGGACGTAATGCATCCTGTCCAAGTTAACAAAAGGAGTATTCTCAACTAAATATTTACAAAATTCTGCAATTACATTTAACTTCAATACACCATTGCTTGCTAAATCCAATTAACTAAATGTGGTTTGGCAAGAGCTATCATAGTATGGATGAAGACAGGAGTTGACACCAACGATGGATTAACAGACCTCACGCAAAATTGAAAAGTGAAGTTCGTGAGATGCCAAAGCTAGCATTACTAGGTCCGCATCCTGTAATGATATCCAGTGTGTAAAAGAGACACAATAAAGGGAACAATTAGAAGATCAGCGATGTAGAAAGGGAATATTCAAATATTCAGTTATTCCATCGTCGTACCAGTCCATACAAGCAGTGCCTTGTGTTTGGGTCATAGTTCTCCAGGCTCCGTTGTCCCCGGATGAAAGACATGATCTTGTGTTCACCTTCTCCAGGTACATTTGAATCAGAGAGTATTACCTTCAAAACGCAAGTATCATGAAGGTTATTAAGCAATGATCATGTTGACGAAAACCAGGATCTTGATCAAAATGTATGATCAACTAGCCACTCAAAAAAAAATTCACAATGCCTCAGATTAAAAGAAAATTATCACTCTTCACTTTGATATTTCACCTGTAACTGTAAATACACAAGTTGAAATTGAAATTAAATACTTTTATGACAATGCTAAAAATATCACTTTCATTTGACTATTAGTTGACAAGTTTCAAATAGTAAAATCAAACGGTAACCATTATTTCAAAACAGCGGGCGCATTTTACACACTGAAACTAATATCTTTAAACTGTCAATATTAATATTAAATAAAAGTTGTCAATATTAATATCTAGATATTTACTGCAGCAATGCAAAAATGGGAAAGTGAGGCAAGGACCTCAGTGTCTACTAAACCTTGATGCCTTTCCACCCGGGGTCACTATTCAACCGGGACCGGATGTAGTACTCGAGGGCTTTGGAAAGCTTCTCCATGAACTCCGTCCCCGGCGTGATGACGTTGGGATCCGAAACCTCATGCGTCTCCCGCGGTTGCACCTCCCTCCCTTCAGCTCTGAACTTCTCTCTCAGAATCTTCTCCTCCAGTTCCTGTAAATCATCAAAGCATAGTCACTCATACATATATATACGGTTCCTGCATATAAATCATAGCAGCAAACAAATCCAGAGGGCGGAGAGGTGAGGGCCGAGGGGTTTATTTACCGCATCTTTAGCATCCTTGGCAGCCTTGAAGCGCCTGGACCTCTGCTGGTTCATTTTGGCGCGGGGAGCAACACCATCTGCAGTTGAAACAAGACACGCATATGCATTGTATTGTATCGATGAAACGCCAACAAAGACGATGGAAAAAAAAAAAAAACAGATGAAACATGTACTAGTATACAGGAGTACACGTACCTACTGCCAAGTAGAGCAGCTTGGTAGGCCTGACGACGTGGAAGAGGCGGTCGATGTACTCGAACATGGCCGCGAACACCTCGTCGAACGTCTTCGGCGGGTACACCTGCATTGCATTCCATCCATCACGTTTACCAGCTCGAGCGTCAAGAGATTCAGTTGAGGAACTCGATCAAATCCATCAGGATGATGTGATGTTTGTGTAACATGCATGCATGTGTTAGAGACGACATACCTGGTCCTCCGGGTGGAAGCAGGGGTGGATGATGCCGTTCATGTCCAGGTACAGGTTGTGGTAGACGCCATTGGGTCCGGCGGCTTGTTCGTCCCCCCGCGACGACGGCGACGACGTGCCGGCGCCAGCTTCGTCTTCTTCCTTGGCGGGGACGACGATGTTGGGGTACTTGCCCACGAGCCACTTGTAGAAGGAAGGCACCCCCATGGCATGCGGCGGATAGGCAAAACAGCCGTCAGCTGCAGCCTGCAGCGCGAGCTCTGGTCAGCGGTCACCGATCTGATCGCTCACTCGTTCTTGTGTTCCCACTAGTGGTAGTACAACTGCCCCTGGTACTAGTACTAGTACTAGTTGGGCGCCGAGGGGGGCGCTACTCCTATCTCCTAGTATCCTGCATTGGGAAGACGGAGGGGCGGCTCGGTCGCCGATCGGGGTGGATGGGGTGGGCGCACGGGGCGGCGGCCATGACATGACATGACATGGCGCCGACCTATGCGTCGTCGACGTGTACAAGCATGCACGCCTAGGGAGGCTGCATGCGCGGCGCACGGCCAACGAGGTGGTTTGCAGGAGCTGCTAGTACTGGAGATCGTGTCGTGTGAGAGGCAAGTGCAATGATGGATCGTGGAGCAACGGGGGCTAGCTGGAGCTGGAGACTACAAGCGGTAGGAGTTAGGGCGCATTTAGATCCGAAATTTTTTTGGTTTTGGGTAGTGTAGCACTTTCGTTTGTATTTGATAATTAGTATCTAATTATGAATTAAGTAGGTTCAAAAGTTTTATCTCGCGATTTCTCACTCAACTGTGCAATTAGTTTTTTTTTCGTCTACATTTAGTATTCCATGCATGTGCCGCAAGATTCGATGTGATACTTACTGCGCAAAAATTTTTAGTTTTTGGTGAGAACTAAACGGGGCCTTACTCCGTATGATAGGCCCTGTTTGGTTCCGAGCTTCTAAAACTTTAGTTCCTAAAAGTTTTAGGCAGTCTTCTAAAACCTCCTAAAAGAGTGTTTGGTTGCACCTCCTAAAACTGACTAAAGGCAATAAATGTTGTTGAACAAAGACACTTTTACCCTTCTTTAGGGGAGAGAGAGAGAGGGAGAAGGCAATAAATGAGGGGTAGTGGAGGTCCAGGAAGGACTTTAGGAGGTTTTAGGAGGGGGTGGAGCTCCTAAAGAAAAATCAGCCTTCTAAAACTTTTAGGAGGTTTTAGGAGAGGTGTTTGGTTCTTTAGACGGATTCTATCTGGATTTTAGCTCCTAAAGCTTTTAGGAGGGGTAACCAAACAGGGCCATAGATTGCCCCCAGATGTACGCTTATCGCAACAGTGCTGGCGAGTCTCCGCCACATGCCACGGAATTGGGTTTTGCACGACAAAAATCTCCGCCAGATGCTCCCATGATCCTACCATTCAATCGCCTTAGGGGCCGTTTGGATCCGGATTGGATTTTTATTTACAAGCCCAAAAGGTAAAACCCATGATGCTGGCCAGCAGTTAAATTCATCCAAGTTCATAGCTTAATTATCTTATATTGCGAAGACCTAAACAAAAAAAAAATCTAATTTAGTCATAGCATCTCCCACTGCTCCCCAATCCAACTCCTCTAATAAATTGATAACGGAAGATAGCCCAACATCAATAATCTCCCCCTCCCCCCCCCCCCAACCCCAAAACATAGGACCTGATCACAGTTTATTTATTTTCTTTTTTTCCTTTCCTTTTTCTCTCCATCGCAACATCAGATAGCACTCGACCGCCGCCAAGACACCAGTCTCGACCTCGACCTCCGCTGCGCGCCAGTCCCAACCCCGTCCTCCGCCTACCACGCAAGACACCTCCACGACGGCCCTGACCCCGACGCCCCAAGCCACCAACGTCGGCCCTCGTGCCTCGTCGTTGAGTCGGAGCGCTAACTGCCCGTGCGGATTGTGCCTCGTCCTCGAACAGGAAAGCCGCCCGCTAGCACCCGTGTGGAATGGCCCTCGTGCCTCGTTGCTGAGCCGGCAGGCGGCCCTTGCCTACGCTTCGGGTCCTTGTTGAGCAGGGACATCAGCGAGGATGCATGCCAAGTTGCAGCCATGGCGCCTGGCGAGCTCCGGTGTGGGTAGTGAGCAGAAAGGATGGACAAGTGATAGTTATTACGGGACCCATGCTATCGGAGGAGATGGAACTCCCCTTTATCTGAGGGGAGATAGAGATTTTTTGTTGGTCACCAATAAAAGGAAGAGCTATTGGAGAACTGCTGGAGTATGAAAAAAAGCCCATCTCCCCCAATATGACAGATTTATGGGTATTGTAACACCTAAAATTTTGCTTCCCTTCAAATAGAATTAAATTGACTTAATTATGCATTTTGTGTACACATTTAAACATAGGGAAGATAATATTTTATTAAATTAAAATCAACTATAAGGCTAGATACATGTTTTATGCATACATGCTGCTGCAATTGTTTTTTCTGTATTGTCTGGTTTTTGAAACAAATTCAAATGGATTCAAAATCAATTTGAAAATGGCTTTGAAAAATCTGAATAGAAAAAGGATTCTCTCTTCCCTCACCTCCTTCGGCCTTTGAGCCTGCTCTAGTCCAGCTCCTGCTCGGCCTGCTCCTCACCCCCACGCCCTTCCCTTCACTCCCTGGGCCAAAGCCCAGCTTTGCACCAGCCGGCCCACCGGGCCGCACCCCCGCCGGCTCCCTCTGTTCTCCCACCGCCAAAGGGCCCCCCGCCTCTCCCTCTCTCCATCACCGGCATGTGGAGCCCACCCTGCCACCCTGTCCCCTTCCTTTGGAATAAATTGAGTGATTCAAATAATAGAATAAATTGAGTGGAGAAATCATATTCATGTTATTGAGTCCATTTTGGGGCCATACCAGAAATGAAAAGAAATTTGAACATTTTGTTCAGGAAACACGACCACTTAACGTGTGGCGAATGGCTTTTAATTCTAAAAAAAGCAAACGAAGTCGTAAAAAAGCGAGATTTGTCAAGATCTCCTGATATCATACGTGGAGACTGGAAAAAATTGAGAAGGTTTTGCAAAATTTATCATGTAATGACGCTTATAAAACCAAGTATCTCCAAAGAAGAATCAAGGAGTTGAGAAGGATCTGGTAAGATTGGAGTCAAAGTCACGATCGAATTAGGGTTTGACTTCAAAACTTTTTGTATAGGCAATAGACAACATAGATTGATCCATGTCAAATTTTGGGAATTGTTGGGGTCCATTTGATAATTTTAATTTATTAACTACAATTATAGAATTTTAATTGATATAAATTGAATTTGAGCTATAACTGCATGAAATAATGGAATAATATTCATAGAAAAATCAAATATGCATTGTTAAGTAAATTTGACAAGGTACTTTCGAAGTCCATCATAACAAATTTAGTAGAACGCGCTATGAAGAAGTGTAGCATGAAATAAAAAAATTTGTCGAGTGTTCTCTACGACACTCGACAAAAAGAATAGTTGCCAAGTGTCGTACGGGGGACACTCAGCAACTTTGTTGATCCGCCCCATTGTGCGATGCGAAGCGGTTCGAAAATAAAAAACATAATCTTTGAGTGCCCCGATCCGGACACTCGGCATATCGTTAGTTTGCCGAGTGCCCAGATCGGGGGCACTCGGCATACCTTTCATATGACCCACCTCCCTGACGCACACGACACTCACGCACACACACGCCCGCCCACACTCATGCACTCACACACACCGCCGCCGTCGCCCTGTGCCCCAGCCGCCGCCCTGAACCCTCGTCGGCCCGGACCCCTTGATCTCCCCGGGACCCCACCGCCGCCCAGCCCGCCGCCGCTCCTCTCTGCTCGCTGCACGTCCCTCTTTTCTCCCTACAGAGCTCCGCGACACCATTGCCGAGCTCCGTTCGCCGTTATCGTTCTCCGTGGTTTGTCCATCTCTTGCTCAATATTCACCTCTACTGGATTCTCCTCGTCCCAGAGATTCACACCCTGCCTTTATTTCCAAAAGATCATGGCGTGTTACGAGAAATCACGAGCCCGCCGGAACACTTCATCGTCATCGTCCGCCTCATCTCGGCTGCCTCCCCCTCCACTCTGAACCAAGCACCGAGGAGAGCCTGCCTGAGTTCGGTGAGCTTCGCTCTCTTTTGCGCCTCCTATCTCCGTCTCTCGTAGTCCGTAGCTCGATCCCAAGCAGCACCGTAGATTGCCATGGTGCTGCCGTGCACCTCTGCTCTGGCGACCAAGGAACAGAGAAGCAGCCCAGCGCCGTGCATGCTTTCTTTTGTGCTTATTTGTTATTTCTGGTGTACCAAAATTGGTTTCAGCAAATGCTGCCTTGAGGGTAGGATTTCAGGATCAGTAAATAGCACTAGTGAATGAATTGCCATGATGCCGTGCTATTGGTTGATTTTAGTTCATTACTTAAGGTGTATTACAAGTTTGTAGTGTAACCATTATCGACTCATGTTAAACACTGATAAAGCATAGGCAGAGGTACTACTGTTCTCCCAATCATAGGGGCGACTCTAATTGGCATGATAAAACGTTGGTTGCTGTGTACGGCAAGTTGATTCTTCTTTCATGATGGTACTATTTTAGCGACTCAGCAAATACACTCCAAATACACCATTGTAACTAGGCAATAATTATGAGATATTTGATGTTGAGACGTGATGAAACTGAGACTTAGCAAGCGTAATTATTTTATAATTTGTTGGCATATGATTGATTGCTAGAGAGTCGTAGTAGTTATCCCAAAACCTATGTGGTTACCCAACGGTAATAATCTTGAGGAGAAGGGTTGACATACTGCCACCAGTAACCATTAGCTATCAAGCTACCTAGGAGATAAGGCACAAGAACCATGCTAACTAGCTCTTGCAATCTCCATATGCCAAAATTGTTAAAACTAGACACACACATACAAGCAAAACATCACTTCAACAAACAGTGATGTTGTACTATTAACTTGAGCATATTTCCATGCCAATGATTGCCATTCTTTTAATGATCTCTCTATACACTTACTGACCCGATGCATTTGGCTCTCTATTATCTTCAACTTGCAGGTTTTTGCCGCCGCTCCTTGCCCTGCCCTGCCTCCTGGTTCTGCCTTGCCCTCCCGCCGCCCCACAACTTGCCGTCATTTTGCAAGGTATAAGATGTGTATGTGGTTGTTGGCCATCGTGCCGTTTTATTTGTTGCAGGTTTTGGAAACCTCCCCGTGCAGGGGAGGTGCTGCCGAAAGTTAGATTTGACACTATTATGTTCCTTTTATTGCAGGAGAGGCTATTGCAACGTCCTCGACTCATCACTTTGTAGGATAGCAAGGTGAGGCATAAAAGACCATTCTTTCCGTATCATGTTCATATATCATGTAACCTAGCTAGGCGTCTCCCGTTCAAAAGAGATACGGTTGAAAATATGCAGATCTTTGCATATCTATAACCGTATCTGTTTCGAATTGTCCACGTTTTTTTGACAGCCTGAGGATGTGTAGATGCGGTTAGTTTCCATGCTCTACTCCGATCCATGATAGAGTTTCGGCAGCATCTCCCTATTGTTCTCCGGATACACAATCTCCCTTCCAGGACGTGTATTTGGAGAACAGCGGGGAGGTGCTGCCGAAATTCTGTCTCGGATAGGAGTAGAGCATGGAAACTAACCCCATATACACATCCTTGGGTGGGATTAGGACCTATCTTCACCTATTAAACAGTATAGGAACATGTAGATGCAACGTGATTTTTATATTACTCACTGATATGCTAGAGGATGGATGACCATGAGTGGATGTACACGGGCCGCTCTTGTCAGACTTCGTTGACTGATGAATGGATTGACAAGACCGATGCTTTCTTGGAACGGACATTTGCAAGGGTTAAAGGAGCTAGTGTTACTTTGTGTCCCTGTAGCAAATGTGCAAACATGCGTCGGAAAACCAAGGTGGTCATGGGTAAACATCTTTGTAAGCATGGATTTACGATAGACTATACCAGGTAGATCTACCAAGGTGAAGCCGATCGTGAGAGAGACGAGGTCGTGAGACAACGCATCGAGGAATATGATGATGATGCCGGGGTAGGAGACATGTTAAATGACTATCATTAAGGACGTAGGGAGGAGGAGCCAGAGGCTACCGCAAAGGCGTATTACAACAGGTTGTCTGTGGCACAGCAACCCCTTCACGGGCATTCCAAGGTTTCTCAACTGAATGCCATTACACGCCTAATGGCCTTGAAGTCCTAGTTTACCTTGAGTCGAGATGCCTTCTATATTATGCTGACAGCTGTTGGCAGCCTGCTCCTGGATGGTCACATCTTGCCAAAGAGCATGTATGAGGCACAGAAACTCCTTCGTGCACTTAAGATGCCATACGAGGAGATACATGCTTGTCTGAAGGGATGCATCTTATTTAGGAAAGAGTATGCGGAAGAAAAGTATTGTGTAAAGTGTGAATCATCTAGGTTCCTGGAGGTAGACTCTGGTGATGGTCAGAAGAGGCAGCTCGCAATCCCCATGAAGATCCTACGGTACCTTCCTTTCATACCGAGGATCCAACGACTTTACATGACTGAGGAATCCACGAAATAGATGACATGGCACAAAACGGACGTCGATACAATCCTGAGAAGCTGGTACACCCATCCGATGGTGAAGCCTGGACAAGGTTTGATGTGATTCATCGTGAGAAAGCTCTAGAGGCTCATAATGTACGCGTTGCACTGGCAACAGATGGGTTCAATCCTTATGGAATAGTGGCTGCCCCGTACACTTGTTGGCCCATGTTTGTTATCCCCCTCAATCTCCCCCCTGGTGTTCTCTTTCAATGATAGAACATATTCTTGTCGTTGATAATTCCAGAACACCCGGGGAATAATATGAGTGTGTACATGGAGCCTCTGATTGATGATTTGGTCTGTGCTTGGGAGGAAGGGGTATGGACATACGACTGAGCTAGAAAGACAAACTTCAAAATGCATGTTTGGTACCAATACTCCCAGCATGACTTGCCGGCATATGGGATTTTTTTGCTGCTGGTGTGTTCACGAGAGGTTCCCATGCCTAGTATGCAAAGCTTCTCTGAAGTTCATTTGGTTGACAAAGGGTGGCAAGTATTCTTTGTTCAACAAACATCGATAATTCCTCCTTCCGACCATCCATTCGCACAAGACATCAAGAACGTTACGAAAGATGTCATAGTTAAAGACCCCGCACCGCAGATGATGATGACAGAGCCACGGTTCGTGCTGCTCGGTTAGACGCTCTCAAGGTCAATAAACAAGAAGGTGGTTTTGTAGGATATGGCGAGCAACATGCCTAGACTCAGAAGTCGTGCTTGTGGAACCTCCCCTATTTTGGTGATCTTCTTCTTCCACATAACGTTGATGTAATGCACACTAAAAAGAATATCGCCGAGGCAATTTTTGGTATAATCATGGACATTCCTGATAAGACAAAGGATAACATTAAGGCTAGAGTGGATCAAGCGAGGTTATGCGACAGACCAAAGCTGGACATGGCGCCTCCCAGAGCCAGCAAGTCATGGAGAAAGCCTAAGGCCAATTTCGTCCTGACAAGGACCCAATGGAGGGAGGTACTAGAATGGTTTTAAACGTTAATGTTCCCTGATGAGTATGCAGCGAATCTGAAGAGGGGAGTGAACTTAGCTACTATGCGAATCAATGGGCTCAAGAGTCATGATTACCACATATGGCTTGAGCGCCTACTTCCGGTGATGGTTCGAGGCTATGTCCCTGAGCATGTCTGGCAGGTGCTAGCGAGCAATTTCTTCTGCCAGCTTTGTGCCAAGGAGTTATCTCATATCGTGGAAGCTGAGACCCTTCTCAAAAAGGGTGCGGGAAATGGAATGTCCGATTTCATTTCTTGGTTCAAACAGAAGGTACAGTTCAATTTAGCTCGTGCTTAGTTTGACTTTACTGGTTATGACGTGAATGGATATCGCTTTCACACAACAAGCCACGAGTAGAGTCGGCCCAATCGAAGAACCACAAATACCAGAGTTTTTACGCCAGGCTTTGATGAGGTCGAGTACTACGGAAGAATTGAAGAAATATATGAACTCATGTTTCATGGTTGCAAATCTCTTAATCTAGTCATATTCAAATGCCATTGGTTTGATCCATCAGTAGTGAGACGGACCCCTAATCTTGGGCTAGTCAAAATTCGACAATCATCCGTCTTACCAGGAGACAAAGTCTATATTGTGGCTCAACAGGCTACGCAAGTTTATTATCTCTCATACCCGTGCCAAACCGACGACCGTCTTAAGGGTTGGGATGTTTTTTACAAGGTATCGCCACACAATGAACTACCTGTACCAAACAATGAAGATTACAACATAGACCCCAACACATATGATGGAGAGTTCTTCCAAGAAGATGGGTTCGAAGGGAGTTTTGAGATAGACTTAACCGAAGCGATCGAAATGGAAGTAGACAATGAAAGGGTTGCTGACGAGGACGCTGGAGATGAGGTTCAGAATGTGAAGGACTTAGAATTACTTCAGCGATTATATTTAGGCAATGACAGTGATGACGACATTCTCGATCATGATGATTATATCGACACGCATGATAGTGATGATGAGACTTCTGATCCAGTTAATCCCGATCATGATGATTATTTCTAATACATGTATGAGCCATACTAATTTATTTATTATTTATCATTCCATATTATTTTTAAAGTATGTTTAGTTTATTTTGCATATCTTTCTAAGAATGTTTTGTTTATCTGTGTTGATTGGTTTACTCTTTTTAATTGCGGTGATTGAACAATGGTGGATGATACGAGGAAGATCGTGGCGCTTCTGAAAAATTCAAAGTCAGAGGTTGTGGTCGACTTTAGGGAGAGGTCGAGGCAGGGGTCGAGGGAAGGGTAAAGGGAAGGTTAAAGGGGCGAGGCCCCCGTCGCCTATAGCTTCCTCGTC
Source organism: Miscanthus lutarioriparius (assembly GCA_904845875.1). NCBI lineage: Eukaryota > Viridiplantae > Streptophyta > Magnoliopsida > Poales > Poaceae > Miscanthus > Miscanthus lutarioriparius. Next base: position 114,166,906 of record CAJGYO010000010.1, on the reverse strand, counting down.
GTCATCTGAGGAGGAGGAGGTACCTTCCGCGCCTGGGGGACGAGGAGGAGAATGCAGAGGAGGAGCAAGAGCAGGTGGAGGAGGAGGGGGTTGGTTCCCAGTGCGGTTGTGAGGTCCCTCAACCCTCCCAAGGCGGCCGATACCTCTTGAAAGACGCCGATGATTCGACCCTCCAGGAAAAAAGTAATTAACTTTAGATGTTCTCAATAATATTTCGTTTGATATGTTGAAAATCACAATGAAAACTAATAATTTATCTTAATCACTTGGGCGGGGGGGTTGGATTAAGGTCGGGTGGGGTGATCACTGGCAGCAAGGTCAACGGCTTCCTTGGCCTTTTGTGCAGGCTACATTTCCTGGCTTAGTGCAGTTCGGAAGAGCAGCGCGATCGCCCTACACGTGGGACCACTACGTGCATGCGCCCATGGCCTCGGCGATCGACAAGGGTATTCCCTAACAAGGTGGAGCGGGTGAAGGGCAAGCTGTGGGTAAGTATTCCTCGCACTATATTGCTCAATACATCATATTCAGTGGATATTCTTGAAGTAATGACTGTATACATCGCGTCTATATGCAGGACGTCTACATATGCCAGGAGGGCTACGAGGCTAAGGTGGCCTCCATCTCTAAAGAAGCCGCCAAGAAACTCGTGAAGGACATGCACTACGAGGCGCGTGTCCAGGCCATCGTCGACTACTATGCTCAATACAGAGGGATGAAGGTTAAAAAAGAAGAGGCAAGAACAATGAACCTGACCCGAGAACAATTCTTGAAGGTAAATATAGAACATTAATACTTACTTTTTATGAGATTAATTACGCTTAATTTAATTTTTTCATATGTTATACACTTGATGACGTAGGTGCCTCCGTACTGGTGCGCCCAGCATACTCGGTGCTGGGAATACATGGTGGACAAGTGGTTGGAGCCCAGGTGGGTGGAGACGCACAACACTTGCCAGGACTGACGTTTGCTGATGCCACGTTCATCACACCATCAAGGTAGCCTGAGCCTCGATGAAGACAGGAAAAAATGGGTACGCGAATTCATTTCTTTATTCTAACGCTCAATTCTGTATAATTTCTAATTATTTTGCATTTTTGCCACAGTCGTCGTCACATGATGGTCAGCCTTGCTCCCAGTTCAAGGCATGTGTTCTGTCCAAAAAGGGCAAGGTGACAGCAAACATCGACTTCAACGTGGAGGACCACTTTGAGGCGCGACAAACAATCCCCAGCATCCACAACTGGCGTCCTTTGTGTACACAGCGATGGCAAGGGTAGTTCATGGGTCACAGTTCGATCCGAGCACCCAGGATCTTGATGGAGAAATCATGATGAGGGTGGGAGGAGACAAGAAGCATGGCCAGTAATAGATTGGCGATAGTACAATCGACACGGCCTCTACTCCCACTCTCTCCCAGATCCGAGCACGAGCTCGAGCCCAGCGATACGCCCACAGCCAACCACTACACAGTTCCAGATGGTGGCTCTTCAGGTTATTTCTGTTTTATTCATCGTCCGTTGATTGTTATGTACTTTAGTTTTGCATTGTAACATTGGAATAAAATATTATAGGCCCAGGTGAAAGCAGAAATGAAGCAATGGGAGGAGATGGAGGCGAGGATGGAGGAGATGATTTGGCTGAGGGTGGCGGCCGAGCGGCAGAACATGGAAGAAGAACAATGGATGACGATGGAGCATATGATTTAGCAGAGGATAGAGGCCGAGCGGCAGAGGATAGAGGAATAAAATCGGATAAGGATGGACCAAATATTCCAATGCATGCAGCATTTTGCATCGAGTATGGGTCAAGCTTTGCCACCGCCACCGATGCTATTCCCTCCACCTCAGCCACCCACAACTACTCCTGTGAGTCACTTGACACCTTATACTGCAGATTGAATACTTTGACTTAGAGAACTTTAGATGTTAGCTAAAAATGACTTAGAGAACTTTAGATGTTAGCACAAAATGATTTAGAGAACTTTAGATTGAATACTTAGCATGTTTTTGTGACTAGGTAGAGATGTAGAGTCACCTTATACTGCATCTTGAAACAACTGACCGAGTGCTCCCTTGGTTTATCTGTTACTGCTACTCTATATTTGATAAGACACATACAGTACTGTCATAGCCATATTTGATAACAAACTGATAGGACATGCAGCTAGCTATCATTCAGTATTTAGCATTTCAATAATCAGCATCAATAATCAGCTCTGGGTTCAATAAACAGCTACTTCAATAATCGGCTAGCTTAGCTAGCATTTCAATAAATCTACTTCAATAATCAGCTAGCCTGTATCGAAAATCTACTTCAGTATAGGAAAAATCCTGCAAAGACAACTCTATTGAAGATGGATGGAGTTGGACACCTTGGTTAGCTACTAAAATGCTAAATGCTAGCTAGTTGACATTCACAAAAATCCAGAAACTTAACATATAACATTCAGGTAATAGACAACTGAAAATTCAAAGACTTAACATATAATATTCAGATATAAGTAAATCTCTGCACTGCACATTTCCTACTAAGAAAATTCAGAGACTTAGCATAATGCGGGAACTAAGAAACAACACACCTCGGGCAGCTTCACACAATATCACAGAACTCCTAGTGGTTCAGCAGGCAGCTTGACAAACCTACAACTACTGCTATGAAGGATAGCTGCCTGCACTGGCCTCCTGCTGCTCATATCCAAATTTCAGACTAAGGTTCTAACATGTTCATACTAAGGTTCCTGCCGAGCAGCAGAGAAGTCGGTGGATTCAAACTTAACATAGTGCTCCCCTGGTTTATCTGTTACTGCTACTCTATAGTCAGATTGCAATGAGTTTTTTTATATCTGCAGCTCACACATGCAATCTCTTCTCTTTTGTGCAGAATCAATCGGCGGCATCAAATAATCAGCCTCAAGATCCGGATTTATCGCAGTGGATCCAAGGGACTCCGCAGTGATTGCATTTGCATTTGTGGCTTATTGTGACTTAGTTGTGACTTGTGATAATGGTTTATTATGCCTGTGATGATGGTTTATTGTGAATTGTGATGATTGTTTATTGTGAATTGGGATGATGGTTTATTATGCCTGTGACATATAATTATGCATGTGATGATGATTTATTGTGAATTGTGATGGTTTATTATAAATTGAGAGGGGTCCGTTATCCGTGACAGATTAGTAAAAAAGGAGAGGATTGGTCGCTTTGCCGAGTGTAACACTCGGCAAAGAGAGGCGTTGCCGAGTGTCAAGACAAAACACTAGGCAAAGAGGTCAATTTCTGTTATTCTGGGAACCTTCTTTGCCAAGTGTTTTGGCTTTGCCGAGTGTATTATAATGGATACTCGGCAAAGTGACCATAAAATCTGGCCGTTGCGTGCTTGTTTGCCGAGTGTATTGGGCGTGACACTCAGCAAAGTGTCTAAATTTTACCGAGTGTTTTGGGCTTGACACTCGGCAAAGTTTAGAAACGTTGCTGAGTGTTTTGGCATTGACACTCGGCAAAGTTTAGAAACTTTGCCAAGTGTTTTGGGCATGACACTCGGCAAAGTTTAGAAACTTTGCCGAGTGTTTTGGGCATGACACTCGGCAAAGTTTAGAAACTTTGCCGAGTGTGTTTTCGTCGTGCACTCGGCAAAAGCGTCGTCACCGTGCCATCCTGTTAACCTTTTTTTACCGAGAGTTTATTTTTGCCGAGTGTTTATTGACACTCGGTAAAGAGCTCTTTGCCGTTAAAGTGTTCGCCGTGTGTTTTTTGTCGAGCGTCTTTATCGAGTATTTCGGGACTTTTGCGAATATCTCGGCGCGCTTGACAAATCATCGTATCCCGTAGCGTGAGAGCAGCTTGCTAGGCCCGGACGATGCGGAAGAGGAGGTCGATGTACTCGAACATGGCCACGAACATGACATGACATGACAGAGCGACGGCCGGCTCAGTCGCCGATCGGGTGGGCGGGGTGGGCGCATGGGGAGACGGAACGGCCGGTGCGCCGGCCGGGGCGGCGGACATGACATGACATGACATGGCGCCGACCTATGCACCGTCGAGGTGTGCAAGCATGCACGCCTAGGCACGCTGCATGCGCGGCGCACGGCCAACGAGGCGGTTTGCGCGCAAGTGCAATGATGGTTGATGGAGCTGGAGACTCCGAACAGCGATAGGAGTAGATAGATTGCCCCCCGATCCTCTGGTCGTTTGTTGGCTTCAGCCAGCCCAAACCAATCAGCTAGCAGTGTTTTTCTTTCAAAAAAACCAACACCAGCCAGCCCAAACCAGCACCAGCACCCACCAGCAAACAGGCCACTCGACCTATCGGTACGCTTATCGCAACAGTGCTGGCGAGTCTCCGCCACATGCCACGGAATTGGGTTTTGCATGACAAAAATCTCCGCCAGATGCTCCCATGATCCTACCATTCAATGCATGTTTGGATCAGACTCTAAAATTTGAATTCTGGATGAAAATAATCTCCGATGTTTATTAGATTATGTGCCATGCATAGTGATTTTAAGACTTCGGATAGAAAAAAATTCCAAATCTTAGAATCTCATTCAAATATCCCAGGATTCTGGTTCCGTTTGGTTACCTAGGGATTTCAAGAATCCAGATAAAAAAAACCCCTCAAAATTCTAAAATCCCTCCCAAGCACCTTAGGATTCTAGAGGATTCTAACACACAGGCACAAAATCCAATAAACATCAGAGATTATTTTTATTCAGAATCCGGATTTTAGAATCTTATCCAAACATGCCATCTAACACAGAGACATATAATCCAAGAAACATCAGAGATTATTTTTATCCAAAATCCAAATTGTAGAATCTCATGCAAACAAAACCTATGATGTTGGCCAGCGGTTCTAAGGCTGTGTTTGGCATGGCTCCCGGTGGCTCCAGCTCCTCCACGATTTGGAGCTTCTCCGGCTCCGTGCTACAGTACCGATGTGGTAGCCGAGCCGGAGCCGACCAGAGCCGTGCCAAACATGTTCTAAATTCATCCAAGTCCATAGCTTAATTATCTTTTACTGCGAAGGCCTAATAAAAAAAATCATCTAGTTTAATTTAGGGCCCGTTTGGCACGGCTTCCGCCTGACAAAATCTGCTCTGATCACTGTAGCGATGAGCCTGTTTTCTCTCTCCACCTTTTTTGTCTCACCGTAGCGCGGGTGTTGTAGCATGCGGGAGATGAAGCCGGAGAAGCTAGGAAAACGAGCTTCTCCGGCTTTGATGAACAGTGCGAGTGTCAGTGAGAGGAGGAGAGGAGGAGAGAGGAAAGCCGCTTCTATGAACAGTATGCTACAGTGTCGGTGTCAGGGAAGCCTGAGCCGGCGGAAGCCATGTCAAACGGGCCTTTAGTTGGAGCATCTCTAGCAGTCCCCAATCCAACTCCCTTAATAAGTTGATAATGAAGATAACACAATACCACTTTTTAGATTGTTGGGGGAGATGTTGCAGCAGATCACCAATAATCTCCCCTAAAATTTAGGACCCTGTCAGATCACAGTTTATTTATTCTTTTTTTTCCTTTCCTTTTCTCTCCATCACAACATCAAATAGCACTCGACCGTTGCCTTGACGCTTGATCACCTCGACCTCGACCTCCGCGGCGTGCTAGTCCCAACTCCGACCTCCACCGCGCGCCAGACCCACGCCGCACACACACCGCGCGAGACACACGGCTCGACACCTCCTCGACGGCCCAACGCCCCAAGCCACCAATGTCGGCCCTCGTGCCTCGTCGTTGAGCCAGAGCGCTGACTGCCCGCTCGGATTGGCCCTCGCGCCTTATCCTCGAACTAGAGCGCCGCCCGCCAGCAAGAAGCGGCCCTCGTGCATCGTCGTTGAGCGGGCACCGCCCTTGCCTGTGCTTCGGGTCCTTGTTGAGCGGGAACATCGGCGAGGGTGCATGCCAAATTGCAGCCATGGCGCACGATGAGCTCCGGTGTGGGTAGTGAGCAGAGAGGAAGAAGAAGTTATAGTTATTTTAGGACCCATGCTATTTGGGGAGATGGCACCCCCTCTTAATTTATTTGAGGGGAGATTGAGATTTTTTTTTTGTTGATCACCAATAAAAGGAAGAGCTATTGGGGAACTGCTGGAACATGAAAAAAAACCCATCTCCCCCAATATGATAGGTTTACGGGGATGAGGGATGAAATTGAAAAACTGTCGGAGATGCTCTCACCTAACCACATTGGCATCGACTCGTAGGGACCCACAAGCCGCCTAAGGGCTACGGCCTTGATGCAAGCGGGCTAATATGGGGATCCATATACTAGTCTTAATTTTATGAGTTATATAAGAAATCTTAAACTATTTTGGGAACTTGTATATTTTATTCATCTCTTGTATATTGGCATTGAGAACCCTTTTTTTCTCCTTATTCTTCCTGACATCCTGCTTCCAACTTCGTATTGGCCGATTGGATAAGCGCACGTGTATTTCCATGTGATTGGATCGATTTTTCCAAGTGCGGAAAAATTGAGAGTTTTGAGATCATAAGGAGTAGTTTGAGAGAGAGGGTTTTTCGGTCTTGCCAAAAAAATCAAGACTGAGAGTGAGTTTTGGAAACTCTTGGAGATGATCTTAGTAAATAATCATAGTACCATTAGCATTACCATTTTATTTATAAACAATCATCAACAAATAAATGGTCAGTTGATAAAAAAAAATGAAAGTATCTAAAAGTATCAATAGTACTTTTCCAACCATATAAAAGCGGTCATTTTCCTAACATAAATTATGGTATTCTCTATTCACATACACATTGAATTTTGAACTTAAAACTTAACTTGTACACGTAGAAATAAAAAAGATATATATTATTACATGGCCGGTAGACAAGATCAACTGAAATATCCGAAAGGGTAAACTAAACACAAATTAACTTAAGGGTTATCTTAACAACTTTTCAAAGCGGATAATATGTGGACCCTGCTTGTGAGGTGGCTGATCTTTTTTTGATGTTGCCAAACCAAATAGAAATTTGGTTGGTTTTGTTACTCATCAACCAAACATCAAATGGGGTTATCTCATCCTAAGAGAGTGTTTGGTTCCCAGCCTCCGTTTGCCATGCCACCAATGCGGCTCGCCACAGAAAATTAGGCTGTTGCTTGATTTCCACGTAAAGTGCGGTAAGCCACAAGAATCTCAGTTCATTTGCACGTGATTTTCGCCATAGCTATGGCGTCCATTTTCTCCCCCTCAATCGTGGCGGCGCCACAACAGGGAGTGTCATCCTACAGTGTAAAACCAAACAGGCGCTAAATATCTAAGACAAGTTTATCCCATCTCACCCGTCACCACACGTCTCTCGCGGTCGACTCAAGGATTGTTGCTAACCTTTTGTGTATTTTTCTCGGCCGAAGATTTTCTCGTCAAGGAGGTCACATGTATTAGAGATTATTATTTCACGTGTATATAAACCAAAACAATGCATCGCGCTGAACGAATAGCAACGTGTATACATACATACATACTGTTCCTAGCTTCATACGACGATCGAGTGAATCTTCTAGGGATACTCGGAGATATGGTAGTGAGGGTCGTCGCACGAAGTGGTCTATATGGCTCCTCCAGTCCTCCCTGACCTGAGTGAGTTGAAGTCGGGCAAGACGCTTGGAGGGCTGGTCTGGTCTCCAACGTCTCGTCTCGTCGTTAGCTCTGCGCGTCTACCCAACACCTGATTGCATTGCCGACCACGGTATTCCAACCAGTGAATTGAATAGTACTACACGCAAAAGGACTTTTGCACTGTAGCAAAGACTGGTCTCCTTGCGCATGTACACACGTGGCCGTACGGACCACTTGTATTTTCCACGTGTTGACGAGAACTTGACAGTCTTTCCCGTCCCACGTCCTAAATCCAAATTAACGGTCGTTGCAGCAATTCGATGGCCTGGTATCACGATCCGAGACAGGTCTATTCTGCTTTCTCACTCTTTTTTCTTTTTTATTAAATTTTTTATACTGTCTCTGTCCCTAAACAAATTAATTCCTAAAACTATCTTAAATAAACTTTTTTATGTTTCATCAAACTTATAGAAAAAACAACCGATATTTATGATATCAAATGAGCACATTATGAAAATGTAATTTATGATGTATCTGATTATACTAATTTGGTGTCTAATTCTATACACTCATTTCTATAAATCTAGTCAAACTTATTTTGTTTACTAAAGACAGCTTTAGGAATCGGTTTATTTAGGTACTTAACCAATCTATTTTTCTTCTATGTACTATGAAAAAATTAGGTTGAGGAGTTTGTTCCGAACAAATTTAAAAAATTCATTCGAGATAAATTTGTATAATTTTTTTTGAAAGACGTCAAAAATTGAAAGACAAAGTCTAGGCTCATGATGTCATAAGACATGTGCTGCAACAAGATCCAGGGTAATTTAAGCTAATGTTTCAATTAATATGTTAAAGACTCATGCAGTGCCTCCTCATTGAGGGGAAAATTATATGGATATGGAAACATATCGGCAAATTCGCAAGTTTTGTCAAGTGTGGATAGAGAATACAGATTATCTATGACTATTGTGTTATAATAAAATAAATAAAAGATACCGTAAATATAAATAATTTTGACAACTAAAAGTATTATAAATAAACTCGGATTTCCTAATATTAGTAATAAAATTTTTACTAGTATGCACAACTCGATCGCACCAACGCGCTTTTTTACTCGTCTAAAAAAACGCGCTTTTTTACACAGGCTAGCATGACATGACATTCCGTTTATTAGTCTTTTTTTTTTACGACAACAGTTTTGATAAGTCTTCGCAGCTCATTTCCCTATATAAGAAATAGTAACCGCTGTCCGATGGTACGTACAGCAGCGTCCATTGAGGGAGCCTATCTATCAAAGCGAGCAAGCAACACTCCGCATACTCCTCCGGTCCTCCACGCCATGGCCATGCCGGCAGCCCACTTCTCGCATCCCAAGCACGAGCTGAAGTTTCGGGAGTACCACCTGTCACGCCAGTGCGCCCTGTGCGGGGAGAAGCTCACCGGCAGCGGCTACAGCTGCCACCACCGCCTCTGCGAGTTCGACCTGCACGAGGAGTGCGCCAGGTACCCGGAGACCCTACGCTCCTTCTTCGCGCACCCGTGGCACGACCTCACCCTCTCCTCCCGCACCGACGGCCGCCGGAGCACCTGCGAGCTGTGCCGCGAGGAGAAAGTCCCCGCCGGCGTCTTCCTGTACCGCTGCGCGCCGTGCGGGTTCGCCGTGCACCCGCGGTGCTCGCGCCTGCCGCAGACCGCGCGCAGCGAGGAGCTCCACCCGGACCACGGCCTGAGCCTCACCGCCATGCCTAGTGCGGGGACAACGTGCGCGGCGTGCCGCGAGCCCTGCGGCGTTTGGGTCTACCGCTGCGGGCTGTGCGACGTCGACCTCCACATCGACTGCCTGCACGGCGCCAGGTCCTCCAGAGGGAAGAACGGAAAGGAGTGGTCGTCGGCGCTGGGTGAAGTGGGCGTGAAAGTCATGGAAAGCCTTGCGGAAGTTGCGGGTGAAGACGTGGCGAGTATGCTCTTTCAGTGAGAGATTTTCGTCCGTACGTACGCGTGGACACTAAAACGAAGGAACATTATCTACAGATACAGAGTTGTGTACCGATCTGAAAAGTGGCAGTAGTGTGACATCGATCCTGTTAGTGTCTTGTATGCATACGATTTATGAACCGCATAATAAGAGCATGGTGCACATGCAGTTTATATATTCCACTTATGTATTCTAATAACTTCCTAGTTTATATTAAACCCACAAGGAATAAGTGGATATTAGCACTTTAGCAGCTTTGTTATGTGTTAGTCTACGTACTTGTATGTATGTACTCTACGTTAAGAAGAATTAATCTTATACTCTGATAAAACAAAACCCACGAGCTATTTATCCCAACATGTCAGCTATCCAAGTTGGCAATGCACTATCATATACAATTAAAACCACTAAGTAAAACCGCACTAGCTATTTATCTCAACATACAAGATGTCCACGTCAGCAAGACACATAAGCATTTTGTTGTTCACGTCATCGTACCACGCAATTCACTAATCCGTAATTCCCGTAGCAACGCGCAGGGTATGCTTCTAGTAATAGCACTAGTAGAGAACAGACCTTTGATCCTCGGCTAAAATGGGCTCTAGTCCCGGAATTTTTTGCGCCCGGGACTAGAAATACCTTTAGTCCCGGTTGTTGTCTCCAACCGGGACTAAAGGTCCCTGCCCCAACGGCCATCTGCGCTGCATGCAGGTGGCGGGGACCTTTAGTCCCGGTTGGAGCCACCAACCGGGACTAAAGGTATACTTTACTCCCGGTTGGTGGCTCCAACCGGGAGTAAAGGTCTACTCCCGGGCCGTGGCTGCGCCCGGGGTTGGAAAGTTACCTTTAGTCCCGGTTGGATCCACCAACCGGGACTAAATGTTCTCCCTTTATAAATCGGCCGTCTCCTCCTTCCTCCCCGAGCCCGAGCTCAGCACATTTTGAAGCTCACTGCAGTAGTGTTCTTGCTTCCTCCCTTCCTCCATTGTTCCTCCATCCATTATTCGATTCCTCCATCGATTTCTTCGATTCCTCCGTCGATTCTTCAGTTGTAAAGGTTACCAATCTCATACTCTCATTTTTCACCATTGTCTTATCTCATTTTGTTCACTATATATATATATGATTCTTTATTTTGGTTTTTTTTCATTTGTAAGCAATTTGAGCTCAAAATCACTTCAAGCTTGCATATTTACATGAAATAAGGTTAAAGTAGCTAGTTGAACTTGCGGACCGTGTTCATCTCGGCGAAGCACGTTCTCTGCCGAAAGCGGTAACGGACGTCAAGGAGGAGCTTTGATTCTACGAGGAGAGCGGCAATGGTCGTGGAAGACCGTGTTCCCTTCCTCGTAGAATTGGAGCTCTTCCGTGGTCAATCTGGTGCCGTCCTGTGAAGAAATGCTCGCCGAGATGATCACGTAAGCAAGGTCAACTCAAATACGGATGGTTATTTATTCACATGTCCACGATATCGCCGCATGAGTACATCAATCACCGTACCCAAACGTAGTATATATATAAATATAAACTTAGAAAATAGTTAGAAAATTATAGAAAATCCATACTAGTTGAACTTTGCGGACCGTGTTCATCTCGTAAAGCACGCGTTCTCTCTGCCAGCGGTAACGGACGTCAAGGAGGAGCTTTGATTTCTACGAGGGAGCGGCAGCGACGGTCGTGGAAGACCGTGTTCCCTTCCTCGTAGAATTGGAGCTCTTCCGTGGCCAAGTCACGGTGCCGTCGGTGGAGAAATGCTCGCCGAGATGATCATGTAAAGCAAGGTCAACTAGTATGGATGGTTATTATTCACACGTCCCGATATCGTCGTAGTAGTCTCACGTTATGTGTGTACATTCCCATTCTTACATTAATTTGCGAAAATATCATATGAATTACTTACCCGCCATGATAAAAAGCGAGAACACAATGACCATTAAAAATATCATTGTTTAGAGATCTAGATAATTTTATAGTTTGTTAATTTTATTTGTTTATAAAAGAAGAAATTTATAGTGTATTAAAAATGAGTATAGAGAGTAGATGGCAATCGCTTCCGGGTCCTCGGCCTCTCATGGGTTTCCAAAGCGACTTAGGCGGGCCTTCCTCTCATTCCATGCGGCAAGTGTCGTGATGAGATGAAGATTGTGATGGAGTACCGAGTGAAGAAGGAGGGTCCCAACAAGGATCGTATCTTCTACAAGTGTCCGGATCGCAATGTGAGTTATTTTATCGTATTTAATGATTATGGTTAGTTTATACCTATTTTCATGATGGTTGTGATTAAAGTTCTAATTTTTGTTTTAATTTCAGTGGGATGGCTAAAGTGGACGATGTTCGAGGCTTCTCTTTGGGAGGAAGAGTATGTTGAACTCGTGTAAAATATCTGCACAACAAAAGTGCGAATCACGGCTGACTAATGAGGCAGTGATCCAGCCGAAGAAGCCCAAAGATGTTGCTGTCAATCGGGGATCATGTCTGTTTTAGTTGAGATTGGTCGTGAAATCCTTGTGCTCCTGAAATGTATTTTAGCTTTAGTTCTTTTAGTGGTAGTTGGGATTGTCTACATTGTAGCGATGCTTTCATAAATTTGTATCTTTTGTGGTGGCACGCATGTTGTATAAATAATTAATTATGATCTAGGTTTTAATATGATATTTATGTCATGTAATGCAGATGAGCCGTCATTGGATGTATAATGCTGATCGCCGCTCACAAGAGTTCATTTGGCGTGCATTCTTTATTACGTGCAGCCGAGACAAACAAACGCTGACGGTTTCATGTCTTGCCCATGTGCCATATGTAAGAATACGGTGGAATATCCTTGCTCAAGGACTCTTCATTCACACTTGTTCAAGTCGGGTTTCATGCCAAACTATATTTGTTGGACAAAGCACGGAGAAACCGGTGTTGTAATGGAAGAAGATGAAGAAGAACAATGGGACGACAATGATATTATTCACGATGGTGCGTGCTTCAATGATCTTTGCAATGGGAGAAGTCAAGAAGAGGTAGTCGCAGAAGATGCTTTGGTGATGATCTTTGTCGGGTCATTCGTGATGCACAAAGAGAATGTGAAAGTGAAAAGGAGAAGATCAAGTTTGAGCGGATGCTAGAAGATCACAAGAAATTGTTGTACCCAACTTGTGATGCAAGGCAGAAAAAGTTGGGAACCACACTAGAATTGCTGCAATGGAAGGCAAAGAATGGTGTATATCGACAAGGGATTTGGAGAGTTACTAAAATCCAAAAGAAGATGCTTCAGAAGTACAATGAATTGCCCGCCACTACCTACGAAGCAAAACAAGTTATTCTGTCCTATGGGGCTAGAAATAGAGAAGATACATGCATGTCCTAATGATCGCATCCTATACCGTGGCAAAGAGTACGAGAAATTGGATGCATGCCCGGTATGCCATGCGTCATGGTATAAGATCAAAGAGATGACCTGGTGATGTTGAGGTTGAACGTCCACGTAAGAAAATCCTCGCCAAGGTTATGTGGTATGCTCCTATAATACCACGCTTGAAACGTCTGTTCGAAACAAAGAACATGCAAAATTGTTACGATGGCACAAAGAAGACCGTAAGGTAGACAATATGTTGAGACACCTTTGATGGGTCCCAGTGGAGAGCAATCGACGAGAGAATTCCGGAGTTTGCAAATGGCGCAAGAAACTTAAGGTTTGCTTTAAGTATGGATGGTATCAATCCTTTTGGAGAGCGAGAACAGTAGTCATAGCACTTGGCACTGTTACTCTAAGTATCTACAACATTCCTCCTTGGTTATGCATGAAGCGGAAGTTCATTATGATGCTCATGCTCATCCAAGGCCCGAAGCAACTGGCAATGACATCGATGTGTACACGAGACCACTTATTGATGAACTTCTCATTTTGTGGAATAAAGAAGGTGTACGTGTGTGGGATGAGTACAAGCAGGAACACTTTGATCTGCGAGCATTGTTGTTCGTAACAATCAATGATTGGCCTGCTCTAAGTAATCTTTCAGACAGTCAAACAAGGGATATAATGCATGCACACACCGCTTCGGTGATATTAGAGGTGTATTCTTGAAAAAAATGTCGAAAGGTCGTGTACCTTGGCCATCGTCGATTTCTTCCGCAAATCACCCCGTAAGAAAGAAAGGTAAGCATTTTAAAGGGAAATCAGACCACGACCAAGCCTACTTAACCGAACCGGTGAGGATGTACTCGATATGGTCAATGATGTGAAAGTCGTCTTTGGAAAAGGACATGGAAGCCAACCTATTCGAAAGACGCTACCGGTCACGCACCCATGTGGAAGAAAAGTCCATATTTTGGGACCTACCCTATTGGCAAGTCCGGAGGTCCGTAGTTCGATCGACGTGATGCACTGACGAAGAATCTTTGTGTGAACCTGCTAGGCTTTATGGGTGTGTATGGAAAGCCTAAGGACACATTTGAAGCACGACGGGACTGCGTTGTTTGAGAGAAAGAGACAACCTACATCCAGAGAAGACAGATGATGGACGCCATTACTTACGTCCTGCTAGCTACACTCTAAGCAAAGAGGAGAAGGAAATCATGTTTGAATGCTTAAACAACATCAAGGTACCATCTGGATTCTCCTCGAATATAAAGGGTATTATAAATGTGCCAGAGAAGAAATTTCAGTAACTTAAAGTCCCATGAGTGTCACGTTCTCATGACCTTAATTACTTCCAGATTGCATTAAGAGGAATTCTACCTCCAAATGTACGTCTAGCCACCGTAAAGCTATGTGCATTCCTCAATGCAATTTCTCAGAAGGCAATTGATCCAACTGATCTAGCTAAACTACAGAATGATGTGGTTCAATGTCTCGTCGACTTTGAGTTAGTGTTCCTCCTTCCTTCTTTGATATTATGACACACCTCCTAGTTCACCTAGTCAAGGAGATTTTCACTCGGTCCTGTGTTCCTACACAACATGTTCCCCTTAGAGAGATTCATGGGAGTCCTAAAGAAATATGTTCACAACCGTGTACTCGCCTGAAGGAAGCATCGCCAAGGGCTATGGAGCAGAAGAGGTCATTGAGTTCGTGTTGACTTTATTCCCGACCTTGACTCGATTGGTGTTCTGAATCGAGACATGAGGGGAGACTAAGCGGAAAGGGGACACTAGGGAGGAAAACATATATTGGTACGGATGATGATTATTTCAATAAAGCGCACTACTACAGTTCTCTGAGAACTCCTCTTTGGTAGATCCATATATTGAGACACACAAGGATCTCTTACGATCCGAGTTTCTGGGAAGACTGAAGCTTGGATTACGCATAAGCACATGGAAACTTTTCGGCGGTTGGTTTTGAAAAAAAATGTCAAGGTGATGAGAGCATCCATGAGCAGCTGTATTTATTGGCTATGCAACCATCATGGCATATCGTCACATACAAAGGGTACGAGATAAATGGGAACATATTCTACAGTAGCCCAAGATAAAAGGAGTACCAACCAAAAGCAGTGGTGTCGCATAGATGCCACAGACCGAATGGGAATAAGCGGACATATTATGGACGCATAGATGAAATATGGGAACTAGAATATGCACCTACTTTGAAGATCCCATTGTTCAAGTGCCAATGGGTCAAGGTGACCGGGCGAGTGTGATGAACAACGAGTATGGAATGACAACAGAGACCTTAGTAATATTGGGTACAAAGGCGAACCATTCGTCCTTGCCAAGGATGTGAATCGGTGTTCTATGTCAATGATATGTCTACCAAACCAAAAAGAGGAAAAATGATAATGACTCAACCAAAGAGCCAAAGCGCCACATAGTTCTTTCAGGAAGCGAGTCATCGTGGGAATTGAGGACAAGTCGGACATGTCGGAAGAATAATGAAAAGGATGACCGAATTCCGCCCTTCAAAGTGAACAAAGACCCTAGCATCTTGGTAAATGATGAGGACACTCCATGGTTCTGAAGCGATCATAACCAAGGGACATACATAAAGAAGAAGTTCAACTTCTTGTGCCCACTTGATGATATAGTGATTTAATATAGTGTGTGTTTGAGATATTATGTAATAATTGTGAATTAGGATGTTTATTATGTCATGTTTTAAATTAAATCAATGTTTGATTTGGTGGGATTTCTCTCAAAAAGGTAAATTATTAGGATCTTGAGTGATGAAAAATTAAAATATTAACGTTAAAATGATATGAAAACAAATTTCTGTCCAAAACCAATAATTTTAATAATTTTAATTAAACACTACATTTTTGCATTAACGAAATAATAAATATTAGTTCCATTATGTTTTATAATTCTAACAAAAATAAAAAAAGTTAGGTTATCGATTTTTCCTATGTGCAATAAACAAAAATAAAATTCATATTTTTAACAAAATAATTTTATGCCTTTTATTTAATTTACTATGTATTTAATAAAAACTATTGCATTTCTATTGTATGTAACAAGACTATTGCTTAAAAGCAAAGGGAAACGAAGCTGAGCCACCTTTACTCCCGGGTGGGAAGCCCACCGGGAGTAAAGGTGGCTCATTCACATCACTCCAAAAAAAATCCTTACTCTCGGTGCGTGTTACCAACCGGGAGTAAAAGAGCTCTGCTACTCCCGGTTGGTAACACGCACGACCGAGGAGTAAAATACTACTCTCGGTTGGTAACACCCACCGGGAGTAAAGGGTTTTACTCCCGGTTGGTGGATGGCACGGGAGTAATTCTCTCTCGCTATATAACCTCCGGCGCTGGCGAGATCGATCCGCTCGTCTTCTTCCTCGTCGAACACCGCCGCCCTCTTCTTCCTCGCGCCCGCGTCCGTTCGCCTTCCGTGACACGGCGTCGCGTCTTCTTCCTCGTCGTGGCGGCCTCCACCTGCTGCGCGCCGTCTGCCCTCCTCGCGCTTGCCGTGGCCTCCACCGCGCCTCCTCCGCGCCCGACACGCCTCCACGCGCGTTGCCCGTGGCCCTCCACCGTGCCCCTCCTCCGCGCTTGCCCGTGGCCTCCACCGCGCCCTCCTCCGCGCCCGACACGCCTCCACCACTGCGTTGCCCCACGCGCCGCCCGAGGCCCTCCAAGAGGAGTACTTTGCCGATATTTGGAACTCTAAATGATTTTAAATAAAAACATATCTTAAGGCAAGTTTTGAATATTTGGAACTCTAAATGACAAGTATAATTAAGGATCACCAATAAAATTACTTTAGAAATTAATTGGATCGATATAAATCCATGGCTTGTATAATAAACACGCTATATATTATTAGGAAACAACGCCACTGAACCATCCGCTTGCTGTTAAGATATGTTTGTTAATAAACACGCTATATATTATTCGGAAACAACGCTACATTAATAGAAGAATTTTTCTATCTTCATAGATCAATGTTTGTTAACGAAATTTTATCCAAATATATTCATGTAGGGTCTTTTTTTTTGAAGGATTTGTTGTAGGATATATAATGGTCAAATAGGAACTCAATTTTGATACCCAGTTTGTAAACTAAGCGTTTTTAGTTTATCAAAAATATCACATGTTTCTTCATTTGTGAACTTTGAATATCTGAGATATAATATACTAATGTTGCTAAAGTAATATGAGCATTACATATTTTTTCCCGGAAGACTATCTTCAAACTTTATATCATAGCATCGAGAGATCGCTTTGTAAAAGAAGAAAATAAATTCTTATCATTTCGGAAATAGTAATGGTTATATGAGCAATAAGACACATATACTTACATTTCATAATGACTTATACTTATATTATTAACATAGAATTTTCTCATATGATGAATGACTACATGGTTGATCACATGGTACATAGGATCACAACATCACGCGCACCGACACCGCCCCGGCCGCCTCACGTCGTCGTAAATGTCGCCGTCGACCGCGACGCCGGCCCGCCTCACGTCATAAATCGTCAAGACACCGCCATCGCCACCGCTACCGACACGCGTATATATATCGTCATTTGTATTCATATGCATTTCGTCCATGCGTTTCTATGTATCTGGCGAGCACCGCCGCCCTCGTTCACCCATGTGTGCAGAGACATATATCTGGCGGAGTGGAGCACCGCCACTCTTGTCACACCGCCCTTTCTCGTGCCCTAATTCGCCCTAGTACCGGCGTAGTTCGCCCTAGTGTGGCTAATTGCGTCCGTGATCGAGGGCAAGATTTAATAATGCATATTGTTTGTAGATTTTACGCATGTAATAAGCAAAGATTTGACGTACTATATATTGGTTTTGTTTTTGAAGCTAGATGGCCGACCCGAGAAATATGGATGAGGAGGAGTTGATGATGAATTTGATCAACACTGGCACTCAAGTTGCCGGCGATGATGGTGCTAAAAATAACATGCAAGAGGATGTAGATGACGGAGTCATGATTAGCTCTTGAACAAAATGAGCAACAACATATTGGCCAAGTATATATTTTTATTATTAGCTATATATATATATTATCATATGTCCTATGTGTGCTCATGACATTAAAAATAATGTTTATGTTTTGTAGCCCTCTGGATCGACATCAACAACTACAACGAAGAGTAAAAATGTTCGAGGTCCCAAAAAGCCATTGGAGGGTCGCTTCATCATCTCGAGTTCAATGTGGATACAGGAGAACCAGGGGGCGAATAAAATGAAATTTGTGCACCACTTGTGGTTACCTTTATACGGGACCGACTCCCGATTAGTACCCGTGAATGGAAGAAGAAGACCAATGCTCCTCATATCAGTTTTGTCTCCGATCGTGACAAGGCGTTAATTTGGAATGATGTCTTGGTACATTTCACGCTCCAAGCAGATGATTATGATGATATAATAGATGGTGATGAATTGAAGGAGCGAGTTAGGGATTGGGCAATGAAGAAGATGGCCACCCAGTTTTGGACTTGGAAGAAACACCTATACACGACGTATGTCAAGAAGAACATAGCACCAGATTTTTTTCTTTGTCAGCCCGATCTCAAAGCGAGAGGCCCTATTGGGATGAGTTTGTACAGTACAAGACTTCGGAAGAGGGTGTGAGTCGGGTGATAAAGAACCAACATAATGCCCAACAGAAGACATACCACCATACCTTGGGATCAGGTGGCTACCCGACTGCCATTAAGAAGTGGAACAAAATGGAAGCAGACCTTCTTGCCAAGGGTATCAGACCAGAATCACTCGAGTGGGGAGAACGTGCAAAGAATTGGTTTTTCGCTCATGGGGGAACACTAGACCAGGAGACAGGGAAGTGCGTTTATGGCGCTAAAGGCGCAAGAAGCAGCAGAAAGATTGCTTTATGCTCAGAGAGCTACTGCTAGTGGTGCGTTCAGGCCCAACAGAGAGAAGGATGAGCTGACATACGCCATCGGGACTATTGAACATGGTGGCCGAACTAGAGGCAAAGGAAGTGTCTCGTGGGAGCATGGATTCCCTCAGGACAGACCTTCCTACAGAAGTCGCCAGAGAAAGAAGGAAGAAGAGGCACACCGGCTCCAGAGGTTGGAGGAAGCGGTGCGTGAAGCACGTGAGGCGGGAAAAAAAACCTTGAAGCGAGAATGGGAGGAAATCAAAAGGCAAGTGCAAATAGCAAAGTGAGTGCAAGCAAGCGAGCATCGAGCCAGAATCAACGAGTAGCCAATACATTCGGTTGAAAAGCAATTGCGCTTCCACGGAGATACCAAATCAAGGGGACACAGGATTGCGCTTCCCTGTGGATGACGTCAACTTGAACCTTGTACAACGTGTGAGCTACACATTCGAAGGAGAATTCCACAATCAAGGTGGCTATCGGTCTTGTTAATCCTATCGACCGAACCAAGACACCAAGGATTCATGGGAATATAATCCAAGAAGGATATGCCACCATCTCGGTAGATAAAGCTGAAAAAGGTTTTAGTGATTTGCCTCTTGACATTCACGGAGGTGATGGCGAGAAGACTCTAGGAGAAGCGGAGAAGACATTCATTCTATGGCATAAGCGCTACATCATCATTCAGGATGTCGGCTCCACCTCCTCCCTGAACTACCTCACCATAGGTATGTGCGGATGAAAACACTACATCATTAATTTGTATTGGCTTAAATAATTAACAATGCTGCTCATAATAATATGTCATTCCTTTTTTGTAGCAGATCCTCCCCAATCTAAATCCAATTGTTCAATCGCCGGATCATCATAGTGCTCTGACGATGACATTGTGTTGGAAGACGAGGCTGCATCCACACCCTCTCCAAGGAGGTCTCCAACGCCGCAGCCGCCACCTCCAAGGAGGTCTCCAACGCCGCCGCCAACACCTCCAAGGAGGTCTCCAACGCGCCGCCAACACCTCCAAGGAGGTCTCCAACGCCTCCCCGCCCCGCCTACCAAGAAGCCTAGCAAGAGGTCAGCCCCTCAAGCGAAGAACCAGGTCCCTTTGCAAAAGAAAGCCACCGTGAAACCAAGGGTTATTCCCAAAATAATATCTCAAGAGAAGGAAGAAGGAACTGATGCATATAAAAAGACATGTCTAGATTCTATGACAAACTTAAAATGAATCAAGAAGCAAGGAGAAACCCAGAGAAACCGTACTTCTTCGTAGCTCCGGATATTTTAAGAAAAAAGGTGATTTCTTACCAGCATCAACAGTGATGGAATCTCGTAAGCCGTCCAAATCAACGTTATCGAGACTATGACCGCACTCTCACCAAGTCAATTGAGTATGCTGAAAAAAGCGGGCAGGGAAAGGAGTTGCCCAACTCGGACAACAAGCGCACCAATCAATCCCCGCTAGTTGTTGGTAATGAATATGGTTCAATTTAGGATTAATGCATCAGGCAAACATACCTCCGGATGTCGATTTGGATCACCTTGGTGAATTTCTTGATGAGACTGGTCTCGACCTTTACCAGATGTTTGGTGATGGAAACATTGAGAGTGCGGCGGAGGTTGATATTTGGAAGAAAAAATTTGTACTAGGCCAGAGTCTATACAACCCTCAAGCCTTATCTGATCTGGGGACGCAAATGTACCTGCTAAACAAGTGGTACATGCAGGCGTCTACCAGTGGAGACTTCTGCGTTGGTGTCAGAATTAGAGACGAACATTGGTTCCGTGGCGATGATGTTATGTATGTTGACTTTTGCGAATTTCATCAACTATGCCACCGACCTCTCGGACAAAGTTATCATTAGTTGCTATTGCTCGTAAGTAATAATTCTTTCGATCTATTATTAAACTCATCATATGTGTGTATATGCATATAAATTATCCTAACAAGTACTATATATATGCAGATTTACAATGACAGAGCTCAGAAAGGAAGGCTGCAATGAAATTGGTTTTGTTGATCCCCATATAGTATTCAAAGACCCAATTACTCCAATGACTAATTGGAAGTCTGAGTCAGAGAGTAACCTCATGAACTTCTTAGTGAACCAACGCCACAAGAAGGATATACTCTTTCCCTATAACTTCAAGTGAGTGTTAATCATGTCGATCATAGCCTTAATGGCTCATATGTTGATTCTAGTTAATTAATGAGTGTTATGCGTTATATCCTATAAACACATGCAGCAATCACTGGATATTGATGGACATCGATCTGGTGAAAAGTCACTTGATAATCTATGACTCGATGAGAAAACCACAACAAGACTACCAAGATATGATAGATATTATCCAGAGGTAATTTCGAGATCTCTAGCAACTATATATACACACAAACATGATGATTAACTATATCCGATGACGTGGCAAATTTTTATTAGGCGGTGTTTGGAAAACCTTTATTGAGAAGCAACACATGGAAAAATGCAAAGCGCCTTGAATGTAATCCCTTTGAAAGTAAGTCCCCTGAATCGCATCATCTTTATTAATTCAACATATAGCTTTCACCGGATCACCAGATTGGATGACAAATCTTTTTCTCGTAAAAAGTGGTGTCTAAGGCGAGAACAGGGGAACAACTCACGTGGTTACTATGTTTGCAAGTTTATCAAGGTGCTCTCCCAAAGAACTCCCTACAGAGAGACTCAAAGTACGTTAAAATACACTATATATTCATTTAATTATTATTATTGATTGTGTTACTATGTCTTTATATATATATATATGTACATATATTAATTTATTTTCCTTTAATTCAAAACTGTAGACTCGATGGTTGGAGGAAAGGTCATACGGCAAGACCAAATCAAAGCAATTCAAGAGTCTATAGCGGATTTTTTAATGAGCAGGTCATCGATTCCAAGGGCGAGTTCTACTTGACCCAACACCGCCATTGAAGCCAAGCTAGAGGATGAGAAGAAACTTGTTATGTCACAACAACTATAATGCAATCTTTTGTAATATATGCACATGAAATAATATAATGTAAAATACACATATGCATGCATGCATGTAAATATATATATGATGCATGCATGCATATATATATATATATATATATATATATTTCTATGATTGAATTGTGTGATTTAATACGTTCATTGTGCTTGACCGAAACATACTATATGCGCGTATAAATGTATAATTAGCAGCGTACAATACGACTTCGAAAACCTATTTTGAAAAGAAAACAAAAAAATGAAAAGAAAAGAAAAAGAAAAAAACCTTTAGTCGGTTCAGTATTACCAACCGGGACTAAAGGTGCCGCCATCGTGGCATGTCGGGGAGGCACCTTTAGTCCCGGTTGAGTGTTACCCACGGGACTAAAGGTCCTCCTAGTCCGAGTTCCTGACCCGGGACTAAAGGACCCCCCCTTTAGTCCCGGATGCTTGCTCCCGGGTGGGGAACCGGGACTAGAGGGGGTTCCCCACCGGGAGTAAAGCTCGGTTCTGTACTAGTGTAGATAATAAATAACTCCTTGTTCCTGCTTTCTCTCTTTTCTCTTTGTTCATCATATTACCTACACGAGTTGTACGGATCTTAAAGGTAACAGTGTGACATCGATCCTGTTGGTGCCTCATGTACATGTAATGAAACCATGCAATGATTCTATCTTATATCTTACTATTACACTAGATTAAGGCTCCAAACAAACAAAAAGATAAACCTAAAAAATTAGATCTTATCTCATTATTACTGATTAGTGGCTTCATAATTTTCGTGAGACACACTAGGGAACAAGATAATTCACATAAATTCTCATATATCAAAAGCATCTAGCCTTTAATTTAGTAGACAATCATCGTACTATTACTAATTAGAGGCTTCACGTACACGGTGCTATAGTTTGAAAATATAGGCAACAATGAGAAAGCGTTGAAATCCAAGAATCACTACTACAGTAAGTTTAACCGAGGCGGGCAACGCAACCGCCTCGAACAAAAGGTCACGGTTAATACACGAACTACCGAGAAGGTCGTTTGCCCACCTCGGTTAATCAAATAAAAAAAGAGAAAAATCCATAGACAGGCCCGCCGAGCCCATCTAGGCACTGCCGCAGCTAGATCAGCGCGCCGCCGCAACCACCGTCGGATCCAGGCGCTACACACACACACACATATATATATATATATATATATATATATATATATATATATATATATATATATATATATATATATATATATATATATATACAAGTAGCTAATCCCTCTGAATGGTGTCAAGCGAATACGTTACACAACATTATTCAGCTATTCAAAAGTGTAGCTAGCTGTTATTGTAATATTTCCACTCACTACGCTTAATTTCAAGCTTTGAGACAAGAGGATACGTTGTACTATACTGTCATGTAATAATAGTATGGATGTTTATATCTACTGGGAAGTAGAAAGTGGCACTATTGGAGTCTTGGAGAAGCCCGTGCAGACGTATATATGCAAATACCATATGTGTGAAGAATGAGAAAGCTTCTCGATAGAGAAAGGCTATATACCCAGGTTTACGCACTACACCACAGCCCAAAATTAACAACACTTGGGGGTTGTTAAAAATGCCAATTTAATGTCGGAAGGTTGGACGTTAAAGATTTCTAATGGAATGTTGGTTTATATCTCATTTTGGCTACATACTGTCGGTCGTTAATTCTATTTCACTTTAACGTTGGATGGTCGGTCGTTATATCTTACTTTTAACGACCCACCGGGCATCGCCGTAAAACGACTGCAATTGCACACTATAATTTGGCCCCTTCCCGCTTAATTTTTATGCGAGCCCACTTGTCAGAAAAGATAAATTCCCAGCCCGCCGTTCTAGCCCACCATTCTGGCCCACCAACACTGCGCCTTATCTCTACCCGGTCTACCCGCTCAGCTCCAGTTCCCCACCCCGACGCCGCCCGCGACGCTAAATCTGGGCTGTGGTATTAGTGATGGCGTACCAAACTATATCTTTTATTTGGGTCTGTACTATATAGTTTATCAAAGTGTTAAATACTTAGACTTTTCAAGAGAATAACTATTTTAATTAATTTTCCTGATAATGGAATGTTTATTAAAACTTCCAAAAATATAAATCCGATATAAAGTCTTAAGTTATATGGAAAACTTACAAATAAGGAGCTATCTATATATATAGTTGGAGATACAATGTGCTTTCCTCAAGAAGATAGTGGGAACAAATGTTTTCTTTGAATAAATATAAAAGCAGATGATTCGATGGTTTCCTCCGTGTAAAGAGAGATATATATATATATATGCTAGCTAACTTGTCCCCTCAGCTCCCTGGATGCTCGAAGCTTTCTTGGACCATTGTCCTTCATTCATCTTTTTCTTTTTGGAGCATCTTTTTTAGCAGCTCATCTCTTGCTTCCATAAAACACAAATTAACTACTATAGAATACTCACCATCGCCGGTTCCTAACCCATTAATTTTCACCATGGGTTTCATGTTTCAGCGGCGAATTGTGGGTGATGATGAAGAACTTCATCACCATCGTTATTGGGGATTTAACTTCGCCAGAAAAACTCAGCCCCTGAAACTTTGAAGTTGAAACTATAATTTTCATAACGAAGTCTGCTTGCAGGAAAAGAAGCATAGCGAAGATGAAAGTTTAAACTTCGCCAAAGGGAATTTGACTTAGCTGGAGAGAGCTTGTCTTCGCTGAAAAGAAGAAGGAAACAAAGCCAAGCGAAGACAAATATTTGACTTCGCTTAACATTTCAAAGACAGAAAAGAAGCAGGGCAAGAACTGACTAAGTCCCAAGATACGAAGATACAAAGAAGATTGAAGGCCAAAAGTTGGAGAATGAAGCCTCCCCTGCCTACAGCAGCCACCCTTCCATCTTCTGTTTTGGCTGCCACACATACCAACGGAGAGGAGAACATGGGAGAGGAGCTCAAGAGGAAGAGGTGAAGAGCAGGACGACGCCCTATCTCTACCAAGCTGGAGGCTCTTTGGTTCACAGCGGGTATACGCCCCTACCATCTCCTATAGATCATGTTTATCCTCTGATACTATCTTTGCTTTGGCACCTAGATCAGCAAGGTTATTTGCGTTAGTAAGAGTGGCGGAGGTTGTGGGAATCGTCATCTTTTCTCGTTGCCCTACTGTTTTCCCCCCTAGGGAAATCCAAGGTAATTCTTACCCCTGCTATAGAACATGTATATACAATGTTTTTGGCTATTTAGTTCATGGGAAAAGTCAAGTGGAGGCGATACGCTGGTGCAAACCTTTGAGGCAATTGGTTCCCTTGTGTTCTGAAATTTTTAGAATAGACTGTTTCAGTTTATCATGCCATTAGGGCGCCATAGTGGACAAATCTGCCATACCTATGAATATAAAAGTTGTTCGTAACTTCAAAATCTTTGCGCTCGTCAAATTTCAAGATTTTAGACTGTGTGGTTCAGGAGTTATGTTTTTCTTAGTGCGACTGTTGCTGTTCTGATGATATTCTGGACAGTAACTAATCGATTTTTTTTTGGCCATGTACGATGTCAAACTAGTTTTACTAGTGAATACCAAAGCTGTAGAGTTTTTAATAAGCTTTCCAACAGTGTTTAACATGTTGGTATATGTTTAGTAGAACTTCAGTTATGATTATTTCATCTGACTGCTGTTGTTTTATCATCACAAAAGTTCAGTTAGTTTGCGGGCTTGTTTTAGGTACCTTAGTGTCTTTAAACTCCAAAAGTTGTAACATGAGAGTTGTAGATAGTGCTGTTTTGTACCTTATGGTGAATTTTCATAATTGTTGGACAAGTGGTTTAGTGTATATCGATATTTTACCAATGACTGTCCGAATTCAGGACATGTTCCATTGTCTGAATTCAACAGAAGTTTAGGCATGCTTAATTTCAGAATAAAAATAGGTTGTCTCCATGAAAGTTGTAGGCCTTGTCTTGGAGTTTCTGAATTTGTATTTATCTACTACAATTGCTCTTGTAGATTTAAAGATACATAAAAAACAGGCAGCACTGCTGCTGTCAACCGAACATAGTGCTTGTGGTTTTGGTTTGCATGATGGGTTAGGGCCTAGTAGCACTTTTTGTGACATTCCTTTTTTGTTTGTGTGAATGTTTGAACTGAGTTTATGTTAATAAACAGGTGGTATTGCTCTGGATCGTGCCTAGTGCCTTTTGCATCAATGTTTTGAGGCAAGAAAATGTAGCGGTGGCTTTGCTACAGTTTTAATATGTTATTTACTTCTACAACTACATCTTAATATCAGAAATATGATGAATAACCTAATGATCTTAATTAATTATATCTAAGAAATCCAAATCAAAATTTATTGTTTGGTATTCATTTGTTTATAGTTACGCTTTGATGTGAGGTTCAGATTATAATATTTGGTGAATGTGAGCATGGCTATGTCATATATGGATGAGGCTGCTTGTTGGTACTTGTGATTTGTTGGCAGATTTGAATCTTATGCTATACATTGTTTTGGGCAAGATTTATTCTTTTGCAATATGTCGTTGAAGTAGTTAACCATTGAACTAAGCATGTCATATGCACATTGCATGGCATAACATTTGCATTTGAAGTTATGTCACTGATTGCTAGCTGCGACTTGTACCGGTACAACATCATACAATGTCCTGTGGAGGGATCTGATGCACACTCTTACAGTGTCCTATGGAGGGGTAAGAGTGCAGAAGAGCATGTCATTTGTGTTACATATGCATTCCTTTCATGTTGTGTGAAGTGAATGGAAGCGATGTTTTTTTTACTGAAGTGTGAATCATGTATCGAGGTAACATTGAGATATGATTTTTTCTAAAGAAGTGAATTTGTGTTAAAGATTTGGGCGAAAGCCTTGCTAAGCTCCTGCTTAGCTGACAATGATTACACTCTTGTGTCATTAACCTCCTTGGAGGCATCATTGAAGAGTCCCCGTGCCTTAGTGTTGCAGTTTTATCTTCTTCTCGTGTATTGTGGTCGTGCCACCTTTCGCCCTTATGCCGGGGCATGTTGTTGTTGTTCTTCTTTTTTCTTATTATTAGTGGATATGCCACAATCTTGCCCTTGCGCTGGGCTGTTGTTGTATGGTTTTAGTCCAGTTTTCCAAAATTAACTGGATGAAAGGGTTTTGCCTCGTTTTTCCCTAAAAATGAGGCGGTTGGACGCATGCATGGAGTATTAAATATACGTAAAAAAAGTAACTAATTGCACAGTTTGGTTGTAAATCACGAGACGAATCTTTTGAGCCTAGTTAGTCCATGCTCGGACAAAGTTTGTCAAATACAAACGAAACGTGCTACAGTATCCAGATTAAAAATTTTACAATCTAAACAAGGCCCTAGTAGTGGAGATCGTGTCGTGTGAGAGGCAAGTGCAATGATGGTTGATGGATCGTGGAGCAACGGGGGCTAGCTGGAGCTGGAGACTCCAAGCGGTAGGAGTTAGGGCCTGTTTGGGACTACTCTGCTCCACCTTTTTCAGCTCTGCTTCTAAACTTTCCTACCAAACAGATTCAACTCCACAAACTCTGCTCCCAAAAAAAGATGGAGTTTTGGTCCAACTCCATGTTTTTCGCAGAGCTCCTCAGAGGGTACTCCACAAACCAGCGTTTCGTATATCCTCGTGGAGTTGGAGGTAATTACCCGCAATTGCCACTCGTTACACAGATAACGTTTCATTCTATTTCCTTCCGTCTTCCCCCACCCGACGCAGCGAATACCGATTCATCCCCCTCTACTCCCGTCTCCTCTCTCTGCTCCAGCCCGTCCTCCCCAAACCCTAGCGACGCCGCCGGTCATTCCGGCCGCCACGGCAAGAAATCCGGCCAGGTGATGGACGGAGAAGATAGATCCGTTGATCCTGGATCTCTCTTTTCTTACCCCAAATCCCTCCGTCTTCCCTCCCCAACCATGAAGCTGCTGCTTGGCGTGTCCGTGGGTCGAGGAAGCTCGCTGGGCGCCTAGGGTGGGGCTGGCGCGGCCTCCTCCGTGGCGCGCCGCCCGGTGGCCTCAAATCCAGGCCGGGATGGGTGGTGGCCGTGCTGGGACCAACTGCTTTGGCCGATCAGGCAGGTCGCCCCACAAGCCACGGCCGATAACGCCCTCGGCATGTGCTTCACATAAACGACCACTACCGGTGAAGAAGAAAGATGAGCAGGTATTGCTCCTTCTTTGTAAAACTTCAATATGAGCTTCATGATGCCTTGAATAGATAGTATTTGTGCAACAGTGGTAGCAAATTTCAATAGATTGTCCTGAGTGCTTGAACATACTATTGCAATATCATGGTCAGGGTGATCAAAAGGACTGGAACGATGCACATTTGCAATTAGCCTGCGAGTTGATGGCTGAACAAGTTAGTAGAGGCAATCGCCCAAATACTCATTTGAACTCTGTAGGTTATACTGAGGTCTCAGCTAGGTTTTTGCAAATGACTGGTATCTCATTATCAAAGACTCAAATTAAGAACAAGTGGGATAAATTAAAGGCTGATTGAACCATTTGACTAAAGTTGAAGAGGAGGCAAACATGTACTGGTTGGAACAATGCGACCCAAACAATTGACATGGAGGCTGAGTGGTGGAAGAAAGTAAAAAATGTGAGTGCTATCGGTGATAATTTTATTCGATCTTTTCTTGAAGAATTTAACTTGCCATTTAATTTTCCATGTTTATCTCAGATCCGTAGTCCCTGGGCATTAGAACATATTTGATTGAGTAACTTTATCACTATTAATGTAGAGTTCAGTGTATGCAATTATCAGACTCACCATTGGGCATCAACCTATCTGTCATTCTTCATTGATAAATCTTGTC
Source organism: Miscanthus lutarioriparius (assembly GCA_904845875.1). Taxonomy (NCBI): domain Eukaryota; kingdom Viridiplantae; phylum Streptophyta; class Magnoliopsida; order Poales; family Poaceae; genus Miscanthus; species Miscanthus lutarioriparius. The sequence goes on along the minus strand of CAJGYO010000010.1, from coordinate 114,138,221 downwards.
TGGGCTTATACCACTTTTGGTTGTCCGCCAAAGTAAAAGATGTAAATTATAAACAAGTGTCAAGTCTGTCACATTTTTTTCCAAGTTAAGGTGTGAAGACCATCTAGTTGTCCCTCGATGTTACAGATGTCTTTCTGTATTGCTTATTGCATCACAGTCTTAAGGTGTGAAGACCATCTAGTTGTCCCTCGATGATACATAAATGAGTGAGAATTTGGTGCCCCTATGGAAGCCGCATGGCTGCACCTCATTTATTAAAACTGTAAGACACAATGCTTCATAAATTACAATACATTTCCAAGCATGTGGTGATGAACATGTAATCCCTATGTTGAATCATCACCTTCATTAGCATTAGTAGTTGCTTCTGCTGTCATACAGGATGGACAGCACCTTATTCTTTTGTTTGACACATAAATTAGGCATGTGCGTACAACAAAGCTTGTTCAGGACCATAGCTATCTTGTTTGAATGAAGTGGGATTGAGCTAGCTTAATTTGGAATAGACCTGACCACTAGTGTTTTTGTTTTTGCAGGATATTCCAGGGTGTGGCAAGTTCAGGAAAAAACCTATCCAAAATGAGGATTTGCTTAGGGAAATATTTAGAAATATTACAAATAAGGAAGCAGATCATTGGAACCCTTTTAGTGACAATCCTATTATTCCAACTAGCCAAGAGCAACCTTTTGATGTAGACGACAGTGAATATGTTGATGGAGAGAATAATGCCCTAGGTGACCCATTTGATGCCAACAAGGAGGGGGATGAGGAGGTTGAGGAAGTCACTCCAAGTGAGGTTCCAAATAAAAAACCTCGTGTTGCTGCTGTGGATAGGAAAAAGGCAAAGTCAAGCACAACACTTCTAATGGTTGAAGCAATTTCGAAGATATCTGACTGTTCAAGTTCATTTACAGCAAAGAAGCAAGAAGGGATCACCATCAGGGAAATAATGGAGCATGTGAAGGACTGTGGTGCGGCGTATGGTTCAAATGAGCATGACATTGCCACCCAGCTGTTTGTGAAGAAGGAACACAGAGAAATGTTTATGACCTTGCCTACTAGAGAAATTAGGCTCAATTGGCTTAGGAAGAGGCACAATGACAAATATGGAAGTTAGTTTTTTTTGGCAACCTGTATGCTATTATTTCTCTATTTGAACCTGGAACCATGTACTGAACAGGTAGCTATTTTTACTTCTATTTGATCCTGGAACAGGTAGCATGTTCATGTATGCTGTGTACTGGAATAGGTAGCATGTACATGTATGCTGTATCCTGGAACAGGTAGCATGAACCTGTATGAACCTGGAATCTGGAATGCTACTATTGGTGCTATTTTTTACATGTATGCTGTATGCTACTATTGGTGCTATTTTTTCTCTATTTGATCCTGGAACCTGTATGAACCTGGAATCTGGAATGCTACTATTGGTGCTATTTTTTACATGTATGCTGTATGCTACTATTGGTGCTATTTTTTTTTTGTCTCTAATTGGCATCCTGCATGGCCTTTTTTTTACCTCTATGCAGAGTGATGATGACACTGATGATGAAACCGATACCTCTGACAATGAGAGCATGGCATTTTGGAATCTTGTATTGGCTGGTGCTAAACTTGCTGCAGCTTATGTTGAATTATATTGTGACAAAAATCCACCTAGGACATCACTCCTTAGTGGTATGGGCTGGTTGCTAGAGACGCTTAACACACCGGGAGAATGTCATTCGCAGCTTCGGATGAGCACACATATGTTCTATGACCTTCATGATTTATTGGTTGGAAGGTATGGTCTGAAACCATCACTACATATAAACACTCAGGAGATGTTGGCAGTGTTCTTATTTGTGTTATCTGGAAATGAATCTAATAGAAAAGCACAAAACCGGTTCAAGCACTCGGGTGAAACTATTCATAGGAAATTTGATGAGGTACTGAATGCTTTCATGGATATGTCTAGAGATTTTATTAGACCAAAGGACCCCAACTTCCGAACTGTTCACAGGAGGATAAGAGATGACCGTAGAGCATATCCACATTTCAAAGATTGCATTGGTGCTCTAGATGGTACTCATATCCGAGTTTCGTTGCCACCCGACGATCAAGTAAGATATATTGGAAAGTCTGGTATACCTACTCAAAACGTTCTAGCAAGTTGTGACTTTGATATGAGGTTCACTTATGTGTCAACGGGACAGCCGGGCTCTATGCATGATACTAGTGTCCTATACAATGCAATTAGAGTGGACGAGAGCTTTTTTCCACACCCTCCAAAAGGTATTAAAAATATAACCATGCACTTCGTTGTTTGATCAAATGCTTAAAAATGTGATCTGATATTTTGTTTCTAATAATTATAGGCAAATATTATGTTGTCGATGCGGGATATCCTAATCGTCCGGGATACCTTTGTCCTTATAAAGGTGAGAGGTATCATATGCCGGAGTGGCATAGAGGAATGGAACCAAAGACTCCTAAAGAAAGGTTCAATCGTGTTCACTCATCCATCCGCAATGTTATTGAACGATCATTTGGAGTGCTAAAAATGAAATGGCAGATTCTATATAAAATGGCGTCCTACCCGATGTTCAAGCAAAAAATGATTGTTGTGGCTACTATGGTCCTTCACAACTTCATTCGTGAGCATGGCGGTGAAGACTTGGACTTCGCTCGGTGCGACCGTGATCCAAATTATGTTCCAGAGATTCCGGAAAGGTACTTCAAATATGTGGCTAGATCAAATGGCTCTACTGATGCACCGAATGCTCCTACTATGGACAAATTCCATGATGACTTGGCCACCGCTTTTTCTCTAGCTTGGAACTAGAATTATATATTAGTCACTATTCTCTAGTTATCTATGGACAACTATTTCTATTAGAATGATGGACTTTGTTATCTTATTTAACATTAGTCATGTATGGACAATTATTTGTATCCGAAATATGAACTTTGTCAATTATCCATCAAGCGCTTTGAAATTTACGTGACAAAAGTATGGAATTATTTGGCCAAAATATTTGTTTTATACTTTTCTCCAATAAATTATATGAGATTATAATATTTACACCATATTTGAATTGGTAAAAAAATATTCAATTACACATGCTCTGCATACAACAGAACATACACCAAACATCGATCAGGGGCACAGTAGACCTTTCCTATACAAACCTCATGTTTCCAGGCTGGAGCTAAAGCTGTGTGCCAAACAGGTCCACTTGCTCGAGAAACTCCACATTGTGGAGCTGCTGCGTGGTGGAGTTGGTGGAAGCAGAGTGAAAAGGTGGAAGAGTAGTCCCAAAGCAGGCCCTTACTCCGTATGATGGGTGCCCCGGATGTACGCTTATCATAGCAGTCTTTGGCGAGTCTCCGCCACATGCCACGGAATTGGGTTTTGCACGACAAAAATCTCCGCCAGATGCTCCCATGATCCTACCATTCAATCGCCTTAGGGGCCGTTTGGATCCGGATTGGATTTTTTATTTACAAGCCCAAGAGGTAAAACCCATGATCTTGGCCATGATTAAATTCATCCAAGTTCATAGCTTAATTATCTTATACTGCAAAGGCCTAAACAAAAAAAATAATCTAATTTAGTCATAGCATCTCCAACGGCTCCCCAATCCAACTCCTCTAATAAGTTGATAACGAAGATAGCCCAACATCAATAATCTCCCCCCCCAACCCCAAAACATAGGACCTGATCACAGTTTATTTATTTTCTTTTTTCCTTTCCTTTTTCTCTCCATCGCAACATCAGATAGCACTCGACCGCGCGCAAGACACCAATCTTGACCTCGACCTCCGCTGCGTGCGGTCCCAACCCCGTCCTCCGCCTACCACGCAAGACACCTCACGACGGCCCGACCCCGACGCCCCAAGCCACCAGCGTCGGCCCTCGTGCCTCGTCGTTGAGTCGGGCGCTAAGCGCCCGTGGCGGATTGGTCCTCATGCCTCGTCCTCGAACAGGAGCGCCCTGCTAGCACCGTGTGGAATAGCCCTCGTGCCTCGTTCTTGAGCTGAGCAGCGGCCCTTGCTTACCCTACGCCGGGTCCTTGTTGAGCGGGGACATCAGCGAGGATGCATGCCAAGTTGCAGCCATGGCGCACTGCGAGCTCCGGTGTGGGTAGTGAGTAGAGAGGATGGACAAGTGATAGTTATTATGGGACCCATGCTATCGGAGGAGATGTAACTCCCCTTTATTTGAGGGGAGATAGAGATTTTTTGTTGGTCACCAATAAAAGGAAGAGTTATTGGGGAACTGCTGGAGTATGAAAAAAAGTCCATCTCCTCTAATATGACAGGTTTGTGGGTATTGTAACACCCAAAATTTTGCTTCCCTTCAAATAGAATTAAATTGACTTAATTATGCATTTTTGTGCACATTTAAACATAGGGAAGATAATATTTTTTATTAAATTAAAATCAACTATAAGGCTAGATACATGTTTATGCATACATGCTGCTGCAATTGTTTTTCTGTATTGTCTGGTTTTTGAAACAAATTCAAATGGATTCAAAATCAATTTAAAATGGCTCTGAAAAAATCTGAATAGAAAAAGGGATCTCTCTTCCCCTCACCTCCTTTGGCCTTTGAGCCTGCTCTAGCCCAGCTCCCTGCTCGGCTGCTCCTCACCCCACGCGCCTCCCTTCACTCCACAGGCCAAAGCCCAGCTTTGCACCAGAGCCGGCCCACCCCTCGCACCATGCCGACTCCCTCTGTTCTCCCACCGCCAGGCGGGCCCTGCCTCTCCCTCTCTCCCTGTCACCGACAGGTGGAGCCCACCTGCCAGCCCTGTCCCCTTCCTTTGGAATAAATTGAGTGATTCAAATAATGGAATCAATTGAGTGGAGAAATCATATTCATGTTATTGAGTCCATTTTGGGGCCATACCCGGGAAATGAAAAGAAATTTCGAACATTTTGTTCAGGAAACACGACCACGACCGTGTGGCCGAATGGTTTTTTAATTCTAAAAAAGCAAACGAAGTCGGAAAATGACGAGATTTGTCAAGATCTCATGATATCATACGTGGAGACTGTGGAAAAAAATTGAGAAGGTTTCGCACAATTTATCACGTACGACTTTTACAAACCGAAGTATCTCCGAAGAAGAATAAAGGAGTTGAGAATGATCTGTTAAGATTTGGAGTCAAAGTGACGGTCGAATTGGGGTATGACTTCAAAACTTTTTGTATAGGCAATAGACAACATAGATTGGTCCATGTCAAATTTTGTGAATTTTTGGGATCCGTTTGATAATTTTAATTTATTAACTGCAATTATAGAATTTTAATTGATATAAATTGAATTTGAGATATAACTACATGAAATAATGGAATAATATTCATAGAAAAATCAAATATGCATTGTTAAGTAGATTTGACAATGTACTTTCAAAGTCCATCATAACAAATTTAGTAGAACGCGCTATGAAGAAGTGTAGCATGAAATAAAAAAAATTTGTCGAGTGTTCTCTACCTGACACTCGACAAAAAGAATAGTTGCCAAGTGTCGTACAGGGGACACTCGGCAACTTTGTTGATCCGGCCCCATTGTGCAGTACCGAACGGTTTGAAAATAAAAAACACAATCTTGAGTGGACCCCGATCTGGACACTCGGCATATCTTTAGTTTGCCGAGTGCCCGGATCGGGGCACTCGGCACACACCTTTCATATGACCCACCCCTCGGCACACGACACGACACACGCACACGCGCCGCCGCCCACACTCACGCACTCACACACACCGCCGCGCCGTCGCCTGTGCCCGGCCGCCGCCCTGAACCCTCACCGGCCCGGACCCCCGGCGGTCTCCCCGGGACCCCACGGTCGCCCAGCCCGCCGCCGCTCCTCTCTGCTCGATGCACGTCCCTCTTTTCTCCCTGTAGAGCTCCTCGACACCATTGCCGAGCTCCGTTCGCCGCGGTTTGTCCATCTCTTGCTCAATATTCGCCTCTACTGGATTCTCCTCGTCCCAGAGATTCACACCTGCCTTTATTTCCAAAAGATCACGGTGTTACGCAGAAATCATGAGCCCACGGAACACTTCATCATCATCGTCCGCCTCATCTCGGCTGCCTCCCCCTCCGCTCTGAACCAAGCACCGAGGAGAGCCTGCCTGAGTTCGGTGAGCTTCGCTCTCTTTTGCGCCTCCTATCTCCGTCTCTCGTAGTCCGTAGCTCGATCCCAAGCAGCACCAGATTGCCATGGTGCTGCCGTGCACCTCTGCTCTGGCGACCAAGGAACAGAGAAGCAGCCCAGCGCCGTGCATGCTTTCTTTTGTGCTTATTTGTTATTTCTGGTGTACCAAAATTGGTTTCAGCAAATGCTGCCTTGAGGTAGGATTTCAGGATCAGTAAATAGCACTAGTGAATGAATTGCCATGATGCCGTGCTATTGGTTGATTTTAGTTCATTACTTAAGGTGTATTACAAGTTTGCAGTGTAACCATTATCGACTCATGTTAAACACTGATAAAGCATAGGCAGAGGTACTACTGTTCTCCCAATCATAGGGGTGACTCTAATTGGCATGATAAAACGTTGGTTGCTGTGTACGGCAAGTTGATTCTTCTTTCATGATGGTACTATTTTAGCGACTCAGCAAATACACTCCAAATACACCATTGTAACTAGGCAATAATTATGAGATATTTGATGTTGAGACCTGATGAAACTGAGACTTAGCAAGCGTAATTATTTTATAATTTGTTGGCATATGATTGATTGCTAGAGAGTCGTAGTAGTTATCCCAAAACCTATGTGGTTACCCAACGGTAATAATCTAGAGGATAAGGGTTGACATACTGCCACCACTAACCATTAGCTGTCAAGCTACCTAGGAGATAAGGCACAAGAACCATGCTAACTAGCTCTTGCAATCTCCATATGCCAAAATTGTTAAAACTAGACACACACATACAAGCAACATCACTTCAGATAAGCGGTGATGTTGTACTAATAACGAGGTCAATTTACACCCTCCAACTTGCAGCAAAG